>OX246754.1:68611539-69211539 GCA_945910035.1 Brachypalpus laphriformis | reverse complement strand
GGCAGAATAGCGGGGCGTTCTAGGCAAACGTGGCGCAGAACAGTTGTCGTGGAATCGAGCTCTCTATGAATGAGTTGGAAGCAGCTCAAACGCGTTGCAGAACTTCGAACAAGATGGCGCGCAGGCGTGGTAGACGCCCTATGCCCCCCGAGGGCTTAAAGGATCTAAGAAAGAAAGAAGAAGAAATACCTAGTTCCTAAGTAATAAATTAACAATTCGTCCAAAAATCGATAAAATTTCAAATAGGTAATGCCGCCCATACACAGAACACTTGTGCGCACACTTGTGTCGGTGTGTTGAAGTGTGAGCCGTATGTGGGGCAGTCCGCACATCGATTTTGCAGTGTGCGAGCGTTGCCATATGTGGGGATTTTTCCCCATTTTGGGGAATTTCGTGTCAAAAACTGGCTTGAAATGGGTGAAAAGTGAAATTCCATTTTTGAAATTTTTTATCAATTCTATACCCTAAATACAGCTCCTCCACATTTCATGCAAAAAGTAAAAAGAAAAAAAATCAAGAAAAATAAAAAATAAAAGCGTAATATTTTGAGAGCTGAAGTAAGTCATTTGTATTGTACATGCGCCATAGAAGTTAATTTAGAGAACGCTGCGAACTATTTACCAATAGGTGAAATCTATTTAGGACCTTCTTTGTCTGAGAAATTTAGCTCAAATATTTCTGGGATGGAGACAACAGAGGTCAATGAATTTAAGACGACGAATTGTAGAGAGTTTTTTTATAACAGCTTGTCACCAGATTATAGTTCGATTTGATTTTCTAGATGATAGAAAAGTATTTAATTATTTCGGTGTATAAATCCTACAGATTTGAAAAATAAAGCAGTTTCATAATTAATACCGCTCTGTAAACTCTTTCCCCATATTTTTAAAGAACTCCGAGTACAATGATCTCGAGTTAGAATACCGAATTCTAAAGAATTCGTAGCCCTCAAGCTCGAAGCAGGAAACAAAGCCCTAACGGAGGCTAACAACAGGTGGACCTCTTTAGATACTTGTGTCACCACGGGGAAGCTGTGGCCTGCATTCGACGGAGCAAGAACCAATAGACTCATGCAGAGGGATAGAAAATCCCTCTCTGCTCTAACGGGGCATAATACCATGCGGTACCACATGAAAAAACTACGTGTGACTAACGACCTTTGTAGAGGCAGCGGCGATGAGGAGGCTCAGGAGGACACCACCCACTTTCTCTGTCATTTGAGAAATAAGCTCCTTGGACAACACTTCTTTGAGGATTTAGAAGAGTTTTCCAACAGACCAATAAATGACATCAAAAACTTCATCAAATCCTCTGGATGGTTTGTATCTCGGGCACAGTAAGTACTAAATACTTTCTTTAGGATATGTACATGGACGACATTTTTTTTTTTTCACAAAGTAGGGATTCTGTATTCTATCCCCCTTCCCCCCATGGGTATCACAATGGGTCTATATTGACCTCCGTGTGGTGTGGAGGTTTTCTATCCCCTACACCAGCCCACTTACCTAGCCTAACCTAAGGAACATAAACATTTCTAATATAATATCCGATAATATTCAGAGCGTTCCAGACGCTATTGTGTCTATGAAATATGCGGATTCATCTGAAATGTTTCCAAAAATAAAAAGGCTGGTTTCATTAATTTTTTGTCTCCCACTTAATGGTGCAAGTACCGAAAGAGCTTTCTCTGCAGTAAATTTAAATAAAACCAAAATAAGAATTAGATTAGAAAACCCGACTATCTATCTATACAAACAAAATCTATGTTAAAAGGAAAATGTTTTTTTACCAAGGATATTGAAAAAGATTGTTTGTCTATACACAAAAAAAATATGTACACACCAAATTAGTAAGCATATTAGTAAGCTTTAGTGTTTAATTAATATATACCTACAATTAATGAATTATTATAGTATTTTTCGTTTGTATACTTATTATATTCTTCCATCACATGAATTTAGTCTTAACATTGAGACGACTCTAAAGAAGGTGATGGAAATATTGGAAAGGAATTACACAAAGCGGAAAATTAAATTGAATGCCAGGATGCCAGCTATCTTTTTCACAGAAAAAGGAAGCTTTGAAATCTTCCTAGCAATCAAATAAGATTTAATGGAGCTGATATAGCATGGGCACCTTCTGTAAAATACTTGGGTATACATTTGGACACCAAGCTAACTTTTCAAGTACATACCAACCAAACCTTAAAGAAATTCAATATTGCCATCAAAATGCTATACCCATTTATACACAAAGAATCTTCATTGTCTAATGATAATAAAATAATAATTCATAAGGTCATTTTTCAAGCCATTCTTCTATATCGTTGCCAAGTTTGGGGAACCTGTGCAAAATGTCACACTAGCAAGCTTCAAATTTGTCAAAACAAATTGCTAAAAATGATGCTAAACCTTCCTTGGCATTACTCCACTTCAGATTTGCACAATAGAGCGAATGTTGAATGTTGTAATCTTTCAAATAATCCTCTGGTTAATCAATTGAATGTTTAGATAGTTAATTTTATTTCTATTACCTTGTTTCGTTACTTATTTGTTTTTTCAGTAAATTTTCTCATTCAATTATTTAATTTTGTATTTATGTATTTATTATGTTTCCTTGTATCCATGCATCTATTTATTGATTTATGTGTAAGTTCTGACTAATTTATTTTGCTATTATTTATTTATTGTTTTGTATATTTATTTACTATTTCATTTTCTTATATCCTTATTTATTTATATATATATATATATATATATACTTATTTATTTATTTATTTATATATACTCATTGATTTATTTATTTAATTATTTATTTATTTATTTAGTCATATATTTATTTATTTATCTATTTACTTATGTTCATATATATTAAGTTAATTATTACTAATCTAACCCTGACCACCAGTTTAGGTTCAGAATAGAATTACTGACATAATCGAGAAAGCATTTGAAGAAAAAAAGATTTACTCAAGCGTATTTCTTGACGTCTCGCAAGCGTTTAATAAGGTGCGACATGATGGCTTGAAATGCAAACTACGACAAGTTCTCCTTGTATGCTTATACGATATTCTAGAATCATATCTCGGGAATAGACTCTTTCGTGTTAGACATGGATTCGAATACTCCGAGCTCAAAGAAATTTCGGCTGGCGTACCGCAAGGAAGCGTTCTTGGGCCGCTTCTCTATTTGCTATATACTCGTGATATATCGAACGAAAATGGCCCTATCCTTGCTACGTTTGCCGATGATACCGCTATCCTAGCAGTAGATAAAACAATCGAAGAAACGACTGCAAAACTGCAAAACTCACTGAATAATGTAAATGAATGGACGAGGGACTGGCGGATCGCCCTCAAGGAATCTAAATCTATTCACGTGAATTTCACTTACAAGAAAACTAATGACTTGCCAATTTTCCTCAACTCGGCCCGAATATGTACCTTTTGCAAACGAGGCCAAATACCTGGGAATGAGACTCAACGCAAGGCTGAAATGGAATTCGTACGTGAAAATGAAATGTAAAGAACTCGAAATCAAATATAGAGAAATGTACTGGTTACTGGGAAAACATTCCCAGCTCAGTACTGAGAACAAACTACTTTTATACAAGCAAGTGCTAAAGCTGGTGTGGACCTACGGTATACAACTTTGGGGTTGTATCAAGAAAACAAATGCAAATATTTCACAACCTTTTCAAAATAAAGTGCTAAGAGAAATTGTCCAAGAACCGTGGTATAGTAGCAACGACGATATCCACAGGGATCTCGGAATTCCGACAATCGAAGCTGAAACTAGAAGCTTCGCGAGAAATCATAGAAACCGACTAATCAGACATGTCAACAATACAGTCCTACAAATTTTGGATGAGAGCAATTTATTGCGCCGACTACAAAGAACGAACCCTTTCGACTTGGCGAGATAATGATTAACCGCGTCTAGATTGCGAAATATGCAGGATCTTTCAGTGGATAGTAAGTAACCTGCCAAACGTTTTTATTTCATGATAAAAAAATTGCTTGATAAGTTAATAGTTTCGCTTAGTTGCGAATCTAACAAATTTATATCGAAGGGTGGTGTTTTTTTAGTCAGTAAGAATCTGACACTACTATGAGCACACGCTTGCTATTCTCATAGTTTCTATGGAAGATTTTTCACCTACCCTCGGAACAAAAAAAAAAATTTGTCCAAGTAGCGGTAATATTTTTCAAAATGTACTTAAATAAGACTGTGTTTCAATAAATATCATTATCAGACGGAAAAACGTGTATAGTTTTATTAAGGGTGTACAGCAATACCCATTCCCCGTGCAGGGACGGGTTAAGAATATCACTGCAGCGCCCCCCAACAACTAGCGCTTGTCGTAAAAGGCGACTAAGGGGACAAATCAGATCTAGGCAATATAACACCCAAGTGATAACACCCTAGCGGCACATATACTACGTTAAAAACCCTCCCACAAGTGTGCATGCGATTCCGTGGGTTGACACGACTGGAGATCACCGGTGCCATAAAAGAAAGATCAAACAATACTATAACAGGAGCATGCACGTGTCAAACAACAAACACCATCGCAATATGGTAATATTGCAAAACTGTATCATTATGGTAATACTTGCAAAAAGGAAAGGCACTACCACTGCTGTGCATGGTACTGATCCTGGACCGAGCAGAAATGTTCGGGTCAGAGCTATATGGATTCCGGGGGCTAGTAAAATAATGAAACAGTTTGGACGAAATTTGAGGGTCGCGAGTTGGAACGTTGGAAGCATGACCGGTCGAAGTTACGAGCTGGAAGAGATGATGAATAGAAGGCGAGTGGATATCTTGTGTGTCCAAGAGACGAAATGGAAAAACACCGGAAATCGGGTGCGTTTCTTGGACGTTAGGACAAAAGATTACAAGATGTTCTACTACGGAACGGAAAAAGCTAAGAACGGAATCGGTATCATGCCTGCGGCAGAGCTACTTGGTAACGTCTTGAGCATTTCGAAGTCCAGCGACCGTTTGATGTCTCTCAAACTAGTAATACAAGGAGAGGTGTGAAATATTGTCAGTGCATATGCTCCCCAAAATGGGTGCAATCAGATAGATAAAGATGCATTTTGGGTAGATTTCCACAATCTCCTTAAGAACATCCCAAAGGAGGAGTTTCTGTTTGTTGGAGGAGATTTGAATGGACATGTCGGGAAGTCAAACGAAGACTATGAAGACTGCCATGGAGGACTAGGATATAGCACCAGGAACCTTCCTGGTGAAGACATCCTAAGCATGTGCAAATCACATGGTCTTATCGTGTTGAATACCATGTTCATCAAACAAAGCCGACACCTGATCACTTACAGCAGTGGTGAAGATGAAACCCAGATTGACTACCATTTAATAGCCAGTTTCATGAAGCCTCGGGTAAAAGATTGCAAAGTGATCCTGGGAGAGGCAATCGTTCGGCAACACCGTCTCCTGCTAACAAAAATTTTTATGAAAACACCGAAGAAAAGCAAACCAACAAGCGTCTCTGAGAAAATCAAGTGGTACAATCTGGACAAAGAAAAAGGCAAGGCTTTTGTTTTCGTAATGAAAAATTACCTCTCTTACACCATCAACGGAGCTGAGGATGAAGAGTGCAGAGCACAAAATATGTGGGATTCTACAGTGAACTTGCTTAAAGAAGGCCAAATCACTGCTAGGAGCTTCAAAAGGCCACCATCAACACGCCAAAGAAACATGGTGGTGGAGTGATGATGCTAAGAAGGTGATAAATGAGAAGAAAGCGGCTTTCAAAGCTTGGTCAAAGTGCCCCTCTAATAATAGTGACGAAAAAACTCGCCGAAGACTTTTCACCTTTTTTCTAATTATTTTTCTGTGATACCCTTAAGTTTTAGTTGAAAACAAATATATCTTTTGAATTATGTTATTAGTACTGATGTGTTTTATTTATTTATTTATTATTATTTATTTATTTATTTTTTTTAATTGGAGGTTTTCTTGTATTTGTCTCCAAAATATTGTACATTTCCTAAATGACTTTCAAAATTGGTAAAATAATGTTTGAGTAGAAAGATAAAAATATGAAAATATCATATCTGTGAATTGTATTGTAAAATGTGCGGTAGCGAATGTAAATTATATTGCAAAATAAAGTATATCTATCTATCTACCAATGTTACTTTATTATTAATACATAAACTATTGACGTAAAAAGAAGTGAATTACATATTTTTTTATATGCTCAGAAACACTTTTGTATCTAAACTAGAAACAAAGAGAACTGAATTTCACATTTCATATTTATTAATCAATTCAACAACATTTATAAAAGATAATGATAATTTCACATTTTATAAATGGGATTATTTCAAAATGAAAGAAAGCAAAAGGTATATATAAAAGAGAAAAATAAAACAGAATAGCAAGTTAAAAAAATGAAAAAAGGAATAATTTAAATTAAAAAGTGAAAAATAAATTAAATCTATTCTCTGCCAGCCAAATGAATTGAGAATATTATTTTTTGTAATAATCAGCATCATTTATACCTATTTCTCCTTCTTCTTCCTTTTATCAGCGAGGTTATGATCCGAAAACAAGGGATCCCACTTCACCGCACTTCTACTGATCCGCCTGTGGGGTTCGCCTTGATACGAATAAAGAATGGGGAAAAAATGGGGCAAATCAAAAGACAAAATAAGGAAAAAAAATTATATTTCCCCCAAAAATGGGGAATTTCAGCTGAAAAAATCTGGCAAAACCCGTGTGCCACACTGTGTGAGCAAAATCAAAACATTTTGATTTTTTGTGTCGGTCTTCTTAAAGCAGCCCATATACAATTCAATTCGATTGTAAACTGAGTTGTCAACTAAATTGAAACTTGGCCACACACTACATCAACTGAATTGAAAGACTTTGCTTCAACTGGCAAAAATATTGTAGCATTGACTACAGGATGGTTTGTGTACCAAAAACTAAAACACTGTATCTCAAACTGTAGCAGCGACATCTATTGCAAAATCTGTTAGCAGTAAATATTCCAACCTGATGTGCTTACGTTCCACAATTGCTCCACACAATATCCCAATATTCCAGGATCCTCGATTCATCCGGAGAAACATCTAGCATGTTCTAGAACCCCTTGCAATTTCATATAAATACCCATACCACAACCACCGTGGACACAGTTGTTTATAAGTGCATACAGCGATTACAAGAGGGAGATTCGACCAGTGGTGAAAACAAGCGACGTATTGAAAGTAAATCTGTAGCGACAATTAAAATAAAGTGATTGAATACTGAGTTGAAGTAAAGTTAGTGTTTGATAATAAATAAACGATTAAAATACACAAAAGACGGTTTTATTTAAACGAACCCCAGCAAGGATATTACAATATTATTATTTTTTTGGAAGTGGTACGACGCGACGTAGAAAAACAGGATGAGCGCATGTGCAGACGAATTGACTATGAATATCAACTGCAAATTCATTCCAAAATTTGACAACTAGTCAAATGAGTTGCCCGCACACAGTTCAATTGAGTTGAAAGACTTATCAGTCAACTTCCAAAATTCACAATCTTTTGATTTTTCTTCAACCAACTCGTCAACCATCAAATTGATCAATTGACAAAGCCGCACACCGGTTGATTTCACTGTGATTTGACTAAGTTGATGATTGAATTGAATCGTGTATGGTCTGCATAAAAGCGTGGTGTGTATGGGCTGGTGTGCGCACGCTCATACAAAATATCAGTCTTTGTGTGATCGCGGTAGTGTCAAGATCGCATAGAAAAATGGCAATTAGGGACTGCGAATTTCGGCGCTCATTGATAGACATGTTCAGGAATTTGCCTAAGCTCTGGCAAGATCTTCCAGATCTGAAATGATTATTATTGATGCGCAAAACGCAATATCACTATCACACTCAATGCTCATAGCACTGTTCCTTCTCCGTCGAAGAGCGATGAAGAACTAATGTGTAGGAATATTGTGTTATATGTACGGCGGAAAGCGGCACCGATGCTCGCACCGAAGTGCGGCCCAAGTGTTATGTGTATGGGCCGCTTAAGCTTCTTGATTAGAACGGCCAATAGACCTTTTCGCGGTTTGACGTCTATGCTGTCAAAGTGTTTTAGTGGCCAACTATGCAAAGGACATACACATACACTCTGCCTTCGGTGGATCTTGAGGATCATTGCAAGGAGCTGAACATGGAGATCTATCGTATACCCGCCGATATACTAGAGAAGGTCAACTCGACTTTGAAACTCTACGAGGGCACAAATAACTATCACAACTTCACGAGCAAGAAGTGAGTTAATTAGGAATTTGCAACAATTTCTGGTAAACTCAACTCCCTCTCCATTACAGAAACTTCTTGGATCCCTCGGCGAAGCGCTTCATAATGTCCTTCACAAGCGGTGAACCATTTCTCAGCCCGCAGGGCAATGAATTTCTCACGCTCAAGGTGAAAGTCCAGAGTTTCATGCTCCATTAGTTTAGAAAAATGGTAGGTGTAGCCTTTTTTTGCCGTGGTCAGGGGTAACACAAAGGAGGCGACAATTGCTCGAGCGTTTACAGAGGAACAGTTGGATCTGCCGATGGCGCCCGGATTGAGTTTGGTAATCGACCAGGTGCAATATGATAGTTATGGTGAGGATGGTATCGACAAACCACTCACTTGGGAAGAATTGGAACCGAAAATTGAGGAATTCGTCGAGAAGTACATCTATTCCAACATCTATGCGACGGAACAGAAGGACAAGTCAATTTTGGAGTGGTTAGACACTCAAGAAGCATTCGTACGATGCAAGGGAAAATAAGGATGTGACAACTCAAACGTCACCGGTTATTATTAAGCAGATAGCTCAATAAAAGTAGATTTATCTAAGAATACAGATCCACTTGCATTTTTTTTTTCACACAAACTCAACCAAAGAGGAAAAGACTATCCAAACGGTTGGTAACAATAAAACTCAGACTTTCTAAAATGCAAGTCAACTTTAATGTTTTTTTTTTTTGTATAAAATGTGATTTAGTGTCTTCCCTTGTTCTTTTTGTTGTGTCCCCTTTACGGTGCTGCTGACGAGGTCCAGGTGTAACCTTTTGGTACACTGGAGTAACCGGAGAGTTCTTACTCAGATATGTCACTAAAAGGAGAAATAAGTTAACGAATCTGAACCATGGGTTTATAAAAAAACCAACTAACTATTGATCTGTAGCTCCAGTGGACAGTTCCTGTGAACCCTTGATGATATCCTTCGCCCTGCGATCCCTCATCTTTTTGAATCCAGTTATCTCATAGTTGGCCATCCAGCGTTCTGGATCTTGTGGCACTTCAGCGTTGTAATTCTTCGGCAACTTATCCTTCCTCTTGCGATTAGTTTTCTTTTTCTTCTGCATATCTCCTGGCGTGCTTGGTGATTGTTCGATCTTGGCATCGGCAGACATCTTGGCCGCCTTGGCACTCATGACCCAGTTTGCTGCCTCCAAGTCGTCTATTTCGAAAGTTGTAGTCAGTTTTTCAAGTGCCGGTAGTTTCTTGCTGACTTCGAGCGCCTTCTTCGGATTGATATGAGCATAAGCGATGACCAGCTGAGCGAGAACTTTCATGTCATTCGGTTTCAACTTAAGGAGCTCCTCGAGATAACTTGCAGAAGTGTCTGTGGCACCGCCTCGCAAATAGAATTCAGCGGCTTGGCGCAACATGTCTGATAAATCGGCGCTGCTGACCTGAAATTAACGAGTGTAAGCGGTCGGGGAAGTCAGCAATACATTGAACTTACGTTGTTCTTCTTGTACCAGCCCACTGCGGAACAGGAACAATTGGATGATGGCAAACTTGGTTGCGAATAAGGTTTCCTCATTCTCAGCTGCATACTTGTTCAACACTTCCACCGCTTCCTTGTACTTCTTATCCTTGGCCAGTTGACTGCATTTTATGAGTATAGCATGGAGCTCAGTTTCGGCATAGGCCTGGACCAATTTGTTGCACAAATTTCACTTTCGCGCAAAACAACACAAAAAAAAACTCTTTGGCCACCAAAAGCGAATTTCATTGTCACTTCGTTTGTATGTGAACCGAATGCGATCCAGTACTTTCATTGTTTTGTCTAACAACCGCCACTTTTGTGATATTTCTACTGTTTTATACGTACGTGTAAAAAAAGAAGTACTTTTAAAATATCACCCTCAAAATCGTTCATGTTTGTATGAATGGACGGATACATATTCGTATGTATAGTACATATCTATAATACAGAGTTTATATGTGCTTTCACGCAATTGTATGGGAAATGCCAGAATATTTCTTTGGGCAAATACTTCACCTGTCAAGGAGTCAATTAATTAATTTATTAGCTTTTACATCCTGAATTTGACATCCGTTTTTCTTTTTCTTTTTTTTTTCACCAACATTCGTTATTATTTTATCATTCCCAAAATGTTTGTTAGACAGAAGGAAGAATTTTCAGGTATATATTTATTTATTCCAAATTGAGAGTTACTGTATCAATATTAGCACGGTCCTTTGAAAGATTTTCCTTTTGAACATGCTTGGCAAATCAACCCACTTTTATGGATTGTATGGTACAATAGGTTATAGGTAAGTAGGTTGATGAAGAGGATACTTCTTCTTCATCACACTAAGGTCTATGTAGACCCATTGTGATGCCCCTCAGGTTTTTTCCAGCGGTTTTGGTCTGGAGTTTATTTCTTCTTGCACTTGTAGATCGCAGTTTCGTGCTTTCAGCCAACCTAATGTCGTCAAAAAGCTATAGATATCGGAAAAAGAAACACCAGACGATTCTTCAATATGTTAGTGACAGACGCTCGAGCAGTGGCAAATAAAGTGGGGGTATCTTCAAGAACTTCTTCGACGCATCAGTTAGTTTCAATTTCAATGTGTTTCTTCTTAGTAGATTGCGACCAGTGAGTTCGCCTATTAGTAAAAAGAGAATCCCCTCGCTCTTTGCAGAATTTGTTGGTTCTATTTCTAACGTACTTACATTCATAAGGCACGTCACATAAGCACTCTGTTTACAATGTCAAACGGTTATTCGAAATCTACATATGAATAGCAGATGTAGTGGAGACTTATACTCGACGTATTGTTCGGCGCTGATCCGTAGGGTATTAATATGGTCAACGCAGGAGGATCAAGAACGGAAACATTCTTGTTCATTGTCAAGAGTACTTTCTAAATGTTCTTAAGTGCGTTTAATGATTATGTTGGCTAGTATTTTAGCATTGCAGGGAGCACGCAAATGCCTCTCCAGTTCCCACACTCTGTTAAATTTAATTTCTTTGGGAGCTTGACAAGCATTCCTTTCCTCCATTCTTCAGGAAGATCGCGCTGTTCCAAACCTTCACCAGCGCAGATATTACGAGCGAAGCCTTATAGAGTTCCGCGGGTGACCCGACAAATCCCGCCGCCTTGTTTTGCTTCAGCTTTTTAATCACGACAATGATTTTATCCTTACTGGGAGGCGTGATACGAATTCTGGAACTTTGGGTGTCGGAAAACTCGTTTTAATTTCGGGGCAAGCCTTCCTCTAGCATACTGTATAATCAGCGAAAATGTGTTTCCTAATGTGCTTCTACCCTTTGCAGTTGCAGTGCGAAATTTAAGTTATTTTCGCTCTTCGATACATTTTCAGGTATCAGCAGATAACCACGGACTCTCCGTGATCTACCGGCAAGACTTTTTGTTCCCGTAACGAGTACGCTGTAATCCAGTGCACATTTGTGTTCAGTGTGTTCGGGCGCTGCTGATTGCTTCTGTCCATTGAACAATTCGGTCCTGAAATGGTACCGGACTACGGAATCCCTTAATCTATCTGTTTCATACCTTATTTCATGAAGCGCGGTGTTATTGTTTGTACAAACAGATGCAGTTCGAAGGCGAATGCTAGTTACCATAAAGTAGTGGTCTTGCTCCAGTCCAATGTGGGATATTCAGGAGAGAACTTCTAAAATGCCGGCTAATGGCAATATGGTAAATTTGATTGGAAGTTATCTGCCGAGTAGACACCCCAAGCTTGCGCTCACTTCCCGACGGTAAGGGTTAGAATATACCCGAGGTAGGCATGCCTGTCGTAAGAGGCGACTAAAATCCACCCTCCGTATACCGAGTATGGCGTATACAAAAAACATGCAATGAACAAAACAAAAGATTTAAATACCCCAGGTGGCAGTCCAGGTAAACTGGAAAATCCACCCTCTTCGGAGGTCGGCTCTACGGATTCTGGGGAGAGCCATTTATTGCACCTTATAAATCCCTTCTCAAAAAGTACAAGGGTATCTCGATCTCCACCAACAAGATCGAACGTCTCCGGAAAAAGAAGTCCGCCGGAAGCGCAAACGCGTGAAAAACGGGACTCAGCGAAATCTAAAAGCATTGAGGAGGAAAACGACGTACTCCGTACCAAGCTTAGCGAAATGGAGCTACTCTATCGTGAGCTCAAGAAAGAGGTAGATTTACTCAGGCAAGAAAATAATGCCCTAAAAAACACGTATCTACAAAAAGAAAATACAGTTAGCTCACATCGCTCACCTAGTCGCGAATACCAGACGGATGAAGAAGAGCTAACACACGAAACGAATTGGGTCGAAAAGAAACGACCTAGCAAAAAACGAAAAGCTGGTTCCTCACCGGAAGTCGAGCCACAAAAAGATGAAAAGCGCAAGGAGATGCAAGAAAAGCAACAACAACCAAAATTACGTCCTCCGCCACCGATAAACGTCGTTGGAATTACGGACTATAATAAGTTGCATTGCCTCCTTAAAGGAACTCTGGCTTCGAAGTTTAAGGTGACATCTCTGCGAAACAATACGTGGAAAATCAATGTCGATGATGCCGACGGTTACCGATCAGTATCTAAAAAATTGAATGCCGAAAGGATTCAGTGGTATACTTATGAAAATAAGTTAGAAAGACCACTGCGTGTTGTAGCAAGGGGACTCCACCCCTCGTGCACTAAAGAAGATGTAATGCACGACCTTCAAGACAAAGGCTTTAAAATTCTTGATGCCGTCAATATTATCAAGAAGGAGAAGCAACATTCGGAGGGAGATCATGAAAAATTGGTAAAGCGCGGTCTTCCACTATTCATGCTTAGTTTTGATAAAGACGAAAATAAAGACATTATATATGGTATCAAGACTATTCTAAACATCGTGGTCAAAATCGAACCCATGCGTAAGACCTCCAGATCGATCCCGCAGTGTAAGCGCTGTCAAGGCTTCAATCACACGCAGACTTACTGCCAGAAAGAGCCGCGATGCGTCAAATGCGCAGGTAAACATCTCTCGGAAGAGTGTCACCTAAACAAGCAAACCCCAGCCACTTGTATAAATTGCAAGGGAAAACATCCTGCGAACTATCGAGGTTGCGAAGTGGCGAAAGAGCTTCAAAAACGCCGCAATACGCTAAAAAATTCGATGCGTCCGAATATGAAACCAATCAAGAACAGACCCAAAATAGCTACGAAAAAAGCAGCGAAAGATAGAAAGTCCGTCAATATTAACTTAAGATCGGTTAATGATAAAAAATCCGAAAGTAATAGAGATAAGGTAACAGAAGCAAAATCTTCGAATATTGGCGTGCAGTCTTATGCTCAAGCGGCGAAGACAGTTAAGGGTACGTACACGACCGACAACTCACGGGAGATCAAAGCAAGAAACCGTCCAAACTTTAATGTAAAAACTCCTTCTCAAGTTGCGACATTGAAAAATAGTGATAGAGGTAGTTCAGAAGATCATGTATCCAATGTTTTTTCCCTAATTCTTGCGAAACTTGAAGAGCAATGCAAAACAAATAAACTAATTTTCGAGAGACTAGTTGCACTAGAAAACAACATTCATAACACGCGCACTTCAACCAGAATATGAAAGAAACGCTTAAAATTCTTACTTGGAACGCTAACGGGCTCATACAAAGACTCGACGAGTTAGAAATATTTATGCGAGAGAAAGATATTGATATATGCTTGGTCTGTGAAACTCATCTGAAAAAGCAATCGAATATTAAGATAAGGGGATATAGCGGATATCACGCCTTTCACCCATCGGAAAGAGCCAGAGGCGGATCATCTTTTTTTATAAAAGAAAATATCGAACACTCAGCGGAAATAAAAATTGAATTAGAAGCAATGCAAGTAAGCACGGTACGCGTTAGAAATAGACATTTTGCTTTCAACATTTCGTCTATATATTGTCCACTGCGATGTAAACTTGAAGAAAGTGATTTCACAAACATCTTCAACTTCCTTAAACCAAATTTTATTATTGGTGGTGACTTCAACGCGAAACACCCCTTCTGGGGCTCAAGGTACGCCTCTCAGAAAGGTAGAAAGCTTTATAATGCGGGTATGCAGTTCAGTTGTGATTTTTACTCGACGGGTAAACCAACATATTGGCCAACTGATAGAAATAAGATACCAGATCTGATTGATTTCTTTGTTGTTAAAGGAATATCTAGCAACTGTATAAAAGTTGAAGAAAGCTTTGATCTCTCCTCTGATCATTCTCCAATCATTATGACGATAAGCGAAGCTTTGATTAAAAAAGTAGGGCCGGCCAGATTAACTGGCGCGAAAACTAATTGGGACGGCTTTAAAAAAGATATTGAAGCAAATATTGAGCTGAGCGTATCACTTAAAACGCCCTATGAACTTGAAGTTGAAGTAGATCGCTTCGTCGAAATCTTACAGGATGCCGCGTGGAAGAATACTCCCAACCTAAAGAGAACCCCGGCCAGTTACATTAAAATTTATCCGCAGGAAATAAAAGAGATGATTAAGGAGAAGAGAAAAGCGCGTAAAAGATGGCAACAAACTCGGGCTCCGCAACATAAAGCACATCTTAACCGTTTGTGCAACTCACTAAAATGATCTATTAAAGACCTTAAGAATAATGAAATACAAACTTACCTAGAAAGCTTAACGGCAGAAAAAGATTCTAACTATTCGCTTTGGAAGGCTATAAAAGGTATTAAAAAATCTCAAATTCAAGCCGCGCCAATTAGGAAAAATCAAGACGAATGGGCCAGGCATGATAAAGAGAAAGCGCAAGTTTTTGCCGCCCACCTGGAAGAAACTTTCAAACCGTTTGATGGACAAGCTCTTATTGAAAATATAAATACGTCGTATATAGACAATAGTGTAATAAGAAATGCAACGCTTACCGAACTTAAGGAAGAAATAAAGAAACTTAAACCTAAGAAAGCTCCTGGATACGACCTAATTACGGGAGAGGTTCTTAAAGCACTACCAAGAAAAGCTCTAATTAAGCTTCTGTTCATTATAAACGCCGCGATTAGACTAGAATATGTTCCCCGTCAATGGAAAGTCGCCGAAGTTATAATGGTCCTTAAGCCTGGAAAACCGCCGAATGAAAAAACCTCTTATAGACCGATTTCGCTTCTTCCAATTATATCCAAAGTGTTCGAGAGAATATTGGTTAGGCGAATACAGCCGGTTATAGAAGAAGGGCATCTCATCCCTGATCATCAATTCGGATTTAGAAGTAAGCATTCTACAGTTGAACAAGTACATCGAATAACACATGTAATCGAAAAATCACTTGAAGAAAAAAAGATTTGTTCAAGCGTATTCCTTGACGTTTCTCAAGCCTTTGACAAGGTCTGGCACGAAGGCTTAAAGTTTAAATTACGACAAGTTCTGCCAGAGCACCTATATAATATTTTGAAGAACTACCTTACGAATAGGCTATTCCGCGTCAAATGTGGAAACGAATATTCAGATTTTAAGGAAATAATGGCTGGGGTGCCGCAAGGAAGCGTTCTTGGTCCAGTCTTATATCTATTATACACTCGTGATATACCGCAAGTAGAAGGCACTGAGCTAGCTACATTTGCCGACGACACTGCTATCTTGACAGTAGGTAAAACGGTCGAAGATACTACAGAAAAACTGCAAGAAGCTTTGAATAGAGTAAATGAATGGACAAAGATTTGGCGAATCGCACTCAACGAGACCAAATCTGTTCATGTAAATTTTACTTATAAGAAAATAAATAATTTGCCGATCTTTTCAAACTCGGTTCAAATCCCGTTTGCAAACGAGGCTAAGTATCTTGGAATGACACTTGATACAAAGCTGAAATGGAAAACTCACGTTAAGAAAAAACGCAAAGAACTAGATAACAAAAATCGAGAAATGTATTGGTTACTTGGAAAATATTCCAAGCTTAATATATATAACAAACTGCTTTTATATAAGCAAGTGCTAAAGCCTGTATGGACATATGGTATACAACTCTGGGGTTGTACCAAAATAAGTAATATTAAAATTTTACAAACTTTTGAAAACAAAGTGCTAAGAGGTATTGTAAATGCGCCATGGTATATCAGAAATAGCGATATCCACAGAGACCTTGGCATTAAAACAATCGAAGACGAAATTCAAACCTACGCGAGAAAGCATAGAAGTCGACTAGAAAGTCACGTAAATATTACAGTCCTCCAACTTTTGGAAGAAAGAAATTTACTGCGCCGTCTACAAACAACCAAACCTTTAGACCTAGCGCGATAAGTAACCGCGTCTAAACTGCGGAGCTGGCAGGAACTTCTAATGGGAAGGTACCTGCAAAACGTCATTATTTCGCGAAACGAAAACTACTTGATAAGTCGAATACTTAGTTGTAGTAAAAATAAAAACAAGTCTGTTTTGAAGGGAGGTTTTTTAGTGGGTAAGAATCCCACACTACTATGAGCACGCGCTGTCGATCCTCATAGTGTCTTGTTGAAGATTTTCACCTACCCTCGGAAAAAAAAAAAAAAAAAAAAAAAAAAACTTACCGACGGTTTTTTAAAGACAGTTTTGCCTGTTGGAAAATACAATTCACCGACCTCAAACCAGCTTATCTCGCTTAGTCCCAAAAGGCGGAGAGTTACTATCAAAAAATTGACATAATGCACCAGAAGCTGTCAGACTTACGCTAGGGATTGGTCGAGAAAAAAGGTCCAATCCTCCTAAGCGACAATACTTGACCACAAGTTGCACAACTGAAGCTGCAAAATTTAAATCAACTTGGCTACGAAACATTGCCGCACTCACTACACTCAACGGGCCTTTCGCCAACCAATTACCACTTTCCCAAGCATCTCGACCATTCCTTGCAGCGGAGGACCTTCAACAATCAAGTTGATATTCATAACGTTTCGAAGAGTTTGCCGCCTCCAAAAATTCAGAGTTCTATGGTACTGGATAAATAAACTTGTTTCTCGTTGACGAACATGTGTAGTTTGTAACGGTTCTTATTTCAACTAATAAATACCGTAATATTCATTTGTGCAAAAACTATTATAGATATTTTTGTGCTACTTTACTTTACTTTACTAGGGCCTTGTACGCACTGCGACCTGTAAGATCTATTGTGCCAGCCCGGTGTTTAGCTGAGAACTTGGTTAAGGCTCTTGATAAACCTCAACAAAGCTCCAGGCTCAATATTCCAGAAGTCAAAGGGACTCAATAAAGCCCTTCCGATATGGAGAAGTCTTTTTCTTGCGGCCATGGGGCACAAATAATATGTTCTGCCGTCTCTTTTTGCTCTCCACATAGCCGGCATTGGTCTGTATCTGCTACTCGTATCTTGTGCAGATGGTACCTGAGTGGGCAATGACCAGCCAAGTAGCCTGTTAAGGTTCTTAGGTCTGCTTTCCTAAGCTCGAGTAGCTTTTTAGCCTTGCAGCGGTTGAGATTAATGAACTTCTTTGCCTGTCTTAGGCCCTTGAGTTTGGCCCAGTACTCTGCATGATGATCATCTTCCCATTTCTTTATTTTTATGTTAACGCTACTCCGTGCGACTCCAAAATAGGGTTCAGGACCGACTAGTGGGCGACTAGCGCCTCTTCTCGCTAAGCAGTCCGCCCGTTCGTTGCTCTCGAAGCCTTCGTGTCCTGGTATCCAGGCCACAGTGACTATGTTTTTCGATGCGAGATCTTCGAGTAGGTTTAGACAGTCCCATACAAGTTCTGATCCTACCGTGTACGATTTCAGAGCCATAAGTGCTGCCTGGCTGTCTGAGAGGATATAGATACGATTACCCTCGACTCTTCTACGCAGACATTCTCGTACACAGAGCTCGATCGCATGGACTTCCGCCTGAAATATTGTTGGTGATTTCCCAAGCGCAGCCGCACGTTGGAACCTGGGTCCATAAACCCCTGCGCCAGTGCTACCATTTTCCAATTTGAACCATCTGTGTACCAAGTTTGAGAGTTTGGTAAGACTACAAGTCCTTCATTCCTCCATGTGTGGCGGTCACCTATGACTACATTGAATTTTCTGGAGAACCGGTATTTCTTGATCATAGTATCTAGGATTTTGAGAATAGGGTCATTTTGAATATAACTTAGAATCTTCAAATGGCCTGTAAAGTTGCCGATTTTAAGGTCCGAGATCTTGGGTAGCCTAAGAGCACTCAGCATAGCTTCTTTTTGTGCTGCAAGGTGCAACGGTGTGAAGCTAAGCATTGCTCCCATTGCTGCCGTAGGGCACGTTCTCATTGCTCCTGTGATACTCAGACAGGCTAGACGATGTATTTTATTCAACCGTTCCTGAGTCTTGGCCTGTAAGGTTTTTGGCCACCAAGCCAACGATGCATAGGTGACCATGGGTTCGATAATGGCGCTGTACGTCCAATATATTATCTTGGGTTTTAGCCCCCAAGTTTTACCATGTAGGCGCTGGCACATAAACATTGCTCTTGTCGCTTTATCGGTAACCTTGTTCAGGTGTGAATTCCAGGTGAGCGTCTTGTCAAGTATAACACCTAGGTACTTCGCTTCCTTGGATATGTCGATTGGGACGTTTTCCAGTCTAATTTCTTTGAGAGTGTGGTTTCTTTTCCTGGAAAAGGGTACAAGTATAGTTTTACCGGGGTTGATGGTAAGTCCATTTGTCCTGCACCAATCAGAAGTTAAATTGAGGGCACCTTGCATCAGTTGAGATATTATGTCCTCAAATTTGCCTCTGACGCTGATGACAATGTCGTCTGCGTATCCTTGTAGTTTGTAACCCGATTTTTCAAGTAGCTCTAGAAGTTCGTCAATAACTAAGGTCCAGAGCAGGGGAGAGAGGACTCCTCCCTGCGGGCGCAACCTCTGGTAGCTGTTATAGTTTTATGCGAGCCTCCGCACTCGATTCTTATCTTCCTGCTGCATAGCATGGTTAGGATCCAGTTTATGATCAGAGGAGCGATATTTTTCCTGATCATAGCCTTTTTGATAGCCTCATAGGAAGTGTTGTCGAATGCTCCCTGTATATCTATGAAGGCACATAGGGCTGTTTCTTTGGCAGCTAATGATTTTTCAATCAATAATGTTAAGCTATGAATGGCTGTTTCCGTAGATTTCCCAGGTTGATAAGCAAATTGGTTTGCATGCAGAGGGTCATGTATAAGGAACTTATCCCTTATATGATGATCGACAATTTTCTCCATCGTTTTAAGGAGAAAGGAACTGAGACTAATGGGTCGAAAGGATTTAGGCGATTGCTCCGCCTGCTTTGCCGCCTTTGGAATGAAGACCACCTTAACCTCCTTCCAACTTTTTGGTATGTAGCCTAGTGTAAGGCTGGATCTGAAAATTCTTATAAGGGTAGGAATTAACAGGTTTGCTCCTTGTTGTAGTAGGCAGGGAAATATGCCATCTATACCTGGTGATTTAAATGGGCTAAAGGTAGATAGAGCCCATCTAATATGGTTGGCAGTAAAGATTTTGCCAGATAGGCTATAGTCTCGTGTAGAAGCAATGAGAACGTCGTTCCTCAGGTGTTCTGGAGAGACAGCACAAACGGATATACAGCCTGGAAAGTGGGTATCAAGTAAGGCTTGACAGGTTTCCTCCGGACTGCGGGTGAATTCCCCATCTGGTTTCTTTAGGGAGCCAAGATGCTTGGAGTGACTCTTGGCTAGGGCCTTTTGAAGGCGAGCCGCAGTGGGAAAGCTTTCGATACGTTCGCAGTGAGTTCTCCTAGATTCGCGTTTAGATTTTCTAAGTCCTTTATTATAACTTGTTAGAGTTTCTTTGTAAAGGCACCAATCGCCATTGATTTTAGCTCTATTGAATAGCTTCGTAGTTTCACGCCTAAGTGACTCAAGATGCTTATTCCACCAGGGGGCGTCGCGGTTGGTCCTTTTCTGTGTTTCGGCACAACTGCCTTCATAAGCGACGGAAATGGTTTTTCGAAGGTGTTCTGCCTCGAATTCCAACTCTGAAATGGTATGTATAGGACTCGAAGCACGATTTAGTTCTGCCTCGAGGATAAACCGATAGGAATCCCAATTAGTGTGTCTAGGGTTCCTGTAATTTAGCGTGTCACTCATGGAGATCCCTATATCGAATCTGATGTGGTTATGGTCCGACATGGAGACTTCATCAGACACGTGCCAGTTTGTGATGAAATTGTATATAAAAGGGCTTGCCAAAGTGAGATCTAGTACCTCTTGGCGGATGATGTAAGTAAAAGTAGGAACGTTTCCCCTATTTACCACCACCATGTTGTTAGTACATACAAATTCAAAAAGCGATTCACCTCTTTTGTTGATCTCCGAACTGCCCCAGGCGGTGTGATGGGCGTTAGCGTCACAGCTGATAATCCAGGGTAGCTTTTTGGCACGGCAGTAAGCCGTAAGCCGGCGGTGCCTCGGCTGTGTCCCCGGGAAAGTAAGCGGAGGTGAAGACAACCTTCGTGGTTCCACTTGTTAGCGGCACTTCTGCCACTATCGCCACCAGGTCTCTAGTAATGAACTCTGTAATGGGAAATATATTATGAGTATTTTTAATTAAAATTGCTGCCCTAGGATTACTCCACGAGTCAGAATAAATTAACTTACAGTTCTTCGTTGGGAGCCCTTTAATGGCTCCCTCGAGCACTAATGGCTCTTGCATCAGTGCTAAGTCAACATCTTCCTTGATGAACCGTCTATTCAGCACGGAAGATGCTGCCCTAGCATGTGGCAAGTTTATTTGAAGGCACTTGAAATGCCTTCTGATGAGTGGTGGAGGACTCATCTACCGTTTACGCCCCCTGTCCCGGTAGGCCGTTTTTCTGACCCTGCCGGTAATTAGTAGCGCAGCTTCCTCGGGGTTTCTTCCCTCCCACTTCCTTAACCTCCTAGAGGAAGGGATGTAGCGTCTTTCGCTATACCTAGGGGTGTAGTCTTCCTCTCGACGTGGTGTGTGTCTGGGTCTGAGGGGCGGAGGCGGACGTGGATGAGGGTTGCGCAGATGAGGGTTGCGCGGAAGCTTCGGTAGCGCGCTTGAAGCTCTAGCTGATGTTCTTTCTGGCGGCCGTTTGTTTGCGGATAGCGCCTCAGCGCTGGTGCTGGGGCCCTGTGTGGCCTCTGCCCTGGTGTTGGAGACCCGTATGGCCTCAGCGCTGGTGCTGGGGCCCTGTATGGCCTCAGTGCCGCTGGTATTAGCTCTGCGCGTACAAGAGCTGGCAGGATTTTCTTTAACTATCGTGCCTGTCTGGTTTACGGTGGGTCTTGGGTGTTCTTTATGTTTACGGGGAAGTTGTACGGACCCGAAGCCGTAACTAAGTTCGCCTCCGATTTTCGAGAGGTGTGAGGCTGATGCCGGATCCAGAGCCACGGTGATCTCCACGACGGCTGCTCGTTCGACTCTATTGAGCACTCTCCAGTCGTCCACTCTTAGCCCTTCGTTTTGGCCTTTTATTAGGCCCAACAAACGTTCGTTCGAGTCTTTGCCAGGAAGTACCCGACAAAAATTTCTTGCTTCATTTTGGGTACTGTTGTTTTGAGCCAGTCCGCTGTTGCTATATTTTTACAGCTGAAAAGAAGCCAGCCGGGTTTTAAAGTACAACCGAGGAACTGCGGTTTAGTAGAACTTTCCCTCTGCTGCAGGATGATGTCCAGTACCTTGTCCTGTACCCGTCTGAGCTGGTCTGTAGTCCAGATGGTGCCCGGGAAGTCTGGTGGTAAGACACCAATCGGCGGCGTCCCTGTAGGTTTTTACAGGGCTTGATGGTCCGAGCCTAACTTTTGACGTGGTGGCTATCCTCTTCGCTTCGTTGTCTGGTGGTGTAGCGCTGTCAGCTCTTGGACGTTTTGAGGGGGCTTCTTGCCTGTTTAGTGGAGTCTGCGCTAGCTCACGAGCTTTCTCCAGGCTGTGTCCTTTCCTCAGAAACTCTTTTAGTCTTTTGCGTCCAGCTCCAGATAGCTTGACCCTTTCTGAAAAGAGACTTTTGACGCCTTCAATATGAGCATCAATCACCGTTGCAGGAGAGCCAGGTGATGCTAGGAGAGTCTCTTCATCCTCCGTATTTATGGTGTCAGTTGTGTCGATGATACTTGAAGCCACGTCCTCTGCTATGACATCCATAAGTTCAGACTCCACAGTAGGACCAAGTGCCCTCTCTGTTGAGTCTGAGAGGCCCAAAGCGGCCCCGGTTTGCACGTTAAGAGGAGTGCATTCCTCATAGTTATTTTTTAAATTTGTATCCATGGGATTTTTTGATAGGGGGAAGGGTAGTTCACCCGCGGTAGAGCCCCATGCCAAGGGATGGCTAATTTAAACCGGATGTCACCTGGTTTCCGGAGTCCACCGTTATAAGACACACTTACGGAGTGCCATTCATCCCTTAGGCACGGTCGTTACACACCTGGGATTACGGGTTTTTTTCAAGTTTTCCTCTTTAGATCCGCCATATTTCGTATTCAGCAGGGACACCTCGTGCAGGATGTGGTTCTTCACCACGTATGGACGGTCTTAGGAGATAGATTCATTTGGATGCCTCTATTCCTCTGGCTCCTTTGCCTGGAACCTTACTCCCAATTTTTGTGCTAATACCGACTCTCAATAAAATTTCATTCTACCATTAGTCTGGATTATTCTGCCAAAATGTCTCCTCGTTAGGCCAAAATAAGCAAAAATCCTTCAGAATTCTTTCACAGTAAGAACTTGTCAATGTAGAAAACAGTCTCTGAGACTGGAGTTGCCAACAGCCTCCGTGGCGCAATTGGCTAGCGCGTTCGGCTGTTAACCGAAAGGTTGGTGGTTCGAGCCCACCCGGGGGCGGTTATATTTTTTCTGCACTTGCTACTAATGAAAGCCATTAGCTTTTAAGAAACTTTTATTAGATTCTATCAGAGAATATTAAAGTTCATTGGTTTTGTAGAGCTTGAGCTTTGTATCTATTTGCAAAGCTTCTATTTCATATCAAGCAGCGAAGCACAATCGTATCAGTGTCAAGATTACGTGCAATGAAGCTGTTCAGTTTTAGAATCCATACGAGTATCTCGTTGAGTTTTATGAATTATTTATTTTGCATTCGTGCTAATTAAACAATCCGTCAAGTGTGTTATATTTGCAATTGTATAATGGCTACATCATGGTGCGGTCGCAACTTGTAATGAGTTAATAAGTTTTCACCTCACCAGGAAGGAAAACAAAAATAATATAATGTAATATTTTTGCTGGGGTTCGTTTAAATAAAACCGTCTTTTGTGTATTTTAATCGTTTATTTATTATCAAACACTAACTTTACTTCAACTCAGTATTCAATCACTTTACTCTTTATTTATTTTAATTGTCGCTACAGATTTACTTTCAATACATCACTTGTTTTCACCACTGGTCGAATCTCCCTCTTGTAATCGCTGTATGCACTTATAACCAACTGTATCCACGGTGGTTGTGGTATGGGTATTTATAGGAAATTGTAAGGGGTTCTAGAACATGCTAGATGTTTCTCCGGGTGAATCGAGGATCCTGGAATATTGGGATATTGTGTGGAACAATTGTGGAACGTAAGCACACCAGGTTGGAACGTAAGCACATCAGGTTGGAATATTTACTACTAGTAGGCAATAGATGTCGTTGCACAAAGTACCTGACGATGTACTTGATACTACAATAATAATAGAATAATATTTTTACTTCAAAACCTCTCTGGCCACCCTGATCTTTGTAACCACATGCCTTCGCCGTCTGTTTGTCAGGATTTCACCACCGAACACAATCCAGTCACGTAGACATGAGTTTTCATCGACGACAATACAGTCGAGATCATGATCTACGACCGATCGGGTTTCGTCGAAAAAAAAAAGAAAAACAAACAAGAGGACTTGGTTCAGTCAGTTAAGTCCTCAGCACAGACAGACGTGGTCCGGGGTTGAAATTGGTAATTTTTGGTTTTTTTATTAAAGTGTATGTGGGTGATAGTTAAGTATTATACAACCATCATATCCCCATTGGGAACTTCGGAATAAAGAAAAGCGAGTGTTCGTGTGGAAGAAATCCGCTCGAGGGTGCTGGATAAAATTCTTTCTCCCTAAATATTTAACTATTTAACTGTGACCATGGTGGAATCAACCACGGTGTCAAAGGTTTATAGCAAAACCCGAGCTAGTTTCTTCAGCGTGAGGGGCTAAGCAAGTCGAGTAAGTCATCTGAGGTTTTTCCCTTGGGCGTGCGCGGGAGTCGGAGAGGACTGGACGAGGTTGGTTGACGAGGGATCTGCTGAGTGCACAGTGGCCGGAGAGTCCATCAGCTTACATCGTAGGACAACCATGTTCGAGTTCGAGGTATCTGCTGAGTGCACGGTGACCGGAGAGTGTGTCAACCTACATCGTAGGACAACAGCGATCGAGTCCCAGGCTGAGTTTTGCCTATTCTTTTCCTATTGCTTTTTTTGTTTGTACGTAGTATCTTAGTTGTCATTAGGTAGTTGATTTTAAGACTCATAATTCATTCCTAAGCCATCTGAACCCGATGTCTCCCATCTTTTTCCAGAAATACCCTCTGAGTTCTGGAAAAAGATGGGAGACATCGGGTTCAGATGGCTCAGAATTCTTATCTCCAAATTCGTGAGAGGTGATCCAATGCCGAATCAATGGAGGGAAAGTTACCTCCTCCCTGTATACAAAGGGAAGGGTGATACGCGAAACTGTGATAACTACCGTTCGATCAAGCTGATGTCACACACCATGAAGATCGTTGAGCGGGTATTAGGTGGCCGACTGCGAAAAATAATACGGCTATCTGATGATCAGTGCGGGTTTGTCTCGGGTAAATCAACCACACAGATGCAATCCAAAGTATAAGGATCATAATGGAAAAATATCGTGATTCCTTAAGGGATTTGCATATTGTATTGGTTGACTTTGAAAAGGCAATCGACAGACTACCACGAGATCTGATATGGGTGGCGCTAAGACATCGAGCGGTTCCAGAAACCTATGTACAGATGATCATGGACATGTACGAAAGAGCAAAGACAAGAGTAAGATGTCCCGCTGGAGTAACCGAAGAGTTCCCAATCAAAGTCGAGGTGCACCAGGGAAGCGTTTTAAGTCCTTTGCTCTTTATTACAGTCCTTGATTATCTGCTTGAAGGTAAAGTGATGGACCCCAAGGTACATCAGTTATTCTTTGCTGACGATGGAGCCATTATAAGTGAGGATCCTACATCCCTGCAACGAGCACTTGATGTGTGGGTGGACGTTTTGGAGGGAAATGGGTATCGCATTAGTTCAAAAAAGACAGAGTACTTGTGCTGCCCGTTCTCTGATCCACTCAGGCCTATTCCAGACATTTATTTGAATGGAACAGTGCTTCCCAAGTGCGAAAAGTTCAAATATCTGGGATCTATGATCAATAGCAAAGCAACTTGTGATGACGACATCAATCATCGTGTAAGCGTAGGGTGGATGAAGTGGCGGGAAAATTCCGCTATCTTCTGTGACATAAAAATGTCCCCTAAGTTGAAAGGAAGGCTCTACACAGCAGTTGTACGTCCAGCGCTCACATACGGTTCACAATGTTGGACGATGTACAAAAAGTATGACAGTAAATTAACGGCAGCTGAGATGAAGATGCTTCGCATGACAGCAGGAGTGACAAAGCTTGATCGAATAAGAAGTTCGAAGATCCGTGGAAGCTTTCACATCAAGGAAACCATCGTACAAAAAATAGAGCGCGACCGGCTCAGTTGGTATTGCCACGTTCAAAGAAGAGATCATTTGAACCCTGTTAAAAAGGCAATATCAATGCACGTTCCAAAGACATCGC
Organism: Brachypalpus laphriformis; assembly: GCA_945910035.1. Taxonomy (NCBI): domain Eukaryota; kingdom Metazoa; phylum Arthropoda; class Insecta; order Diptera; family Syrphidae; genus Brachypalpus; species Brachypalpus laphriformis. The sequence continues at coordinate 69,185,493 of OX246754.1, read as the reverse complement.
GATGTAGGAAAGGCAGGCCTATAAACGCCTGGATCAGACAAATGCGACGACATCGGCATTTCATTGGCCTCAGTAACCGAGTGATCCAAAATCGGCAGGCCTGCCGATATTTTCTGAGGTCAAATAGGCGAACCCCACAGGCGGATCAGTAGAAATGCAGTGAAGTGGGAGGGCTGTGATCCCTTGTTTTCGGATCATAGCCTCGCTGATAAAAGGAAGAAGAAGAATTCATTCCTAATTCACATTTATATTATTATTATTATTATTATTATTATTATTATTATTATTATTATTATATAAGCCTACTTATAAGTACCCTTCTGGTTGGGGGTGTGAACGAAAGGGTGGCAACGTTGCGGTTCTTTTGGGTTTGGATCCTAGCTCTGAGAGTACACGCATATTATTTCCTTTATTTTTTTTAAGCTTGTCATTGCATATAATTTTTGTTTTTTTTTTCCTTCTGGGAGTTGTCGATTATAGAATAGATCAATAAACTAATTTTGACCAAAACTTAAACGGTGTGCTAATTTGTCGATACGCGAATCTTTTTTAGGGGTCGCGATTCCTCCGGTAAGATATTTCGGGACCCTAAAGAAAATCGCGAGGCGCCCTTACTCAACATCAAATACCCACGACCTTTTCCATTGGGTCTGTCGGCACCTTGGAGTTCTGAACCGTGAAAGTGAAATGTAACAAACTTTAAACCAAGAACATTCCTAAAACACCCACCGGTGATCGATAAGCCACCAGCTACAATAGTGTCGACATCAGTGTACGATTATAAGCGCCATGAAGCAATTATAGGTGACTCAGTCGAGACAATTGTGATGTCTAAGCGATCGGCAAGAGCATGGTCAATGCAAGAGGGTCACTTGTGTCGTTACAGTATCCGAGGGATCACAAGTGGGTGATTTGAATTTGTGGAATTTGGAGAACACCAAGGAGAGATTCTACTCTAGGAAGACGAGGCAGTTGCATAGCACGCATTTGAAAGTATACGACCGGTTGTGGAGATGTTTACCTTACGAGTACTTGCGGCACATGGCTGCGTTTATATTTGATTCGCTGGCAAAGTATGGGATCGATGAAGATGGAATGTCACTACATGATGTAATTGGAATGAGATGCGATGACTACACTAACAAACTAATAACCGGAAAGGAGAGATTTGGCAGCTGTCATAGCTATCTAATAAAGGCAGTTGAGGATCGAGGATTGAGCGAGGAAGATGTGCATGATGTGTGGAATATTTTCATGTGCACTGGGATAACAAGGGTAAAATTTTCATATTTATTTTGCTCAGTACTCTAAAATATTTGTACGACTCTTGACTGCCCCTTTGGGAAGTATAGTTAACCGCGATGATGTGTGTATTTCCTCGTTATCGACAATCTGGCGCTGAGTAACTAGTAAATCAGTGCTATAGAGAAAGATCGCCAAACGTACTAGGTTAGGTTAGGTTGGCTGTCTGCACGAGAATACAGACACACTTACACCTGTAAAGGGGCCAATAGATACTACAACATGGTACGCGTACCATGTTGGGCATTTAGCGTACACAGACTCAGACCATGTTGATCAACCGCAGTTTGCGACGAGATTGCAGCGGGTAATGTTTGCTTTGTGTGTGCGGCTTAAATGAAATGAAAATCTCTCCTTTGACCTGCCAAAGTGCAGGCAGATCAGAACAAATTCTCTTCAACCCTCGGTATTTGGGATAGATGCCATATAGTCGTATTTTTTTTTTTTTTTATGGATATATGTATTTTGCTGAAACAGATAGATGCTGTCGCGTTGGAAATCTGCACTCAAATAATGTTCCACTAAAACTTCCGCCAAGCTCTATACACACGCACAGACATGGCTGGGAAACCATGGCTCCGCCCTAAAAATCGAATCACATTTGATTTTCACCCGTACCAGAAACCAACCGTCAAACTGCTTTGTCAACTTGGTTGAAGTTGCCTACAGACGGGCAACATTCACTCAGACCGTACCGTGCACGCGTACCATGTTGTAGTGTCTACAGGCCCCTTAAAGGTCCATTGTGTTGCCATGGATCTACCATTAGACAACTCAGGGACTAATTAAAACCAACTGGAGCTTTTGATAAAGCGATAGATGCTCATGACGCCTAAGTACGCCAAATCACCGAGGTCATCAAGAAAGGTGGCCACTAGATGGAGCATTCTTTTACGTGGTAGAGCAGGACATGTGCATAGGAGATGAAAGATGGTTTCCCCCTCCTCCTCGATCCAACAGTCGTTTGAGAAGAGACCAAGTCTTTTGCATGTTGTCCTATAAGACAGTGTCCAGTGAGGACACTGACCAACTCGGTGCTACATTAGTCCAGAATGCTAATATCCCTGACAGAAAATACAATATAATACATTTTAGCCAGGACAGGGCTTCCTTAGTCGCTATGATTTCCACCTGAGAATTGCTACAGTGATCTCGGAGGCGGAAAGAGATGTTCAGGTTGAGCATTTTGGATAAAACACCTCACCTTCGGTCTTAGAGCCATCTGTAAGGAACTGAATAGAACAGCCATCTGCACCTGGCCTGCCCAGGTCAATTACTAGCTCATTACAATTTACTACCATATTCCACAGGAGAGATGACAAGACTCCACCTTGGGGTGTTCCGCAGCAGTTAAGTCTTCTGGTCGATGCTCCGCCCAGCTGTGTGTTAATAATACTGCATGTGAGCAATTAATTGATCAGCACTCTACTTATTTATTTATTTATTTATTTCATAAACATTTATTTCATTAACAGATTACACATAAAATATAATTTAAATTAATGTAGGATACGAAAAAGAGTAAACAGATATTAAGAAAGAAAATAAGGGAAAAAAACATAGATATAAATACATATATTATAATAGATGACATAAATAATAAAAAGATTAACTTACTAGTAAGCTAAATAAAATATTTCTGAATCGCTCTCTCGAAATGTAAAAATCCACATGTCGCCATATTTCATTAAAGATTTTAGAGCTCTAGAAACCGGCTCATTCTGACCATAGTTTGTTCTATGCGCCCTTTGGAAGAAAATATTCCGCTCCCTTAACGCTAGTTCGGGAATATAGATAAAAGAAAAGGGCTATTAATGTGGGAACACAGAACGTCTCTTACAAACATAATATTATGGGAATCCCTTCTAGACTCAAAGGTCATTATACCTAATATTTTACCTCTAGCATTATACGAAGGTCCGAAATTCCAATGCATTTTTAAAAACAATATATTTTGAAAATTTCCTCTGCACTCTTTCAACATGGTCCGAATGAAACTGATGGAACGGATTCCAAATAACATCAGCGTATTCTAGTATCGATCTGACTAGTGCGATAAAGAGTGAGACAAATGTATGGGGATCTGAAAAATCCTTAGAGTTCCTTTTAATGAACCCAACAAGTAAATTGGATTTAGCGGCTACATACTCAATATGAGGAATAAAGGTTAGTTTTGAGTCAAGAAAGATACCAAGATCTTTAATTTTTTCAACTCTTACTAAAGATATAAGATTAAGACAGTAGTTGAAACAGTAATGCGTTAGGGATCTTGAAAAAGAAATAGCCATGCATTTTTTAACATTTAATCTTAAATTATTAACAACACACCAATCAGATAAATGATTAAGGTCCTTTTGGAGCTTCATGCAATCATCTAAGTTCTTTATTTTGCAGAACAATTTGGGGTCATCTGGATACATTAAATAGTGACAGAATTCAATATTCTGAGGATGTCGTCAATAAAAAGAATAAACAGTAGCGGGCCTATATGACTGCCTTGAGGCACCCCAGACGTGCAGTAGAATAATCTGGAGCTAGATTCACTTTCAGCGTCCTTCCAACTAAAAACGATGAAATCCGCTTAAGCATTGCTCCATGGAATCCAAAGTTCTCAAGCTTCTTAATCAGCAACACATGATTTAGCTTTGCTGGAGTCTGTGTAGATAGCATCAATCTGGCATCCGCTTTCAACAGCATTAATTACAAAAGATGTAAAAAATGCTAGATAAGAGGCGGTTGAGCGACCAGATAGAAACCCATGTTGAAATTCTGATATGTGTTCGTTAATATGAAAGTCTAATTTGTTTTTTCAATGCTTTCGAAAAGCTTTGATATAGCAGATAACTTACTGATTCCTCTATAGTTTTCTAAATTATTTTTCGAACCAGATTTAAAAATAGGCACTAAAAATGAGATCTTCCGGTCATCAAGAAAAATACCAGATAGTATTGATGAGTTGAATATTGTACTTTAAGTAGTGGTTTACAGTTAGAGTTGCAACAGTTTTTCAATATTATTGCGAGAATACTGTCAACACCCGGCTTCGCAGTAGGCTTAATGCAGGAAATAGCAGACTCAATATCATGAAGCTCTAAGTCTAATTGACCAACATCAATTTTGGGCACAGTGGGCGGTACAAAATTAGTGGGCATCGATGGAGAGAAAACAGGTTAAAAAAAACTGTGCAAATAATTCAACGGTTTTTTCAACGTCGTTAGAAACCGAATTTTTATAAACCATTCGTTCGGAAACCCAAAAGAACATCTTTTATGATTTATGGAAAACCAAAAAGACTTACAGTCATGTTTAAGTTTATTTTCAACAGTAATTAAGTACTTATTATGCAGAAATTTGCTTAGGATTGTAAAATCCTTTAGAAGCTTACAGAAAACTTCTTTATCCAAATTGTTCCCCGAATTTTTATATCGTTTGTAAGCTTTATTTTTCAAATTTCTAAAGTGAAGAAGGCGCTTATTATACCACGGGCGCTTCGATCTACTTTTTTCAGAGAGTAAGGAACAAACATGGCGATTCCACGATTAACAATAGCAACGAAACGATTATACATATTGTAATATTCTTGCTGGGGTTCGTTTAAATAAAACCGTCTTTTGTGTATTTTAATCGTTTATTTATTATCAAGCACTAACTTTACTTCAACTCAGTATTCAATCACTTTACTCTTTATTTATTTTAATTGTCGCTACAGATTTACTTTCAATACATCGCTTGTTTTTACCACTGGTCGAATCTCCCTCTTGTAATCGCTGTATGCACTTATAACCAACTATATCCACGGTGGTTGTGGTATGGGTATTTATAGGAAATTGTAAGGGGTTCTAGAACATGCTAGATGTTTCTCCGGGTGGATCGAGGATCCTGGAATATTGGGATATTGTGTGGAACAATTGTGGAACGTAAGCACACCAGGTTGGAACGTAAGCACATCAGGTTGGAATATTTACTACTAGTAGGCAATAGATGTCGTTGCACAAAGTACCTGACGATGTACTTGATACTACAATATCATGTAGACATAAATTTTCAAATTCCGTATCCCAATCAAATGAATTGAAATACGAATTCAAACCGGCAAAATTCCTTTTCAGAAAATGAAAAGAGTTTACTAGAAGGTGATTATCTCTCAGATAACTATAAAACTCAATTTCTATCAAAATCTGTTTATGAAAGATCGAGTCATTTAAACGTGGAAACGGTGCTTCAGAAACATTTGTTTTTACATCATTTAACTTTATAAAAGCAAGATCTAATTATCTATTTTGAAAATTTACAATTGAACTAACTTGTGATAAGCCATAATCTTTTTTTACATTATGAGGGATAAGCAAATTATCTTCCCCCGACCATACCCAATTTACATCACGAATGTTAAAGTCACCAATAACAAAGATAATATCGGCATCAGAGCAATGATTGCTTATAAGCTCAAAATTTACGATACATTTTTCTTAAATATCTAGTTTACTACCTGAAGGTACATATGTATGTACGTCACTATAAATATTATGCAATAACTCCCAGCATCAACTGATATGCAAACTTGTGCAACATCAGATATCGGCAATGAAATTTCTTTACAGGAGAACATTGACTGAACAGCAATAAGAACTCCACCACCCGTTCCTCAGCTGATTTGTATCGATCACGGCGAAACATATCATACATAGAGCAATCGAAGATTTCAGATGACAAGATTCCTACATGAAGCCAAGTTTCAGTAATAATGATCACACCATAGTCCTTGCAACTGGACGCAATAAATAAATCCGAGGCCTTAGATCTGCAACCACTCGCATTGTGGTAATACACATTTAGGGATTGATGATGCAAATCACTCCTGTTAGCATTAACATCGATTCGTTTTTTATTGGGTTGTGAATAAACGAACGCATTTTTACTCCAATAGGCCAAAAATTACGATCGCTAACTAAACTTGAATAGTGAATAGGTAGTCCAATTTTAATAAATTTTAGTGATTGTTGATTATCATTAAGCTTTGCTAATTTAAAGCAGGATATACATTTGGAAACAGCCCCTGGTTTCGATGAAATATATGAAATTATGGTGTCAGTAGTAGTGTCAGCATAAAAACTGGAGATGTGGAACCAATTTAGCTTCCGAACGACATGCAAATCATTGGTCTGCACATTTGTTCCAGAGATAAACTTGGGACGATTGTTTACCCTATTATTGGCACCCATGACACTAGACGTCATGGTCCCAGCACCAGCTCCAACACCAGAAACACGATGGTGATCCTTAACAGCATTAATAGAAGTAACAACCCTTTTTCCATTCACTGTAGAGTCTTCATCAAAATGCACATCAATTCTTTCGGTTTCAGCACCAGATATTTCGACTTCCACAGCAGCAATGATATTAGGTGATGTGATAACGTTGATTTCATTACACTCTTACATTTTAATGCAACAGAGGTAACGGCAGTCTCAGAAGCCGAAGTTTCGGCTTCAACAGCAGCGGTGAGCTTAGACGATAACGTTGATGTCGTTACTCTCTTACTTTTTGATGCACCAGAGGTAGCGGTACCAGAACGAAAGTTAATGGGTGTGCACTTGCTATCCTTTGAAGAAAGACCAGCCGAAGGAGGGGATGCAATTACAGCGCGCCGATCAGCGGTCAGTTGCTTCATGGGTTCGACGAACTTTGAATTTCTTTGCACACGAGTTGAATTCCGAATGTCGCGACTAGAATTTAATGTCATAGATTTAGCATTTAATGGTTTTCTTGTAGATTTACTAGAATCAGTAGCGAAGCCTAATTTATTAATGACGTTTAAGTTTTTTTTTTTTTTTTTGCGCCCCCCTGGCAGCTGACCTCCTCGTGGTGGGGGGCGGGCAACGTGACTGGGATGTGCAGATGGGGTAACTTAAATAGTTATTCCCATCCATACAATCCAGTTACGGCTAACAAAGCGCAAACCCTATGATGACAAGAAGGAAACGACCGGCCTCGGATATTGCCAAGCCTGGTAAGACAGGGCATCCTTTGGAGCCAGACCTGAAGGGTGTCAGTATGCGAGCGTCTGGTGGTCGGCTTGTCCCGCTCGGCAGCCGGCCGGGTCAAACCCGAAATGGCTACGAGCTTCCTGTCAATGGTCTCGCGAACCATTACGGGGGTCAAGGGGTGAGCGCGCTGTGCACCGATAGGGGCACAGATGGACTCTCTGAGATTCGACAACGGCATCGACTTAGGATAGGCACATGGAACGTCTCATCGCTCACAGGGAAGGATCTTGAGCTTGTTGGGGAGGCTGTTAAAAGTCGACTAGATATAGTTGGCGTCTCTTCAACAAAGCAGAGAGGTTCTAAAACTGTGGACCTTTCGGGTGGGTGGAAGCTCTTCCTGTCAGGAGTCGCTCCCTCAATGTCTGCTCTGCTCACAAGTCCCAGGTTGACAGACAGAGTATTGGAGTGGATACCATTAGAAGGGAGAGTTGCGATCTTAAAGCTCAAGCTTGAAAGATCAACTCTGGCATTGGTGCAGGTGTATGCACCGAACCTTCTGTCAGAGTACGCAGCTTTCTTAGATGAAGTTGATGTTGCCCTTGAAAAGGTTGCAGATATGGATTCTTTTGTCCTGATGGGTGACTTCAATGCTCATGTGGGTGTAGATGTTATGACATGGGAGAGTGTGATTGGGAGGAACGGTGATCCTGATCAAAACGCAAACGGAGAGAGGTTGTTGGATTTTTGTTGTGAAAATGGCTTATCCATCATGAACACCATCTTTCCACACAAAGACATTCACAAATACACGTGGTACCGTCAGAGTCTTCAGCAGAAGTCGCTGATCGATTTTTTTGTGGTACCATCGTGTCTGAAGAGAATGGTTTGTGACGTTCGCGTATTGAGAGGGGCCGAACTGTCAACTGATCATCACTTAGTGCTGTGCAAATTGTATCTTAGCGAGAGAGTGAGTCCCCTACCAAAGCGTAAACCAAGGATGGTTACACGCATACGATGGGAGAGGTTACAGGACGATGAGATACGGGAGACATTTGCGCGGCAAATACCTGAGAGGTTTGAACGAATTCCAACTGTTCCTTCAAATGTAGAGGAAGAATGGCAATTGTTTTCAACAGCGGTAATTGCCTCTGCGGGAGATGTTTATGGAGTGAAGCGGCTTGGTGTGGCGGCTGGTGGTGAGAAAAGAACTGCTTGGTTTAAAACGCCCGGAGTTCAAGAAGCCATCAGAGAGAAGAAGAGAGCCTTTAAGGTGTGGATTCACTTGGGGAACTCCGATTCTCGAAATCGGTACACTGAGGCGCGAAGAACTTGCAAATTAGCTGTGAAAACAGCGAAAGAACAGTCTTGGAAGGAGTTTGGCGAGAAATTGGAACGTGACGACAGATCTGCAAATAAGATGTTCTGGCAGACCGTCCGCCGACTCAGAGGAAAAAAGTTGAATATCGTTGAAGGAGTCAAATCCAAAGACGGTAGACTTCTTTCCAATGAGGAGGACATCTTACGCAGATGGAGCGAGCACTTTTCAGAATTGCTCAATCCCGAACAGGGCACCGAAGATGACAGACCTATGGTCGAGAGTTTGGCGGAAAATAGTCCTACGGTAGAGGAAGTGACTTTGGCGATCAAAGCGCTAAAAGTTGGCAAATCTGCTGGTGTGGATGAAATTCGGGCAGAAATGCTCAAGGCTTTAGGTAAAGAGGGAGTTCAATGGCTCTCGCGTGTCATTAAAGTGGCCTGGGAATGCGGTGAAACACCTGGTGATTGGCAAATGGGGGTGATAGTTCCTCTTTTTAAAAAAGGGGACAAAAGAGATTGCGCCAACTATAGTGGTATATCTCTTTTAAGTCTCCCTGGAAAAGTATTCGCTAAGGTGCTAGAAAAGCGTTCCAGAGCTGTGGTTGAGGACAGTTTGGGGGATGAGCAGTGCGGTTTTCGTCCCGGTAGAAGCACAACCGACCAGTTTTTCACTCTCAGAATGGTTCTTGAGAAGGCCTGGGAATATGCCAAACCTGTCTACACTTGTTTTGTGGATTTGGAAAAAGCATATGATAGGATTCCTCGAGGCAAACTCTGGAGTGTTCTGCAGGAGTATGGGATTGATGGTTCCCTGTTAAGGGCGATTCAGTCTTTATATACAAACTGTAAAAGCTGTGTTCGGATAAACGGTGTTAAATCAATACCTTTCACTGTGGGCGTTGGACTCCGCCAGGGGTGCGTTTTGTCACCTCTCCTCTTCATTGTATATATGGATTGGATGTTGCAGCGCAGCTGTGGCGGGGAATGTTTCAAAGTGGGAGACCTAAGGATTAGTCATCTGCTCTTTGCGGATGATTTGGTCATCCTTGGGTCCTCTCAAACCGAACTTCAGCGCGCACTCGAAAGGTTTGTAGCCGTTTGTGATGATGCTGGAATGAAGATCAACGTGAACAAATCGGAAGTAATGGTCGTTTCCAAAAAACCCATTCAGTGCACTCTGCATGTTAGTGGAGTCCCACTGAAGCAGGTGGAGAAGTTTAAGTACCTCGGGGTTCTATTCACGAGTGATGGGAGGAGCAATGCCGAGTTATCCTGTAGAATTGGTCAGGCTGGATCAATTTTGAGAGAGCTTGGCCAATCTGTTATAAGGAAGGCCGAACTTAGTGTTCAAGCTAAGCTATCGGTTTTTAACTCGGTGTATGTTCCAACTCTCACCTATGGTCATGAAATTTGGGTAGTGACCGAAAGAATAAGATCGCGGATACAAGCTGCCGAAATGAGGTTCCTTCGCGGTGTTGTTGGAATAACTCGTAGGGATCGAGTGCGCAACACCAGAGTACGCGAGGCGCTCAACGTTGAGCAGCTACTTCTCTGAACGGAACGATCTATGCTTCGATGGTTTGGTCACGTAGTGCGTATGCCCCCAGACCGTCTTCCAAGACGCGCCATGGTTGCCGTGCCATCAGGTAGGCGACTTCGCGGAAGGCCTAGAAATAGATGGTTGGATCAAGCCCGACATCTCTCCTGGAGCCGCTTAGGGATTCCCCCTGATGAATTGGAGTCAATGGCGGAGGATCGAGAACCTGAGCATCCTACCCCCGCGACCCTCATGAAGGATTAGCGGGCCACTGAAAATGACTGAATGAATGAATGAAAGTTTTTTTGCAAATAACTAGGTAGATAAGTCACTCATTTTATGTATACAAATGAGCAATGGACCGTTCGTACACTTCTCGCACTTGAAGAAGATATTTGCATTTGACTTAATAACATTAATGGCCGTTTTCTGAATATTGCAACAATTGTCATGACAACTCAAACCACATACTCCACACGATAAGAAATCGGTGTCGATAATTTGATTTAAGCACTTATAGCACGTAGAGTTCATAATTAAAAAAATGGAATATAGAGCAAATCAATAACGCGTGCGTCACGGACAAATAGCAGATCTGAACTTGACCGAAGTATCCACTTTCAGACGTGCAAGTGCGTCGACAATTGACTTTGATTTGACATTGTCAAAAGCTCCCTGAATGTCAAGGAAAGTCACCATTGTGTATTCCTTAATGCTCAGAGATTTGTCAATGATGCGCACAAGCAACTGTAAGGCTGTCTCTACTGATTTGCCTTTGTAGTACGCATGTTGGGACACCGAGAGCAAAGTCGGGCTAATGCTCTGTCAAAGGTGGATATCAATCAGACCTTTTAACGTTCTAAGTAGAATGGACAATAGACGATAACTGATAGGTCGGATATCCTTTGTTTCCACATGCGAGCTTTTTCCTGCCTTAGGTATAAAACCGACTTTAACCTGGGTCCACAATTTGGGGTTGTAGACTGGATTTAGACAGCCTGACATGATGAATTTGGGCCACGGAAGCACAATGTTCTCTCTGTGCTGAATCTCAGAAGGAATGATACCGTCGGGTTCTGGGGACTTGAAGGGCTTAATGGTGCGCATGGCCCAACGGAAAAGAGGTGTTTTCCGATTGCAGAACAACAGCAGCGGAGCTACCAGGAAAGTAAGTGTCCAGTTTGAGAAGGGCGTCAACCATTCCGTGTCCGTCGACAAGTAGTCGACCCTGTTGCTGACCCTGAAGATTTCCAGGATCACCTTAGGCTCGGAGAGTTCGACTCCGTAGTACATGTCCTAGGTCGGCTTGGAATTTGATCTTGTTCCACGACCTCCACCTGTGCACCTGGCCAAACATGCCTAAATCTGGAGACAACAATTTTATAAAGATCCTTTTATCTTTGGTCTGCGCAGGCAATTAGTTTGACATTGTTTTGGTGGCAGCCACCCTAGTCCCCCAGCCAGGCTGATCCTCGGCACGGATTGTATGACACCTTAATCCAGCCCGACCGGGGAGGAGAGTAATGGATAGGATTTAATGGGGAGGGATAGGACGACTACATCTGAGCTTCATGTCTCATCTGGGGAGTAGTACCCGAAAGTCCTTGACCTTTACTAGGCCCCTACACTGCGGCGAGGTGTATTCTCAGGTAAGAGATCCTATGGGATATAAGTGCAAAGTGAGGTACGTTTCTTTATAACCACGTATTTTCTCCATATTCTGCTCCGTTCTTTACAAACTTGTTACTACGTATTTTCCTCATTATCTTTATACTTCCAAACGTTTTCGAGATATTGAGTTGTCTCGAATTGTCTCGCTATGTGATGCTGAAGCCACAATGTCAGCAACCCTTCAACCTAACCTAACCTAACTTAGGGCTCTACGGGCTGTTTGCGCCTTTGACGTACTACTCACGCTAAGGATCACATAGACAAATTCAGGAAGTAGATATGAAGTCAAACAATAGTTAAGTGTACATACAGCCAAACAGGCGATCCACTTTCACCTCTTCCGCTATAGTTAGTTAGTTAGTTAGTTAGTTAAAGGTACTTTATTTTGCAATTTATTTTCCAAATTACAATAAAGATAGTACAATTTAAGCAATGGCTTCGCCGTCTGCCGTGGATTGGCAATTGAATAATTTGACTACATAATTGTCAATTATGACTACATTATTAACAAGTCTATTTATTACTTTGATTAAAATTAAAAGTTTTCTTCGATAATTCTGTTTCTATAATTATATGCTACCTGACAGTATGCTACTAGGGAACTCCAGTTACTACCATTCAGCAGATTCTCAACCTCATTACTTTCAAGGCGTTCAATTTAATTTAATTTAATTTAATTAGCTTAATACAAGCTGTAAAGAACTTAAATCTAATTTGCAATGTATACTTAAAAGCTGGTTAAAATTTACAAATATCAAGACCTGAGTGAGGAAGGGGAGTAAAGGGAGTTTCTAAGGGTGTTTTTACTGCACTGGAAATCAAAAAGGTTCTGACAGTCATTAGCAGAACGAAGCATTCGAGGCATAGGCTCATTACAGCCGTAGTTTGTACGGTGAAACTTGAGGCAGAAGAGAGGTACTGATCTCAGAAAACGTGGGTTGGTGCTGAGCGAAATGGCTTGGAGCAGCATAGGACAGTCAATGTTGCCTGCTAATAGTTGATGTACAAATACTATATCGGCAACTGTTCTACGCTTTTCAAGCGATTGCATGTTCAATAAGTTCAACCGATGCTCATAAGGAGGTAGGTTGAATCTGTCAGGCCACGGGAGTCCGCGTAGAGCAAAACGGATGAACCTCCGTTGGACACACTCAATTCGATATGAATGTGTATCGTGATAGGGAGACCAGACTTGACTGGCATATTCAAGAATTGGTCTTACAAATGTGAAGTACAGCGATTGCGTGACGTAAGGATTTGAGAATTCCTTGGACCAACGTTTCACATAACCTAGCGCAGAATTAGCCCTGCTAATAATATTGTCAATATGGCTACGAAAATTAAGCTCACTGTCGCATATGACGCCCAAATCACGGAGAAAAGTGACAGTGGGAACAGGCTCGTCGCAAATCGCATACGTTCTGGGGTCTGTCGGAAGACGCTTCCGGGAATAAGTAATATCTTGGCATTTGTTGACATTCAACTCAAGACCGTTTTTATTACACCAAGTAGAAAAGCTATTCAAGTCAGTTTGAAGAGCACGGGAGTCAGTGGGTGTGGAGATATGTGTAAAAATTTTCATGTCGTCCGCATAAACTGATAGGCGGGAATATTTAATTATGCCATCAACATCATTAATTGACAAAATGAAAATAAGGGGACCAAGATGACTACCTTGGGGGACTCCAGAGGGGGGCATAAATGGATCGGATACAAATGATCTAAAAAGGACTTCATATTTACGTTCATGAAGGTAGGATTTGATCCACAGGATATACCCAGGCGGAAAGCCGAGAGCTTTGAGTTTAAAAAATACAATTGCGTGCGAAATTTTATCGAAGGCTTTGCTGAAATCGGTAGCAGCGACATCAACTTCCTTGCCATCTTCCAATGCGCACAGGGTGCTGGATACGAATTGGGTTAGGTTTGTGGTTGTAGACCTTCCCTTTAAAAAGCCATGTTGGTGAGGGGAAAATATGGATTTACAATGGAAAAACATTGCATCGTAAACAATACTTTCGAATAGTTTGGGTATGCAGGAGAGTTTAGCTATAGGACGATAGTTCGAGATTTCGTTTTTTGGACCTTTCTTATGAAGGGGAATAATATAAGAGCTTTTCCAAAGCATAGGAAAGACGCTTTGAGAGAGAGACAGTTGGAACAGAGTCGTAAGGGGTAGAGCTAAGGTGTTAACACATTTTTTTAAAACTACGGCAGGTATACCGTCCGGGCCAGTGGAGTAATCGCATTTAAGTCTTTCGATCTTCTCTATCACGAGAGCCACTGTTATGTCAATTGAAGTTAAAGAGGTTTGGGGACAATCTCTCATGTAAGAGAAGTAAGAATAGTCGGGCTCTGATGTGTGGTTGGAGAACGATTGACTAAAGAAGTGAGCAAATAAATTTGCTATTATTTTAGGATCGCTCGACGATGTATTGGAGAATGTCAGAGTCAAAGGGTAGCTGTCTGACTTTTTTTTTGGTATTAATAAAATGAAAAAATCGTTTGGGGTCAGCGATAATGTCAGATTGCATACGGTCAATATATGCGTTATAAAGGAAATCACAGAGTTCGGAAAAATGCGTATGTACAAGAAAGTAATTGGAGAAGTTGAAATCAGAGCGACATTCGAGGTAGATGCGCCAGAGCTTATTTCTTCTGTTACGAAGTGAACGTAATTCTTTAGTATACCAAGGTGGAGAGGACGAGAAACTCTTCTGTGGCATATATGGGACGGATTGCATAAAACAGCTGAACATTTCAGAGTAAAACAATCCAAGAACATTATCGACAGAAATATGTGTACTGTTAAAAATACTGTTGAAATTAATAGCGCTTAAAAGGTTATTAAGTTTTGTGAAGTCTGCCTTGCGAAAATTAAAGCTGTACGAGTACTCTGATTGTACAGCATTTTTATTATTATTGTAAGACAATGTAAGAGCTAGAGGAGGGTGGTAATGATCCAATTTGGATAAGAGATGCTTGCTCGCTGAAACGAGGCAGTTTTCGGCATCTGACGAGAAAACGAGATCAAGTTGTCTGCCTAGGTTATTAGTGACACCACTTAACTGATATAAGCTGGAATCTGAGAGACAGTCAATGAAAAGGACTTCCTTTTCTGAAGAAGGGTTTATTGCAGTATAATGGGACTGATCCTCAGATGGAGCCCATTGGAGGTCGGGAAAATTAAAATCCCCCAGAATTAAGACGGTATCGCGAGGATCAACAATATCAAACAACGAATCGAACGCGTCTATGGCAAGCTGGTAGCTCTGCATGGGCTGGCAAGGTCGAATGTAGCAGCAAAGGATAAAAATGTTGTGGTTTAAAATTGTTATTTTGACACAAATGTACTCAAAATTAGATGTGAGCGAGGTTTTAACTAGTGTCGAGTCAAGGCGATTATGAACTGCCAGAAGAACACCTCGACCCGAAGGATCATCCTCTTTCCCTAGACCATCATCTCGAAAAACGTTAAAATCGGACGTAAACAATTCATTACTGTTAAAATCTTGAGTAAGATTAGTTTCGTTTAGAGCGAAAATGTCATAGGGGAGCTTTTGGGAATTAAGGTATACAAAGGATGTCTTAGTTCGCAGCCCTCGGACGTTTTGGTAATATACACAAAGACACTCAGGGGGAGTTACAGACAAATAAGGAATGTCTAAATGAACACCTAATCGTTTTTTGGATGCGACGTTACTGGTGCAGGTACTGAAGTCTGTGTGGAAGACGTGTTCTTAGTCCGAGAAACATATTCATGGACTAAAGTCCCATCAGGCCAGAATTCTCTCGATAGTAGCAGTTCGAAGTGAGAGTCAGGAGTCAGCAGTTTAAAAGATGCTATTTCGCGGGGTTCCTTAAAATTATACTTGATGCATTTAAGGGATGAATGCACCGACATTTTGCTGCTGATGTAATTCATAATATCGTTGACTGAGGTAGCAGAAGAGAGTCTTGAAATGAAGATAGTTCTACGAGGAGGCTTTTTCACAACCACTAGGTTGACTCCCAGATGTAATCGTCTGATTTCCTTCAGAATTGGACAGGTGCCAATGAAGTGTGCAGTATCTTTTGGTTCCGCTGTGTTGCATAGGCTACAAATTGACGAAAGGTCAGTGCGATGTGGCATGTAATTCAGCTTAAGTAGTTCTCCTCTCGCTCGCCAGATCAGTGAAATTTGGGAGATGCTGAGGTTGGCGTTCAGATGGGTGATGTCATCATGTATAAGTCTTTTGTAATTTAATCGTGCACTTGAGTTTTTTGCTGCTATTGTGTGGTCCCTTTTTATTGCCTGGCCGACATTATATATAAACTCCTGTGCAGATTTTCTCTACTCTGAAAGGTTTGATTCTATCATTTTAAAACTTGTGCTATGTTTAGACGCTAAATCCCCCCAGTTCCTGTAAAATTGCGAACGATTTCTCAACGCTTTTGTTGCCAGAATTTTAGTAAGCCTCATCTCGTCTTCTCCGCTCATAACTTTAACTACATACTGCATGTTTAACTTCAATGTAAATAAGCATAACGGTGGTATTCCACTTTCGATATGCAACATGTAGTTAGGTGTGTTTGATGGCAATCGGAACAGTTTCTTCAGTCGGAAGTATGCTTCCCCATACTTGGGCTCCGTAACACATTACAGAACGCATAACAGCCTCGAACACTTTCACCTTCGCACGATTGTCGACTTTAGTATTAGAAATAACATTTCTCCATGTTGCATTTATGGCTTTTTTTGCTTCTACAAGCTTAAGTTCGAGATGTCATTTCATGGAGAGGTTATGGGTAAGGGTTACACCAAGATACTTGTAGGTTCTTACTACCTCTAGCGGTTCTCTACCGTACTTCCACTGTTCGTTACTCGCGAAGCGTCCAGTTCCTTTTCGAAAAACCAGCACTTTCGATTTCGTGATGTTTATTTGGAGGCAGTTTATATGGCAATATTCTTCAACTTTGTTAATCATTAACTGCAATGCATTAGGTGTCTCTGCTAGAATAACAATATCGTCCGCATAAAGCAGTGCCTTAACTTTTAGTTGTTGGACCTGTATGCCTGCTGGAAGTGCGTCAGATATGTCATCCAGGAATAGTGCAAATATAAGCGGGCTGAGGAGGCATCCTTGTTTGACTCCATTCTCTGCCTCAAACCAATCTGACAGTTCCTTGCCGTTCCATATCGCCGATTTATTATTCCTGTACATGTCCTTTAAGATATTTATAAATTTAGACGATATTCCAATATTCGATAGCTTGTAGAGAAGGCAATTTCTATTAACCGTGTCGAAAGCTGCTTCCGCTATACCAACTTTCTTTTTTAAGTTTGGAAAAAAACACATGGATTGACATAGAAAAATGCACCCACACACAAATGCACACTGACCCAATTTTCTAACACTAAATACTCAGTTCCTAACTAATAAATTTACAATTCGTCCAAAATCGATAAAATTTCAAATAAGCTTCTTGATTCGAACGGCTAATTAGGTTTCCAATTTCATGGTCACTTCGTTTGTATGTGCACCAAATGCGATCCAGTAGGTTCATTGTTTTGTCTAACAACCGCCACTTTGGTGATACGTATTCCTACTGTTTTATACGTACGAGTAAAAAAGATGTACTTTTAAAATTCCACCCTCAAAATCGTTAATTCTTGTATGAATGGACGGATACATATTCGTATGTACATGTGTGTGATACAGGGTTTTCACGGAATTATATGGGAAATGCCAGAATTTTTCTTTGGGCAGATGTTGAGCACTTCACCTGTCAAGAAGTCAATTAATTAATTTATTGACTTTTACATCCTGCATGTGACACCCGTTTTTCTTTTTAATTTTTTTTTTTCGTACCAATATTCTTTACTTTTTTTTATCATTTCCGAAATTTTTGTTAGATAGACGAAAGAGTTTTCAGGTATTTCTATTTATTCCAAATTGAGCGATACTGTATCAGCACTAGAATGGTCCTTTGAAAGATTTTGCTTTTGAACATGCTTGGCAAATAAACAATGTAAACGAAATGTTGTAGGAATCAGAATCAGAAAGGGAGACATTGGATAATTCTTTAATGTGTTGAAAGTAGTAGCTTCCTAGAGTTTTGTTCCTCAGCTGACACAGGCTTGAGCAGTATGATGGCAGGTATCCCCAAGGACTTCTTTGTCGCATTAGTTACTTTTAATTTCAATGCGTTACTTCGTAGTAGATTGTGACCAGTGAGTTCGCTTATTAGTAAAGAAAACGTTATCATAGAAACTAGACTGACGGCTTTCATCACTGCTAAAACCTCCGCTTCGAAAACACTGCTGTGGTCAGGGAGTCTGATCGAGTTGCGCATGATGAACGCTTTCAAGAACACGCTCGTGCCTTTGCCTATTTCCATTTTCGAATCCGTGTAGATGAATAAAGATTTGGTTTCTTTTATTTCTTTTGTATCCCATGCGTCTCTACTTGAAAGGATGCAGGGAAAGGGTCTAATAAAGTCAAGGTAAGGCAACAGGAAGTCGCTACTGATGTTTGCGCCTACAAATTTGATTAGAACTTAAACAGGGCATGACATTGATTGCCAGCCGTCGCACTGGCTGGTTCTGAAAGCACTCTTTTTGCATATAAAGATCTATTGGCTACAAGTCAAGAACGGTTTCCAGTTCTGTAGTTGAAGTTGTTCTAGTGACGCTATTTGAGCTAATACATGATAATCTTTATATTTTTGTCATAAAGTTGAGATTAGTTGCTTTGCTGGCTGACTAAACTGCCGTAAAGGTCTAACGATCGCAGTGTACATCCAAAGATTGATTTTTAAATTTAGTCCCCAATTACTACCGCAAATGCGGTTGAATGTTTAGAAAGCAATCGAAACCTTTTTCACAAGAGAGGAATTGGCTTCTCGCTAGAATTTCGTTGACAACTAGGTTCCATAGCAGGATAGAGTTTACCCTTCCCTTTGGCGCAAAGTGGGACGGAATGGCAAAAAGCCATGCGTCATTAAAAAAATGTTTATGAATATTCACAATATTCACAAAGATGGAACAACAAGCGTTACGGTTTACTTTCATATACACGGTCTGGCCTGCAAAGTATGTATATAAGTAGATACATGTTGTTTTGAACATCTTTCCTTATTTGTTTTAGTGGAAATAAAGGCTAAGTAGGCAGGTATAGGCAGATGAAAATTTTAATGTAGCTTCTTGTATGTACTATAACGTAAAAATACTCCTAGACCAAAGATCCGTCAAACCTTTTTTACGGGTCCAATGAATATGAAAAAACATGAATTTATTAGTATAAATAGCAAGTACTTACTTACTTGCTTAGGTGGCGCTACAGTTCGGGGTGAACCTGGGCCTCAACCAACAAGCCTCTTCATTTAGCTCGGTCTTTAGCTAATTGCCTCCAGTTGCGCACTCTAAGTTGGTCGAGGTCCCCTTGAACTTGTGCGCCCCACCTACGGCGATGATTCCCTCTACTGCGTCGTCCCTCCGGGTTAGATTCGAAGACTCTGCGGGTCGGAGCGTTGGTGTCCATTCGCTCTACATGTCTTAGCCATCTCAGACGTCCATTACGCGGTTTTTTGACTAGGTGGCTGTACAGCTCGTATAGTTCGTGATTGAATCTTCTCCTCCAAAACCTGTCAACGCAAACCGAAAATCTTACGACGAATTTCGTAACGCACCGGTGACAGCCCGCTGAGTTCTTCCGATAATGTCTATATCGTCGGCGAATGCAGCAGTTCTACAGACTTGTAATAGATTGTGCCTCCGGTGTTGGCTTGTGAGTTCCGCCCAATCCGTTCAAGTACAATATTAAAGAAGTCACATGACAGCGCGTCACCTTGTCGAAAACCTTTTTTTGACATCAAAGGTCTCGGTAAGGTCATTACCGACATTGATGGAGCAGCGAGCGCTCTCCATCGTCAGCCTGCACAGACGGCTAAGTTTGGTTTGTCAAAACTAGTCATGGCTCTATAAAGCTCTTCCCCATAGATGCTGTCATAAGCGGCCTTGAAATCGATAAAGAGGTGGTGAGTATTGATTTGGAATTCTACAAGGTTTCAGGCGTTCACACAATATCGGAGAAAGGATCTTGTATGCGATGTTGAGGAGACTGATGCCTCTATAATTGGCGCAGTTGAGGGGGTCTCCTTTCTTGTGGATCGGGCAAACGAAGCTAAGGTTCCATTCATCAGGCATACACTCATCTGACCAAATCTTAGAGATGAGTTGGTGTATGCACTCTACCAATTCATCACCAGCTGCCTCGAAAGGTCGGCCAGTAAGCCGTCAGGTCCACCAGCCTTATTGGATTTTAGCTTGGATATTGCTATCCTCACTTCGTTTTGGTCAGGTGGACGGACATTTTGACTATCATCGTCTATGTTGAATGGTTCCTTCTGCCTGACAGAGGGATGTTGGTCTTCGTCGCCATTATACAGTCTGCAGATGTAGTTTTTCCATATTCTCAGCACCGACTGTGATTCTACTACGAGGTTTCCATTTTCATTTCTACAGGTTTCTGTACGGGTATCGCTCCTCTTACACGTTCTTTTTACCTTTTGGCAAAACTTCCGTACATTGTTCCTGGAGTATAAACTCTCGATATTCTCAAACGCGCGCTTCTCATGCTCTTTCTTCTTCTTTTGGAGAAGCCGATGTTCATCCCGTCGCTTTTGCTCGTAGAGCTCACGAGCAGCTCTCGTCTTCCTTTGCAGCGCCGCTTTGTATGCCTCTTGTTTTGCTGCATGCACTCGCCGGCATTCTTCGTCAAACCAGGGGTTTCGCGGTGGTGGGCGAGCGAGACCCAGCAAATCAGTCGCGGCGTTTCTAATGGCATGTTGGCAGCGTTGCCACTGGTCTTCGGCACTTGATGCTGGCGGCAAAGGGGTGATTGAGAGATTTCGGGATACGCGTTCAGCCAAGAGTCTGGCGGTCTCTTGCGATTGTAGCTTTTCGACGTTAAATTTTCTCACAGTAATTCTTCTATGTTGCTCAGATTGGGATATCCGCATTCGTACCTTGGCTACAACAAGGTAATGATCCGAGTATATGTTGGCCGCTCGGAAGGTCCGGACATCCAGAATACTGGAGGCATGCCTTGAGTCGATCGCAATATGATCAATTTGGTTGATCGCTACATGATCATTGGACCGCAATGTCTGCTAATGAATATCGAGATGAGGAAACCATGTGCTTGCTATGGTGACATTTCGCTCCACAGCGAAATCAATTAGCCTTAGTCCGTTATCAGACGTGGTGTCGTGTAGGCTATGCTTACCGACTGCCCTACCAAAGACGTCCTCCTTTCCTATTTTGGCATTAAAATCGCCCAATACGATTTTAACGTCGTATTTAGGACATTGCTTATATGTGTTGTCGAGGAGCTCGTAAAACACTCTATGGTGGAAGGGTCCTTTTCTTCCGTAGGGGCATGAACACATATTAGGCTTATGTTAGCGAATTTAGCCTTGATCCGGATAGTTATAATACGCTCGCTTACGTGTCAGAAGTTTAAGACTTCTTGCCTAAGTCTGCCGCGTATGACAAATCCGCATCCGAATAAGCGTTGCCTGTTGCATCTGTAGCAATCACCGTAGTAGATGTCACAGTTTTTCATCCTCTTTTTTCCCGGCCCATCCCATCGCACTTCCTGGATGGCGGTAATATCTGCTTTATAGTAGTCTAGGGCCTCTGCTAGTTGTTCGGCTGCACGTGGTCTGTAAAGGGACAGAACATTCCAAGTACAGATCCGAAAGTCGTTGTCCTTATTTCGTTTGCTGGGGTCATCATTACTTGAGTCATCCTTATCCGAGGCTTTTGGTTGTTTCGGAACCATAGATTTTATACGTGGTAGTGAAGTTACCCCGACGGCACAACCCCCAACCTTGAGGGGCTGGACAGCAAGTACATTGCATTTTATTTTTATATTTTTTCAAAAAAATTAATTTATTCAAAATCCTTTATATGTGTTTGGAACATAAAAAGTATCAGCAAAATTTTTAACTCAAAATTAACGCTGTGAAAAATCAGCAAAAAGCATAAAAAATTAAAAATTAGGTTCCAATGCGTATTATACGTACACATACTAAATTGTATCTTAACTTGAAATTGAGTTAGATCACACTTGTGTAGGTATTAGAGTATGAAAAGAAACACTTTTCAGAGCAATCGGAAAACATGTCCTTTGCGGGGTTTGTTCCTGTTCCGACCCACCGTGTGGCGTGCCCATAAATACGACTCCTTGGAGCTAAATGTTGCCAAGCTTGGTATCAATATTTTTACTGTTTAGCATAGTCACAATCGAACTTATGAGCGTTCTGTTAACATTGACGTTTTCTGGAGATCTGTTTACTATACAGATTTTGACATTGTTGGAGACACTTTCAACGTCTAGAAATGTCTTCGACATAAAGTTACGAGTTCCGAGGTTGGAGGAAAGAAATGATAGTTAAACATCCAAGAGAAGTAACGTAACAAAGTATGAACACTGGAGAGGTACATATCTGCCCCAAAGCAGCAATATGGGGATGCATGTCACAATTCAGTTAGTTCGTAGTTTTTTTATAATTTCCTAGCCTTCGTAGTTTTTCGCACTTCATTTAAGCAGTATAAATACATGAGAGCTATCATTTCCACGAACCTGAATATGGAACCGCATTCGACAGAAGATCTTTTGCAATCTGGGTATTTGAAGCAAGTGTCGAAGTCAAAACAATCATAGGGTCGTAAGTGTTATGAAAAAACGGTTTTACCACTAAACTTTGTTCCACATGAAAACGATATTCCAGTTATGTGCTCAATATGGAACTCGTTGCGAATAGAAATCACAGCTCATTTCTAGGAATTCGCCCGATATTCTTGGTTTGGAAAGGCTAAGTAAAGTTAAGTATGTGGGTAGGCGAAGGGGAAGTAGTCAACGATGCCATACTCAGCTCAATGCAAACACATTGCGATGCTCATAGGGGAATGAAAAAAAGATGTCCCTTACCCATTGGTTAACCTTTTTCTACTGCTGATTTAAGTCCTACCTGTGATGAACTTACAGACATCCAGTGGATTTGATATACATATGTACATAGTTCAAAATATCGTTAACTGGTCTAATGCATAAATATTCTAGGTCTTGGAAGAAGTATCGACCGAAAAACTTATTCCTGAGGTGGATGAGACCTGGACAGTGACAGATAAAGTGGGTTGTGTCCTCGTTGGCTTCATCATCTCCTCAGCCCCGACATAGGTCTCCTTCCGTTAGACGTAGCCTTTTCATATGGTGTCGCAGAGTATTATGTCCCATATTGATTGTTCCTACCAGGGTAGAAAAAGATTTCCTGTCCTTTTGCATGAGTATATCATTCCTCATTTCGTCGATGTATGTATGGCCAACATTTTTTGTGGCTGTACAAGTGTCTAGGAAAAACCATTTGTTTTTACCCTCCTTTAGGTTTGACCTCAGCTTCGACCACCAATATGCAAGAGCTTAGCCCTGTGCTGTCTCGTCACAGTAATCACAAGCTTGGATTTTATTTCAATTGCAGAAATTGTTTTTATTGCTGCCTGGTGTTGCTTTCAACACAGTCTCACAAATGGCTGTTGTCACTGATAAGACCTCCGCTCGGAAAATACAGCTATAATTCGGGAAGCAAACTAATTTCAATATGCCCAGTGATTCGGAGAAAATACCTGAACCTACCCACGTGTCCATCCTCGACCCATTCATGTAGATATACGAGTATATGGATTGCCTGCGAATTGGACGGCCACTTTTTCATTCTTCCCAGCTCGGGTATGTGCACGAGAAAAGTCTTTCGAAATCCAGGTATGGTGTCATGTTGTTTGTAATAGGTACATTACCTAGATATTTTTTTTAGAGATCGTAGAACGGCCCGTTGTTTTGGAAAAGTCATCTTGACATGCAAGTAAAATGAGTCTAGTTGGAGAGCTTTAGTATCATATTGCGAAATAAATACAGGTTATGGAAAAAGAATTGTGGATGCGGACTTTTAAGTTAAATATATATGGTATAATATACAATATATTTGTTTTGTTAAGCAAACATTACATACTAATAAAATAGATAAATAAATATTAAAATACAGCTTAAACCCATATCACTTATCATATCACAAGATATATTTATAAAATAAGAATATAATTAAATTTAAAAATCTCAATTAAAGCCTTCATTTTTCTAATTCTATTAGTGCATCCTGTGTGCATTTCTGAATTATAAGGCATCCACCACGCCTACGTGCCATCGTGTTCGGTTCGCTGGCGATATGCTTCAACTCCATTCAGCTCTTTCCCAGTTGTCGAAATTCCTTTTGATTGTTCTCCATATTTCAGATAACATACCGAATGGAACCTTAGATTTAGATATGCGGCTGCTAACGTCTTATTCGGTACCACTGTCAGTCAGACCGTTACTTCCAAGGTAACGGAAATTGTCTAGTCTATATACCTTTTGTCGTACAATGCCATTATGAGGTGTTGGTGAGTTCGATGTAAAATTAAAGATTTTAGTTCTGGGGGAGTTAATCTTTCCAAATTTGCTACCAGACCTGTAGTCATATGATCATAGTAGGCAAGCATCGGCATAGTCGAGGTGTTTTAGATAGATTGTAGGGCTCCATTGAATTCCACCACTTCTTGTCCACAGAGCGGTCGGCAAAACATCACTAATTAGCACCAAACAAATTAGTGGTGATAGTATGCAACCTTGCTTAATGCCTCTTCGGATCTCAAATATAATGCTTCCGACAGCCTACCCCTATGAAGCACCTGACACTTCCCAGCTTTATAATTTACTTTTAAAATAGCCACCAATTTATTTGGTATTGAAAAGCTCCTATGAAAAGCACGCCACATAAGCTCTCTGTTTACAATGTCGAACAGTTATTCGAAATCTATGAATAGCAAATGTAGCGGAGACCTTTACTCGAAGTATTGTTCGACGAAGATCCGTAGGGTGTTAATATAATCAACACAGGATGATCCAAAACGGAAACCTTCTTGTTCATTGTCAAGTGTACATTTTAGATGTTCTTTAGTGCGTTCAAGGATTATGTTGGCTAGAATTTAAGCATTGCAGGGAGTACGCAAATGACTCTCCAGTACCCACACTCTGTTAAATTGCATTTCTTTGGAAGCTTGATAAGCATCCCTTTCCTCCATTCTTTAGGAAAGGTTTCGCTGTTCCAAACCTTCCCCAGTAATAGAAGCGGTAGGTCCACAAAGGGGGCAAAGGTTAGGTTAAGTTAGGTTGGTTATCCACACGAGAGTGCAAACACACTTAGACCAGTGAAGGTCCTTTGTGATACCATGGATCAACCATAAGGCCACTCAGGGACTAACAAAACTAACCGGAGCTTTGATAAAGTGCTGGATGCTCAAGACGTCTAAGGACGCCAGATAACCGAGGTCGTCAAGGAAGGGGGACCCTAGATAGAGCATTCTTTTATGCGACAGGGCTGGACGAGTGCATAGGGGGTGAAGGATGGTTTCTTCCTCCTCCCATCTGGCGAGCTCGTCAGCCCTGCAGTTTCCTAGAATGTCCCTGTGGCCCGGTACCCAGCATAGGTGAATGTTGAACTGCTCTGTCATCACCGTAACATATAAACGACAGTACTGCGAGCAAAGCCTATAGAATTCTGCGGGAAGGCTACCTTGTTGCTTCAGTTTTTTAATAGCGGCAATGATTTTATCTTTGCTGGGAGGCGTGATACGAATTTTGGAATTTTGGATGTCGGATAACTCGTTTTGATTTTGGGGCAAACCTTCGCCCAGCATGATGTACATATATTCAGCGGAAAGTTAGTCCTTATCAGAAATCAGCAGAGACCCGTCGAAACTCTTCACTGGGTTTTGGCGCAAGCTGTTACCACTTATCAGTTCTTCGGTAATTCTACTTACTGTTTTTTCGGCTTGTTCAGCCAGCACGTTGGTTGCATTGCTTTGGTCACGCAGCGCACTGCGCTCTACGCTGGACTTCTTTGATCTTAAAGCAGTACAGGGGCTCGAGCTTACTTCTGCCCTTCTGCTCTTCAATCTGCTTCCAAGTACAGGGTGTCCGCCGGGAACGTATACTACTTTGTTTTGCCGCCATTTTGGTAAACATTAGTCTTGACAGTTCATATTTGGCAGTCGTGAAGTAGACACGTGGCAAATTTATTATGGAAAAATATTCGATAAGCCAAAGTGTTTTAATCGTTAAAAGATTTTATCAAAATCAATCATCGATTACTGTGACGATGAGAAAGTTACGTGAAATTTTTGGGAGAAACAACGTGCCAACAAAACGCACTATTTATCGTGTAGTGAATGATTTCGAAGAAAGAGGGTCTGTAGGTGATAGGCCCAAGCATGTGCCACAACGTACTGCAAAATCAGCTGAAAACATTACTGCTGTTCAAGGAAGTGTTCAAAACAATCCATCAACCTCAATTCGACGCCGTGCTCAGGAGCTTGGTCTTCAAAGAACAACTTTGGCCACAATTTTGCACAAGGATTTGCATTTGTTTCCATTTAAGATTCAGTTGACACAAGAGCTTCTTCAAGAAGACCATTTACGGCGCCGTACATATGCCAATACGAAGTTACAGCTAGCCAGGATTACAATGGAATTACTGCGAGACCTCTTTCCACAACAAGTTATTTCAAAAAATGGTGATGTTGATTGGCCTCCAGTCGCCTGATTTGACTGCTCCTGACTTCTTTTTGTGGGGATATCTGAAAAGCAAGGTTTATGCTAACAAACCAGAAACGCTTGAGCAACTCAAACAAAATATTCGTGATGAAATTAATGAAATACCGCGTGAAATGTGTGAGAATGTAATGAAAAATGTGCTCAAAAGGGCTCGCATTTGTGAGACTAGCAGAGGAGGACATTTACCTGATATTGTATTCCATACATAATTGCCGACATTAAATAAAACATTTATCAATATAAGATCCATTCTCTTTCATTTAATCAAAAATTATAAACAAACAAAGTAGTATACCTTCCCGGCGGACACCCTGTATTAGCAGATAACCACAAAATATGGCCTCCCATGATCTACAGGTAAGACTTTCTGCTTCCATAACTAGTACACTGTATTCCACTGCTCATTTGTGTTCAGCGTCAGGGAGCTACTGATTGCATCTGTCCCTGAAATGGTGCCGGACTACGGGATCTCTTAGTCTGTCTGTTTCATACCTTGTTTTATGAAGCGCGGTGTTATTGCGTGTACGAAGGCGAATGCTAGTTACCATAAAGTAGTGATATTGCTCCAGTCCAATGTCGGATATTCAGGAGAGAACCTGTAAAATGTCGGCTAATAGCAGTATGATCAATTTGATTGAAGTTATCTACCGATCAGTAGACACCCAGTATGGGATGCCAAGCTTACGCACACTTCCGGACGGTTTTTTGAAGACAGTGTTGCCTGTTGGAAAATACAATTCACCGGTGTCAAACTACCTTATCTCGCTGCAAAAGTTAAATCAACTTGGGTACGAAACACTGCCGCACTCACCACACTCAACGGATCTTTCGCCAACCAATTCCCACTTTTTTTAATCATCTCGACCATTCCTTACAGCGAAAAACCTTCAGCAATCAAGTCGGTATTCATAACGTTTCGAAGAGTTTGCCGCCTCCAAAAATCCAGAGTACTGGATAAATAAACTTGTTTCTCGTTGACGAACATGTGTAGTTTGTAACGGTTCTTATTTCAACTAATAAATACCGTAATACTCATTTGTGCAAAAACTTTTATAGATATTTATGTGCCAATATCGACTCTCAATAAAATTTTATTCTACCATTAGTCTGGATTATTCTGCCAAAATGTCTCCTCTGTTAGGCCAAAATAGACAAAAAATCCTTCAGAATTCTTTCACAGTAAGAAATTGTCAATGGAGAAAACAGTCTCTGAGACTGGAGTTGCCAACGGCCTCCGTGGCGCAATTGGCTAGCGCGTTCGGCTGTTAACCGAAAGGTTGGTGGTTCGAGCCCACCCGGGGGCGGTTATATTTTTTCTGCACTTGCTACGAATGAAAGCCATTAGCTTTTAAGAAACTTTTATAAGATTCTATCAGAGAATATTAAAGTTCATTATTTTTATTGAGCTTTGCATGTATTTGCAAAGCTTCTATTTTATATCAAGCAGCGAAGCACAATCGTGTCAGTGTCAAGATTACGTGCACTGAGGCTGTTCAGTTTTAATATCCATACGAGTACCTCGTTGAGTTTTATGAATTATTTATTTTGTATTCTTGCTAATTAAACAATCCATCAAGTGCGTTATATTTGCAATTGCATAATGGCTACATCATGGTGCGGTCGCAACTTCAAACCGAGAACATTCCAAAAACACCCACCGGTGATCTGCTACGATAAGCCACCAGCTACAATAGTGTCGACATCAGTGTACGATGATAAGCGTCATGAAGCAATTATAGGTGACGTAATCGAGACAATTGTTGTGCCTAAGCGATCGGCAAGAACATGGACAATGCAAGAGGGTGACTTGTGTCGTATAACAGTGTCCGAGGGATCACAAGTGGGTGACCTGAATTTCTGGAATTTGGAGAACACCAAGGAGAGATTCTACTCTGGGAAGACGAGGCAGTTGCATAGCACGCATTTGAAAGTGTACGATCGGTTATGGAGTTGTTTACCTTACTTGCGGCCCATGGCTACGTTTGTATTTGATTCGCTGGCAAAGTATGGGATCGATGAGGACGGAGGATCACTACATGATGTAATTGGAACAAGATGCGATGACTACACTTATAAACTAATAACCGGGAAGGAGAGATTTGGCAGCTGTCATAGCTATCTAGTAAAGGCAGTTGAGGAGCGAGGATTGAGCGAGGAAGATGTGCATGATGTGTGGAATATTTTCATGTGCACTGGCATTACAAGGGTAAGATTTTCATATATATTTTGTTCTGTTCTCTAAAGTGTTTGTACGACACTTTAACCGCCCCTTTGGGGAGTATAGTTAACCGCGGTGATATGTATATTTATCGATATTCTGGCTTTAAAACTATATGCTTTGAGTACTATAGGTATGCTTTGAGTAAATCAGTGTTATAGAGGTTAGGATAGGTTGGCTGTCTGCAAGAGAGTGGAGACACACTCAGACCAGTAAATGTCTATTGACATTCCATGGATCGACCATTAGACCACTCAGGGACTAATTAAACCAATCGGAGATTTTGATAAAGCTATGGATGTTCATGACGCCGAGGTCATCAAGAAAGGCGGCCACTAGATGGAGCATTCTTTTACGTGATAGGGCTGGACATGTGCATAGGAGATGAAGGATAGTTTCCTCTTCCTTCTCGTCCCAACAGTCGTTTGAAAAGAGACCAAGTGTTTTCGCATGTTGGCCTATAAGACAGTGCCCAGTGAGGACACCGACCAACCAAACAGAGACAAGGGTGATGTTCAGGAGGTTTTGTCGGTTACGAGTAATGACGGTCGGTTTGGAGCCTCGGTTACAGATAAGGAGATTAGTACTAAGGATAAAATCAAAAAGTTGCTCACTTGTTTTATTTATGCCTGAACTGCCCCAGATTGAGTGATGAGCATCGCATCCATTGATAAGGCCAGTTTTAAGGCTCCCCACTTTCGCCATCAAGCTCCCAATGATGTCCGGAGGAAGTCGAACCACTTGATCTTGACCCAAATAGCCCGTACCAGTCAGTAATTATTTGACCGTAATTCCAGCTTGGTAGCGACTATATCTTGATTGCTGAAATTAGAAAATAAAAATATATTAAGATGGGTCTTTGCAAGATACAAAATCTCCGTTTACCTTCCTTCCTTGCGTAGATTAATTTGTAGTTACAAGTCTTAAGACCACAAACTCGGTTGCCAACTACCCATGGTTACTTGATCAAGACCATGTGTGTCTTCCCCATTCTTGTTGAGACGGAAAATAAGGGTGTCCGAAGCCGTGATGGGGTAATGCAGGTTAATCTGAAGAATCCGCAGTATTGGCTCTACTTTTCGGTTTAGACACCATTACCACGATATTGTGGGCTTCCTCTGAATCTGATGACAAGAGGTCATCCTCAGGAGAAAGCCCACTAGGATCACTATTGATATCCGTGTCCGTCAACCCGAAGTCGACCACCAGGAAAGATGGTAAGGGAGAAGGAGGACCAGGAAAATCCAGTTTGAGAAAGGCGTCAACCATTTCCGTGTCCGTCGACAAGTAGTTGACCCCCAAGAGAGATTGACTGGCGCAAGGGAGCGAGAGGAGCGGCTCGGAAGAAGAGAAGCTCATAGCTGGTGCAGAAGAGACTACGTCCACCTTGGGATATAATCTCTCCGGCTCTTTCTCGTCGCATTTATAGAATTTCAGCGTGATGGAGCTGAAACCATTATTTACTACCCTTTCTGAAAATGCCAAGGGGGCCAGAGACTCTTTATTGACTCCCAATGTCTCCTCTCGGCTCATCCACTTTGACAATCTTCCAGTTGTGGGTAGGAAGGGAGCTGTTGCTGACCCTGAAGATTTCCAGGATCGCCTTAGGATCGTATCGTTCGACCCCGTGGCACGTGTCCTAGGTCGGCTTGGAACTTAGTCTTTTTCCAAATATGCACCTGGCCAAACCTGCCCCAACCTGGAGACAGCAATTTTATGAAGATCCTTTTATCTTTGGTCTGCGCAGGCAATTAGTTTGACATGCTTTTGATGGCAGCCACTCCTAGCCCCCAGGCAGGGTGATCCTGGGCAAGGATCGTATGACATTACTCATATGATCGTATGAGTAATGGATAGGATTTGATGGGGAGGGATTAGGACGACTACATCTGAGCTTCATGTCTCATCTGGGGAGTAGCACCCGAACCTTGACCCTTACTAGGCCCCTACACCGCGGCGAGGTGTGTACTCAGGTAGGGGATCCTATGGGATATATGAAATGTAAGCACAAAAAGCAGAGTAAGGAACGTTTCCTTATAACCACGCACATTCTCCACATTTTGCTCCGTTCTTTACAAACTTGTTACTAAGTACTTTTTTTCATTATCTTTATACTTCCAAACGCTTTCGAGATATTGAGGTGTCTGGAATAATACCTTTTAAGATTTTAAATTGTTTCTGTATTTCTTTATTTACTTAAGTCTTTTCAACTAAGATTATTGAATC
Organism: Brachypalpus laphriformis; assembly: GCA_945910035.1. Lineage (NCBI taxonomy): Eukaryota > Metazoa > Arthropoda > Insecta > Diptera > Syrphidae > Brachypalpus > Brachypalpus laphriformis. Next base: position 69,154,542 of record OX246754.1, on the reverse strand, counting down.
TTTTTTATAGATCTTAGCAGGTCCTACATTTAATTGAATCCTCTTTGTAATAGGATACGCAGCAATATTTTTGCAAGCCAAGCCCAGCTAAAAAAGGCGACTACATTGAATTTATTGCTGACATGAATCTACTGGTTGCATTATCTACATGTCCACAAGGTGATGTTTCAATTCCTGTTGGACAAGAAGTTCCAGAGGATATTTGCCACCCGCTGACAGTGGAAGTTTTTAGGAAAAAAATTTAATAAATTTGTGAAAAGACACTCTGGCGGATAAGGTAAAATTGTGCATTAAATATCAATAGTAATTCGTTTTTGTAATATGAAATATTGAATAAATTTGTTTGAAGGTATTTGCTTTTTATTTTTATTTTTTATTTTTGAAAACTGCGTTCACAATATATGTACATACACAACTGGTAAGCTAAGGCTTTCCTTAAATAGAGTACGTAGTCTGTAACCGCATGGCCACAGTTCGTCAACTTGCAAACCGTTCATATAACTCAGATGCGATCATTTATGGGCCTCGAGGATTCAAGAAGTTAGATAAAGATATATTGTCTTCAATATGGAAAGAGGGGAATGACCTGAACGCTTCGCAGTATCAAAACTCTTTTTGTAGGAGGGTGAACATTATTCGACGAGATCTACGGAGATAGAATGAAACCCAAAAGAAATCTTCTGAGGAGAATTTCTTAAAACTTAGGGGAATCAAGTCGAGATGCTCCTTGGAGAATTCGATCTTACTTCAGTACCTGACATAAAGCAATAGGCGGCCTTGAAATCGATAAAGAGGTGGTGAGTATCGATTTGGAATTCTTGGGTTTTCTCCAGGATCTGCCGATGTGTGAAGATTTGATTGATGGTGGACTTTCCTGACCTGAAACCGCACTGATAGGGTCCAATCAGGCTGTTGATAAAAGGTTCCAGGCGTTCACACAATATCGCAGAAAAGATCTTGTATGCGATGTTGAGGAGACTGATGCCTCTATAATGCAGTTGAGGGAGTCTCCTTTCTTGTGGATCGGGCAAACGATGCTGAGATTCCATTCATCAGGAATACACTCGTCTGACCAAATCTTAGAGATGAGTTGGTGTATGCACTCTACCAATTCATCACCAGCTGCCTTGAAAAGTTCGGCCGGTAAGCCGTCAGGTCCAGCAGCCTTGTTGGATTTTAGTTTGGATATTGCTATCCTCACTTCGTTTTGGTCAGGTGGACGGAAATTTTGACTATCATCATCTATGTTGAATGGTTCATTCTGCCTGACAGGGGGATGTTAGTCTTCGTCGCCGTTATACAGTCTGCAGAAGTAGTTTTTGCATATTCTCAGCACCGACTGTGATTCTACTAAGAGGTTTCCATTTTCATCTCTACAGGTTTCTGTACGGGTATTGCTCCTCTGACACGTTCTTTTTACCTTTTGGTAAAATTTCCGTACATTGTTCTTGGAGTATAGACTCTCGATATTATCAAACGCGCGCTTCTCGTGCTCTTTCTTCTTCTTTTGGAGAAGCCGGAGTTCTTCCCATCTCCTTTACTCGTAGAGCTCACGAGCAGCTCTCGTCTTCCATTGCAGCGCCGCTTTGTATGCCTCTTGTTTTGCTGCATGCACTCGCCGGCATTCTTCGTCAAACCAGGGGTTTCGCGGTGGTGGGCGAGCGAGACCCAGGACATCAGTCGCTGCGTTTCTGATGGCATGTTGGCAGCGTTTCCACTGGTCTTCGGCACTTGATGCTGGCGGCATAGGGGTGATTGGGAGATTTCGGAAAACGCGTTCAGCCAAGAGTCTGGCGGTCTCTTGCGATTGTAGCTTTTCGACGTTAAATTTTCTCACAGTGATTCTTCTTTGTTGCTCAGATTGGGATATCCGCATTCGTACCTTGGCTACAACAAGGTAATGATCCGAGTCTATTTTGGCAGCTCGGAAGGTCCGGACATCCAGAATACTGGAGGCATGCCCTGCGTCGATCGCAATATGCTCAATTTGGTTGATCGTTACATGATCATTGGACCGCCATGTCTGCTTATGAATATCGAGATGAGGAAACCATGTGCTTGCTATGGTGACATTTCGCTCCACAGAGAATTCAATTAGCCGTAGTCCGTTATCAGACGTGGTGTCGTGTAGGCTATGCTTACCGACTGCCCTACCAAAGACGTCCTCCTTTCCTATTTTGGCGTTAAACTAGCCCAATACGATTTTAACGTCGTATTTAGGACATTGTCGAGGAGCTCGTAGAAACACTCTTTGGTGGCAGGATCCTTTTCTTCCGTGGGGGCATGAACACATATTAGGCTTATTTTAGCGAATTTAGCCTTGTTTCAGATAGTCATAATACGCTCGCTCACCTGTCGGAAGCTTAAGACTTCTTGCCTAAGTCGGCCGCGTATGACAAATCCGCATCCGAATAAGCGTTGCTTGTTGCCTCTGTAGCAATCACCGTAGTAGATGTCATTATCTTTTTGCCCGGCCCATCCCATCGCACTTCCTAGATGGCGGTAATATCTGCTTTATAGCTGTCTAGGGCCTCTGCTAGTTGTTCGGCTGCACGTGGTCTGTAAAGGGACAGAACATTCCACGTACAGATCCGAAAGTCGTTGTCCTTATTTCGTTTGCTGGGGTCGTGAGTACTTGAGTCATCCTTATCCGAGGCTTATGGTTGTTTCGGAACCACCGATATTTTACGTGGTATGGAAGTTACCCCGACGGCACAACCCCCAACCTGGAGGGCCAGTTCCTTAATTATTCCCCTAGGACGAGGGGCCGGGTATACCCGTATACACATCGAGCACTTTAGAGTTCCTTAAATGACCTTAAAGCGCTTTAGATTACGTACGCGAATAGACGCAATAAGTACACTACGTTCATATACTTATGTCCTGTATCCCCTTGTGGGTCCTAGGGCCTCTACTACGTCTACGCGCCATCGTGTACGGTTTCTGGCAATGTGTCTGAGTTCTCCCCAACTTTTCTCTAACTGTCGTGCCTCCTTCTCGGCTGTTCTGCGCCATGTTCTCCTCGGACCGCAAGGTCTTCTGCCATCCTGAGTTAGAGGGTTCCATTGCATAGCATGGTTTGCTATGGAACTGTCACCCTTTCGGAACGTGTAGCCATTCCACTGCCACTTCCGCCGTTGGATGGTTGTGCCTATTGGTTCCTGACCCGTTTTCTCGTAAAGGTGTTCGTTAGAGATACGATTGGCCCAGAAAATCCTTAAGATATTGCGCAGGCACCTACCATATTAACAAACGTTTGCAGCTTTCTGGTGATAGTAGTGGTCAACGTTGGAGCGGAACAATCTTATTTTGGTGCTCAAACTGATTGCATTGCTTCGCCATATTTTGGACAACATCCCGAACGCGGACTTTGCTTTGACATTCCTATGGCTATATCCAGTTCGGTTCCACCATCGGTCGAGACAATACTCCCAAGATACTGGAAATCCTCTACTCTCTCTACCGGTTATCCAGCAATGCATATTTGTATTGCCGATGAGCTTGTTCCAAGGCTAATAATTTTACTATTTTCCGTATTAATTTTCAGCCCAACGACGCCTGCCTCCCTCTCCACATTTGCTGTCATTTGGTGGAGGTCCATAATTCTGTGGGAGAGTAAGCATACATCTTCAGCGTAGTCAAGATGTTTCAGTTGAGATGTAAGAGTCCATCGAGTTCCTCCGTTTCCCGTCGACAAAGCTGCATGAAGCACATCGCTAATCACCAATAGGAATAATATTGGTGAAAGGATACAGCCTTATCTTACCCCACTTTGGATCTCAAATTCCTCAGACAACCTTCTCCTGTGTAGAACGTGACATTTGGAGCCTTCATATGTAGCTTTGATAATAGCAATTAGTTTATCGGGAATACCTCTCCTGCGTAAGGTACGCCAAATAAACTACCTGTTGACACTATCGAACGCCTTCTCAAAATCGATGAACAGCAGGTGCAGTGGCGATCGATATTCAACACACTGTTCGATGATAATCCGTAGGGTGTTGATGTGGTCGGCACAGGAGGATCCAGAGCGGAAACCTGCTTGTTCGGCATCGAGTTTGTCTTCGAGATGTTGTTTGACTCGCTCCAGGATGATTTTAGCTATTATCTTAGCTACAGCAGGCAGCACGCAGATACCCCTCCAGTTTCCGCACTCCATTAAATTTCCTTTCTTAGGAAGCTTGACGATCATTCTCTTTTTCCACTCGTTAGGAAAGCTCTCAGCTTCCCAAGCTCTCTCCATAAGTGGAAGCAAAAGCTCAGACGATGTTCTTGGCGCTGCTGGAATACCATCAAGTCCTACCGCCTTCTTGGTTTTGAATGCCTTGATCCCTGTAGTGATCTCATCTTTACTGCGAGTCGTGGTGCGTATTCGGGAACTTCTCACCTCGGGCATCTCAGTCTGATTTGGGAACATATCGCTAGCGAATACACGGTTCAAAGCCGTAGCAAAGTGCTCTTTCCATCTCTTGAGCTGGTTCTCATCCGAAATGAGCAAGGAGCCGTCTAGGTTTTTCACTGGGTGTTGGCTGGAGCTGCGACCACTTGTCAGCTCTTTGGTGATTCTGTAGACGGTCCTGCTGTCGCACCTCCGTGCAGCTTCTTCTGCTTCTGTAGCCAGCACGTTGATGTAGTTGCGCTTGTCACGTCGCACACTAAGCTGAACTTCTCTCATCTTCATGCGATAAAGGGACTCTAGCTCGCTTCTCCCTGCTGCTGGGGTAGCTGCAACGCGAGCTTTCAGCTGTTTTCGTTCGTCAATCCGTCTGCAGGTATCTTCGGAAAACCACGCCCTATGTCTTCCCTGCGATCGACAGACAATTCTTTCAGCACCAGATGTAAAAACATTTTTCACAGCACACATAGCACACAGATGTAAAAACATTTGGTTGCTTCCACACCTTGCGAAAAGTGCACCCTTAATTGTTGGCGCACTGAGGGATCACTAAGTCTATCGATGTTGAACCTGGGCGTTCTTGTGTTGTTATGGGATCATCGAACCGCAGCAGTGCGTAGTTGGAGAGTAGCTATCATAAGATGGTGATCACGCACTATCCCCCCATTTGCCCGTCGCCTATTTCGGACGTCCAGGAGACTACTTCTAAAGCGGCGACTGATAGTAAAATGGTCAATTTGGTTGGTGGTTGCTTGCCTGTCATTGGAAACCCAGCTGACTTTGTGGCAGGTCTTGTGCTCAAACATGGTGCCACCTATCGCAAGGCGGTTGGCATTACAAAAATCCACAAACCTTTCACCGTTGTCATTGTGGTTACCTAGTCCATGCTTTCCGATTACATGTTTGAGCCCTTCGTTGTCGTTGCCTACCTCGGCATTCAAATCCCCCATCACTATGACAATGTCTCCATTTGGTGTTGTGTTGAAGACGGCGCTTAAGAGATTGTAGAAGCTCTCCTTTTCGTCATCAGACGAACTATTCGTTGGGGTGTAACACTGTATGATGGTGACGCGTCGTACTCTAGTCCGGAATCTGGGAATCAAAATCCTATCACCATGAGGCTGCCAGGAAATTAGGCCCTTGTGTGCTGTTGTTGTTTGCAGTAGTCTGACTCCATATTCCCGCGGACTTCCGGATGGTCTTCCAGAATAGAGTAGTACAGTGTTACGTGATGGGGACTGGTATTTGCCTGCTTCTAACCATCTTAGGTCACTTACCCCCAAAATGTTCAGTTTATATTGCATGAATTCTTTTTTTCCAATTGGAGGAATCTGGAATTGTAAGGACCTTCGCTTCCCGAGTCAAGGAGCGTATTTACATTCCAGAAACCTATCTTTGTCCGGGTACAATAGCCAAAAGTCGTCAACCTGTGATCATTCCTTATCCGAGGCATAGTGTCGGTTTCTGTAGCGGGCAATATTCGGTAACTCAGGTTGCTGGCCCACGTTACCTAGCCTAAAATCAAGGCCCTAGACAACCCGCACTTACAATTTTAGCCTACACGTATAAGGGTTTATACGTATAGTTGCCCGGGGACCACCACTAGGGGGTAAAGTAAGCACTTCATCACGAACTTGATTGTTGCGCTACGGGCCCATATACTTGTATATGTCATATTTTGCTCTTTTATTCTTTTTAATTCAAATCGACTCAGAAAAAGCTTTGAAAAAACCGACTTTCAAAAGATACTCAATAAGCAATCTACCGTTATACAAATTTTCTGACAAAGACCTGCTACCTCATTTTATATCTCTTGCTTGGGCTAACCCAAATATGAAATTTAAACAAAATCGTTGGAACCATTTTCGAAAAATTCAAAATTTTCTAAAATTGGCAATAACTTAAGACTGTGAGCCCATAGACCTAAAATATCAAGTTTGAAGTGATTTCGTCCAGTCGTGTCGGTTAGGCTACAGTCAGCTACATATTCATACAAGCAAACAGAACTGGCAGAACTATTTGTTAAGTTTCTCCATTATCATAATATGTATCAGTTTTGACTCATACTTCGAGACCAATTTTTTGCATGAAAATCATACAAACTTGTCCTTGTAGGTGTAAGTAAGAAAATCCTTTGATATCTGGAAAAACATTCTTGTTTAATTACTATGTATTTCAAATAATTAAATATGCCATATTTTATCTCATATTCAGAATGATCTTAAAATATATTGTAGCACCACCGCACTGCGTGTGGCGTTTGACAGAACTCCACATTCCCAAAATTTTAAAAATTGAATTCAGTCGTTTCAAGAATCGCATCAAAGGAAGTCGTGTCTCAAAAATTACAAATTAATTTTTTTCGTATATTTTTAAAATAAATTGATTTTTTCTAAATTGTGTGTGCACTGGCATTACTTTTATTGAGAGCGAGATGGCGAACAGAGCGCCGTCGACCCGCTACATTTTGGTGAACTCGACGTGATGCCAGTGCACAATCATTTCTTGGAGCTGTGCCGGGCGAACGACTGCAGCACTAGCAACCGCTGGCTCGACCAACGCCTCAGAACCACCAACCGGCCGGACCAACGCCTACACCAGCAAAACGAGCAACCACAGCTGGACCAACGCCTGTGGAGTCAGCAATCGCTCAACCGACCACGGCCGGACGAACAACGTAAGAACCAGCAAGAGCTGAAGCGACCTGCCGGACAGGCAACAGCTGCGGAGCTGGCAAGAGCTGGAACCGATCGAATTCGGAGCGACGCCTGCAGGGCCAGCAACCGCTGAGCCGACCACGTCTGGACCGACGCCTGCAAGGCCAACAACTGCTGGATGGAACGCGGCTGGAGCTGACGATTGTAGAGCCAGCACGCTCACGCTTTAGCAGGGCTCAATATGCTGCAGCACGGCCAACTAGGCCCAACACGCTACAGCATGGTCCAATATGCTTTAGCGTGGGCAACGGGGATCAACACGCTCCAGCACGGCCAACTAGGCCCAGAGCTGATCTACATGCTGCAGAACGGCCAACTAGGCCCAACACGCTCCAGCATGGCACAGCGCGCTTAAGGTCCAGCCCGCCCAACGAAGGCAAGCACGCTTCAGCAGGGTTCAACATGCTGCAGCACCGCCAACTAGGCCCAACATGCTCCAGCATGGCCCAACACGCTCCAGCACAAAACTTTTATGCTGCACTTGCTCTATATATTCAGGAAAACATGTTCTCTCGTCCTTATCTTTTCCTTCAAATCGTTAAATTGAAAAGTTGAACTAAGTTCTCTGGAATTCTCGAGGAGCCAAATCGCAAATCTTACAATTTTCTGTAAAAAAGAAGAAAACAAATATTATTGCATATATGTACCTTGCAAAGCAAAAATAAATTCCATTTATGTTCTTCGACCGTGACAGGACTCGAACCTGCAATCTTCGGATTCGAAGTCCGACGCCTTATCCATTAGGCCACACGGTCGTTGTCCTTTGTCCTGGCAGCATTGTCATAGAAACGGGTGGTTTTCTTTTCGTTTGAGAAACACAACACTATGGAGCTTTATCAGCTGCAGCATTCTAAAGCTAGAGCTTTCATCAAAAAGTTTCATCAGTGCTTTTTCATGATAAGCTACCATCGATGATGTTGGTTATGGATATAACAAGGAGTAACACTAAATATTAAGCATTTTAAAATAAATATTGACCATTTTAGGACGGCCATTATGGTGGTCTCCAGCTAATTCAGCGGCAAGTTGATTTCTATTTACCCAAGGTACCCAACTTAATCTGAACATTATACGGCAATTACGCACTACAGGGTGGGCCAACTAAAAGTTTCTTTTTAAAAATGCAATAAAATGAACAAAATGAAGTTTTTTCCATGTATTATGGCTTTATTAGTAAGAGCAAACATTCCCATTAATTATGCAACACAACGTCGTTCAAGTGGCTGCCTTGGCTGGCCTCGCAGTAGCGCATTCTATCACTCCAATTTTCCAAGACTTTGTTGATGGTTTCGGGCTGTAGCTCACGGCTTGCTTGGATGATATTGCCCTTAAGTGCTTTAACCGTTTCCAGATTGTTGGCATAACATCGGTCCTTCACGGTTCCTCACAAAAAAAAGTCCAAAGGCGTCAAATCGCAGCTCCGAGGCGGCCAATTGACATCGCCAAGACGGCTGATAACACGATTTGGGAATTTGGTGCGCAAAAGACCGATTGTGGCATGGCGCGCCATCCTGCATGAACCAGAGGTCATCCAAATCCATGTCTTCAATTTCAGTAAAAAAAAAAACGTTGTTCCCAGCCTCATTTTCGAAGAAAAATGGTCCAATGATGCCACCACTTCACAATCCGCACCAAACTGTCACTCTATGTGGATGCATTGGCTTCTCGACAATAACGTGCGGGTTTTCCGAGCCGCAGAAGCGACAATTTTGTTTGTTAACGTAGCCGCCGAGATGAAAATGTGCCTCGTCAGAAAAAATGATTTTTCGCCCAAAATCGTTGTCCAATTCAAGCTGCTCTAAGGCCTGAACTGCGAAGCGATAACGAAGCAGATGGTCGTGCGCTTTCAATTGCTGAATCAATTGGACCTTGTAAGCGAATAATCCCAGATCTTTGTGCAGAATTCTCATCAGGCTAGTGCGTGAAATGTTGAGCTGTTGAGATCGATGACGAGTTGATGTTCGTGAATTGAGTCTCACACTCTCGGCTACAGCAGCCACATTCTCGTCTGTGCGCACCGTACGACGACGGGGACCATGAGTGTTGTCCACTAGCATACCAGTCTCACGAATTTTTTCCACAAACTTGCGTACAGCAGGCGCGGTGGGTGCTTCATTTCGGCCAAAACTTCTTTTCAAAAAACGCACTGTTTGGGCTACACAGCACTCATTTTGGAAATAAGTTTTTAATATTTCCCAACGGTGTTCAAGCATAAAGCGAATCATTTCGTTCCGCGGAGGTATGATACTGACTTTCTGTCAAGATTTCGAGCGGGAAGCAGCTGTCAGTGTCAAAATAACCTATGATTTAAAAAGAAATCACTAGATGGCCCACCCGTTATTTTAGATTTGTTGATACAATACACTTCAAAATCTATGTTTAGAGTTAGCGTAGAACCCATGGGTATGTAAAAAAATCTGCATAGATACTATGAGCTGCCGGTGCTCATGAGTTTTTTGTTCCCATATGTATGTACAGTTTGTCAAGAAAATGTTTGCAAAACCAAAAAAAATACAGAAAATAGATTTATAAGCATGTTTTTATTAAGAAATATATGATTTTTTCATTTTTTTTTTTATAATTTAATTTTTGTATTAAATGTTTACTGTAATTTACAAAAAGAAAAGAAAAATCAGACTAAAACTAAGAGAAATCTAACAAAAAGCTAGCAATATTAGTTTTATCAATGTCAAACAATTATTTGCAAAATTCTGTACATCGTTAAATTTCATGTAAAAAAAACTAAATAAAATACATTTAATATTTAATATTTGGTATGTCCGCCGTTAGCCTGAATGACGTCCTGTAACCTACTCCTCATGGGCTTTTATGTTTTGGGTCGTTGTCCTTGTAAAACTTAAAACGCAATTTGTTTCCGTTTTCTGGGTCAACAAAGCCGAATTTTTGTACACTTCTTTTCAAATTTTCTCTCAAAATATCTAAATACACTTCCTTAGTCATAGTTTCATCAATCAGTCTTAGTTCACCAACGCCTTTGCTTGAAAAACATCCCCATATCATCACCGACAATTTTCCAAATTTAACTGTTGGAATGATGTTCTTTTTTTAGAGGGCTGTTAGCGGTTTTCTTCAGACTCTCGGCGGCCCTGCATGGTAGTATAACATTACCTTGGACTCGTCACAGAAAACAACATAGTCCAATATTCCATCGGAAGACGAATGCAATGGAGCAGCAAATGTTAGTCTTTTGCAAATATTCTGCGCCGAGAGCAATGGTTTTTTTCTGGCGACTCGCGATTTGTATTTGTTTTTCAATATAACTTTTCTGACGGTCTCATGGGAAATTTCAACTCCGCAATCCTTTTTTAAGTCCGTGGCTAACATTCTTGTGCTTACATGAAGGTTTTCATTTATGGTTCTTATTATTTTTCTTTCCATCTTAGCTTTTTTGGTCTACCTGTTGACTGCTTTAGCTCTAGCCTGCCTTCTTTTTCGGCACGGTGTATTATGTTGTAAATAGTTCTTAATTTAATAGAAAACATTTCAGCCAATTCTTTAGCAGATTTACCCTTATAATAATTATAATACACTAAGTGTATCATTTCCTCACTCAGTCGTTTACCTGGCATATTTAACATGTTTTTTTTTTTAAATATCTTTGTGCCGATTCAAACGTTTAATCACTTAATAACTTCAACATAACACAAATGTAACGAAATTACAGCTAATTTACGTGTTCTTCTTTCGCTTACTATTATTCGTGTGATTCCCCTAATAGTATATAATCTTTTGCAAAGAATTATTTGACACTGAAAGAAATACCGTTGGATGTGTTTCGTTGTTTTTCTCTTAGTTTTCGGTTGAATTTTCTATTTTCTGTTTTACATTACGGAGTTATGAAGAAAAAGTGGAAAATTTTTATGTATTCCTTAGTAAATATATATATACTTTTTAATCTCTTTTTGTGTAATTTTGGTTTTGCAAACATTTTCTTGACAAACTGTATGTATCTCAGTCAGAGATGGCAGAGTAGGTTACATGAAGTAATCTACTCGATTAATTACGTAAAGTTATTCGAATAAACTACACGCCCAATTCGTTTCATCTACTAACTACATTTGTTACTTATTCTATCCACATAGAAAACGATAAATTTCAAATCGAATTTTTATTTTCAACGAGAAGGCAACAGAAAGACAAAACTCATTGCAGAGAGCTCTAATTCTCCCGTTCTCCAGCTTAATAAGAGTGCAGGCGCCTCGCTCCAATAATTGTGGAGTTCCTTCCCTCCTGCACCAGAATTTTGCTTTTTTTCTTTAGTTGAGTGGGTACTGAATTCCTTAAAAAAATCTCACACACGACACACGAGAAAACAATCTATCATAAAAGGCAACGCTTCAATTTGAATAATTTGGCGGAAAAAAGAAACGAAAAGTGGTCTCTATATCAGTCATTTATCAATTTCACAACTAAACTGACGTTAAATTGACATCTCAACTACATTTTCATACTTAGCGCTACGTCTACTTCATTTTGTTACGTCTACTACAACACATTAACTCCTCATTGGCGTAGCAGACATAAAAACTTAGTTATTCCAAGAAAGTGGAATTTCCGCCATCTCTGATCTCAGTTCCTAGTACCATGGAAATCCTCGTATACCATGGAAATGGACATATTCAAATACATATGGACTGCTAATGCCCAACTTCACGTATGTTCTAACATCTCAAGCTCCCTTGTTTCACCACGGGAAAATTTGGAAACTGGTACTTTGTTTGACAGTTCGGGAATCAAAAAATATGTTTAGTTTCGATTGTGGAAAAATAGGCTGGGAACATTTAATTGTGGAATAAATCTGTGGCAATAAGCTGAAGTAGCTTAAGTCCATTTATACGATTTTTCAGGAGAGGCATTTAAAGTTGTCGCTCATGTGAAAATCGTATGAAATTTTTTAATTGTGCCACTACTCTGATAGCCGTAACTCGCCAGTCTTTACAGATATGCAAATAAAAAATTGAGAAAGAATACTTTGTGTAATTGGGAACATTTTTCCGCAATTAATTCAATTTTGATTTAAGTCGACTAAAGCTACTTAAGCCACAGAAATAATAACTCTAACTAAAAAAACGAGGATAGAGATAAAATGAAGTGCTATATGGTTGGCTGTGATTCACAATACAGATTATGTTGCAACGAAATTCAAATTTGTAATATAGTAACTGTAGAAAATAAGAAAATATTTCCAGTGACATCTATGGAAACGAATATTGAAACTATTTAAATGTTAACAGATTTGTATGTCCAGTACACTTGAACAAACACATATGGCGCAAGTTTCTATGGCGGATATATATGACGTCGGATATTTTGTTTAACTGAACGGGCCAACGGCAGCGCTCATACTCCCGTAGTGGACTACTGGCACCGGTGAAACTAGCTTCTTGTCCTAGGGGTATAAGTAAAGGAACTGACCCTCCAAGTTGGGGGTTGTGCCGTCGGGGTAACTTCCCTACCACGTAAAAAAATTAATGGTTCCGAAACAACCATAAGCCTCGAATAAGGATGACGCAAATGATGACGACCCCAGCAAACGAAATAAGGACAACGACCTTCGGATCTGTACGTGGAATGTTCTGCCCCTTTACAGACCACGTGCAGCCGAACAACTAGCAGAGGCCCTAGATTGCTATAAAGCAGATATAACCACCATCCAAGAAGTGCGATGGGATGGGCCGGGTAACAAGAGGATGAAAAACTGTTACATCTACTACGGTGATTGCTACAGAGGCAACAAGCAACGCTTATTCGGATGCGGATTTGTTATACGCGGCAAACTTAGGCAAGAAGTCTTAAGCTTCCGACCGTGAGCGACCGTATTATGACTATCCGGATCAAGGCTAAATTCGCTAACATAAGCCTAATATGTGTTCATGCCCCCACGGAAGAAAAGGACCCTGCCACCAAAGAGTGTTTCTATGAGCTCCTCGACAAAACATACGAGCAATGTCCTAAATACGATGTTAAAATCGTATTGGGCGATTTTAACGCCAAAATAGGAAAGGAGGACGTCTTTGGAAGGACAGTGGGTAAGCATAGCCTACACGACACCACGTCTGATAACGGACTAAGGCTAATTGAATTCGCCGTGGAGCGAAATGTCACCATAGTAAGCACATGGTTTCCTCATCTCGACATTCATAAGCAGACATGGCGGTCCAATGATCAAGTAACGATAAACCAAGTTGATCATATTGCGATTGACGCAAGACATGCCTCCAGTATTCTGGATATCCGGACCTTCAAAGCGGCCAACATAGACTCGGATCATTACCTTGTTGAAGCCAAGGTACGAATGCGGATATCTCAAACTGAGCAACAAAGAAGAACCATTGTGAGAAAATTTAACGTCGAAAAGCTACAATCGCAAGAGACCGCCAGACTCTTGGGTGAACGCGTATCCCGAAATCTCTCAATCACCCCTATGCCGCCAGTATCAAGTGCCGAAGACCAGTGGCAACGCTGCCAACATGCCATCAGAAACGCCGCGACTGATGTGCTGGGAAGAATGTCGGCGAGTGCACGCAGCAAAGCAAGAGACATATAAAGCGGCGCTCCAACGGAAGGCGAGAGCTGCTCATGAGCTCTACGAGCAAAAGAGACGGAAGAACATCGGATTCTCCAAAAGAAGAAGAAAGAGTAGATTAGATTAGATTAGATTAGATTAAGATTTTATTATCCTTCTTTTTTTTTTTTATATAACATACAAAGGTTAACAAATCTTTTTACAGCATGGCAAAAGCCGTCTGCCAGAGTGACAATTAAAAAGAATCAATAATAAATATGTTCAAAAAAACAAAAAAAAAAACAAAATGGGCTATTATATCATTAAAAGGCTTCATCTACTATTTGTCTACGATAACTAGACGCAGCTTTAATGTATTTATATAGCGATAACCAATCTCTGCCATTCAATACGCTATATACTTCTTCATGTGATAGTTGGTTTTCTCCTAAGTGCAGTCTCCTTATCTCCTTCAGTATTGGACAAACTCCTACGAAGTGTAACACATTTTCTCGTACCTCCAGATTACAGAGTTCGCACAGTATCGGCAAATCAGGTCGATGGGGGACGAAATTCAGGGGCATTAATTCTCCTCGTGCTTTGAAAATGGTTGATATTACATCTGTTCCATATTTTTCATTCATGTAACTTCTATCTCTAAGGTCATGTGAAAGCTTGGAGTAGACTTCTCTATGAACAGAAGCTTGGGCTTCCTCCACAAACGAATTATAGATTTTGGTATCTAGGCTGGTTATGATGTTATACAGCTCCATTCTCAAATGATGGGTATTACGAAGATCCAAGTTAAGAGAACAATTCGCTCTATCAGCTATCTCTTTCCATTTCGCAGAACAGGACGCACTTCTAGTCAAAGCGTATTCTGCTACTATCCTCGGTATGCGACCTGCCTCCATATTAAAAACTTTTATCACATAATCGAAATGCATTTTGAGAGTCTTAATGAACATCGCCGGTAGTCCCGTTTCTATATGAAGCATGTAGTTAGGGGTAGTCAATGGAAGGCAAAGTATCCGTTTGAGAAAGAAACGTAAAAGGCGCTCGACCATATCATTTTCGAAGTATCCCCATACTTGTGCAGCATACATCATAATAGATTGTGCAGTTACCTCGTAGATGCGATATTTTGTAGACATGCTGATGTGTTTGTTTGCCATACACAATTTCCAAGTTGAGTTAATAGCATATTTTGCGTCCTTAAATTTCCGCTTAAGATGTAAGCCCATGTTGTTTTGGGGTGTTAGAGTTACTCCAAGATACTTGTATTCTTTAACTACCTCCACTGATTCTCCCTCAAATCTCCATGCTTCCCGTTGGGGGCGCCTTCCTCTTCCGTTTCCAAAAACCATTACTTGTGATTTGGCTCGGTTGACAACAAGATTCCACATTTGGCAGTACTCCTCGAGTTTCGTCATCATCATTTGTAGGTTATTGGGTGTATCCGCTAAGAGAACGATATCATCCGCATACATCAAAGTTTTTATTTTGACATTATTAACAGCGACTCCTCCGTTCAAATAGTCTACAATGTCATCCAAAAATAAGACGAATAAGAGTGTACTCAAGGTACAACCTTGTCGTACTCCCGTAGTTATCAAGAAACTCTCAGACATTTCTGTTCCGTTCCATACCGCGGCACTGCATCGATGATAGATTGCCTTAAGCGTTTTCACCATTTTGGACGGTACTCCCATGCTTGATAATTTGTAGAAAAGCAGATCTCTATTTACACTATCGAATGCTGCTTTAAAGTCTACAAAATATGCATAAACTTTCTTTCCTTGTTCGCGGTATATATCCACAATCATACTTAGTGTAAATATTTGATCCACCGTTGAGTATCCTCTCCGAAAGCCAGCTTGAAATTCGCTCAATTTGTTATGCGCATTTATCCAGTCTGTAAGCCGATTGAACAAAATAGATCCAAATATCTTTCTAATGGTATTTAAAAAGGATATACCCCTGTAATTTTCTGCCATATTTTTATCCCCTTTTTTAAAAATCGGAAATATTAAAGCAGTTTCAAAGCATGCAGATACGCTATCACTTCCATACATATCATTTGCAAGATCGAGAAGGCAATTGGCAAATTCGTTGCTGCAGTGTTTGTAAAATTCATGGGGTATTAGGTCTACACCAGGGGCCTTCTTTTCCTTAAGATTTTTTAGAACTTTTTGGAGCTCCAAGAGTGTGAATGGTCTATCCATACTTTGATCCTTAATTTGCGGCTCACAGTACTGGAAGAGGAGTACTGTCCTTTCTACGTTTAAGAGCGTTTGGAAATGTGTTTTCAGGTCCGCTAGTGGAATATGTAAACCTATTCTGGGTTTTATACCCTTTACAACACGAACTGCTTCCCAAAACTCTTTCGAATTCCTGCTAACTGCGATTACTTGCATTTTTCGCTCGAAAAATTGCTTTTTCTTTACCACACAGAGAATTTTAAAATCCTTATTCGCTTCAGAAAGAGTATGAGAAGCGGGCGTTTGAGAATATCGAGAGTTTATACTCCAAGAACAATGTACGGAAGTTTTACCAGAAGGTAAAAAGAATGTGTCAGAGAAGCAATACCCGTACAGAAACTTGTGTAGATGAAAATGGAAACCTCGTAGTGGAATCACAGTCGGTGCTGAGAATATGGAAAAACTACTTCTGCAGACTGTACAACGGCGACGAAGACCAACATCCCGCTGTCAGGCAGAATGAGCCATTCAAGTAAGACGATGATAGTCAAAATGTCTGTCCACCTGACCAAACCGAAGTGAGGATAGCAATATCCCAGCTAAAATCCAGCAAGGCTGGTGGACCTGACGGCTTACCGGTCGAACGTTTCAAGCCAGCTGGTGATGAATTGGTAGAGACGAGCATACACCAACTCATTTCTAAGATTTGATCAGACGAGTGTATGCCTGATGAATGGAATCTCAGCATTGTTTGCCCAATTGACAAGAAAGGAGACCCCCTCAACTGTGCCAATTATAGAGGCATCATTCTCCTCAACATCGCATATAAGATCTTTTCTGCGATATTATGTGAACGCCTGAAACCTTTTATCAACAGCCTGATTGGACCCTATCAGTGCGGTTTCAGGCCAGGAAGGTCCACCATCGATCAAATGTTCACACTTCGGCAGATCCTGGAGAAGACCCAAGAATTCCGAATCGATACTCACCACCTCTTTATCGATTTCAAGGCCGCCTATGACAGCATCTATAGAGAAGAGCTTTATAGAGCTATGTCTAGTTTTGACATCCCTGCCAAACTTGTTCGTTTGTGCAGGATGACGATGGAGAACACTCGCTGCTCCATCAAGGTCAGTAATGACCTCACCGAGACCTTTGATGTCAAAAAAAGTTTTAGACAAGGTGACTTCTTTAATATTGTACTTGAACGGATTGTGCGGAACTTACAAGCCAACACAGGAGGCACAATCTATCACAAGTCTGTACATCTGCTTGCATACGCCGACGATATTGAGATTATTGGAAGAACTCAGCGGACTGTCACCGGTGTGTTTGCAACCAAAACAAACAAAAGTATATGCTGTCAACAAGAAGGGACAACCAACACCGACGAATTGGACAGAACGTCACAGTGGGCAGCTATAACTTCGAGGTAGTAAGGGACTTTGTCTACCTTGGCTCTGCTATAAACTCGAAAAACAAGATCAGCACAGAAATCAAGCGAAGAATAAATCTTGCTAATCGCTATTTTTTGGGCTTATAAGGCAATTCAACAGTAAAGCTCTATCTCGAAGAACTAATGAGACTCTATATAAGACCCTCATAATCCCACTCCTGCTTTACGGCGCTGAAACATGGACTTTATTAAAAGAGGATGAAGATAGCCTATCGAGAGAAAAATTCTTCGTAAGACATTCGGTCCCGTTTGCGTTGAAGGATTTTGGGGGAGAAGGTTCAATCACGAACTATACGAACTGTACAGCGACATCGACCTAGTCAAAAAAAACTGCATATTGGACGCCTGAGATGGCTAGGACATGTAGAGCGACCAGACACCAACGCTCCGGCCCGCAGAGTCTTCGAATCTAGCCCGGAGGGACGATGCAGTTGTGGACCTCCTCGCCGTAGGTGGCGCGCACAAGTTCAAGGGGACCTCGACCAACTTGAAGTGCGCAACTGGAGACAATTAGCTAAAGACCGAGCTAAATGGAGAGGCTTGTTGGTTGAGGCCCAGATTCACCCCGAACTGTAGTGCCACCTATGTAGGATATTACTACGTAGTAAGTAAGTAGGATATTTTTTTTCTGTTTTACACCGCTTTGAAACAAAGGAGCTGGAGATGTTGGAACACATTTTTCTGCAGACATGGTATGAAGGTGACATTTCACTAGCGGTCCATATATGTCAATGGCCATGGAGTATTCACGATTGATTTTAGTACTTTGTTTTTGGAAAGATTGTCAAACATTTCTATTACTTGGCTTAGTACAACCTAGAATTTTATATTGTACCATACGGGCATACGAGCGCAGTGCTAAAACATATCTTTTTCCGTTCCAGAGCTTTTCAATTTCGTTGGTTATTCTACAAACCTGGTCGATTGTTAAGTGCTTAATTCTGAATCCGAATTGATGATCAGAAAACGCTTCTCTTCACTGATCGGTTGACGACAACAGTAGTCTTTCAGCTGCCGTTAATATTTTCGGAAGGAGCGATATCAGTTTATAGGATTTTTCGTCATTTTAAGATTTTTATATCTTAAGAACCATTAAAAAACATTGGAATGTATAATAACCTTCGCGCCGCATTTATGAGGCAGTTTGATTAGTACTTTCTTTGGCAATTCTTTGAGAATCTGTCCGGTTATTTCTCTGCTGAAAAGGTAAACTATCTTAAGTCTGTTTTCATAGTTTTTCAGAAGAGCGAAAAAACGAAAGCGGGTCGGCTCGATTTTATATGCCTTTTGAGGCTTTTACTTTATTTACTTTTGTAAATATCACAGGAAGCTGAACCGACAAAGAGTGTACGATTAGATACAGCTACGTATAGCGAAAATATATATCGGTTATACATAAATCGACTTAAGATGTTTTACCTTTTCAGCAGAGATAACCACATTCAGGGGCCAACATTTTTTCCTACCTGACAATTATAAGGGTTATATATATGTATATAAAGAATTTTTTGCATATATATGTATCTATGTATATATTTTACACTTTGTTCTATATTTTACACGTTCTTTATCTGTTCTTTTGCCTCGCTAGATAAATTCGTTTTTGATCAAGAACGAAATACATTTTCAAAATTTCTACCGTTTTCGTGCTTCTAATTTTGTTAGCTTAATTTCGTTACTTCAATTCAGCTTTCGTTTTTGTCTGTGCTTTTCATTGTGCTTAATAATGTTAACCCTAGAACCCTACCCACCCTGTTTCTTTAAAAAAAATAATTTTTTTTCTTACGTGAAAACAGACGTCTGTAAATTTAAGTACAGGGAGCCCAAGCACCCTGAGTAGGAAAAATCTGGAAAAATATGAGTAGGGTTCTAGGGTTAAATAATATCATTCATTCAAAATTAGAAAAAATTTATAAAAAAAAAAAAAGTTTAAGGATAGCAAAACAGTAACAGTGACCCAAATACTATTTAAATATAGGCGCCTGTCAGACTACCCACCTCAGCTTGACCTGGGCTATGTAGATATTTAGAAAATTCCGGCATTGTGCAAGATTTTTATTATACAATATTTTTTATTTTTTTACTGCCAATGTTTGCTAGTACTAACTAACTTACAAAAATGTTGTTACTCGCTGTATATTTGAAGAAAAATTAGAAAAAAAGAGTAACTACTGCTGTATTATTATTAAATGTTAATAAATAGATATAAATATTTGGCGCAACAGCTCTTTACGTTCCAGGACCTAGTTTCTCGCTTACTTACTTTCTTAGGTGGCGCTACAGTCCGGGGTGGACCTAGGCCAACCAACCAACCAACAGACCTCGTCAGCCAGCACGGTTACGAGCCAGCTGCCTCCAGTTGCGCACGCCAAGTTGGTTGAGGTCCCCCTCCACTGTTTGCGCCACCTACCACGAGGTCGTCCTCTACTGCGCCATCCATCCGGGGTGGATTCGAAGACTTTCTTACCAGGAACGTTGGGCTTCATCCGCTCTACATAACCCAGCCATCTTAGTCGATGTATGTGAACTCTTCTGGCTAAGTCGATGTCCTTATAAAGGCCGTATAGTTCGGCATTGTACCTTCTCCTCCACTCACCGTCTATGGCGACGGGACCAAAGATCGCTCGAAGAACTTTTCTCTCAAAATAAACAAGGGCATCCTCATCCAATTTTGTCAAAGCCCATGCCTCTGCGCCATACAGCAGGACTGGGATGATTAGTGTCTTATAAAGAGTTACCTTAGTAGTTCGAGATAGGGCTTTGCTACTCAATTGCCGTTTTAGCCCATAGAAACAACGATTGGCAAGAGTAATTCTTCGTGTCATCTCTCTACTGATGTCATTTGCGGAGTTCACCATAGAGCCTAGGTAGACAAAATCCTTTACTACCTCAAAGTTATATCTGTCTATTGTAGCGGTCTGTCCAAGACGCCGATGTTGAGTGTCCTTTTTTGTAGACAGCATATATTTTGTTTTGCTTTCATTGACCGCTAAACCCATCTAAGCTGCCTCGACCTCAATACTAGCCCCATTGACGGCCCGCTGAGTTCTTCCGATTATGTCAATGTCATCGGCATAAGCGAGTAGTTGTACAGACTTGTAAAAGATTGTACCTCCGGTGTTGGCTTGTGAGTTTCATATAATTCTCTCAAGTACTATGTTAAAGAGATCGCATGAACGGTTCGGTGATGTTCTTACCGACTTTGATGGAGCAGGGAGAGTTCTCCATCGTCATTCTGCACAAACTGACGAGCTTGGCATGGATGCCAAGACTAGACATAGCTCTGTATAACTCGTCTCTATACACGCTATCATAGGCAACTTTGAAATCGATGAAGACGTGGTGCGTATCGACTTTATATTCATGGGTTTTTCCAAGATCTGCCGTAGTGTGAATATTTGGTCAACGGTGGACTTTCCCGGCCTAAAACTGCGCTGATAAGGACCAGATGGTTGACGATCGGTTTAAGGCGTTCACATAATACGGCAGACAGGATCTTATATGCGATGTTGAGGAGACTTATACCTCTGTAGTTGGCGCAGTTCAGAGGGTCCCTTTCTTCAGGATCGGGCAAACGATGCTGAGGTTCCATTCATCGGGCAAACCTTTGTCCGACCAGATTTTACAGATGAGCTGATGCATGCTCCTTACCAATTCATCTCCTTCTGCCTTGAAAAGTTCAGCGGCAAGGCCGTCGGCTCCAGCAGCTTTGTTGGATTTGAGCTTAGATATCGCTATCCTCACTTCATTCTGATCGGGTTGACGGGAATCTTGACTGTCATCGTCACTGTTGAATGGCTCATTCTGCCTGACAGCGGAATATTGGTCATCATCGCCGTTTAACAGTCTGCAGAAGTGTTCCTTCCATATTCTCAGCACCGACTGCGATTCTTTTACTATGTTACCATTTCGTCCCTGCAGGCTTCTGTTCTGGGTTTGAAACCTTCGCATGTTCTTTTTACCTTTTGGTAACATTTTCGAACATCATTCCTGCAATAAAGTCTCTCAATCTCCTCGATCGAGCGCTTCTCATGCTCCTTTTTCTTCTTTCTGAGAAGTCGATGTTCCTCTTTTCGCCTGCCCACGTAGAGCTCGTAAGCAGCTCTAGTCCTTCTATGCAGCGTCGCTTTGTACGCCTCTTGTTTGCTGCTGGCAACGCTGCCACTGGTCTTCCGCATTTGCTGCTAGTGGCATAGGACTTAGATTAAGATTAAGAGAAACTCGATCGGCAAAGGCTCTGCCGGTCTCTTGCGATTGTAGCTTTTCGACGTCAAATTTCCTCACAGTATTTCGTTGATTTCGCTCCGTTCTGGATATCCGCAACCGTACCTTGGGTACAACTAGGTAGTGATCCGAGTCCACGTTGGCTTCCCGGAAAGTCCGGACACCCAGAATACTGGAAGAGTGCCTTGCGTCGATCGCAATGTGATCGATTTAGTTGACAGTTTTTCGATCAAGGGAGAGCCATGTTCCTATGTGAATATCGAGACGTGGGGACCGCGTACTAGCTAAAACAAAGTTTCACCCCACCGCAAAGTCGACTAGCCTGAGTCCGTTGTCGGATGTGATGTCGTGCATGCTGTGCTTTCCGACCACGCTACTAAAGACGTCGTCTCTTCCTAGCTTTGCGTTAAAATCAACTAAGATAATTTTAACATCGTGGCTAGGGCATTGCTCATACGTCTTGTCCAAGAGCTGGTAGAAGTCATCCTTCGTCGCATCATCCTTCTTCTCGTGAGGAGCGTGAACGCATATTAGGCTAATGTTGGAAAATTTAGCCTTGATACGGATAGTCATGAGGCGCTCGCTCACATGCCGGAAACTCAAGACTCTTGCCTAAGTCTGCCTCCAATTACAAATCCGCACCCAAATAGACGCTGACCTTGTCGTCTGTAGCGATCGCCATAGTAGATGTCGCAGTTTTTCATCCTCCGATACACCGATGCCAGTAACCCGCTTCGGGGATATGAGCGCTGCCGTTGGCCCATTAAGGGTTCATCCGCCACCATTTCTGTTTCAATACCCTGACGTAGTATTGAAAATCCTTATAGACCTCAGTTCCAAATATGTTGAAGCAGCTCCAGTAAGGTATCCGCTGGTCTGTAGACGTCACCGTTAATTCCATCGAGAGAATTCATCCGCCGCACGCCCTCCTTCTGAGGAGCGCTAGCTAGACTTCTGAGACGCATATTTCAGCCAATAAGGTCAACAAGAGATGCCTCGTCCGGTTAAACATATGCGCGTTGAAGTTCACCCAGATGTGCTTGCGCAGGTCTGAGTGTTCAGCTACACATACATCGTCAGACTCAGCATACGCTCATCGTTAGTTCACTATCAGATAGCTATCCAGCTGGCACCACGAGGAGGTGATGATGCGATTTTGGCACGCCGAAATGCTTACATATATAAATACGAATTAAATTCAAGAGTTGAGCAATTAAACAAATTATGTGTGATTTATAAGAAAAGTAAATGAAAAAGAAAAAAGAAAGATATTCAAAAGTGTTTAAGTATCATTGGCTAAGTAGTTAAATAGTTTTAAAAGTCGGTTATGTTTCTGATTCTTCTTCGGGCTAGAGGTACTGAGTTCCATGCGAGAGTTACATGGGCGAAAAAAGTGCGTTGAGGTGTAATGCAATTTAACCTTGGCCAAATTAAGGCAACTGATCTTTGTGAGTTGGCAAAATTTAATCTGTTGTACAAATATTCGGGGTGGCGAGTTTGCATAATACCATGTAATACGAGTAGCGTCAATGACCTGTATTTTAACAAATTTCCTAAAGTTAGGCCACTAATCTGTTTGGCGTAAGCAGGTATATGATCATGACGTGTAATATTGAAGACATATTTTGCGATGTTGTTATATATCACTGTGTTTCCGATTAGTATTATAATTCACTTTACAGTCAATCAGAATTGGCAGGAGCAGTGACTTCACTAAGAACATCTTGATGTTGGTAGGCAAGAAATGTTGAGAAGACCACAACAAACGTAGTCCACCAAAAAACCTTCCCAATAGTGGAAGCTAACTGGTCTGTTCAAGTGATAGTCTGGTTAAATATTAATTCAAGATTTTTAGCTGTACGAACATATTCTATTGTTTTTTGACCTAATTTAATTGGTGCGAAGCACGCAGTATCTAAAATATTTTTATATACTGTATACATAAGGTCTTCGATTTTGCGGCGTTTAGAGATAAGTTATGCTCTATTGTCCACTGCTGAATGGAATACAAATCTGCATTCATATTTCGATTGCGCCCAAAAAAGGATAAGGTTTATAGCTCAAGAAGGGTTGTAAATCATCTGCATACATATCGATGGAGCATTACTTTACTGGTTAGGGAAGCTCGTTAACGTACATAGAGAATAGTAACGGCCCAAAGATTGATCCTTGCGGTACTTCTGCCATTACCTTAAGAAAGGATGATTTTTGGGTTCCCACAACTACACATTGCTAACTTCCAGACAGATAAGAGTGCAGAAGTTTCGTTCAAGGGTGCGAAAAATTACATTTTTTGAAAAGCTTTTCGCACAACAAATTGTGATCCACTGTATGGAACGCTTTTGAAAAATCGAGTAGAGTTAAAAATGAAGGGCTATTTTGTTCTAATGCTTTCCGTATTTCGTCAACAACGAGTAAAAGTGCTGTTTTGAAGCTTCTTTTAGTACGAAAACCAGACTGGGCAAAAGTTAGATAGGTATTCCAAGACAGATAAGTACACATCTGCTTAAGAACTAGCTTTTCGAAGATATTAGAGAGAAATGGGAGGATAGCAATAGATCTGTACTCGGAAAAACTATTATTTTATGACTTTGGAATCGGTATAATTTTGGCTTTTTTCAATAGCACCGGATAATCACAAGTTGTTAAAATACAGTTGAAGGTGTAGGTAAAGTACCGAAGGATGTATGGCAAAATAAGTTTTACAAATTTCGGGTTTATACTATCCATTTTGTTTTTTAATCATCCAAACCTGTGGCATTTGGTTTAACGGACATCAGAGCTTTGACAATATCTTCGTCTGTTAAACAAACAAAGTAAAAACAATTCTCACGTTCTTCGCTGTCATGTTAGGTGAAAATGCTTGGAAAATCCAAAAGGAATTTTGGCGACTCAAGCATTCTCTCGACATTCTCTTTTTTAAATATATACTTACAAAGGTAGTGGGCAAAAGTGGGTAAGTTGCAGGCTTCACGCTTAGAGTATGTCAACAACTGTCAAGCAGGCGCGCCTCAAACTAAAGTCGACTATACCTTAAAACTTCGATATCTCGAAAACTAAGCGTTTCCCTTAAATATATTTTTGTTTTATGTATGTACATATATAGAAATACTTAGAAAGTAATTTTTTTAAACATATTTCAAAATCATCGAATTCGAAGAGAAGCGCATTTTTCGAAATAGTTACCCATATGCAGTGTTCATAGAAATATCACAATTGGTTAAATTCTTTCGTATAGCGCATGCGTACATCTTTTAGTGCCAAGTTATAGTTGAAGTCATAGATTACAAGGAAACAAGGAACCATCGTATTGCAAAGTTGCGTGATCCTCGGCGCCAAACAATAATCGTCAAATGTGCTCTTGGGTTATTCACAGAAATAGCGCAGGTATATTTAAAATTGTTTTTAGTGTGTTTTGCTCAAATAAAATACGAGCTAAGTTAATTTTTAAGTCAATAAATATATTTAAAAGGTTGAAATATCAAATTTAGATGAAATAAAATGTGTCGTGAAAAACACTGATTTCGAAAATCAACAGACTTTTAGAATGCTCCAGAAAACTGATACAAAACACTATAAAGCATTTGGAGAAGAAGAGACCACAGCTAACAAAATTCGTAACCACAGCCAAGAAAGACTACCGTGCATGTGGACAGAACAATGCAGCGTCTCAGCAAACGAAATGCAGTTTCAGCTTGTGCGGAGATAAAAATAATCTTAAGAACCAGTTTCAAGTTGAAGTATCGGCAGTAACATAACAACGCATCCGCGGCGAATCTACATGTGGGCGCATCGCAAGGAATAAATTTGCTCCGTTAAAGGGAGGTCGTCAAACGGTTAGGATTTGCAAGGGGTCATCTTCAAACGTTTATTTTGAAAAACCGCCACCTTCATGGAAAAATATTTTTTAGAATGATGAATCAAGGTTCAACAAGGTTGGGTCTGATGGAAAACTAATGTACGGCGTACCCCAAACCAAGAATTCAACCCCTTGTATGCCACCAAAACAATAAAACTCAATAAAAAATACGACGAGGTGTGCTATTCCTTTGAACCCCCCCACCCACCGTACATATTTATTGACGATTAGAAAAGTTGTCCTGCATTATCTGGTAGCAATAAAAAGAAGAGAGATAATACCATAGGAATTTGATGGCCATCAAATCTGTACGCATTTCAGTGAGAAACATTGGAAATAAGTGCGAGGTAAATTAAGTATTTAGGTGGTCAAATGATAGTGCATGCGATGATATAAAAACCCAATGGCTTTCACTTAGCATAGGCCAACCAATACTCTGAACCTTCACGTGGTGACCGCTGGGTGCCTAGTACCTTGATCCGAGAAATGAGTAGCCAACCCCGGCAGCAGACGAAAGAGGGGTAAAGAGTGCTTTCTCACTAGAACACTTCTTCTTATTCCAGACGGTAGCAGATGAATTCCCTAGAATTCGGTCCCGGTGCGTTGACAGGTTTTGGAGGAGAAGATTCAATGACGAATTATATCGGATCGACGACACAGCAGATGGCCTCCTCGCCGTGGGTCGTGCTCAAAATTTCAAGGGACCTCGACCAACTTGGCGTGTGCAACTGGAAGCAATTAGTTAAAAACCGAGCTAAGGGCCTAGGTTCACCCCGAACTGCAGTGCCATCTAAGTAAGTAGGTAAGCAAATTAAGTATTTTATGAATGAAAAAGTTATTAGATGTTTAAAGATAAAGTTGGATAGACAAATTAAGGCGTTTTATTAATAAGAACATGTAGGTATTGGCCTTCTCCGGGTAGCCATCACTACAGTACGGACGAAGAAGAACTCGCTCGCGAAACGGATTGGGTACTTAAACGAAGACCATCTAAAAAACGCAAGGCCGGCTCATCGCCCGAGATTGTTCCACAACACGAACCTAATCGGAAAACGCAACCAAAATCCGATAAGAAAATTGAAAGCAAACGCGCACCTCCACCAATAAATATTACAGGCGTTGCGGACTACAATTCTTTGAGGAAAATTTTAAAAACAACGATCGCTACTGAATTTAAAATAACTTCATTGCGAAACGATGCATGGAAAATCAAGGTTAATGACGCCGAGGGCTATCGGGGTGTATCTCAAAAGCTTAACAACGAAAAAAATCAATGGCATACTTACGAAAACAAGTCTGAGAGACCCTTGAGGGTCGTAGCTAGAGGACTTCATCCATCATGCGCTAAAGAAGACGTTATCGGTGATTTACGCGATAGAGGTTATAATATTCTCGACGCAGTGAATCTTTTAAAAAAGGAGAGAAAACGGCCCGAGCGTGGAGAAGAACCTATAGTGGTAAACTTCCGCTTTTTGTGCTGTCATTCGATAAAACGGAAAGCCAGGAAAAGATATATAACATTCGTACAATCATGAATATGGTCGTTAAAATCAAGCCACTACGTGTCAACACGAAGACCATCCCTCAATGTAAGCGTTGCCAAGAGTTTAACCATACACAGGCGTACTGTCGGACAGAGCCGCGCTGCGTTAAGTGCGCTGGAAAACACTCTTCGGAAAATTGCAGTTTGAGCAAAAATGCAAAGGAAGGCACCCAGCAAATTATCGCCGGTAATTTTATTACTTGGAGAAGCGCTGATCAAGAAAAAAGGACCTCCAAGACTCACTAGCAATAGAACAAATTGGGAGGGCTTTAGAAATGATTGCGAAACAAATATCGCCTTAAATGTATCACTTAGAACACCTTGTGAACTAGAGGACGAAATTGATCGTTTCGTGGAAGCAATTCAAAGAGCGGCATGGAGAAATACTCCTTCTAGAAGCTATAAGATCAACCGCAACGAAAAGTATCCCAGGGAAATCGTTGAACTGGTGAGAGAGAAACGAAAAGCACGAAAGAAATGGCAAAGCACTCGTGCACCGCAGCATAAAACGGTCCTCAACCGACTATGCAATCGCCTTAAAGATAGTATTCGCGAATTTAAAAGCAAAAAGATAGCGACCTACCTTGAAAATCTCTCCGGTGAAATAGAATCAAATTATTCGCTTTGGAAAGCGCTAAAAGGCATCCGGAAACCTCAAATGCAAGCGCCACCAATTCGGAAAATCGATGGAAACTGGGCCAAGAGCGACAAAGTAAAGGCAGAACTTTTTGCTTTGCACTTAGAAGAAACGTTTAAGCCGTTCGACGGCCCTTCGTTAACGCCCAACTCCCCAGTCACGACATCAGACAACTTTAAAGTAAAAAAAAGTTGCATTGATTGAACTGAGGGAAGTTATTAAAAATTTTAAGACAAAAAAAGCTCCGGGTTACGACTTGATAACGGCGCAGGTAGTCAAGGAATTGCCGAATAAAGCTATTATCAAACTGCTATATTTGATCAACGCTTCGTTCAGATTGCTTTATGTTCCGAGGCAATGGAAAGTCGCCGAGATTATAATGGTCCCGAAACCAGGCAAACCGCTAAATGAGAAGAAATCATATCGGCCTATTTCCCTATTGCCGGTTATCTCAAAAATATTTGAAAAACTTCTTTCCAAACGTCTACAGCCCGTAATCGACGAAAGACGTCTCATTCCTGACCATCAGTTTGGATTTAGAATTAAACATTCTTCAATTGACCAAGTCCATAAAATAACTGACGTGATTGAGAAAGCTCTGGAAGAAAAAAAGATTTGTTGTGGTGTATTTCTTGACGTCTCACAAGCTTTCGATAAGGTTTGGCACGAAGGCTTGGAGTATAAATTGCAACGACTACTGCCACGGCAACTTTTTCTAATCTTACTATCGTATCTCACCGAGAGACTCTTTCGTGTTAAGCACGGAAACGATTACTCTGACTTCAAGGAGATTGCGGCCGGAGTTCCACAAGGAAGTGTCCTTGGTCCCGCTTCTATATGTACTCTATACGCGTGATATCCCGCAGGAAAGAAACTGTGTCGTCGCCACGTTTGCGGACGATACGGCGATATTGACCACGGGCGAAACTATTGAAGCAGCAACTGGAAAGCTGCAACATGCTGTATTGTGCTGAACGAAAGCAAATCTACTCACGTTAACTTTACCTATAAAAAAGTGGATAGATCACCTCTATATCTTAATGAAGCAAAATATCTAGGAATGACTCTAGATGTTATGCTCAAATGGAAATCACACGTAAAAAAGAAACGCGACGAGCTAGAAAACAAATACCGACAAATGTACTGGCTACTCGGAAAACATTCGAAGTTGAGCCTACATAACAAACTGCTTATATATAAGCAAGTGCTAAAGCCTGTGTGGACGTATGGTATACAACTATGGGGTTGTACCAAGAAAAGCAATAGAAACATCATACAGACTTTTGAAAATAAAGTTCTTAGAACGATCGTTAACGCACCGTGGTATGTACGTAACGAAGATATTCATCGAGATCTGGGAATTTCCAGCGTCGTCGAAGAGATAACAAAATTTGCGCGTAAACACAAAGATCGTGTTCATGGCCATTGTAACCGTACCGTCATTCAACTACTTGACGCGAATGCGAATAACTCAATTCATCGTCTGCAAAGGATAAAACCTTTTGACCTCGCGTCATAGCATATGCCGGCCGCGAAAAAGGCAGGAACTTTCATTGGAAATTAACCTGCCTAAAGTTATACATTTCTTTTTACTTCGAACGAACATTTTTTTTTTTTTCCAAAAATCACGTGTATCGTAAGCGAAAATAAAACTGCTGGATAAGCGTTGGCTTAGTTGTAGTATTACTTTTGAAAAGAGATGTTTTTTTAGTGAGTAAAAATCTCACACTACCATAAGCACGCTCGGTCGGGCCTTATGTCGTCTTTAAAAGATTTTCCACCTACTCTCGGCAAAAAAAAAAAAAAAAAAAAATTTAGGTATTATTTGCAAGATTTGAAGTGGAAAGCACATGAAGAATGTTAATTCAAAATTCGATTGGATTCTTCTTTCTACTTCCCTTTCCTCGCTAGGGATCACATTGAGAAACTCCACAATGCCAGAGTTTATTACATATTCCTTATTCACTTTGCATAATCTGAAGCAAAACACACAGGAAGGCAAATCATTTTACAAAAACCAATCACTTCATCCGTTAAGAGTTTTGAAAATGTTCACAAAAGATAGTGTATAAGTTTTAAACATTATTTTTGTGCTTTTCTCTTTGTGTTTTTCAACTGAACAATGATAAAACGTTTTCCTTTTATTGTGATTTTTCATGCTTATGTGTTTTTGTGGAGCTATCAAATGCTATGGCACTAACTCCTAACTCGATTCCAAACATCGCCACCACAGTTTTACCTCCATATTTCGACGAAAATCACAAATTGTTTAACACCTTCCGGTTGGAGTTACCAAAAAACCTTTGACGTACTTTCTTTTTAAATGTAATGGAATGATGCTATAATGTTTTAAGAAATCGCAGGATTCCCCTTTTCGGAACTCCATCCATTATGTGTAAAATATTCAAAAATACCTGTTTTTTTTCATCCGCCCTCTTGCGCATTCATTCCGATAACATCGACAGCCTTTAACTGCAACCCATCACTAAGCGCACAATGTCACCTCTCTACCATCCCTGCTCACCTCTGACAATTCCCTGACAGTAATAGAAATTTTCCCCAATTTGAAAGAAAATTTTCCCTTTTTCGACGACGGTGGGTGATTACCGTGGCACCTCCGAATCAACTTTTTTTTTCGGTTCTTTCACCCCAAAGTGAAATGTTATTTCGATAGTTCACACATTTTCCAACTCAGTAGAAACATTAAATCATTACGCTTAAACCGAAATGGCATCGCGCGGTGGACCAATGATCACAGGGACCGATGGCACAGACTTCGAGTACAGGCAACGAGTGGCAGCTCCCCATCAAATTAGGTTAACACACAAAAGAGTAAAAAATAAAAAAAAAAATTGCATTTCAACCAAAAATTTCTGTGCCACATATTGTACCTCTCACAAATCATTGTGTCTAGAGAGCACATTACTATTACTTAGCCTTAGGCCCACACATCTAGACACATGAGCTGGGACGACAACTGGCACTATGCCAGTTTTTGTTTACATTTTTATGTACACTTGATTACACGACACGAAAGCACGTTAATATGGTTCAAATTGAGCTGGTTCTTGGTCCTAAAGCACCGTGTTGTCTTTTCCTTGCAGCTTGCTGAACAAGTCCCGACTGAAGTACTGCATCTTCTTTCATGCGCTGCTGTTCTTCGTGATGCTGGCGAAGCTGACGTCGGACATTCTTGACCGTCTGGATGTTTTTGTTTTGGAGATCGAGGAGCTGGAGGTGCCACCGCCACTGTGGTGGGAGTACATTTGGTGCTTGTCGCTGCTGACGTCGTTTATTGGGCTGTCGGCTGCTCGCGGGAATAAGATTCGCGAGATGCAGAAGTATGTCGTTGCTATTGGACTACTGGGTGTACTGCCACTCCTGTATTGTTTTCTCTACTATTTCGGCGATGTGTGGGCATATATTACCTTGGAGGAAGGCTTGGATCCGGAGGAGGCTGACATCTTTTTGTGGAGAGTAAGTTTTAAATTTGTTGATTTTTCCTTAAATGTTTTCGCCATATAAAGCCATGGAGTACCGTGTTGTATTAGTAGAGATGGGATATTGCAGTCCCTGACTATCTGCTTGAAGGTAAAGTGACCGTCCCCAAAATACATCAGTCACTCTTTACTATTGAAGGAGCCATCATAAGTGAGGATTCTACATCCTTGTAACGAGCACTTGACATATGGGTGGACGTTTTAGAAGGAAATTGGTACCGCGTTAGTCCAAAAAAGACCGAGTATTTGTGCTCTGATCCACTCAGACCTATTCCAGATATTTATTTGAATGGAACAGTGCTTTCCAATTGCGAAAAGTTTAAATATGTGTGGTCTATGAGCAATAGCAAAGCAACCTCTGATGGCGACACCTATCATTGCGTAAGCGTGGGGTTGATGAAGTGGCGGGAAAACTCCGCTATCTTCTGTGACCAAAAAATGCCCCTAAGCTGAAAGGGATACTACACCGCAATTGGGCGTCCAGTTGTTACTTACTTCAAAATTTTGGACACAGTGCGAAACGAATGAGGGTAAATTAATGGCAGCTGAGATGAATATGCTTCGCATGACAGGGAAGGTAATAAAGCTTCACCGAAAAAGAAGTCCAAAGATCCGTGGCTTCACGTCAAAGAAACCATCTCACGAAAAATAGAGCGCGACCGGTTCAGCTGGTATTGTCATGTTCAAAGAAGAAATCATATGAACCCCGTTAAAAAGCTAATATCAATTACCGTTGCAAAGATATTGCGAAAGAAAGGCAGACCTACAACTCCTTGATCACACAAATGCAATGACACCAGCATTTAGTTTGCCTCAGTAGCAAACTGATCCAAAATCCGGAAGCCTGTCGATATTTTCTGAGGGCAAACGGGCTAACCCTATCTGTTAAAATGCAGTGAAGTGGGAGAGTTAAGGTCATAACTTCGTCGAAAAAGGTGTAATGGTGACATGGTGTAATGGTTCATCAACTGTTGAATTGAAGCACTTCCTTATACTGGCTGTTCCCTTTTAAGGCTTAAACAACTGAGCCAGCATAGCCACAACTTGCTGCCTTCCTGCTCTACGTCTAAAATTCGGCGAATTTGGCAAATGGCTTCGTAGCCTTACTTTCCAAAGGATCTTGACTTGTCAACAAAGCAACACAGGTCCCTAGACAACTGCTTCAATGGAAGCCACTCAGGGCGGGTTAACCAAGATAACTCCTAATTAAATCCGTTCACCCCCGTGGGGCATAGGGCGTCATCAATGCCTGCGCGCTATCTGATTGTAAGTACTGTATGGTGCTTGTGCTCTCTCCAGCTCCAACCTAAAAACATCGGTTCCTCCTAAATTGTTCTGCACCACGTTTCCTTAAGGCGATGCGTTTTTCTGCCTGAATGGGTAAGTAGGTTTCACTGCATAGTGTATTTTGCAATGGAATTATCCGATCCACCGTCGCTTTCTCCTGTGTATGGTGACCCGATCTCCGATAAAGTTGTTGTAGATACCCACGATTGGGCCAAAAAGGAACCTTGATATGATACTTAAGCGTTGGTATCTGTTAACGAAAGTTTGGAGCTTGCGAGTGACAATAGTAGTCACCTTCCATGCTCTCTCTCTCACACACACATACATTCTTCCTCTATCTCTCTTCCCCTCTCCTTATTTTTCGTCGTAAGTAGATTGTTAATATGGAGTAAGAATAAAATTGTCGAAAGAATGGATCCCTGAGACAATCCAGCGTTTACAAGAAAAGAATCAGAACCACAACCTGTATTTATCTGTCATGAAAAAATGTTCCAACCATTCGCAGAGTTGTCTGAGAGCTGTGAAGATAGCTGGATCTGTGCCAGACACAATTTTCTTTTTTTAGATGTCCAGGGCGTCGTCTCTTGATTCTCTGTTGATTCTCATAAATGGATAGCCTAGTTCAATAGGTCTGCGGTTGATCGACGGCTGTGGAAATCACACAGCCTGTGACTTAGTATTCCATGTGCCTCTACATCGATCTCTGCACTTGCAGTATAGTTGGTGGCTGTACGCAGGGGCTAACAAAAGTTCGCTTAGTTGATTGAATAATAAAACACAAAAATAATTTTAACTTTAGATATTTAATCTTCATCTATTTTTAATTTCTCCACATAATTCCCATTTATTTCAATACATTTCTTCGGCCGGTAGATCCATCTTTTTAAACAGCTTTCAAAATCCTCTTTTTGGAGCTTTTCGATTTCGACATTGACTGTATTAATAATCTCCTCATTAGGTGTGAAGATTTTTCCCCTCAAATCTTTTTTTTTATTGTCGTAAACAGCCAAAAGTCACACGACGCTAGATCCGGAGAATAAGTTGCTGGGCGAATTTCATTGATGCCCGAGAGCGCAAGAAAGTTGTTGGTTTTTTCAGCAGTGTGCGCAGGCGCATTGTCGTGGTGCAAAAAGTAGCGGCGCAGCTCCTCTTTTTATCGGTGTCGTAGTAAATTTTGGAAAACTTGTGGTAAGCAAGTTTCAGTATACCAATTAGCACTGACTGTCTGACCAGTTTTAAGCGGGATGACGGCGACCATTTTTCGCCCTGGTGAACTACATCGACATCATAACTTTTGTCGCTGACTATTGTTGTTTGGCCTTATTTATTTATTCATTTAACGATTTGCTACACTGTAAGATACAATATCTTATAAATAGTAATAGCAATAGTGTGGGCGCCGTGGCGCAAGTGGTTAGTGTGTCGGATCACTACGCATGAGGTTCCAAGTTCGAATCCCAGAAAACACCAAAAAGTTTTTTCACGGTCCCACCTCTCGCGAGCGTCTGACAAACATCCAAGAGTATTGCTGTCACGAAAAAGCTTCTCAAATCGCCGTTCGGATTCGGCATTAAATTGTAGGTCCCTTCCATTCGTGTGAAAAATATAACGCACACAACATGAGTGGTTGCGAGAAGCTAGGCCCTGGCACTTTAAAGAGCTGTTGCGCCAAATATTTATTTATTTATTTAGTAATAGCATTCAATAGTTTAGAATATTTTAAGAAAGCTATATGAGTTAAAGTTGACTTAATATTATAAATATGAGGAAAAGAAAAATAACTAAAAGCAAAAAGAAAAGAAACTAGAGTTTGAGAGTTCTAGCGTAAATGTATTCTTAGTTCTCTTTTAAATTTTGGAGTCTTCTAAGACTACGGGGCAAAGTATTCCACAAGCGAATGGAGTTTATAAAAAATTGACGTTCCGGTGTCAGGCAAGTATGGCGAGGAAGAATTAATTGTCCGGATCGGTTTGAGGAAGAAAATCTGTTTTTTTCATAAAGATAGGGAGGCTGATGGGAAAGTCGGATATCCGCCAGAAGACATAGGGTGCGAAACTGGAGAAAGTTATCAAAAGTCATGTTCAACAGGTACTTAATATAGCGCGCGAAATTCGGTCATGTCGTCGCAAACCAAAGACGTAGCGTATTATAATGTTAAAGGCAACATTGAGTTTCCTATTGAAAATGTAGCTACAGTGGTGAAATATTTCACAGCCGTATGTAAATATAGGTACAGCAAGTGTTTTAGCGAGTAAGGTTCTTGTTTTAATTGGGGTGAACGACTGGGAGGCCCATAGCGTACGTACACCGTAGGTTTTACCTACGACCAGATTGACATGATTCTTCTTCCTTTTATCAGCGAGGCTATGATCCGAAAACAAGGGATCACAGCCCTCCCACTTCACCGCATTTCTACTGATCCGCCTGTGGGGTTCGCTTATTTGACCTCAGAAAATATCGGCAGGCCTGCCGATTTTGGATCACTCGGTTACTTACCAATGAAATGCCGATGTCGTCGCATTTGTCTGATCCAGGCGTTTATAGGCCTGCCTTTCCTACATCGCGATGTCTTTGGAACGTGCATTGATATTGCCTTTTTAACAGGGTTCAAATGATCTCTTCTTTGAACTTGGCAATACCAACTGAGCCGGTCGCGCTCTATTTTTTGTACGATGGTTTCCTTGATGTGAAAGCTTCCACGGATCTTCGAACTTCTTATTCGATCAAGCTTTGTCACTCCTGCTGTCATGCGAAGCATCTTCATCTCAGCTGCCGTTAATTTACTCTCATACTTTTTGTACATCGTCCAACATTGTGAACCGTATGTGAGCGCTGGACGTACAACTGCTGTGTAGAGCCTTCCTTTCAACTTAGGGGACATTTTTATGTCACAGAAGATAGCGGAATTTTCCCGCCACTTCATCCACCCTACGCTTACACGATGATTGATGTCGTCATCACAAGTTGCTTTGCTATTGATCATAGATCCCAGATATTTGAACTTTTCGCACTTGGGAAGCACTGTTCCATTCAAATAAATGTCTGGAATAGGCCTGAGTGGATCAGAGAACGGGCAGCACAAGTAATCTGTCTTTTTTGAACTAATGCGATACCCATTTCCCTCCAAAACGTCCACCAACACATCAAGTGCTCGTTGCAGGGATGTAGGATCCTCACTTATGATGGCTCCATCGTCAGCAAAGAATAACTGATGTACCTTGGGGTCCATCACTTTACCTTCAAGCAGATAATCAAGGACTGTAATAAAGAGCAAAGGACTTAAAACGCTTCCCTGGTGCACCCCGACTTTGATTCGGAACTCTTCGGTTACTCCAGCGGGGCATCTTACTCTTGTCTTTGCTCCTTCGTACATGTCCATGATCATCTGTACATAGGTTTCTGGAACCCCTCGATGTCTTAGCGCCACCCATATCAGATCTCGTGGTTGTCTGTCGAATGCATTTTCAAAGTCAATCAATACAATATGCAAATCCCTTAAGGAATCACGATGTTTTTCCATTATGATCCTTATACTTTGGATTGCAGCTGTGGTTGATTTACCCGAGATAAACCCGCACTGATCATCAGATAGCCGTATTATTTTTCGCAGTCGGCCACCTAATACCCGCTCAACGATCTTCATGGTGTGTGACATCAGCTTGATCGAACGGTAGTTTTCACAGTTTCGCGTATCACCCTTCCCTTTGTATACAGGGAGGAGGTAACTCCCTCCATTGATTCGGCATTGGATCACCTCTCACGAATTTGGAGATGAGAATTCTGAGCCATCTGAACCCGATGTCTCCCATCTTTTTCCAGAACTCAGAGGGTATTTCGTCTGGCCCAACCGCTTTTCGTTTTTTGGAGTATTTGACCGCCTCACTAACTTCTTCGACTGTAATTTCGGCTATTTCTTCACAGTTAGGGGTGGCTCTTGGAAAGTATAGCCGGGGAAACTGTTCATTTAAAAGGTCTTCACGATACTGCCGCCACCTCTGCAGAATTTTGTCGTCATCCACAAGAAGCTGGCCATGAGCATTGCTAATGAACTTTGGCGAACGAATCTCCTGAGCATTGTTCCTTCTTTGGGCGGCTATTTTGAAGATAGTGGCGCTCTTGTTCATATTGTGTCTTCGCAGCTCCTGGATAGCCTGGTTTGCATCAGCAACCGGGGAAAATATTTTCTCCAGCTCCCGATACAGGTCCTCCGTACTCTCTGCTTGAAGCTGGGCGCACTTCTTCTTCGCTTTTTTCTTGCAGCATCTGTATTCCATTTCGAGGCGAGCTTTTTCGTCATTATTATTAGAGGGGCAAGCTTGGTCAAAAGCTTTGAAAGCCGCTTTCTTCTCATTTATCAGCATCTTAGCTTCATCACTCCACCACCATGTTTCTTTGGCGTGTTGATGGTGGCCTTTTGAAGCTCCTAGCAGTGATTTGGCCTTATTTAAGCAAGTTCGCTGTAGGGAATCCCACATATTTTGTGCTCTGCACTCTTCATCCTCAGCTCCGTTGATGGTGTGAGAGAGGTAATTTTTCATTACGAAAACAAAAGCTTCGCCTTTTTCTTTGTCCAGATTGTACCACTTGATTTTCTCAGAGACCCTTGTTTGTTTGCTTTTCTTCGGTGTTTTCATAAAAATTTCTGTTAGCAGGAGACGGTGTTGCCGAGCGATTGCCTCTCCCAGGATGAATTTGCAATCTTTTACCCGGGGCTTCATGAAACTGCCTACCAAATGGTAGTCAATCTGAGTTTCATCTCCATCAGGAGTCGGCTTTGTTTGATGAACATGGTATTTAACACGATAAGACCGTGTGATTTGCACATGCTTAGGATGTCTTCACCAGGAAGGTTCCTGGTGCCATATCCTAGTCCTCCATGGTAGTCTTCATAGTCTTCGTTTGATTTCCCGACATGTCCATTCAAATCTCCTCCAATAAACAGAAATTCTTCCTTTGGGATGTTCTTAAGGAGATTGTGGAAATCTAGCCAAAATGCATCCTTATCTCTCTGATTGTACCCATCGTGGGGAGCATATGCACTGACAATATTCCACACCTCTCCTTGTATTACTAGTTTGAGAGACATCAAACGGTCGCTGGACTTCGAAATGCTCAAGACGTTTTCAAGTAGCTCTGCCGCAAGGATGATACCGATTCCATTCTTAGACTTTTCCGTTCCGTAGTATAACATCTTGTAATCTTTTGTCCTAATGTCCAAGAAACGCGCCCGATTCCCGGTGTTTTTCCATTTCGTCTCTTGGACACACAAGATGTCCACCCGCCTTCTGTTCATCATCTCTTCCAGCTCATAACTGGATTGACATGATTGTCGCAGGTTAAGTTCCGATTGAAAATCATACCGAGATTTTTTACTGAATCAACATACTCTATAATGGCATTGTTCATGGTGAGGGATGGGAAGTATGACAGATCCAATAGCGTTTTTGATATGACAATACACTTTGATTTTTTAGGATTTAGCAGGAGACCATTTCTATTTGACCATTGTGCTATATCTGCAAGATCATTATTAATGCAAGTCGCTGCGTGTTCTATAAAACCCAAAGGACAGCTTAACATAAGCTGTACATCATCAGCATACATGTTTCTGGAACTGTGTTTAATATAGTGCGGCAGTTCGTTAACATATAGGGAGAAAAGTAAGGGTCCTAGTATGG
Source organism: Brachypalpus laphriformis (assembly GCA_945910035.1). Taxonomy (NCBI): domain Eukaryota; kingdom Metazoa; phylum Arthropoda; class Insecta; order Diptera; family Syrphidae; genus Brachypalpus; species Brachypalpus laphriformis. The sequence continues at coordinate 69,116,518 of OX246754.1, read as the reverse complement.
ACCCCTGCGGAACACCACGGGAGTTAGGGAGGAACTCGGATAGAATGTCTTTTATTTTTACAGCTTGCTTTCTGTTTGTCAGGTAGGATGATATAAGCTTTACAGCGCAATGCGAAAAATTGTAGAGCCGATGCAACTTTTGACATAAAATAGCTAAAAATGACACACTTCCTTCATCCAGGGCACACCGTATGTCTTCAGAGATACCTATAACAGCTGTGGTACAGCTATGTTTTTATCGAAAACCTGATTGTTTGGGAGACAGAATGTTGTTGGTTGTGAAATACTGACCAATCTGTTTTTGCATAATTTTCTCAAACGCCTTTGACAAAAATGGCAGGATGGAGATTGGTCTGAATTCATCACCTCTGGTGTGGCCAATTTCCATTGCACCGGAAAGATCCCTTTCGTTAGAATTGAGTTAAAAATATGCGTTATTTAAGGCAATATGCAATTAATAAGGATGCATCTCATCAAGGCCAACAGCATACGATTTGATACTGAGTATGCTTTCCAGTACATAGGCGCTATTAACTCCAGAAAAGCAGAAACTAGGATAACTAGCAGAAGCAGAGGGGTCTTCTGATAGATGGAAAGTACCATTGTTGTTATCAAAAGTTGATGAGGTTATAAACCGATGGTTGAGTGCGTTCGGATCCATCCCATCAATAATGTGATTCTTTGATTTACCAATTCCAACACTACGCAGATTCCTCCACAAAAGTTTGCCGCCCATAGAGGCATTGAATCATCTGGAATAGATATGGGATTTAGCAGCTCGTATCTCAGTAAGAACTTTGTTGCGGAGCGAACGGTAAGCACGTTGATGCTCATCCAGGCGAAAACGCTTCCAACGGCGGTATGCATAATCACGCTGTAGCATGAGTAGGCGAATCTGATTTGTGAACCAAGGTGTTGTGCTAGACGATACGGTTTTAGTTTTAATGAGAACATGCCTATTATAGAGGTGTACCATATTATTATTGAAGAAAACAACTTGATCATCAGAAGAAGGAAGACAGTAAACAGTGGTCCAGTTAATATTTCTAGCGTGTTCCTCAAGAGCAGAATAATCTATATTTTTAAAATCCCTATAACTAACTGAGTTTGCAGGAGCTGCAATATCAAAATCGAAAGTTAGGAAGATTAGGTCGTGTTTTGAGAAGGCTAGTGCTGATAATTGATCATACAATAGGACTTTACTTGTGTGACTAACTAAAGAGAGATCGAATAATGTTGAAGATTGTAGAAAGAAATGGGTAGGAACGGTTGTATTGACTGGAAAGAAGTAAAGCGGTCGCATTTCATCTGTGAGATGGTTATCTTTGAGGAGGTTGCTGTTAAAATCGCCGTAGAGAATAATATTTGGACAAGTTAGGCAAATTTCCTCTAATGCAGTGGTAAATGGAAGCAAGCTGATATTACTGGAGGATTTGCACCTTCTGTGCTCCATACCATGAACTGCTGTTTGGTTTCCGGGTCGTACTTGTAAAACCAAGATTAATCACCTGTAACGATCTTATTGAAGCAGCTTGACTCTCCATTTTCAAATTTATCCAGGAAATATTGAGCAAAACGAACACGAGTCTCTTTTTGCTCTCCATTCAAAGTTTTTGGAACCCATCGAGCTGACTTCTTTGAATACTTCAGGTGATAATTTAAAATTCGTGACACAGCCATGGCATTCAAGCCCAGTTCATCCGCTATCATCTCCCGTGTCATCCTGGCATCTTCGTCAAGTTTAGCCTTCACCAGGACCACATTTGTATCGTCGGTCGAGGATTTGGGCCGACCTTCACGAGATTCGTCCTCCACAGAAAAATGGCCAGTCTGGATTCTTCGAAACCACTTTGAAATAGTAACAAGAGATGGTGCATTTATTCCGTATGCATTTTAGCAATCGTGCAGAATTTTGGCTGGCGTGAGTTGAATTTCGAACGAATTTCTTCCTGTGTTGGCGGTGGAACTTCAACCGAGCTTACCACCCCTATTATGGTTAGTGAATCGAACGTTCGACTCAAGTCGAACTGTCAGGCGAATTAGTTCTGTTGCTTTTGACACTTCACAGATGACATTTAATTTGTTTTTCCTTTGTCAGCACTGATTCTTTACTCGAATGAAAATGTTCGCTAACAGCAATATCACGATATAAGAAATTTGAACGTTCGATTCGCTAACCATAATAGGGATGTACGTCACTAATTTTTCTCTTTCTCGTCTCCATTTTTACCTATTGTTCTGAAATTTCGAAATAAATATTGTTTGATTATGAGCTACAGAAATGCATTTTTTTTTTACAAACTACTAAATTGCCACCAACTAAGCGAACTTTTGTTAGTACCTCCGTACTTGTGGGTCGTATTAACAGAGAACATAATTGCAAACAGGTCGGTTGTTTTTTTGTAATATATCCTCTTTCACTAAAGGTGGATAAGTCTAATAGGCAAGCATGCTGCAAGGCTAGGCGTTTTTGCCAACGACTTTTGTAGAAGCTGCTTGGATGAAGAAGAGGAAGAAACTATTCCTCACCTTCTTTGTTTCTGCTCAGCTCTCTCCCGTAGAAGGAAGCTTCACCTAGGGGCCTCCTATTACAACGACATAGGCGACCTGAAAAACATCGACATTAAGAGCCTCCTTTATAAGAAGCTCAAAATGGTTTAACGAGTAGGTAGGAGTAACTTTCTCCCATGATCCATGTGGTATCACATTGGACCTATTATTGGTCTAAGTGTGTTGGCAATTCTTAGCTGGCACCCACTTCAACCTAACCTAACCTAACCTAACCTAAAGGTGGATAAGAAAAAGGACTAAAGTTATTCACCGTGATTGTCGTTGGCGTTTGTCGCTTTTCGACGATTGTCGTTTTATTCATAGCTACAACCTTCTGACCGTTAAACATTACTAAGCAATTTGTTTGTCGTGTAGAGTACTGTTACAACTTTTTCACAGTGAAAAGGTTATGAAAATCAATTCGTGCTACTTCTGAAGAATAAAACGACAATTGTTAAAAAGCCTCAAACGCCAACGATAATCAGGGTGATTGTTTATTACAATACATTTGTCAATAATCAGAAAGGACAAGAGCCGCAGGGACTCACAAGATTCACAAAGCTAGTTCTTGTATATTCATTTGGGTTGGCCCGCCATTGTCTGTAGGCTCTGTTCATAGCAGCAACAGCCTGCAAACAATCCTTGTTGAACGATCACACGTTTAACCTGTACCTTCTTCTTAAGGTTTCTCTCCGCTTCGGAGGTTGGAAATCATCGTTTCCACCTTCTGTTCTTCACGTCTCTTATTATTTCTGGCATTGAGCGGTTGAGCTACCCTTGCAAATTTGCCAACTGTGTAAGTTTCTGAGTGTCTGCTGATTCTCTTCCCTCCAACTTGCCTTGTATTGTATGATGACGTGAAGCAGGTATTATTTGTTGTTCCTCAGTACATATCTATCTTTTCTGCATCTCATTCTTCTCACTTTACCCCCATTGATTCGGTATTGGGTCACATCTCATGAGTTTGGAGATAAGAATACTGGGTCATCTGAACCCATGTCTGAAAGAGATCTCTCATCTTTTTTCAAAACTCTGAGGGTATCTCGTTTGGCTTAACCGCTTTTGGTTTTTTTTTTTTTTTTTGAGTATTTAACTTTACTTCTTCGACTGTAATGTCGGGTATTTTTGCACAGTTAGTGGTGGCTCGTCGAAAGTATAGTCGGGGAAACTGTTCACTCAAAAGTCATTCACAATACTGTTGCCGACTATGCAGAATTTTGTCGTCATCCACAAGAAGCTGGCCCTGAGTATTATTAATGAACTTTGGCGAACAAATTTCCTGAGCATTTCTCTTTCCTTGGGCGGCTATTTTAAAGATGGTTCCGCCCTTGTTCATATGTTGTCGTTTCAGCGCCTTCGTAACAGCAACCGAGAAACACATTTCCTCCAGCTCCCGATACAGGCCATCCGTACTCTCTGCTTGGAGCTGTCCGCATGTCTTCTTCGCTTGTCTCTTGCAACGTCTATATTCCACTTCTAGGTGTGATCTCATTTATTACCTCTTTAGCTTCATCAGTCCACCACCATGTTTCTTTGGCTTGTTGGTGAGGCCTTTTGAGACTCTAGCAGTGATTATCGGCTTCTTTAAGCAAGTTCGCTGTATGGAATCCCACATATTTTCTGCGCACCAGAGAACTGCAGCAAGTTTCTCGTTTTGTAAGCTACTCGAAACATTCACTGCCTTCTAAGTATTCACACAGATTCACATTCATTCCAAGAAATGAGTAGCTACCGTCACACTTGCCTCTCATGATGAATCTGAAACGAGCTTACATTGTTTTGAATAAGGCAATGAATGTTTCGAGTGGCTCGTGCGATCTTCTTTGTAAATACTGGCAGTGCTGTTCTACCATTCGAAGGCTTGTGAATCACTTCTAGGTAGGTATGTAGGTGTGGTGGTTCTTCTTAAGAAAATAACCCAATTAGCACTAGGTGCAGTTTTGATACCACAAAACTCATGTACCTGGATACAAAAGGTGTTGGTGTGAAATCTCTAAATTCAGCCTGTGGAGTTTAAAAAGATTAATAAATCTTTAATGTTTCTCTCTGAGACTTCCTCAAGGGAATCGAAAAAGAGTTTTCCTAAAACTCGTTGTCTGGCCCTAGCTACTGCCGGACAGGCGCATAAAAAGTGGATGTCCCTACGGGTTCTGTTTAAGAAGTCGGTTGTTTTTGATTTGTTGTAGCTTGGCCACATCTTTCTGGATATGACACAGTTTGTTAGCCTAGACCATCTGCGGTTGGCTTGGGAAAGGCATTTAGAGGTTATTTCTGCTTTGACTGCTCCAAGCGGAATTTGAACTGATTCCGCAAGAGAGCTGTGGAAGTCTGAGCCTTGCCTAGCCAGTTCATCTGCAATTTCGTTTCCATAAACGTTGCTGTGCCCTGAAACACAAATCAGGATTACCTTGAGTTGGCTATCTAGCGGAGCTAGCTCATTTCAGCATTCAAGCACGAGCTTGGAGGACGTAGTAACCTATGCAATGGCTTTAATGGCTGCTTGGCTATCAATAAAAATAACGATCTTTTGCTTCGGTGTTATATTGGTGTGTTTTGATCTGACGGTAAGCTTCCCGGAAGCGAGTAATTCTGCCTGGAACACACTGGCCGAATTCGGGAGCCTAAATGATTTAGAGATGTTTAAGGATTCGGAAAACACACCCGCACCGAGTCCACAGTCCATCTTTGAACCGTCCGTGTAGATTGTTACGTGGAAATCCTTAATCACCTGTCCATCTTGCCATTCTGACCTTGTGGTGAATTGAACGTCGAAGCGCTTTGTGTAATTCAATTTAAAAATAAATAAATATTTTGCGCAGCAGCTCTTTAAGTGCCAGGGCCTAGCTTCTCGCGACCACTCATGTTGTGTGCGTTATATTTTTCACACGAATGGAAGGGACCTACAGTTTAGTGCCGTATCCGAAGGGCAATTTGTTTTGAGAAGCTTTTTCGAGAGAACAATACTCTGGGATGTTTGTCTGACGTTCGCGAGACGTGGGACCGTGAAAAAAACGTTTTGGTGTTTTCTGGGATTCGAACTTGGAAGCTCACGCGCAGTGGTCCGGCACACTAACCACTTACGCCACGGCGCCCACAAATTCAATTTGGGTATCATGTAATCTGTTGTGGGCAGAACGAGTTCTCTCGACAGAGAGTTTAAAATGTTACTATGCCCTTAGGGTTTCTTAAACCAGCACCCAGATTCCTTGAGTCTGACAGCACTATGTGCTGTGATGTTTATTATGTGTAGATCTAAAGGTAGGAGATGCAAGAAGACTGCTAAAGCGTCGGTCGGGTTGACCGTAGAGCGCCTGTGGTGCCTATGCCGTTCTTTGTACCTTGTTAAGTTTGGTTATATTATAAGCCTTTTTTGAATCACTTCTACATTTCATAACTATTCTGAATACTCGGATTGAATGAATACTTTGAGTGCGAGCCTACTACGCATTCAAATATTTATGAGTTTCGATTCATACTTGCTTGTTTTCTTTGTGCGTAAGACTGTGGACGGCTCGTGTTTTAGCGATTGGTTCACAACTGCAAATGAGTGGATTTATGCAGTTCTCTGCTCTGCACTATCTATCCTCAACTCCGTTGATGGTGTGAGAATAGAATTTTTTTTATCGCGAAAACAAGAGCCTCGCCTTTTTTTTCTCAGAGGTCCTTGTTTGTTTGCTTTTTGTCACTGTTTCCATAAACACACTCTCTGTGTTCAATTTTCAAGACTGAATCTGAAAACCCAAGAAATTTGTGTGTTATGTACAAGGAATAAGTCTTTCACGTATTGGCCCTTTACGCTAGGGCTATGCGTGTTGAAGCTACTATAGTTTCAGCAGCCCCTCAACCTAACTTTAAATCAACTTTGTAATAAAATTTATCACAAAAGTTAACCGGTACTGAAATTATTTTATTTACAAAAAAAAATATTCTTTCTTCTTTTTAGGGAATGCCTTACGGACTCCTATGGTACGCTTTCTGTTTCATTGGTTTCCAAATTCATGGATTCACGCTGTATTTCGCATGGAATCTAATTCAGGCCTGGAGAGCAAGAACTGCCGCACGAAAGTACCAGTAAATAGAAAGTTACCTAAATAAATCGATGCACTCTGTCACATCATTCTACCACCACCTTCGTCTACGAGCATTAAGAAACTGTTGACACAATGATGAATTCCTATCCCAACCGACAAACAAAAAATTATACTCAAGAGTAAAAACAACAAGTAAACAAGTATTTTTTCTATTAAATGTTTTAAATGTTGATAAAAAAAAAAGAAACAAAAATGAATTGATGGTTAACTTATATAAATGTTGTTGTAAATAATATTTTACTGAAAAAAAAAAAATATATATATATATAAAAGAAGGAGTGATAGAATTCACAGGAAAAAAAAAAAAAGAAGAACTCGCACACAATACACATTTGAAGACATTTTATTATAATTAACTAAATGTGCTAGACGTTATTTAATATAACATTTACTTAATTATTTACATAAGAAAATATATTTATAGTTTGTTTAACAAAAAGAAAAGATTATTGTTGTAATAGCTCTCTAGTGTATTAATGAAATTTAATGGATGGATACACAGGTGTTTTCCTTATTTTTCTACTTACTATTGTTTATAAATAATAAACATGTGCCTACCAACTATAAATGTTGTATTTGTTTCGAAAAAAACCGATATCAAACAAATTGCCTGTTAAATAAATAATTTTTCTTTTTCTTTTTCTTCTTTTCATTTCTGCAATGTTGTTTAAATAAAAAAAAAATAGTTTTTATTAAATAAAATGTGTTCTGAGTGGGAAAATATTAAATGCTTTTATTTAGAAAATATAACTTTTAACTGTTCAACAGGAAGATTAGCTCCGCAATACAATTATCGATCTAAAAATCACATTTATCGATATGCGATCACAGTAACTTTTACTCAGCATGCTGTTCTCTTTGTCCTATGACCTGATTAGAGAATGTTTTAAGCATTGACAACTGACATTTCAAGCTTCAACCTGGGATACATTCCACTAACTTGGCGGGAGGTAAATGTGGTGCTTATCCCTAAGCTAGGTAATAAACCCAGCGAGCTACCCAAATCCTACCGTCCAATCAGCTTGACATCGTTTTTCTTGAAAACCATGGAAAGACTGCTAGACTTACACATTAGAGGCATTCTTGAAAAGACTATACCTCTGCATTCTAGTCAATTTGCATACAGGAAAAGTCGATCTACGGAAGGCGCCCTTCAGTATCTCGTCACAGAGATAAAGCTGCCTACCGCTTCAAAGAATTTGCCCTTTGTGCATTCCTTGGCATAGAAGGTGCTTTTGATAACACTGGTTATGAATCCATCATTAGTGCTATGAGTCGCAGGGGAATTGACGAACCTACTGCCAGATGGGTTAGGAACATGCTCGATAGCCGCATAATAACATCTTCGTCTGGAGAGGTCCCTGTGACGGTTTTCGCGGCCAAAGGCTGCCCACAAGGCGGCGTCCTCTCGCCTCTCTTATGGTCACTCGTGGTGGATGACTATTGAACACACTTAATAGCTCAGGTTTCACAACCATAGGCTATGCAGATGATCTGGTGATCATCATTAAAGGCAAACATGAAGACAATGTGTGTCAACCTATGCAAAATGCACTCCTTGTAGCCTCGGACTGGTGTGATGGGGAGGGCCTATCGATTAACCCTAGCAAGGCAGTCGTTGTTCCATTTACAAGAAGAAGAACGCTGAATATTGGCTTAGTGACTCTAAACGGCACTACCATCAATTTTTCCGATGAGGTCAAATATCTAGGAATTGTCCTGGATAAGAAGCTTAACTGGAACTCCCATATTAAGCATAAAATTGCCAAAGCGACTACTGCCTTGTAGGCCTCTCGCCGTATGTACGGCAAGACCTGGGGCCTGTCCCCAAAGGTCATTTTCTGGTTATATACCACGGTTGTAAGGCCCATTCTATTATACGCGTCCGTGGACGAAAACCAAAGAGGTCACAGCCATTAATAAACTCACAAAACTTTAAAGACTAGCTTGCCTCGGTATCACGGGTACTATGCATACTTGTCCCACAACAGCCATTGAAGCCATAATCGGACTTACTCCGTTACATATATTTATACAAAAAAAAGTGGCAATCCGCAGTGCAGTGATTCTTAGAAAATCAGGTGCTAATAGTACACGAGATCATGTGGATCTCATGGAGCTATTATCCGACTTCCCCGAGTTAGACATGCTCAGCAGGGTCTCCGACTGTACGCCCAAATCACTCTACTTTGGTAGAAGGTTTGAGATTGTGATCCCAAGCCGTGATATATGGAATAATCGCGGACCGTCGCTTGATCCAAAAGGTATAGTGTGGTACACCGATGGATCAAAAATGGATTCAGGAATTGGCGCCGATATGTATGGACCCAACCATAAAACTTCGAAATCACTCGGAAAGAGTCCTAGTGTTTTCCAGGCCGAGCTTTACGCCATTGAAACTTGTGCTAACATTAACCTGCACTCAGGCATCAAAGGTGCCTCTATCCATATACTGACCGATCGCCAAGCGGCGCTCGAAGAACTGATCCCATTTGATCAGTTCAAAATCATTTCTAAGCTGCTTCGACAGCTTACAGAACCTGGCTCGACAAAATAAAGTAAAATTGTGGTGGGTACCGTACCGGATCATGTAGACGTTGACGGCAACGAAACTGCAGACTTGCTAGCTAGGAAAGGCTCCTCACTGGACCTGAACCCTTCTGCGGAATATCCACCTTTAAACTTACCCTAAACATTTGGGAACGCAACATGTGCATCTCCCACTGGAATAACTCCCAAGGTCTCAGAGGGGCTAAAAGAGCTGTCCAACCCTTCCAAAGACAGGCAGTTGATATCCTAAACTACGGCAGAAATGGCATAAGAAGGCTTGTGAGTTTCCTTGCCGGTCACTGTCAACTTCATTACCACCTTAAAAAATGAGAATTTCGGAGGATATCACCTGCGGCCTCTGCCTAGAAGAGGACGAAACCGCAGAACAAAACGACAATCGTCGAAAAGCGTAAAACGCCAACGGTAATCAGGGTGAATGTTTTACGAGCGACATTTCCTACTCGACCTACTCGTCAATAAGGAAACATCCCTGATGTGAACGTGAATTGAATGAGTGAAGAAAGTCTCCGATCCGTCGGATTTCACGATAGGGGTAATTATGTTAAGCACAAGGCTCTCGTTTAAAGACCATCTGGAGTTTATTAGTACTTCACGAGTGAATAATGCACTCATGTGTATTATGACAAATCATGGAGAACCAAGACATAGTCGAAGGCGGCTTACATCAGTAGTGCTCTATGGATCGTCAGTATGACCCTGTTTAGACATTAACTGATGAGTGCGCTATGCCGTTTAGTTTTGGGGCGAGAAGAGTGAGGGGCTCTCTCTTCTTCACTCTTCTCACCCAAAAACTATCGACATAGCGCACTCATCAGTTAACGTCTAAACAGGGTCTATGGGCCGAAGCTATACGTCAATGGAAATGTTACTTTCATACTACGTCTGCAGAGAAATATATTACAATATCACTAGCTCCTCTGTTTCAAAGCGGTATTAAACAGGAACAAAATATCCGCCATAGAAACTTGCGCCATCTGTGTTTATTCAAGTGTACTGCCTGTAAAAAACTGTTAGCATTCAAATAGTTTCAATATTCGTTGTCATAGATGTCACTGCTGTTTTCTACGGTTACAATATTACGAATTTGAATTTCGTTGCAACACAAACTGTATTGTGAATCACAGCCAACCACATAGCACTTCATCTTATCTTTATATATTTTTTTTGCTAGAGTTATTATTTATTCCACAATTAAATGTTTCCATTTCCAACTTATTTTTCCACAATCAATCATTTCCATTTGCTCGACAACCGTCAAACAAAGTATCCGATTTTTTTTCCCGCCGTGAAACAAAGGAGCTAGTGATGTTGGAACATACTATAAGTGAAGTGCTGAAGCACATTCATCGGAGACAGCAAACAGTATTGAGAAATGGACTTATCGTCTTACTCCACATATTCATTGCCCGCTCTTCGAAGCCCACAGAAACACACTGCGAAGGGAGCTGGAGGAGATACCAACTACCGAAAACATATTGAGGCATATGATTCAATTGCAGAAAAAATGGAACGCAATGAGCAAATGTGCCAAGCACATTACAACATATTTAAGACGTACAGAACGTGAAAGAAGGCATATTAAGGAAAGCCCAACTAATAACATGGTGAGCATTAGAAATACCAAGACGATACCGTGCGAAAAAAGGACGACGAAAGGGGAGAAATCCTACTCTGTTAGTGATCACGGGCACAGTTTCGTCTTGTAAGATTTTCAACTCACTTCGAAAATTAGAAATTTAAGCAAAACGAAGATCGTTATTTGGAGAAATGACACAAGAAGACAAAAAGAACCCTTAAAACTCGTTACTCGGAGCAAAACATTCCGAACTAACTAATATTAAATCAGAGCACTCTTTTTGAACCATCGTTATTTCAAATTTGGTTTGGATGACTATCGTCACCTTAACCGGGAAGCCCTAAATCTTGCGAGGGCCTTCAATGATGCGGCATAGCTTCTTCTCCAACCATGGCTGCATCTCAGAAAATACCAAATACATTGTTCACGGTCCCACCTCTCGCGAACATTTGAAAAACATCCGAGAGTACTTGTTCTCATGAGAAAGCTTCTCAAAAACAAAAATGACCTTCGGGTTTGGTAAAAAAGTGTAGGTCTCTTCCATACGTGCAAAAAATCTAACGCACACAAGACGAGTGGTTGCGAGAAGCTAGGCCTGGGCACTTAATGAGCTTTGTTGAGAAAGTGCAAAATCTACATGCAAGGGCATCAGCGGTATCTTAAGAAGTAGCATCAATACCTATAGATAAAATGTTCCATCTATTACCCCTCCAGATATCGGCAAACAAATGGCCACCAGCTCGGCCATTCGTTTAAAAGCTTCTTCGCAATGATCTAGCTTCCAAACTGCGCAATCCTCGAATCAAGATCTACTAAACCTTACGTCTGAAGTTACTCAGTATGCCTTAAATACTCATCGCCTTAAAATAAGGTACGATTCACTTATATGACACCGGATGTCTTATACAAAAAGCTCAACTTGAGCATCTTGTGCCAGTGCCGCCTCCCATATTTCAGGTGCGAATAATGCCGGTTAGGGATATGTCCTCACTATTGGAATTTCCACAGACAGCCAAGCGGCAATTAAGTCCCTGGAATCATCCTCAATCACGAACAAGGTAGCTCTAAATTGTCTCTGTCATTCACCTTTAATGTGAATCTACAAAAGCATTACGGGAAATTCAAGATTGAAGAGATCGTTAGATATACCTATGACCAACCTAAAACCGGTGTTCTCACAGAACACCGCCCAATGTGGATCTTTTCAAACGATTTTAACAGGTGCTGGACAAAGAAACTATTCTGTAGTCCCCTTTGCACTTGTTCAGCCCTGTCTTAAAGATTCCGCTGTTGGAGAGCTCCTCCCTTCGATGATCTTGGCGACCCTGGCGAACATTGACGTTGAAAGCATCCTTCGATTTATAAAAGTCTAAGTTGTCTGTATCTAAGCATCATAACCTGATATATTGTATATGTAGGTACATATGTGAGTACTTTTTTTTAAAAACATTATACAGCAACGTATTACATTTTTTGTTGGGTGACCGCTATTACCTTATGCTGCAATAATTTCACTGGGCAGTCGCGATGTAGTTTATCACAATGCGCAGAGCCGCTGGGCATCATGCATACCGCCCAGGCAGTGATAAAAATCGGGAAAAAGGTAACTTTTTTTAATCAATTTTGCCGACTGCCCTCGACAATATGAGTAATGCGCGGTCATGGTGCGCAATATGCAATATGCAATATGCCTGCATTAACCACCTTATAAAGCAAACCAACACACTCGATTTTATGAAAAGAGTGTTCATAGGTTCTTAAATTCTGCGTAATCTACAATATTTATCATTACGAATTCCAAATAATCTGTTAACTGTAGCATTAATCCCATTAAGAACATGTATTGTATGTTTTTGGTGGGATTTCATAACGTTTTGTTCAGATGCTTATAAAACTAATTGATATTTAGTTAGTTTATTTAGTTTCTTTTGGAATGTCTAGATCCTTTTGCACTTTCTTAGGTTTTAATTTGACAAGGATCGAAATTAATGAGGCAAATATCGTCTAGAGAGAGCAACGTAAGCCTCACAACAAAAGAAAATAGAGCAACCAATATCAATATTGTGGGCGCCGTGGAGTAAGTGGTTAGTGTGTCGGATCACTACGCGTGAGGTTCCAAGTTCGAATCCTACAAAACACCAAAAAGTTTTTTCATGGTCCCACCTCTCGCGAGCGTCTGACAAACATCCGAGAGTATTGTAGTCTCGAAAAAGCTTCTCAAATCGCCGTTCGGATACGGCAATAAACTGTAGGTCCCTTCCATTCGTGTGAAAAAATATAACGCACACAACATGAGTGGTTGCGAGAAGCTAGGCCATGGCACTTAATGAGCTGTTGCGCAAAATATTTATTTATTTATTTATATCAATATCCAGACTTTGATCTCCACCCTCAACGTTTCTTGGTGTCGCGTGGTCGCCGCAATCAATATACGCGTACGTACTTTGTAAGTATACGTATTAATAATAGTAAAATACTTAAAATCAAGGAGTTACTATCACTTATCATTATTTAAGCATTATACTCGTAGTAGTACGAATGTCTACAATAAAGACATTACATTATTCTTAAGGCCGCTTTTTCAGTCGTCACTTAAAAATATCTGTTAGCGTGATTCCATCTGTTTGTTTCTTATAAAGGCCCAGGCTGAGCCTGTACTATTAGCGCCACTGAAAAATATCAGTAAAGGAAAATAAGTTCATGAGAATTTCTGCAACATGGCGAGGCTTGCTCAATTTACAGTCAGGTTTTATATAATCCCTATTCCTATTATAATAACTGATGGTTTTAACCAATTTAGCTTAGTTCCCAGCCCACAAGCTCCCACCAGTGTGTCTTACTGGAGGGTCATCGAAGACTACACGGGTAGAGATCATCAACACATAGTCTTCGATCTGCAAAGAGACCACCACGTCCGCAAAGGAAACCAAAGGAGAGTACCCAGATGGAATACGGCCAGACTAAATGAGAGCTCCTTACTTCAGTGATAGAAATCAATATATTGGTGGACAGAGGAAATTGCTGGACTAGGTTAGGTTAGGTATGTGGGCTGGCAGGGAGCGACGCTCTCTGCCACACTCAGGTCAGCGATGACCCATTGTGGTACCCATGAGGGAAAAAGTGATCCCTTACCCAATGAAACTAAAAACTACTCAGTCACTTACTTCATTTCTGCATACAAACCACCCCGATGATTTGATGAAGTTCAACATCTTTTCCGTTGAAACGCCGGAGAGTTCCTCGAGATCCTGGAAGAAGAATTTACCAAGGAACTTTTTCCTGGAATGCTGAAGACTCGGGCAGTGGCACAGGAAGTGGGTTGTGTCCTCAAAAACTTCCTCGTCACCACAGCCTCTGCAGAGTTCCTCCTCCGTCAGGCGTAGTTTCTTCAAGTGGTACCGCAGAGTGTTGTGTCCCGTGATGATGCCCACGAGGGTGGAAAGGGATTTCCTGTCTTTACGGATGATTCTCTCGGTCTTTACTTTGTCGAAAGATGGCCATAGCTTCCTAGTGATGGCGCAAGTTTCCATGGAGTTTCATCTTGTGTTCGCCTCCTCAGTGGCTTTATTCCCTGCAGCGAGCTTGAGTGTGCAAGGCGGGATACACACAGGGGGGTCAACTTGTTCTGTTGGGGCTGCTGAGCCGATTCTCGCCAGCTCGTCGGCTTTCTCATTGCCTGGGATACCCTCGTGTCCAGGGACCCAACAGAGCGATACCTTGTGCTGTGTTCCAAGAACCCTGAGCTCTTCTCGACAACACTTCACAAGCTTCGATTTAATTTCTATGGCAGTAATCGCTTTTATACCTGCCTGGCTGTCGATAAAGATGGTGATACCTTCTGGCGGTATTGCCCTTATCGCAGACTCACGGGCGGCTGTTGCCACTGCTAAGACCTCTGCTTGGAAAACACTGCTGTGGTCTGGAAGTCGTATGGATATTGATACACCTAGAGGGTCGGAGAAGATACCTGATCCTACACCAGTGCGCATTTTTGAACCATCCGTGTAGATGGCTATAGATTCGGCATTAGGTATATGACCGCTTTTCCAATCTTCCCTGCTAGGGTAGGCGGTAGAGAAAGGCCTTGTAAAGTCTAAATATGGCGTCATGTAATCCGTTACGGGCATGAGGCCAAAGTAATCGAGTAGGATCATCGAGTGACCTGTTCTGCTTGGTTTCCAGTTCGCTGGCTGACTTATTCTCATAGCATTAATGGCTGCTGATGTTCGTGTAAAGATGTCTAGCGGCAGCAGGTTGAGGATAGCCTCGAGTCCTGTGGTTGGGGTTGTCCTCATTGCACTGGTGATGCCAATGCACGCTAGTCTTTGAACTTTGGTGATTGCCTTTAAGTTGGTGCATTTGTTGACAGCTGGCCACCATACTAGATTGCCGTAAGTCAGTATGGGTCTAACTATAGCCGTATACATCCATAGTATGATTTTGGGGGAGGGTCCCCAGGTTCTACCAAAAATTCTACTACATGAGTAAAAGGCTATTGTTGCTTTCTTGATTCTTTCCTCTATATTTAATCTCCAGTTGAGCTTTTTGTCAAGTACAAGGCCCAGGTATTTTGCGCTATCGGACAATCTGAGTGGGATACCATCAACAGAAGGTGTATTGAACTCCGGTATTTTCCTCTTGTTTGTAAAAAGTACGAGTTCGGTTTTTTGGGGATTAACCTTTAAACCGCAGCTCCTGGCCCATATGCTAAGAGTATTAAGGGCTCCGTCAAGTTGTTCGCTGAGGGTAGGCAGGAATTTACCTATAGCAAGCAGCACGACGTCATCCGCGTACGCTGTAGCTCTGACCCCGCTGTACCTTAGTTGTTGTAGTACCTCATTAAGAACAATGACCCAGAGCAGTGGGGAGATTACCCCGCCTTGACGGGTACCCCTCGAGGCGTATGCTTCGAGCTTTGAACCCTTAAGTTCGGTGGTTATATGTCGTTCCTCGAGCATGCCAACAATCCAGTTAATTAGACTAATGTCGATGTCTAGGTTTCTTAGGGTTCTTTTAACCGCTTCGGTATTTACATTATTGAAGGCTCCTTCAATGTCCAAAAAAGCAGCTAGTGTGAACTCTTTATTCTTAAGTGATTTTTCTATAGAGCCGACAACATGATGTAGGGCAGTTTCCACACATTTACCCTTCGTGTATGCGTGTTGGGCTGGGGATAAGTCCCCCGGGCGTATTCTGCTACGTATGTAGATGTCGAGCAATCTTTCAAAAGTTTTCAGGATGAAAAAGGTAAGGCTAATTGGTCTGAAGTCCTTCGCGGTGGTGTGACTAGCCTTGCCCGCCTTGGGTATAAAAACCACCTTTACCTCCCTCCATGTTCTTGGTATGTAACATTGTTTAAGACTACTGGCAAATAGCTTTTTGAGAATTGGGGTAATGATTGGTGCAGTTTTTTGCAGCATGATCGGTATAATCCCATCAAGTCCTGGGGATTTAAAAGGGGAGAACGATCTTATTGCCCACTCTATTCTGTCCTCTGTTACCAGATCCGCAGGGGGTTCCGATTCGCTGTGATTGTTATTAGTACTGCTACATGGTACGGTAGTACACCCCGGGATTGAGTACTGGACTAAGAATGAGATACCTACATCTTAGACGCTAGATCACTAGGGGGAGAAGGGGAAACGTCGAAGCCACTGCAAATGTACTCAAAAAATTCAGGACGGCCAAGCGAGAACTCAAGAGAGCCATATATAGCAGTAAGAAGAGAAAGTGACAAGAACTCCGCCGAAATGTCAATACCGAACTCCTAGGACTAGGGTACAGGGTAGTTATGGACAAGTTGGGGGCGTAAGTGTCCTGCCCAGCCCTAAACACAGACAAGATGGAAGTAATCGTGAATTGAATGCTCTGTTCCCGTCGCATCCAGTCAAGGTTCAAGAAGAAATTGCACCTCTATAAGATGAGATTCAACTGTTCAGCGAAGAAGAGTTAATCGTGGCCGCTAGAGCCATGAAAAATAACAAAGCCCCTGGACCTGATGGCGTACCAGCGGAAGTACTGAAGACAATCGCTCGACCGTGCCTCCGGCCGGTTTCAGGACAGGAAAGTCCACCATCGATCAAATCTTCAGCAGATCCTGGAGAAAACTCAAAAATTCCAAATCGATACTCACCACCTCTTTATCGATTTCAAGGCCGCCTATGACAGCATCTATAGAGAAGAGCTTTATAGAGCCATGTCTAGTTTTGACATCCCTGCCAAACTTGTCCGTCTGTGCAGGCTGACGATGGAGAAAGCTCGCTGCTCCATCAAGGTCGGTAATGACCTTACCGAGACCTTTGATATCAAAAAAGGTTTTAGACAAGGTAACGTACTTGAATGGATTGTGGGGAACTCACAAGCCAACACTGGAGGCACAATCTATTACAAGTCTGTACAACTGCTTGCATACGCCGACGATATAGACATTATCGGAAGAACTCAGCGGGCTGTCACAGGTGCGTTTGCAAGCAATGAGGCGGAAGCGGCCAAAATGGGTTTAGCGATAAACGAGGGCAAAACCAAGTATATGTTGTCTACAAGAAGGGACAGCCAACACGCACGAATTGAACAGAACGTCACAGTGGGCAGCTATAACTTCGAGGTAGTAAGGGACTTTGTCTACCTTGGCTCTGCTATAATCTCGAAAAACAACATCAGCGCAGAAATCAAGCGAAGAATACCATAACTCTTGCCAATCGCTATTTTTTGGGCTTATAAGGCAATTCAACAGTAAAGTCCTATCTCGAACAACTAAGGAGACTCTGTCTCTATAAGACCCTGATCATCCCAGTCCTGCTTTACGGCGCTGAAACATGGACTTTATTAAAAGAGGATGAAGATATCCTTGGTCGCTTCGAGAGAAAAATTCTTCGTAAGATATTCGGGCCCGTTTGCGTTGACGGGTTTTGGAGTATATGATTCAATCACGAACTATACGAGCTGTACAGCGACATTAACCTAGTCAAAAAACTGCGTATTGGACGTCTGAGATGGCTAGGTCATGTAGAGCGAATGGAAGCCAACGCTCCGGCCCGCAGAGTCTTCGAATCTAAGCCCGAGGGACGACGCAGTAGAGGGAATCATCGCCGTAGGTGGCGCGCACAAGTTTAAGGGCACCTCGAACAACTTGGAGTGCGCAACTGGAGGCAATAAGCTAAAGACCGAGCTAAATGGAGAGGCTTGTTGGTTGAGGCCCAGGTTCACCCCGAACTGTAGCACCACCTAAGTAAGTAAGTGCCTCCGACTATTGCTCAGCATGTACAACAGCTTCTTAAAAGTCTTCCACAAGAACTGGAAAATGCAACGCTTGCTTTGATCAACAAGCGAAAAGGCTATCCGGATGGACAATCAGCGTATAGACCCTTATGTTTGCTGGACACGGCAGGTAAGCTCCTAGAGAGATTGCTGAAGCCGCGTCTCTCTACAGCCGTTCAAAAAGCAGGCGAGCTACCAGCGAGGCAGCATGGTTTCAAAAGGAACCATTCTACAATTGGAGCAGTAGAGGCAGTGGTCACAGCTGTTCACCATCAGCGTATAGACCCTTATGTTTGCTGGACACGGCAGGTAAGCTCCTGGAGAGATTGCTGAAGCCGCGAATCTCTACAGCCGTTCAAAGAGCATGCGACCTATCAGCGAGGCACCATGGTTTCAAAAGAAACCATTCTACAATTGGAGCAGTAAAGGCAGTGGTCACAGCTGTTCAGTTGACCCAATTGGGAAACCATTATTCCAGAAGGATTGCCGTGTTGGTAACATTGGATGTGACAAACGCTTTCAACTCCGCCAGGTGGTGTGGCGTGTTGGACGCCCTACAAGACACCTTTAGGATACCATAGTATCTCTTACGGGTGATGAAAGTTTACCTTAGAGATCGAGAGATAATCTACAATACCACGGAGGGAGGCAGCGCAGGGGTAAATTTTGGGTCCCGACCTATGGAACATCTCCCACGACGGGTTTCTACGCATGGCGATGCCGGAAGACACCTTCTTGGTCGGTTACGCATATGATATTGTTGCAATTATCCCTGCACGGGACACCGAGGATGCCCAAAGAAAGTTATGAGGCGGGTGCATCCCTGGATGGAAAACCACGGATTAAGCCTAGCGACTGAAAAAACGGAGATGCTATTGCTGACAAACAGCCGAATTTCTACAAATATTGAGTTCCAAGTGAGATCAGAAGCTGTACTAGCAAAAGAAGCAGTGAAGTATTTTGGGAATAACACTTGACACCACACTCACTTTCTGGCAGCAGATTAAGTCCTCGTCGGACAGGGCGGCAAAGATCACCGCAGCACTGAGCAGACTTATGGCGAACGTAGAAGGCCAAAAAATGAGCAAAAATAAGCTTCTGATGTCGACTACGCACTCTATACTCCTGTATGGCTGCGAGATTTGGGCTGACGCACTCAATCAGGAAGAATACAGGAAGCGAATGGCAGCATTACAAAGAAGAGGAGCTCTCCGAGTATCTAGTTCTTACCGCACAGTGCCTGAACCGGCCGTCCTTGTAGTTGTAGGAAAGGGGTTAAAAGTGGTCTTTTAGTGAGACTCTCACAGTACTTGAAACAGAATGGGCCTGTTACTCGTGAGCTTAAGCGTTTTTCCGCTATCCCTTAGGCAAAAAAAAAAAAAAAAGTTCCCACCAGTGTATATAGTGTATACGAGTACACAGGAGTTTTATTACATACTCGTACTAGTATAGATACCCGTGACTTTGTCGGCGTGGTCCACAATAATATTAGCTTTATATGAAGCGGTTAAAGTAGATGTAAGTAATATTTAGCTCATGTTAAGAACTTGAGATTTTTACCCCACATTTATGATAATCTATCGGTCAGTCAGTGGAAACTATTCCACTAAAACGTATGGAATTGGAATACAGGGACACCTCGATTTACGTCGCCTCGATATACATTATTCCGATTTACGTTGTCCGGTTTTTAACTTCCCAGTTTCGATTTACGTCGTTTCATGAAACAACATTTTCTCATAAAATTCCCTCTTTTGTCATTCTTAGGTAACCGAGATGCACATCTCTCCGATTTCGTCCACAATATCATTCGCATTAAGTCTTTTTCATTCTATATGGACTGTACGAGTGCTGGACAATTTTATTTTCGATTTACGTTGTTTCGATTTACGTTGCATTTCCTTGGTCCCGAAAATTACATAAATCGAGGTATCCCTGTACTGCTTCTTTTTCGTAATCTTAAGCCTGAGCGCAGCTAAACTGACGTGACGTCGATGGCTCTAGGCGATTCGAAACACGTAAGAACAAACAACAAATAACAAATATTTGGCGCAAGAGCTCTTTAAAGTGCCAGGGCCTAGCTTCTCGCAACCACTCATGTTGTATGCGTTATATTTTTCACACGAATGGAAGCGACCTACAGTTTAATGCCGAATCCGAACGGCGATTTGAGAAGCTTTTTCGTGACAACAATACTTTCCTCGGATGTTTGTCAGACGATCGCGAGAGGTGGGACCGTGAAAAAACTTTTTGGTGTTTTCTGGGATTCGAACTTGGAACCTTACGTGGTGTGGTCCGACACACTAACCACCTAAGAGCTGCGTAGTAGGATAGGTTAGGCTAGGTAGTGCTATGAGGTTATCAGAAAAATCCTAGGCACCAGAGTGGGCCCATCGCGATCCCTAGGGAACCTTCACGGCAAAAGACCTAGACCAATTCACCCAAGACAATTAATCTCCCTACAGAATTTAAAGGGATCCTTGTTGTAGTTCAAGGACATCACCTCTTCTAGGTTATCGAAGAAGTATCTACCGAGATGCTTTAGCCTTCTTCTGGCAAATTCTTGGCACTCACACAGTATATGTGTTATATCCTCTGAGGCTGTAGGTCATTGCAGTACATACAAACATCCGTATTAGATAATCCTAGTCTCATAGCATGCTTAGGAGGCAGTGGCCAGAGAATATTCCTATCGTTTTATATGCTTTATGAACTCAGTAACAAAAATATTCGCTGGAATTATTCTAGATTGTCTGACGGATTGGGTACGCGAAAACAAATTGCTGAGTGAATTCCAAGCGGGGTTTAGAAAAGGATATTCAACTGTAGACAACATCTTTACACTGAAAAACATTGCCCAGGCATACCTTGATAGGGGCAAAAAACTATACGCGTTCTTTGTCGATTTCAGGGCGGCTTTCGACACAATTGACAGGAACGCTCTTTTCTATAAGTTGAGTAGCCTAGGAGTGTCAACGAAAGTGCTTAGAGTAATACAAAGCCTGTATGAAAATAATAAGATCGCAGTATGGGATGGAAACAAAATGTCCAACTGGTTTGAGTCGCACATGGGAGTAAAACAGGGTTGTCTCTTGAGTCCTCTCCTCTTCTCCATATTTTTGGATGACCTCACAACGTTTCTTACAGGAGGACTAGTGTTTGGTGGAGTTCATATAAAGGTTTTGTTGTACGCGGATGATATTGTCATTCTGGCAGAATCCACAACAATGCTACAAATAATGATTAACAAGCTACAACAATATTGCAGCTTATGGAATCTCTCAGTGAATACCAATAAGTCAAAAATAATGGTGTTTCGAAATGGTACTGGATGGTATTCAAGGCTGGAAAAATGGACCTGGCAAAATTAAGTACTCGAAGTTGTGAAGGAATATAAGTACCTTGGGGTAATTATTACCCCCCAAATGTCGTTCAAAACACATCTGAGAGAGAAGCTCAAAGAAGCGAAAAGGGCAATGAATTGCAGCTGGAAGGGCATCCTCGGAAAAAAAGACGTACCGCCAAGCACCAAATTCAAAATTTTTGAAGCAACTATGAGATCGATCATGTGCTACGCTGCCCAAGTTTGGGGTATCTCTCAGTATGAGGAAGTAGAAGGTTTGCTTAGATACTTTCTAAAAAATATTTTCAGATTGCCCGAAAATACCCCGAATTACATGCTGCATCTGGAAACAGGCTTACCTCCTTCATATGTCTTTACCTTAAGGTTGCACTTCCTTTACATTCTAAAAGTTATGGAGCTCCTCGCCATCGCCTTCCCCATATTATCGCAAAACTCCTGATACACCGAAAACAGCAATTTTTCGGCGAATGGTCTAGGCTAAGCAGGGAATACAATCTCCCCATAGATGAAAATAGCACGGAAACATGGAAGCGTACCCTACAGGAGCTGTTGATGAATATTGAAGATTCCACACGCGCGGCATTCAGAGTGAAAGTGCAGCATAGCGAGACGAAAATCACTTATCGCTTACTCGATCATGATCTGGGGGATAGAAATTATTTCCACAATCGCAACAGCGTAAATACAATTTCCACCATCTTCAAGGCCAGAGGCGAACTTCTTCGACTAAACTTTATGCCCTACGCAAGCGATGGGAATGAGGAATGCACTATATGCAACCTTGGTGCGAAAGAAGACGTTCTCCACTTTATTGGAATATGTCCCGTATTAAAGGAGATTAGGCGAGTCTACTTGGTTGCCGTGCAGGGACGGGTTAAGAATATCACTGCAGCGCCCCCAAACAACTAGCGCTTGTCGTAAAAGGCGACTAAGGGGACAAATCAGATCTAGGCAATATAACACCCAAGTGAGCCTAGCGACACATATACTACCTTAAAAACCCCTTCCACAAGTGTGCATGCGAGTCCGTGGGTTGACACGACTGGAGATCACCGGTGTCATAAAAGAAAGATCAAACAATACTAAAACAGGAGCATGCACGTGTCAAACAACAAACACCATCGCAATATGGTGCAAAAATTGTATTGCAAAACTGTATCATTATGATAATACTTGCAAAAAGGAAAGGCACTACCCCGCCAGGCACTACCACTGCTGTGCATGGTACTGATCCTGGACCGAGCAGAAATGTTCGGGTCAGAGCTATACGGATTCCGGGGGCTAGCAACATAATGAAACAGTTTGGACGCAATTTACGGGTCGCGAGTTGGAACGTTGGAAGCATGACCGGTCGAAGTTACGAGCTGGAAGAGATGATGAATAGAAGGCGGGTGGACATCTTGTGTGTCCAAGAGACGAAATGGAAAAACACCGGGAATCGGGCGCGTTTTTTGGACGTTAGGACAAAAGATTACAAGATGTTCTACTACGGAACGGAATCGGTATCATCCTTGCGGCAGAGCTACTTGGAAACGTCTTGAGCATTTCGAAGTCCAGCGACCGTTTGATGTCTCTCAAACTAGTAATACAAGGAGAGGTGTGGAATATTGCCAGTGCATATGCTCCCCACGATGGGTACAATCAGAGAGATAAAGATGCATTTTGGCTAGATTTCCACAATCTCCTTAAGGACATCCCAAAGGAAGAATTTCTGTTTGTTGGAGGAGATTTGAATGGACATGTCGGGAAATCAAACGAAGGCTATGAAGACTGCCATGGAGGACTAGGATATGGCACCAGGAACCTTCCTGGTGAAGACATCCTAAGCATGTGCAAATCACACGGTCTTATCGTGTTAAATACCATGTTCATCAAACAAAGCCGACACCTGATCACTTACAGCAGTGGTGGAGATGAAACTCAGATTGACTACCATTTGGTAGGCAGTTTCATGAAGCCTCGGATAAAAGATTGCAAAGTGATCCTGTGAGAGGCAATCGCTCGAGAACACCGTCTCCTGCTAACAGAAATTTTTATGAAAACACCAAAGAAAAGCAAACAAACAAGGGTCTCTGAGAAAATCAAGTGGTACAATCTGGACAAAGAAAAAGGCGAGGCTTTTGTTTTCGTAATGAAGAATTACCTCTCTCACACCATCAACGGAGCTGAGGATGAAGAGTGCAGAGCACAAAATATGTGGGATTCCCTACAGCGAACTTGCTTAAAGAAGGCCAAATCACTGCTAGGAGCTTCAAAAGGCCACCATCAACACGCCACCACATGGTGGCTTTTGAATGAACAGTTTCCCCGGCTATACTTTCCAAGAGCCACCCCTAACTGTGAAGAAATACCCGACATTACAGCCGAAGAAGTTAGTGAGGCGGTCAAATACTCCAAAAAACGAAAACCGATTGGGCCAGACGAAATACCCTCTGAGTTCTGGAAAAAGATGGGAGATATCGGGTTCAGATGGCTCAGAATTCTCATCTCCAAATTCGTGAGAGGTGATCCAATGCCGAATGAATGGAGGGAAAGTTACCTTCTCCCTGTATATAAAGGGAAGGGTGATACGCGAAACTGTGATAACTACCGTTCGATCAAGCTGATGTCACACACCATGAAGATCGTTGAGCGGGTATTAGGTGGCCGACTGCGAAAAATAATACGGCTATCTGATGATCAGTGCGGGTTTATCTCGGGTAAATCAACCACAGCTGCAATCCAAAGTATAAGGATCATAATGGAAAAACATCGTGATTCCTTAAGGGATTTGCATATTGTATTGATTGACTTTGAAAATGCATTCGACAGACAACCACGAGATCTGATATGGGTGGCGCTAAGACATCGAGGGGTTCCAGAAACCTATGTACAGATGATTATGGACATGTACGAAGGAGCAAAGACAAAAGTAAGATGCCCCGCTGGAGTAACCGAAGAGTTCCCAATCAAAGTCGGGGTACACCAGGGAAGCGTTTTAAGTCCTTTGCTCTTTATTACAGTCCTTGATTATCTGCTTGAAGGTAAAGTGATGGACCCCAAGGTACATCAGTTATTCTTTGCTGACGATGGAGCCATCATAAGTGAGAATCCTACATCCCTGCAACGAGCACTTGATGTGTAGGTGGACGTTTTGGAGGGAAATGGGTATCGCATTAGTTCAAAAAAGACAGAGTACTTGTGCTGCCCGTTCTCTGATCCACTCAGGCCTATTCCAGACATTTATTTGAATGGAACAGTGCTTCCCAAGTGCGAAAAGTTCAAATATCTGGGATCTATGATCAATAGCAAAGCAACTTGTGATGACGACATCAATCATCGTGTAAGCGTAGGGTGGATGAAGTGGCGGGAAAATTCCGCTATCTTCTGTGACAGAAAAATGTCCCCTAAGTTGAAAGGAAGGCTCTACACCGCAGTTGTACGTCCAGCGCTCACATACGGTTCACAATGTTGGACGATGTACAAAAAGTATGACAGTAAATTAACGGCAGCTGAGATGAAGATGCTTCGCATGACAGCAGGAGTGACAAAGCTTGATCGAATAAGAAGTTCGAAGATCCGTGGAAGCTTTCACATCAAGGAAACCATAGTACAAAAAATAGAGCGTGACCGGCTCAGTTGGTATTGCCACGTTCAAAGAAGAGATCATTTGAACCCTGTTAAAAAGGCAATATCAATGCACGTTCCAAAGACATCGCGATGTAGGAAAGGCAGGCCTATAAACGCCTGGATCAGACAAATGCGACGACATCGGCATTTCATTGGCCTCAGTAACCGAGTGATCCAAATTCGGGAGGCCTGCCGATATTTTCTGAGGTCAAATAGGCGAACCCCACAGGCGGATCAGTAGAAATGCGGTGAAGTGGGAGGGTTGTGATCCCTTGTTTTCGGATCATAGCCTCGCTGATAAAAGGAAGAAGAAGAAGGCGAGTCTACTTGGATAAAAATACACTTGCAGAAAATGAAGTAATCGCGCAATTAAATGGTCAAGACTGGAATCTGTTAGCCAACTATATCAGATCTGCATCAAAATATCGTCAACAAATACTAAACGAAGCATTTTAGATATATTCGTAAAACCAAAACCAAAACTGTATTTTTTATTTTATTGGAAAATCTGTTTTTAATTATAAATATGAATCAGAATTCTCTCTTTTTTTTCGGCTGACGGCAATTGGCAATGTCATTTACTGTGAATTATTGTAACAGACCAAACTTTTGTTAAATAAAAATCACAAATTACTACTACTATTCCTATCGCTGTTCTTAGACGTGATCTTTTTAATTTTATGATCTTCCCAGATTTTCTGCGGTCTAACACAGGCCTGAATATCAAGAAGCCTTTCAAGTGTATTAAGTAGGAATGACGAGAGACTTATGGGTCTGTAGTCTTTCGCTGAAGTGTGGCTTACCTGCTTTAGGTCTGAATATAAGCCGCACTTCCCTCCATGCCACTGGTACGTAACATGACCTTAAACAGTGTTTAAAAATCTTCCTAAGCCTGTTTTTAACCTTGGCTGGAACTTTTTGCAGCATAGCTAGTAAAATTCCATCAGAGCCTGGTGCTTTGAGTGGTGCGAATAACATCATTGCCGAACGCAAATTCTTCCATGTAATAAGATTTTCTACATCGTCCCTTATTGACATACCCGTATACGAGTAGCCTAAGAGTCTATTGGTGATCTACTTCCTGGAAAGTGAGCTTCAATTAACGTTTCTACTTTCAACTTCCTCGCTGCTTTCTGCCCACGAGCCGTCAGATTTTTTGATGAAGCTTGGGACAGAAGTGTCCTTAGCTAGCATCTTGTGAAGTCTGGAAAGTTCACTAGTATCCGCAATGGACTCACAGAATTCCTTCCACGACTTTCTTTTTGATTGCCTTATTAAGTACTTAAACTCCCTCCCCTTGCATATGGTGAGCTTGGTCGAAAGAATGAAATCGAAAAGACACTCACCTCTTGTATTAGTATCACTGCGCATTTGCATCGCAGCGCACGATGAAGAGCCAGTTGCCCTTCCTTACCAACTGCTTCATCTTCTCAGATGGAATCTCCGCCAGCTCGTACGGGAGATATGCAGAGACCAGGCACAGCGGTTTTCCTCCGTCTCTTTCACAGGAGACTGCTACTAAATCGCCGTCACTTAAATTATTCAAAAGAAATGCCTTTATGTTGTTTTTTTAATAATATACAATCCCTGATTTTACCTTCGTTGGCTTTGTAGAACAACGTATAATTCCTGTTTTTGAGCTCTTGGATCTGGTTGTTATCGATGATCCACGGCTCCTGTACCAGTATGGCTGAGACGTCATGCTTGATAATATAGTTGATCAAGCATGCCGTCGCAGCCTTACTGTGATGCAAGTTTATCTGCATCACTTCCATTATCTTTGGGCTCTTCCTCCTCCTCAACACCCTTGGTCATGAGCTTTAACATGATCTTCCCCATGCTATATAGCACCATCCCTTTGGTCTTTTCAAGGGATGGCAGCGACTCCCTATTTAGGTCCAGCAAGAAGTGCTGACCAAACTGTTTCCTACTTACTTACTTACTTACTTATGTCCTGTATCCCCTTGTGGGTCCTAGGGCCTCTACTACGCCTACGCGCCATCGTGTACGGTTTCTGGCAATGTGTCTGAGTTCTCCCCAACTTTTCCCTAACTGCCGTGCCTCCTTCTCGACTGTTCTGCGCCATGTTTTCCGCGGACCGCCAGGTCTTCTGCCATCCTGAGTTAGAGGGTTCCATTGCATAGCATGGTTCGCTATGGAGCTGTCACCCTTTCGGAACGTGTGACCAATCCACTGCCACTTCCGCCGTTGGATAGTTGTGCCTATTGGTTCCTGACCCGTTCTCTCGTAAAGGTGTTCGTTAGAGATACGATTGGGCCAGAAAATCCTTAAGATACTAACTCCTTAAGATAATAACTGTTTCCTACGCCCTGTCTTGAGTAGCCTCTAAGTGTCGGCCTTCAACTCCCTGTTCTGCATATGGAGGAGACCAAGCAGCGGAACCCAGACCCAAGCTTTGGGCGGAGTGTATCTAGCCAACTCCACTACAGTCACGCACTTGAGCTGAGACCCGCTTCATACTTCCCCGACCTTCCGAAATGAACTGTATGAGGAAGTCAGCAGAGGCTTTGTCCCACAGGCAACAACCTTCCGCTCCCCTTCCCTTCCAGCACCGTTGAATTGATGATCACTATTCTCAGTGGAAGACATCTTCTTCCACAGAACATCTTGAAACTTCTCCTTGGCGGTAATCCACTGGTCCATGGTCAAGCGACCGCAGGACTCCTGCTCGTTGACAATAGCTACAAGGAGCTCGTCTTCTGGGTCGTAGTTCGAGCGCGCCGAAGGTGGGGTACCAGACTTCACCTTTTTCGCCACACTCGGTTCAACGACATCGTCCGATCTGCTCCTTTTACTCTTGAACGCCCCCCTAAAAACAACCGCAGATGAAGTCTCCCCCCTCCTGCCTGTGCCCTCAACTTTGCTGGGGGGCTCTACTCCACTCGTAAATGCCCCCAATTCCCCCCGATTTTTGGCCTCACCCGCCTTTGCAGTCGCTAGCTTCCAGGCAGCCTCATCGGCTAAGACTACCTTAGCCCGATCAAGCTGCTACCTATCCCAAGCACTTAAGGAGTTAACGTCACACCCCCCGAACTGTTCAACTTTGCGCTTTGCACTCTCGACCTTACGTCGAGCATTGCGCACAAGCATCTTTTCCAATTGGTGTGCGTTTTCCTGCTACCATTCCACACGACCTCAGAGAAACTAGGAGCAGCAAAGTTCTCGCCAGCTGCGCTACCAGTTTCGTTGGTCACTATTCCCTTAACGCATTTAGTGAGAGTACCAGCCAACTCACTGTTACCCTTTTTAACTACGGTGAGAGTACCAGCCAACTCTCATGTGCCCAGCTCTAATAAGTTCCATCCTGTCTGTTCAGAGAATACTAACCCAGGTACTCTTGGATCTCTCAAGGAATCCGACGGAAGGTGGACTGAATCCTGTGCAGAATCGCTTAGCTCCCTGCTAAAAGCGCACTTTCCGGGTTGTACGGCCCATCCAGATAATAACATCGTAACTAACAGTAGTTTTGTAACGGAAACTCCGACGGATTTTATCACAGAGGAAAGAATTGAGTGGGCAATCGGATCATTCTCTCCCTTTAAATCCCCAGGACCCGACGGGATTATCCCGATCATGCTACAGAAAACAATAACCACAATCATCCCGGTACTTAAAGAACTGTACCTCAACAGCCTCATGTGGGGGTATATACCTAGATCATGGAAAGAGGTCAAAGTGGTCTTCATACCCAAGGCCGGTAAAGCAAGCCACACTACTGCAAAGGACTTTAGGCCAATTAGCCTTACCTCCTTTGTCCTAAAGACCTTTGAAAGGCTAGCTGACATATACAACCGTAGTAAACTACGCCCAGGTGACATATCCCCAGCGCAGCACGCTTATACGAAAGGAAAAAGCGTAGAGACAGCGCTGCACTGTGTAGTCGGCTCAATAGAAAAATCACTGAAAAATAAAGAATATACACTAGCCGCTTTCCTGGACATTGAAGGAGCCTTTAACAATGTCAAAACGGAAGCGGTCAATAGAACTCTAACGAACCTTAATATTCACATTTCTGTGATAAAATGGATCGTCAATATGCTAAAGGAAAGACATATCAAAGTTGAACTCGGAGGTACTAAGCTCGAAGTCTATGCCTCAAGAGGCACCCCCCAAGGAGGGGTTATATCCCCACTACTGTGGGTTATTGTCCTGAACGAAGTCCTTCTTAAACTTAGAAACAGCGGCGTCAAGGCCATTGCATATGCGGACGATGTTGTGCTGCTAGCAACAGGTAAATTTCTCCCGACCCTGAGCGAACAAATCGAAGGGGCGCTGGAAATCATTGACTCCTGGACGGAGAGATGTGGGCTGGCGGTTAATCCCCAGAAGACAGAGTTAGTACTATTCACTAACAAAAGAATAATTCCACAATTCGTAACACCTTCCGTAAGGGGTACTCCCCTGAGTATCTCCGATAGTGCGAGATACCTTGGCCTGGTGCTCGACAGGAAACTGAACTGGAGACTAAACATCAACGAAAGAGTCAAAAAAGCCACGATAGCTTTTTACTCGTGCAATAGAATATTTGGGAAGACTTGGGGACCGAGCCCCAAAATCATCCTATGGATGTATACAGCTATAGTAAGGCCAATACTAACGTATGGCAACCTTGTATGGTGGCAGGCAGCCAGCAAAATAAATAACTTAGCTGCTATCACAAAAGTACAAAGACTAGCGTGCACCGCCACAACCAGTGCGATGAGAACGACACCTACAGCAGGACTCGAGGCCATTCTCAATCTGCTTCCGCTAGACATCTTTATACAAGTATCGGCAGCCCATAGTGCCGTAAGATTAAGCCAAACAGATAGCTGGAGACCAAATGCAATGGGTCACACCACGATCCTGCAGAGATATCTAGGCAGTGTATCTAATACAGACTACTTAACGCCTTACCTAGACTTCTTAAGACCATTCTCTAGCACCTATCCGAGCAGGGAAGACTGGAAAAATGACAGAACGCCTAACGAGCGATCCTTAGCTATTTACACCGATGGATCCAAAATGGAAATAGGTGTAGGCGCAGGCATCTTCTCTGAAACGCTTGGCCTCTCCATGTCAGCTCGGCTTCCGAACTACAGCAGCGTTTTCCAGGCGGAGGTCCTAGCAGTTACAATAGCAGCTCGTGAGACTGCGATGAGGGCAATACCACGAGAGGATATCACCTTTTTCATCGACAGCCAGGCAGCGATAAAAGCAATATCTGCTATAGAAATAAAATCGAAGCTTGTGAAGTGTTGTAGAGAAGAGCTCAAGGTTCTTGGAACACAGCACGAGGTAAGGCTCTGCTGGGTCCCTGGTCATGAAGGCATTCCAGGGAATGAGAAAGCCGATGAATTGGCTAGAGGTGGCTCAGCACTAAGCTCGGACCAATCCGACCCCTCGGTGTACATCCCGCCTTGCGCCCTTAAGCTCGTAGCAGGAAACAAAGCCATAACGGAGGCTTACAATAGGTGGACCTGTTTAGATACTTGTGTCACCACGAGGAAGCTGTGGCCCGCTTTTGACAGAGTAAGAACCAATAGACTCATACAGAGGCACAGAAAATCCCTCTCTACTCTAATTGGAGTCATTACGGGGCATAACACCATGCGGTACCACATGAAAAAACTACGTGTGACTAGCGAAGACCTTTGTAGAGGCTGCGGCGACGAGGAGGCTCAGGAGGACACCGCCCACTTTCTCTGTCATTGCCCAGGCCTCTATCATTTGAGAAATAAGATCCTTGGGCAACACTTCTTTGAGGATCTAGAAGAGTTGTCCAACAGACCAATAAATGACACCGCAAACTTCATCAAATCCTCTGGATGGTTTGTATCTAGGACACAGTGAGTACTTAGTTCTTTCTTTAGGATACTTACAAGACGGTATTTTTCCACGAGGTAGGGATTTCCTTTTTCTATCTCCTTTCCCCCCTTGGGTATCACAATGGGTTTATACTGACCTGAGTGTGGTGTGGAGGTTTTCTATCCCCCTACACCTGCCCACTTACCTAACCTAACCTAACCCAGGTATAATACATTTTTTTTGTTTGGTTTTTTGTATTTTTGTTTTTGTATAGGTTTTCAGTCATTTGATTCCCACGGATAAGCACGGAACAACTGGTCGATCTTAGTTTACCGGTATGCTAAGACAAGGCACAACTTACTGTGAGCCCTGCCAGGGCGCCCATAGCAGCGCGTTAGAACTGGTTTAACCCCCAGTCTTCCATCCCTCGGCAGGGAGTTAGGTATCCTGTTGTTACCTCATTCTCGATGACAACTGCGCATGATTGATGCGAGCGTGTTAGTTTAAGCTGACACTAACTTAGCGAACTAGGATTAGCCATTTCCAGCGGGTGCCCACGGGGAGGACTGGAGAAGAGGATTTGTGCCCACCGCGCTCCGTGGTAAGACTGTGAGTTTTTTTTTCCAAAAAAAGTCGGTAAATCTGCCCATAGCGGGTTTCACACATATCCGGCATCTGATATACGGCGCCGGACACACGGCTTTTCTTAGTTTTCACACATATACGACGGCGCCGTGTATCCGGCCCAAAGTGTACAGAACTCAATGAGATCGTTCACACTTATCCGTCACCGGAAGCGCGGCATCCGGAACTCGTTTGAATTTTATTTTGCAACGCGTAGGCAAGTCGTATCTGATGCCGGATGAATAGTGTGAAATTTCCCATTTATGCAGCTCTGCACAATTCGATGTATACGGTGCCGGATACTGTGTGAAACGGGCCTAACCCTCCTGAAACTAAGTCTTGTAACGTAACTAGCCTCGGAGATAGAGAAGATCGAAAAGGACTCGAAATGGTTGGTGTAAATGTTACACAGTGCGGTCAGTTTTGTTAAAACTTTGCGTGGCGCACTCTGTACGCTTTTATTCACCAATAAATTATTAAAAGTTATCTAGGGCTTCTGAGCTAGGTGATGGACTACAATTTTTTTCTGAAAATCAAGGTGTAAATCATCAATATGTAAATTCAAACGCATACATAACTCATGTACATTTTTACAACAATTTGCATTTTTTTTGCAGGAAGAACGGTTGAAAACGAATTGCCTATTCGGTGTAACGACCCCATCGAGTCATAATACTCATAAAATGGTGCAACTGTGGTACAGGTTTTTTTGTTTTAGCAATAAACGAACACTTAAGTAGTTCAGTATGATATGAGGTGGCACGAGCTAAGAAGCCCAATTCAGTTTTTTTTTTTTTTTTTTGTCGAAGAATGGTGGAATTAGGTTGACATGAGGGTAGGTAGGTTCATATTTATTTATGTACAATGTATGTAATTGATTTTTTTCGTAAAAGGATTACAATACGAATTGTTTTCCTAAAAGGATTATACGAATGCAATCTCGGAAAAACTAGCCAAAAGTACAAGTGTAGAATCCATTCACTATGAACCAGAGGTTAGTGTAACGTTATGCATATGTATTGCAGCTTCTGAATTTTAAACGTAACCGGAAAAAGAAACAGGTTAGTAGGTCGATACTTTGGTTCAGGACTTCTGACATTCCTTTCTTTTATAATTTGCGCGCACTAAAGGTGTTAAAATGTTTACACACATTGCAGGGGTTTGAGAGAGAAAGAGTAGTTTGAAACTCAAATATTATGATTCAGAGAGACTCCGGGGGCGGCGTCCACTTAGGAGTTGTTTAATATTATTAAACCATGAATCACTATCGCGGCAATCGATGAGGTTACCACTATACCATCGCCGCACAGTGTGCAATATCCCAAATCTAGCGGAACTTTATTCCTGTTGCGCTTGAATATATTTTTGTTTTATTTACGGGTTCGGTGATATAATAGCCGTTTTTTATTTTCACTCATGATCCATATGGATCATTGGTTTCTACACAATACAACAACAATACGAGATCTTGCTTTCTATCAGGATCAATTTCGTGATCTAGAATTTATTTTTTTTATTCCTTGGTAGGTTACACAACCAAACTACAAGACACAAGGAAAATAATTCGTTGATCCAGATCCGGATCGTTTTATTTTCGTCGTGTGATCTATATGGATCTTGGGTGATAATAAAATAAGGCTAATATGTGTAATTCCATGAAGTTTTTAAAGCCTAAAGGCACATGTGTTCCGTGATAGAGGACATATACCCCACCTCCATTCATTCTCCATTAACTGCATGCATCTAAATGGCTTTAACTCAAAGACGAATTGCCGATTTTGTTCAAAACTTCACCAAAGTGTTCATAAGAAAAGTTAGAACATTTACCCTCATTTTCTCTAACCCATTTGCGTAAGATGTTCTTACAAGACATTTTAATGAAACTAACACATTCTACGTTCTTCATTCCCTTATCATTATTAAGTAAAAAATATGTAAAAGAAATTATATTTCAGTTATTTATGAACGTCATTTTATTTATTTGTTAATCTCAACATCTATAAAAGAGAACACGTTTTTTCTGTTTGTCCGCGAATAGGGAATAGCTACGTAACGATACCTCAACAATATATATCAATCGATTTGTCTTGAGAAGAGGTAAAGTATAGGATTAATTTTAGTATCCTGAATCCATTATCGGGCTTTTAAACGCCTTTTATATGTATTCTTAACTGACAAAAACCATTTTCCTATGCTTTACACACATATGGGTTAACGGATTTAAAAGTGACTTGATTCCTCGATTAGTACATTTCTTGCTGAAGAGATTGAGGTATATTCATTACAGGAACAATGGCTTATTGGATTTAAAAACAAGAGAAATCGTTTTTAGTAAATTCGTCTAAGATTCAGTTAAGCTATATTTCGTTTAGTGGAGACCACTGCCAGCAGCCATGCAGCAGAGGCTACCGCTGCAATAGTGTGTGTATGTGAGTAATATGGGCGCGCTGTTTTGAACTTTTGTGTGTGATCTCTTCTGGAGTAAACACTGAAAAAAAATGATTATCAGTGTCAATGTCGGAACGGAAAAGGCTAAGAACGGAGTCGGTATCATCCTTGCGGCAGAGCTACTTGGTAACGTCTTGAGCATTTCGAAGTCCAGCGACCGTTTGATGTCTCTCAAACTAGTAATACAAGGAGAGGTGTGGAATATTGTCAGTGCATATGCTCCCCACGATGGGTACAATCAGAGAGATAAAGATGCATTTTGGCTAGATTTCCACAATCTCCTTAAGAACATCCCAAAGGAAGAATTTCTGTTTGTTGGAGGAGATTTGAATGGACATGTCGGGAAATCAAACGAAGACTATGAAGACTGCCATGGAGGACTAGGATATGGCACCAGGGACCTTCCTGGTGAAGACATCCTAAGCATGTGCAAATCACACGGTCTTATCGTGTTAAATACCATGTTCATCAAACAAACCCGACACCTAATCACTTACAGCAGTGGTGGAGATGAAACTCAGATTGACTACCATTTGGTAGGCAGTTTCATGAAGCCTCGGGTAAAAGATTGCAAAGTGATCCTGGGAAAGGCAATCGCTCGTCAACACCGTCTCCTGCTAACAGAAATTTTTATGAAAACACCAAAGAAAAGCAAACAAACAAGGGTCTCTGAGAAAATCAAGTGGTACAATCTGGACAAAGAAAAAGGCGAGGCTTTTGTTTTCGTAATGAAAAATTACCTCTCTCACACCATCAACGGAGCTGAGGATGAAGAGTGCAGAGCACAAAATATGTGGGATTCCCTACAACGAACTTGCTTAAAGAAGGCCAAATCACTGCTAGGAGCTTCAAAAGGCCACCATCAACACGCCAAAGAAACATGGTGGTGGAGTGATGAAGCTAAGAAAGTGATAAATGAGAAGAAAGCGGCTTTCAAAGCTTGGTCAAAGTGCCCCTCTAATAATAGTGACGAAAAAGCTCGCCTCGAAATGGAATACAGATGCTGCAAGAAAAAAGCGAAGAAGAAGTGCGCCCAGCTTCAAGCAGAGAGTACGGAGGGCCTGTATCGGGAGCTGGAGAAAATATCTTCCCCGGTTGCTGATGCAAACCAGGATATCCAGGAGCTGCGAAAACACAATATGAACAAGAGCGCCACTATCTTCAAAATAGCCGCCCAAAGAAGGAAGAATGCTCAGGAGATTCGTTCGCCAAAATTCATTAGCAATGCTCATGGCCAGCTTCTTGTGGATGACGACAAAATACTGCGGAGGTGGCGGCAGTATTGTGAAGAGCTTTTGAATGAACAGTTTCACCGGCTATACTTTCCAAGAGCCACCCCTAACTGTGAAGAAATACCCGACATTACAGCCGAAGAAGTTAGTGAAGCGGTCAAATCCTCCAAAAAACGAAAAGCGGTTGGGCCAGACGAGATACCCTCTGAGTTCTGGAAAAAGATGGGAGACATCGGGTTCAGATGGCTCAGAATTCTCATCTCCAAATTCGTGAGAGGTGATCCAATGCCGAATGAATGGAGGGAAAGTTACCTTCTCCCTGTATACAAAGGGAAGGGTGATACGCGAAACTGTGATAACTACCGTTCGATCAAGCTGATGTCACACACCATGAAGATCGTTGAGCGGGTATTAGGTGGCCGACTGCGAAAAATAATACGGCTATCTGATGATCAGTGCGGGTTTGTCTCGGGTAAATCAACCACAGCTGCAATCCAAAGTATAAGGATCATAATGGAAAAACATCGTGATTCCTTAAGGGATTTGCATATTGCACTGGTTGACTTTGAAAAGGCATTCGACAGACAACCACGAGATCTGATATGGGTGGCGCTAAGACATCGAGGGGTTCCAGAAACCTATGTACAGATGATCATTGACATGTACGAAGGAGCAAAGACAAGAGTAAGATGCCCCGCTGGAGTAACCGAAGAGTTCCCAATCAAAGTCGGGGTACACCAGGGAAGCGTTTTAAGTCCTTTGCTCTTTATTACAGTCCTTGATTATCTGCTTGAAGGTAAAGTGATGGACCCCAAGGTACATCAGTTATTCTTTGCTGACGATGGAGCCATCATAAGTGAGGATCCTACATCCCTGCAACGAGCACTTGATGTGTGGGTGGACGTTCTGGAGGGAAATGGGTATCGCATTAGTTCAAAAAAGACAGAGTACTTGTGCTGCCCGTTCTCTGATCCACTCAGGCCTATTCCAGACATTTATTTGAATGGAACAGTGCTTCCCAAGTGCGAAAAGTTCAAATATCTGGGATCTATGATCAATAGCAAAGCAACTTGTGATGACGACATCAATCATCGTGTAAGCGTAGGGTGGATGAAGTGGCGAGAAAATTCCGCTATCTTTTGTGACAGAAAAATGCCCCCTAAGTTGAAAGGAAGGCTCTACACCGCAGTTGTACGTCCAGCGCTCACATACGGTTCACAATGTTGGACGATGTACAAAAAGTATGAGAGTAAATTAACGGCAGCTGAGAGAGGGCAGCAGGAGTGACAAAGCTTGATCGAATCAGAAGTTCGAAGATCCGTGGAAGCTTTCACATCAAGGAAACCATCGTACAAAAAATAGAGCGTGACCGGCTCAGTTGGTATTGCCACGTTCAAAGAAGAGATCATTTGAACCCTGTTAAAAAGGCAATATCAATGCACGTTCCAAAGACATCGCGATGTAGGAAAGGCAGGCCTATAAACGCCTGGATCAGACAAATGCGACGACATCGGCATTTCATTGGCCTCAGTAACCGAGTGATCCAAAATCGGCAGGCCTGCCGATATTTTCTGAGGTCAAATAGGCGAACCCCACAGGCGGATCAGTAGAAATGCGGTGAAGTGGGAGGGTTGTGATCCCTTGTTTTCGGATCATAGCCTCGCTGATAAAAGGAAGAAGAAGAAGAAGTGTCAATGTCAAATCTAAGACATTTTAAATTTTATTAATTAGTATATGTCAAACCTTCTTGCAATTAAGAGATTTGGCAATATTCGCGACCATATGTATATATTATATAATACATACATATGTATGCATGTACAGACATTAGATGAGATGTGGTTGATCGTTGGATTTGTCCACATTTTAGAATGTTTTAATAGATTTAAAATAAATTATTAACAGGGTGGCGTAGGCAGTATATTGCAAGTTGAATACTCATACTTCAAGTTTATTTTTCTACCTTTTAGAAGGTGTTTTTCGAGAAATACTTCAGGTAATTATACGCGTTTTTCAAATGTAATAAACTATTTCATTGAAACGTGACTGCATATATGTAAATAAAATATTCTGACAGACCGTCCGCCGAATCGGAAGAAGAAAGTTGAATATAGTGAAAAGACGGTACACTGCTTTCCAATGAGCGATGGAGATGGAGCGAATACTTTCACTCTCAGAACGGTTCTTGAGAAGGCCTGGGAGTATGCTGAACCTGTATACACCAGTTTTGTGTATTTGGCGAATGTTAGGCGTGTGTTAGGGTTCCTCGAGGCAAACTCTGGAGTTCCTTATTAAGGGCGAAGCAGTATTTATATACAAACTATAAAAGCTGTGTTCGGGTAAATGGCGGTAAATCAATACCCTTCACTGTGGGGGTTGGACTCTGCCAAGGGTGCCTTTCGTCACTTCATTCATTCATTGCATTCATTGCATATATGGACTGGATGCTGCAGGGCAACCTTAGCAGAACATATTGCAAAGGGGGGGACTTAAGCATTGGTCATCCTCTCTTTACGGATGATTTGGTCATCGTTGGGTCCTCTTAAACCGAGCTTTAGGGCGCACTTGAAAGCTTTGTAGCCGTTTGTGATAATGCTTGGGCTTAAGGTAAACGTGAACAAATCGGAAGTATTGGTTGTTTCCAGAACGCCTATTCAGTACACTCTGCATGTATGTAGAGTCCCACTGAAGCAGGTGGATAAGTTTAAGTATCTCGGGGTCTTATTCACGAGTGATGGAAAGAGCAATGTCGAGTTATTCTGTAGAAGTAGTCAGGCTAGATCAATTTTGAGTGAGCTTGGTCAATCTGTAATAAGGAATGCCGAACTTAGTGTTCAAGCTAAATTATCGGTTTTTAACTCACTATATGTTCCAATTCTCACCTATATTCGCGGATACAAGCTGCTGACAAAGGTTCCTTCGCGGTGTTGCTGGATTCACTCGTAGTGATCGAATGCGTATCACCAGAGTACGCGAGGCGCTCAATGTTGAGCAGCTACTTCTTCGAATGAAAGGATTTATGCTTTGACGGTTTGGTCACGTAGTGCGTATGTCCCCAGACTGGCTTCCAAGATGTGTCAAGATTGCCGTGTCATCAAGTTAGCGACCCCTCGGTAGGTCTAGAAATATATGGTTGGATCAAGTCCGACATCTCTCCTGGAGCCGTCTAGGGATTCCTCCTGATGAGTTGAAGTCGACGGCGGAGGATCAAGAATGATGGAGAGCGCACCTAATCATCCTACCCCTACGACCCTCATAAAGGAATAGCGAGTATACTATTTCAATGACAAAACGGAGAGTGCCCTAAAGAAGTGTACTTGAAATCGCATATTTCAAGACCCAGCGAAGCGGGTACAACCAGCTAGTTTAATATACTTTTTGTAATTTAAAATTAATCGCTCTCATCATCTTCTTCATCGGAGCTGCTACTAGTTGCAACTTCTTCGGGAGCCTTTAAAAGGGTAGTACTTTCCTGAGGGAGTGATTTCTTTTTCCTATGAAGTACAGTAGTACCTACGACTATTATAGATAGATATGGATCTGAAAAAAGTAAAAATCTGTTTAAGACATTCCTATTCGTATTTTTTATAGAAGACTTTTGGCTAAAACGCTCACGGAATCGTCTGTATTCCTTATTGCTCGCTTCTTGGGCTTCTTCTTCGGAGCTTGAATAATATTCTTTGAGTGTACGAGAAGATTATGTATGCTTGCAGGCATATGGTACCATGCATAATGATATATATTTTTGGTTTCATTGGCATAACTTGTAAATTTGACTGCATCAATTTCATATTCACCCGGTTTGCTTCGAGTAAAATTCGAAAATTTTGAATCAGATCAAAGATGAGGCCGTTTATTTCTGCGTTTATTTCAACGTTTCTAAGAAATTTGCGGGCTGTGTTACCATGGTAAAAAGTAGCTCATGCTTGCATTGCACTTAAATTTTATTTAAAATCAACCTTATTGGCACTGATTATTTATTTGATCTCCAATTTAATGTTGTTCTGTGTTGATGAGCTCTTTCTTTTCTTTTTTAAAAGCAAATCTTACAAGCCTGCAGTACCTTGTTGAATTTGACCTTGGATTTTGTCATATAATTTTTTGAGAAATGTCATCAACCAATCGAAGGGAGACGAATGTAATTGAGAATAAATTCTCGTCACTATATTCTGCATCATCCATAGTCTGCTTATACCGACTTTGTGCTGAGCTACCATCACAGCCCCATTTGGACAAAAGGCGCAGAGATAAGTCATTCATATCTAAAGATGTTAAATGCGCAGCTAGGGCGGTTTGTGCTTTGATGATGCGTTTTATTGTAATATCAAGGCTTGTAATTTTACTTCAGCCAACACATTAGTCACATAAAAAGCTTGTTCTTCAGGGTAGCAGTCTTTCTTCGCCTCTTGAACTAAATAATAGGCCGGGTACATACCATATTAGAATTCAAGCCCCATCATGCATGGATTTTACTACTGATAGAGCTCACATATGTTTGCAGCACTCTGGGGACTTTACATATATCTACAAGGGCAAAACTTTCTATTACGTGAGCCAAAATTCGTCTATTTCGGTACTCTTTCAGTGTGCTTTTCCATACACCAAAAATTGCCTGAATCTTCATTTTACTATACCATAGGTCTAACCAAAAAAAATAAAAAATTGTATGGGGTGAGCACTCAGAAACAAAATACCATATGAAAATTGATTCCGATAGATAAAGTACAGGAGAGGGTATTAAGCAGCATTTCGCCAGGGATACATGAGGATACACTTTAAAAAGCCTTAACAAAATCACAAAGTATAGTACAAAACAACAGACAAGCTAAGGTCTTCAAATGAAACGACAATTTCTTCCAATTACTAAAATCATAGAAAGATAAAACCTTACCTAAAAAATTCAGTAGATGAGAGAAGATAAATAAAATAATATATTTAGTAGGTTACCGTTGCTTATTACTTTAAGAACACACGATCAAATTTACTCACGTTATGCAACTAGCGTTTTATATTTTTTTGCTAAGAAATATCGGCTGTTTGTGATGTCACTCAACAGTAAATAAAGTTTTTAGGAATTTTTTTTTTGCTAAAATATTAATGCCTGGGATTCTGGCTGTCGTTTCATATCAAAATATTTTCATTTGGACGACTTTGTGATTTTGAGCAAAGTTCCATTAGATTTGCGAAATTGCACACTGTGCGCAGCCCCTAATTGAAGTCTGCAAACTTAGCCAACCCCACAAGCGGCGCAACAGCTAGGTGGTAAATGTCCAACATATGTTAAGATGTGCGTTTACGTATGCGTTATTTATTGCATTTCAATGGTTAACAAAAGAAGAAAAATGTATCATATTTGAAGGAATGTTCGTTACACCGATGTTAATACCGATGCATCGAAAATTTGTCGAAGTGTTTGAGTTAGGGAAAGCCAGCAAGGAAAAATAATGTCCACATACAATAGTGCTCACGTCAAAATATTCGACGTTCGGAGGTTTCACAAGGCCTTTATATTTAAGTCACTGAATGGGCTCCTACCTGCCCAATGGGCAATACTTAATAAATGGAACCCCATCAAGTATCTAGCGTTATTGCTCCATTACAAGACTTTTCGATCTACCGCACGCTTGGCTATATGCGTGGTCTAATTCCAATATCACTCTTGCCTGGATCCGAGCTCTTCCATCGAAATGGACAATATTTGTTAGTACCCACCTTTCAGAAATTCAACACCTAGTATCTAGTGAAGTTTCATATTCAGCAGCACTTCGAACATTTGCGGTTGCCAAGAGTAGTTCGAGTTTTAGCCTTTTGCTTGCGTCTTGGGCATAACTGCCGAGCAACGGCAAAGTGTAGAGAGGTATACCCCTGGAACCAGAAGAACTGTAGATAGCAATTCCCGCTTTGCGCAAATCAACACAGAGAACCCAAGGCAGAACAAGTAAATCCTTTATTTTCTGTTCCTTTTTTAATTTATTGATAAAAAAAATTAGAAGAAGTCCTTTGAAGAACACCGAAAAGTGTTTTCGAAACAATTAAAGCGTGATTTCGTCAACTTTCAGAAGACAGGTTATTCTTTTAGAAGATAAATTGTCAACGATTCAACGGTATCATGAAGAAATTACGAGTGCCGACGTGTTCGAGAAGGGTTTAACCAGAAAGTCGTTAAGTAAGGTGTATGAAACAATTGGCTGGTTTTAATCTTAACTTCTGCCCCATAACTGCTGCAACATGACTTTGGCCTTAATCACGCTTTAATCAGAATTCGGTCATTCGTTTTATGTACGATTTTAAGAGGCAATATCGAATTGATTTAAAAAAAAACTTCATCAAATTTGACAACGGTTTTCCCTGTAGTTATATACACCGACTTATCTCGAGCTCTGAAACAAAATCTACAATAGAACAAAAGTCCTTTCAACGTTTCAAGTGATTTTATACAATATTTTGAATACATTTTCAAATACTTCATGCCTTATGGAATTTACTTTCCAGGATTACCACCGCCTTCCAAGTAACCTCCATCTCCTCCAGATCCAACAATGGAACCATTTACACATCCATCATTGCCCAAATTTATACACGGCGACCTTTCAACTGACAAATCATAACTATCACCTGTCGGATATGATAGACTACTAATATGAACTTTTTTAAATTAACCTCCCGAAAATACTCACTGATATCTTTGTCTTCAATTGCTGCATTCGAAACTGTGGACTCGTTTAACAACTCCAATTCACGGATTTCATCCCGCAGGTTACTAATGAACTGTGCGTTCATTTTACTTTCTATCGGATGTGCTCGGCAGTACCCGACGTACAATAAAATTAAACCTAATAAAACGATTTTCTTTTGCATTTTAATTGTCGGCGGCTACTAGGAGTAGCAGTTTTTGTAACACGAGTGGGTATACAAACGAGAATAACTAACTGCTAAAGTCATTTTCTAGCCTTTTATTACTTTCGCTAAGTTAACTCTTATCACGTCGAATGTGAAAGGCAATCATGCGTGTATGAAAGTAGTTATGCAAATGACGTCAAATAGAATTGTTTCTCTTTCTGGCAGCCTCACGTTTTTCGGCAATAAAGCTTTAACCCAAATACAAGGACCTGATTTCGTAAAGAGCAATCGAGATTAATTACCCTATTCATCATGTGCTGTCCATTGTTGGCAAAACAGTGGATTATTAATTGAGAATATGGGTTTGCTTATTGTGCTGCTTGCGTGAATATTAATATCACTTGGCTTGGTATTTGTGTAAAAGTAATGCATCATTGTTAGAAGTATCTATTGATTTGGTCTTTTGTTGTACAATGAATGTGTCAAAAGAATTTTAAACTAAGATTAGAATTTCTAAACACATATTAGAGAAAACAAATTTGTATGCATTTTTTTTTATGAACCAGTTTTATGTTCTATATTAAAACAATATGTCGTATCTAATATATTATTCTAGAATACATTTTGAAGACCATTTTCTGCACCAGATTACGGCGCGTCACCATTATACAAAGATCAACTATCGGGAGTAGGCGACTTTGCAAAAGCATTCGACAGACAACCACGAGATCTGATATGGGTGGCGCTAAGACATCGAGGGGTTCTAGAAACCCATGTAAAGATGGTCATGAGCATGTATGTGAATCTGCATTGGGACTGATCGGGAAACTTTGTGACTGTTGAAAACATGGCTTGGACCAATAACTCAACAATCAAGTTCGTGATGAAGTGCTTTCTTTAGCTCCTAGTGGTGGTTCCCGGGCAACTCTACGTAAAATCCATATAGGTGTAAGCTAAAAATGCAAGGGCCTGGATTTTAACTAGATAACGTGGGCCAGAAACCTGCGTTACCGTACCCTGCTCGACGTTTTGCCTCGGATAAAGAATGATCACATATTGACGACTTGTGCCTATTCTATCCGGGTAAAAATAGAAATCTGGAATGTGAAGACGCTCCTCGACTCGGGAAGCGAAGTACCTCACAATGCCTCCAACTGGAAAAAAAATCATGCGATATAGACTGGACATTTTGGGTGTAAGTGAAATAAGATGTTTAGAAGCGGGTGAGTACCAGTTCACAACGAGTAACACTATACTACCCTATTCCGGAAGACCATTCGGAAGTCCACGGAAATATGGAGTCGTGCCACTAGCACGAACAGGCCTAATTTCCTGTTAGCCTCATCATGATAGGATTATGACGCCCAAATTATTCAGTCACCATTATATAGCGTTATGCCTCAACGGATGGCTCATCTGAGGAGGAGCAGGAGAGCTTCTACAATCTTTAAAGCGCCGTCTTCAATACAACATCAAATGGATATTTTGTCGTAATGATGGGGGATTTGAATGCGAAGGTAGGCAACGACAAAGAATGGCTCAAACATGTAATCGGGAAGCATAGACTGGGCAACCACAATGACAACGTCGAAAGGTTTGTGGATTTATGTAATGCCAATCGTCTTGTGATAGGTGGCACCATGTCTGAGCACAAGACCTGCAACAAATTCAGCTGAGTTTCCAACGACAGGCAAGCAGCCTCCAATCAAATCGACTATTTTACCATCTGCCATCGCTTTAGGACTAGTCTCCTGGACATCCAAAACAGGTGACCGGCAGATATGGGGATAGTACGAGATCACCATCTTATGATAGCTACTCTTCAATTACGCACTGCTGCAGTTCGAAGATCCCACAACAACAACAAGAATGCCCAAGATCAACATCGACAGATTTAGTGATCCCTCAATGCGGCAACAATTAAGGAAGCACATTTCTTAAGGTGTGAAAGCAAGCAGCTCACTGCCCGCAAGCATCCAAGACCATTGGTGTGCTGTGAAAA
Source organism: Brachypalpus laphriformis (assembly GCA_945910035.1). Taxonomy (NCBI): domain Eukaryota; kingdom Metazoa; phylum Arthropoda; class Insecta; order Diptera; family Syrphidae; genus Brachypalpus; species Brachypalpus laphriformis. Next base: position 69,072,546 of record OX246754.1, on the reverse strand, counting down.
ATGTATTAATATGTGGCGCTGAAAGAATTGTCGGTCAGTCACAGGGAAGACATAGTAGAGCAAGGATTTCCAAGTATACCTGGAGACAGATTGACGAACGAAAACAGCTGAAAGCTCGCATTGCAGCTACTTCAGCAGCAGGGAGGAGCGACATAGAGTCCTTATATCGCATGAAGATGAGTAAAGTTAAGAGTAGCGTTCAACATGACAGGCGCAACGCTACAGAAGCAGAAGAAGCTGCACGGAGGTGCGGCAGCCAGGCTGTCTACAGAATTACATTAATCAGAATGATGAGGACTAGCTCAAGAAATGGAAGGAGCATTTTGCTATGGTTTTGAACGGTATATTCGCTAGCAATATGCTCCCAAATCAGACTGAAGTGCCTGAGGTGAGAAACGACGACTGGAAAAGGATATTAATAGTCGACAAGCCTCCTAAGAAATGAGATTTAATGCAGTGCGAAGACTAGAGCGATATCTGTGTGCTCCTTGCTGTAGCTAACATAAATCATCCTGGAGCGAATCAACATCTCGAAGACACACTAGATGTCGAATAAGCAGGTTTCCGCTCTGAAACCTCCTGTGTCGACCACATCAACTCCCTGCGGATTATCCTCGAACAGTGCGTTCAATATCGATTGCCACCCCAGCTGCTGTTCATCGAATTTGAGAAGGTGTTCGATAGTGTCAAGAGGGAGTTTATTTGGCGTGCCTTACGCAGGAGAGGTAAACTAATTGCTATTATCAAAGCTACATATGAAGGCTCCAAATGTCACGTTCTGCACAGAGGAGGGTTGCCTGAGGAATTCGAGATCCAAAGTGGGGTAAGACAAGGCTGTTTTCTTTCACCAATATTATTGCTATTGGTGATTAGCGATGTGCTTCGTTTTTTTGTCGACAGGAAACGAAGGAATTCGATGGACTCTTACATCTCAACTGAAACATCTTAACTACGCTGACGATGTATGCTTACTCTCTCACAGAATTATAGACCTCCACGTCGTCGTCGGGCTGAAAATTAATATGGCAAAAACTAAAATTATCAAAATTTTATGGTACAAACTCATCGGCTCAAATATGCATCGCTGGACAACCGGAGAGAGGGTAAAGGATTTCCCGTATCTTGGGAGTATGGTTTCAACCAATGATGGAACCGAACTAGATATAGCTAACAGGATCTCCAAACCAAAGTCAGCATTCTGGATGTTGTCTAAAATATGGCGAAGCAATGCAATCAGTTTGAGCACCGAGCTAAGACTGTTCCGCTCCAAAGTTGAATCCGTGTTGTTATATGGATGCAGCACGTGAAAGCTGCACACGTTCGTTAATATGTGCCTGCGCTGTATCTTAATGATTCTCATGTTGTTTGCGTTATATTTTTCACGCGAGTGGAAGGAACATACAGTTTAGCGCCGTATCCGAAGGGCAATTTGGTTTGAGAAGCTTTTTCGAGATAACAATACTCTCGGATGTTTCTCAGACGTTCGCGAGAGGTGGGACCGTGAAAAAATTGTTGGTGTTTTCTGGGATTCGAACTCGGAACCTCACGCGCAGTGGTCCGACACACTCACCACTTAGGCCACGGCGCCCACAGTTCATTGAAATAGGCTTTGTAATTTTCTGCTGTTAAGCTTGTGCCGACTTTAAACTTCGTATTTCTTATATATCTGACAAAAGACCACCAGTATTTGGTATCTTTTATAGTATTTAATAACGTATATCTCATGAGGAAAGTAATTAGGTCTTCCTCTCTCGTTTTTTGTTTTAAGTGCCTTTTCTATGAAGGATCATACTCGATTTCAGTTCCGTGCACTCGTTAACATTTTTGCCACTATGTTGTGTTGGGGTGATGACGGCGATCATCGATTTAAGCCCCTTCTTTCGGCTTCCCATCTGCTGCAGGCGAAGAACGTGTGGTGTGCGTCGTCCATTTGTGAGTCGCCGTATTGCCAAGCCGAACTCTTTGTTTTGCCCGTTTTGTGAACGTAGGCGTTGAAGTTTCCGTGTCTGATAAGAAACGGTGTGGCCTAAAAAAAATAATTCACCGTGTTCCCGTCCCTTCCATTCGGCGATATTCTTGATCAGCCTCGCGCTTCAGTGTCATCTGCTTTATGAGCTCCATCTCTCCTGCCACTGCTGCTTTGTGAGCTTCTTGGCCTCATTGGTTGGCGCTTCCACTACAATTTCCGCCTTTTGTCGTAGACCTACTTCCTCTCTGCCACGAGGAGATCGATTTGGATCACTCCCGCGATTAGGAGGACAGCTGGTTCCGACACCGTTCGGTATGAACCTGCAATACGTAGTGCCGCACTCCTCTGTATTGTGGCCATTTGCTTCCTGTTTTTTTTCTTGTCGAAATGCGCTGGCACATATCTCGCATCCAAGCAGAAGAATGGCGTGCGTAACTCTCATCAGAACTTTTCGTTTGCTGGCCGTAGGACCACCTACGTTTGCCATTAGTCTGCTCAGCGACGTTGCGACCTTCGCGGCTCGTTCAGATGCAGATTTTATCAGAAAGTGAGCTTCATGTTAACGGCCAACCCTAGGTATTTCATACCTTCCTTGCTGGTTATCACCTCAGAACCAACTTGAAAATGAACAATAGTCGGAATCCTCTTCTTGGTCAGAAGGACTATCTCCGTATTTTCTGTGGCCAAACCTAGACCATATTTTTCCATCCAGAAATGCACACGTCTCATCACTTGGTTGAGTTTACTTTGCGCGTTGGTGATGTCTCATTCCGTAATCACCGCGGCGATATCGGAAGGTGTCTTCAGGCATATCCATACGAAAGATGCCATCGTAGGAGATGTTCCAGAGATTAGGTCCTAAGATTGAGCCCTGCGCTACTCCAGCAGGAATCTCTTTACTTCAAGGCCCTTCTGTGATGTTGTATAGCAACTTCCGGTCCTTGAGGTAGTCTTCCACCATCCGCAAGAGCTATTTGGGAATATCAAAGGTATTTTCGAAGGCAATCAGCATGTCACACCACCTGGCTGAATTGAAGGCATTTCGCACGTCTAGAGTTGTTAGCAATACGATCTTCCTTGAATAGTGGTTGCCCTGTTGGGCCATTTGGGCTGTCCTTACTGCTTCTTTAATTGCTCCGATCGTAGGGTAACCCTTCCTTAAACCGTGCTGTCTTGCGGACAAGCCTCCTGCTCTCTGCACAGCCGCTGTAAGCCTTGGTTTCAGCATCTCCTCCAAAGGTTTCCTTTCGGTGTCCAGCTTACAGAGAGGCCTGTCCGCTGCGTGTGGATAAACCAGGTCATCCATTAAGCTTGCCAACGTTCAATCGATCCAGAAAAATAATTAAAACATTTTCTACTGTGACGAAAAATGTAGCCATTTCTGGTGTTACACAAGATGCGTGAACTCCAATTAAATTAAGTAAGTACTATATATGTATATGGTATAAATCTGACATATTCCTTTGGTTGTAAGATTCACGTTTCAACACCTTGATATTTACCCGCCATGTTAGGGCCATTATCATACAATTGTCCTCTACAATCTGATAGTACAAGACCATATTTGCTTAATTTATTCACAATTTCGTACATAAGTTCATTGTCGTTTTTTTCTTCAGTTTTTATAAAATATATAAAGCTTTCTTAAACCGTCATACACTTTCCATCATTCGTATCTACATAGCTTATATTTCAGCATCTTGTTCTTGATGGCTGATATCTTGAGTACAATCAAATGAGGTACTATAATATTTTGCTTACAGGACATATGTATTCATTCAAATCGATGCGGTTTATTTTTTTTAATGCACCCATTTGTGATCTGCGCCCATGGCGACCGACCCTGCGGCTAGCCTTTAGCTTCGACAGTGCCTACCGACACTTTGCAGACACCCCGGCAGAACATAAATTTTTAGTTTTCAAAATACGTGGTGTTAAATAGCATATTTTTTCGAATCGCTGGCTTGAACTTTTCTTTGCAGTTTACGAGTATCCCACAGGTATCGGATTCGAACATAAACTGAAACCAAGTCCTATATATAACATGACATGCTCATACATATATAACATCCGCTATGTGAACTACCAGTCCAGGCCATTAATCAACCTTACTATTCTTTTCTTTAAACGGCACTGGGGTTTTTTTTTTATGTAGACTGATCTTGAGGTTTTCGAAATACACCATATCGACATTCTCAAAATGATGAAGGAAAAGCCAGAGCTAAAGGAGTTTGGCCAAAAAGTGAACATAATCCGAAGGACAGCTAAGGGTGACATTTTAATCGAGCCAAAGAGGAAAAATGATGGGCAGACCGATAAACACAAGGAAGATATGGTCAAAATCGGAGATCCTGCCAGTTCTGCCAGCTAAAAGGAAGTGACGAAATGTCAAACCTGCTCATGCGAAGGAATGTCTTGTTTGGCGGTGCCGCAGGAAACAACAGGACAGAGAAATCGGAGGGGTTCTTAGCACGTAACCATGCAGGAGCATGGAATCGGGCATAACTCGAGCACGGCCTTCATAAAGGATTTTACCCCTACCCGCGCATAAAAAAAAAAAAAAACATCGAACTTAATTGGAACAGAAATTCGACTTTTAAACAGTGGAATCCTACAAGAAATAAATGTATTATCTTTTCCCAATATAAGTACAGTAGTCCCTCGATAATGTGAATTACCGATAATGTGAATTTCTCTAAAATGTGAATCGGCAAAACTTTAATTGTCATCTCTATAATGTACTTACTTAGATCCTTTAACCCCTCGGGGGGCATAGGGCGTCAACCACGCCTGCGCGCCATCGTGTTCGAAGTTCTGCAACGCGTTTGAGCTGTCTCCAACTCATTCCTAAAGAGCTCGATTCCTCCTCAACTGTTCTGCGCCACGTTTGCCTAGGGCGTCCCGCTATTCTGCCTGCCTGGGTGAGCGGATTCCACTGCATGGCGTATTTCGCAATGGAGTTGTCTTCGCGCCGTAGGGTGTGTCCAATCCATTGCCACTTTCTTCTTCGTATAGTAATGCTTATAGGTTCTTGGCCCGTTCTCAGATAAAGCTGTTCGTTAGAGATGCGGTTCGGCCAAAAAATCCTCAAGATGATTCTTAAGCATTTGTTTACAAAGACTTGCAGCTTCCGTGTGTTAATGGTGTCCACCTTCCAAGTACTGCACCCATAAAGCAGCACTGATTCTACGTTGGAGCGGAACAGTCGCAGCTTGGTTCTTAAGCTGATAACATTGCTTCTCCAGATTTTAGATAGCATTCCGAACGCAGCTTTAGCCTTCCCGATTCTGCTGCACACATCCAGTTCGGTGCCACCGCGATTAGCCGAGATCACACTTCCTAAATAAAGAAAGTTATCAACTTTCTCGACTTCCTGTCCGGCAATGTTAAGTTGAGCGCGGTTGTTAGAAGAAGTGCTCAGGGCTTTTGTTTTGGCTGTGTTTACTTTTAGCCCCACTTTGTTTGCCTCAGCTTCTAGATTTTGGGCCATCAGATGAAGATCCATTATCCGATGTGAAAGTAGGCAAACATCGTCAGCGCAATCTAGGTGTTTAAGGTAAGATGTCATAGTCCAACGAATTCCATAGTTGCCTTCCGTCAATGCTGCACGGATTACATCGCTGACAACCACCAAAAATAATAGTGGTGACAGTATGCACCCTTGACGTACTCCACTTTGGACTTCAAAATCCTCCGACACCTTACCATTGTGCACGACGTGACACTTACCGCCCTCGTATGTAGCCTTGATAATAGCTATAAGTTTTTCTGGGATGCCTCTCCTGCGCAAGGCCAACCAGATAGCATCTCGATTCAATCTGTCGAAAGCTTTCTCGAAGTCGATAAACATTAAATGTAGCGGAGACCTATACTCAACGCATTGCTCGATAATGATCCGTAAGGTGTTTATGTGGTCAATGCAGGAGGATCCAGCGCGAAAGCCTGCCTGTTCGACATCGAGAGTTGAATCTAAATGTTCTTTAATTCGTTCTAGAATTATTTTAGCTATTATTTTAGCCACGGCTGAAAGAACGCATATACCTCTCCAGTTACCGCAATCCATCAAGTTTCCCTTCTTTGGAAGTTTAATGATCATCCCCCTTTTCCACTCCTGTGGAAATTGTTCACTATCCCAAGCTCTCCGTATTAGGGGATGCAGCAAATCTGCCGATGTATTTGGCGCCGCTTGAAATAGCTCGGCAGGGATGCCATCAATACCCACCGCCTTGTTCTTCTTGAGGGACTTGATTGCTGTTATTATCTCGGTTTTATTGGGAGGTGCGGTGAGAATTCGGGAATTTGTTGCTTCGAACTGCTCATTCGAATTCGAGATCATACCGCCATCGTCTATGTGATTTAGCAGTGTAGCAAAATGTTCTCTCCATCTAGTGAGCTGATCCTCATCCGAAATCAGAAGGTTACCGTCTAGACTCTTCACTGGATGTTGTTTGGAGTTTCGACCACCGATGAGCTCCTTAGTGATGCTATACACAGTCCTACTGTCGCACCTACTCGCTGCTTCTTCAGCCCTTGAGGCCAGTGAGTTGATATATTGACGTTTGTCACGTCTCACACTACGCTGCACTTCTTTCTTCTTCGCACGGTATTGGGCTTCAAGCTCGGTTCTCTCTACTGCTGAGGCCGCTGCAATCCGAGCCTTGATTGCTGCACGCTCATCGATCCGTCTCCAGGTGTCTGTAGAAAGCCATGTGCGGTGGTGTTTCTGCTTTTTACCGACATACGTGCGTGCCCCAGTCGCAAAAGCATTTTTCACAGCACTCCAGTGGTCATCCATATTCCCTATGCTGCTGATTGCTTCTGCTTCTAAGGCAAGATGGTCCCTGAACTGTTGGCGCACTTGGGGAACCTTGAGCCTGTCGATATTAAACCTGGTGATGTTAAGTAGGTTTGAGCGGTTGCTGTTGACGGATGCAGTACGAAGGCGTAAATGAGCTACCATAAGATGGTGATCTCGTTCTAGTCCGACGTCAGCTCCACGTCTGTTTCGGACGTCCAGGAAACAATTTCTAAAGCGGCGACTGATCGCAATGTGGTCGATCTGGTTGGATGTTCGTTGCCTATCAGTAGAGACCCAACTGATTTTGTGGCAGGTGTTATGCTTAAACAGCGTACCTCCGATGACTAGGCGGTTGGTATTGCAGAAGTCCACAAACCGCTCACGTGCTTAAGCATGGTGTTGTCGCTACCCACCTTGGCATTGAAATCTCCCATCACCATTACGATGTCCCCATTAGGCGTTTGGTTGTAGGCGGCGCCTAAGTGGCTATAAAAATCATCCTTTTCGTCCTCAGTCGCGTCTAGAGTCGGAGCATAACACTGTATGATGGTAATTTTTCTAACTCTACTCTGGAACCTAGCCGTCAATATCCGGTCATTATGGGGTTTCCAGGATATGAGGCTACTACGTGCTGCTGGAGTTAGCATGAGTCCTACTCCGGAACTCCGTGCACTTCCAGCTGGTTTCCCAGAGTAGAGCATGACAGTGTTTTTGGTTGGGGAGATGAATTCCCCAGCATCGAACCATCTTATCTCGCTCAGCCCTAAGATGTCTATTTTATACCTTGCGAAATCGCGTTCTAATTGGAGGAATCTGGCGTTATAAGGCCCTTCCTTGAGTGAGTCCAGGAGGGTCTTAACGTTCCAGAATCTTTCTCGTTACTTAGCGGACCAACACCTATCGGGAGATGCTGCCCCTACGAGGCCTTTGTTAGTCGTTTGCCATCCTAAATGTGAACTTCCGAAATTTTCAACCTCTAAAATGTGAATTTTTTTATAAAAGTTTTTATATTTCTCTTGTTTCTCTTGCACGTTTTGCGTGCGATATTAGGGACTAAATAACTGTTATATATTTTTAAGTTGTAAATGCAGCTGCAGGCTATAGAGAGACAACAACTGCCATTTGTGTAGGTATGGATGTTATATGATCAGTTCGTGGTTATATTTTTTCAGTTAGTTGTGTCTTGTGTGGTTCGTGTTTCTTTTTTCGTGTTGTGTGTAAAATAAGCTCAATTGATACCTAATGGCATCTAAACAAAAATTGCATCGATTTTTATCGATTAAAGATAAGTGCAACATTTTACGCGAACTAGATGCTGGACATCCTGGATTTGCATTAGCTGAAAAGTATGGTGTGTCAAAGTCAACAATTACAGGAATAAAATTAAATTCGAAGAAGCTGTTGGACCATTTCAAACAAACCGAATCTGGACCAGGGAAAAGGAAGACGCTAAGGAAATCCGAAATGCCTAAAATGAAAAATGCATTGTTCGAGTGGCTAAAAAAACAAAGAGAGAACCACGTTCCAGTTTCAACAGATTTACTCAGCCGAAAAGCAAACCACTTCAATTTAAAGAAGGTCGAAATTTTAAAGTTAGTCAAGGTTGGGTGTACAAATTTAAGCAAAGGCTTGGTGTAAGAACATTAAAAATACGCGGCGAAAAGTTGTCATGTAATAAAAGCGCAGTTAATCTATTTTTGGAAAAATTACATGAAACAATCCGAGAAATGTCCCTTACACCACAACAAATCTATAATGCTGACGCAATCGGCCTATATTGGAAGCTTCTTCCTAGTAAAACACTCGTCTTGTCTACAGAACATATAGCACCAGGAAGAAAAACTAGCAAGGAAAGGATAACATTTTTGGCCTGCACGAATGCAACTGGAACGCATAAGCTCACTCCATTAGTTATCGGGAAGTCTAAATGCCCTAGAGCTTTCTCAGGTTTCAAAGTTCCACTGATTTGTAAGTCGAGCAAAAACGCTTGGATGACGAGTGAAATCATTCAAAACTAGTTTAATGAAAATTTTACTAAAGAGGTAAGCACGTTACATATTTGAACTTAAAATTTGTTTTGTCTAAATTAAATCACATCATTACATTAAACTTACCACTTGTTGTTTTTTTAACGCTTTTTCAGGTTAAACGATACCTAAGAGAAAATAATTTGACAAAAAAAGCATTGTTACTCCTTGACAATGCAACTTGTCACTGCAATAAAGAAAAGCTAACTAGCTCTGATGGGGACATCACAGTTTTGTTTTTCCCGCCAAACGTTATCGCTTTGATCCAACCCATGGACCAAAATGTTACAAATTTAGTCAAGGCATACTACAAAAAAAGATTCCTCGCTCAAATTATCGGTACTGAAAGTGAAGACATTGCTGCTGGGATAAAAAAAATTACCTTGAGAGATACTGTAATGAACTTAAAATTATCTTGGGAGCAGCTCCCTGCTTCCTCTATCGCTAAGTGCTTTAAGTGTTTACTGCCAAAAGAAGACAACTGGGAAGATGATGATTTAATTCCACTTATCCAATTACGAAGGACACTACCCGAAACTCAGCTTCAAGGAGAGTTACAAGAAATTCATGATCTCCTTAGAATTATAGATACCGAACACAACATGTCAATACAAGAAGTTAGAGACTGGGTCATCGTAGAAGGCATTGATGAACCTGAACAAATTGAGGACACTTCGGGGAATGAAAGCGACGAAGTCACTCCAGCTGCTCCCAAAATAGCTAGCTCGCAAGCGATCCAGTGCACAAATACGCTTCTTGAGTACGCCGATCAAAATGAATTGGACACAGAAACGATTTCCAGTTTGCTGAAGTTAAAGGCAGAACCTATAGAAAGATCAAGTCAAGCTATTTGCCAGTCCAAAATATTTTACCAAAAATTGAGAATACCAATATCTACGCCGATACAAATGTTTTTTTTTTTTTTTTAGTTTTTGAAATGAATAAAATTATTTTATTTTCGTTATTCCTCTGAATAAATAAATATTGAAACTGTGCTTTAAAAAATCATTTTGTGTTGTTTTTAATGGATTTGAAACTCGTTTCAATCAGTTTAGTAAGTACTGAAAAAAGTTCCAGTAATGTGAATCCCTCTAAAATCCGAAAACGCCTTGTTTTAATTAGTTCACATTATCGAGGGACTACTGTACTAAACTTTCCACAGCGTACATCTTCCCCAATCTAAAAAAAAATAATTTAACTTCGCACAGTCCATGAAGAAGATAAATGAAGACTAGATAGTGTTTCTGCATATCCGAGCATATAAACCTATGAAAGTTGATAATAATCAATTCTCCCAGGAATGTGTAGCCGAAGAAGTGACACCGATTATGGTCTGTACTTCTTGCAATACCACTCTGGAACCCCCAGTGGAAGCCAGTGCTCTAGAGACCAACGATATGGAAAAAAAGTACATACAGCCCATTATAAGAAGGTCTTTAGACGGTTTGGCTGAAACGAAGCCTTATCGCTTAAGCACCCCATAAAAGCTAAGCTCGGCAGCGACAAATTCAAATCAAGTATGGCCTACTACGGTGCTACGGTAACAATCTACAACCTACTGGCTACGCACCTTAAATGAATGCACTGAAAAGGCACACGTTCTCCTTATATACCTTCTCTGCAATAGTAGTAGTTAGATTTTTATTTCATAAAAAGGTTGATACTTTATCATACATATCATATTATACATGCCCCGGGCGGCACTTTCTACAGGCAAAACAAATGAACTCGCCAATAAAAGCCCACACGAACTATTTAAATATATATTACAGTTTAGGCTGGAAGTTAGTCTGCCTAACATAACAAAAATGCTTCGTCTTTTTCTCACAATTGCTATAAGTAATGTCGGCTGTGAGAGATTTTTTTTTAACAAATTCTAGTTATGAAATTATTTATTTATTTATTAATGAATTTAATTAATTAATAAACAAAAATAATTTAATGTAATTAATATAAAAAATGAATTTAATGCAATATAATTTAATGTAATTAAATGGAAAATAAATTACAAAAAATAATCGAATACTGTTTTTTTTTCCCCCGAGGGTAGGTGAAAAATCTTCCATAGACACTATGAGAATAGGTTGGGTGTCAAATCGCCCAAAACCAAATCGCCCAAAATGCAAAATACTAAAAAAATGTCAAATCACCCAAAAAACAGGTTGGGCGATTTAACATTTTTATTTTTTGGGCGATTTGACATGATGTCAAAACACCCAAAAAAGTGATTTTGGGCGATTTTGTGTTTCGGCTGTCTTAAGACGGATCTGTGTCATATCGCCCAACACAAAATCGCCCAAATCTGGAAAATGTCACATCGCCCAATATTTTTGGGCGATTTAACACTATGGCAGATCGACCAAGAAATGAAATGCCAAATCACCCAAAGCAGAAATCGGCTTTTCATCGCAATTTGAAAATACCAACACATAGGAAGGTCAAAAAAGACGACCAAATTAAAAAAGGTTGAAAACATTTATTTTCCGCAATTTTGGGCGCAGGGGGCAATTTTGGGACATAAAATGTTGGGTCTTATATCCCACCTACAAACCTCTCAAGGAAAACAACTTCCAAATAAGATGGGGCATACATAAGTCCACAATGTATAAACAGTACAATGTGTAAGGGGGGGGGGGCATGTTGCCCCCCTGCAACCCCCCTGCTTGGGGTCACTGTTGGATTTGAGGCCGGTGCGAGGTTGGGTGCGAAACATGGATATTAAGAAACTTTGCATACACGCATCCTCGCACCCACCTCAAATCCAACAGTGACCCCAAGCAGGGGGGTTGCAGGGGGGCAGCATGCCCCTCCTTACACATTGCACTGTTTATGCATTGTGGACTTATGTATACGCCTCTTCGAAAAAAAAAAATTAATTTACACACACATATGTATGTCCCTGCGCTCATATTATATTTATTAATAATCGGAAATGAAGGATTGAAGAAATGGATGTATGCCAAAAAAAACGTAAGCTGCATTGAGCCTTACTTACGACGTCAATCGCGCAGATTGCTTTGTCAGGCTCACACTTACAGTTACGGGGAAACAAAATCGCTCGGTGGCGGGGAGGGGGGTCCGCGATTGCGTGGCGCAAAGCGACGCGACGCGAAACGGTAACCGCGCCGCGTCCGGCCGTCCTTCACGCGCGGACGCGACGCGAAAGCGCTGTGACCACTAATGTAATTGTTACAATTCGTTTTGAATGCAGTCTTAAACCCAATTTAACGAAAATGTCAATCCGCCCAAAATCTGTTATATTTTTGGGTGATTTGACATTATTCTAAATAGCCCAAAATTAAAAATGTTAAATCGCCCAAAAATATTTTTGGGCGATTTGACATTTTTCTGCATTTTTTCGCATTTGGGCGGAGGCAAGGCTATTAATGAATTCTGACAAAACGCCCACTTTCTTGGGCGTTTTGTCATTTTTTAATTTTTGGGCGATGTGTCGTTGTGTCATATCGCCCATAATTTTTGGGCGATGTGACATTTTTCCGATTTGGGCGATTTGGTTTTGGGCGATTTGACACCCAACCATGAGAATAGCAAGCGCGTGCTCATAGTAGTGTCAGATTCTTACTGACTAAAAAAACACCACCCTTCGATATAAATTTGTTAGATGTCGCAACTATGTAAGTAATAACTTATCAAGCAATTTTTCTACTACGAAATAAAAACGTTTGGCAGGTTACTTTCCACTGAAAGATCCTGCACGTTCCGCAATCTAGACGCGGTTAATCATTATCTCGGCAAGTCGAAAGGTTTCGTCCTTTGTAGTCGGCGCAATAAATTGTTCTCATCCAAAATTTGTAGGACTGTATTGTTGACATGTCCGATTAGTCGATTTTTATGCCTTATCGTGAAGCTTCTAGGGTCAGCTTCGATTGTCGGAATTCCGCGATCCCTGTGGATATCGTCGTTTCTAATATACCACGGTGCTTCGACAATCTCTCTTAGCACTTTTTTATTTTATATCCTTGCAAATAACCTCTCAGTATGTAACAAAGGCAACACAAAGGCAACAACAATTTCAACGGCTGGGAAGATGTCATAGACGTTACACTCTCTAATAACAGTAGTAATATGAAAGTCGAGAACTGGAGAGTATCCAATCTGAAGTCTTTTTCAGACCATAATTGGATCCTCTTCAATGTAGATCTCGAGATCGAGACTCCAAAACCCTACAGAAACCACAAAAGAACCGACTGGACAAAGTTTAGTCAAGTCGTTAGATCCAAGCTACGTAGAACTTCAAACGCTTTAATAACCTCCACTGCAGAACTAGACACAAAAGTAAAGACTTTCGAAAAAGCCTTCAATAATGCTTTTAAAGTTGCGTGTCCGATCAAATACAGCAAAAAAACCTTCCCTCCGTGGTGGAACGAAGAACTCTCTAACCTCAGGAAACTGACTAGAGAGACCTTCAATATCTGCTATAAGTGCAAATACTGGCAGCCTTACACAGACAGCCTTAAAATATACAAAAAAGCTATCAGAATGGCCAAGAAACGGTCCTGGATAGAGTATTGCCAATCAATTGATACCATCAAAGACTCCGCTAGACTCAGCAAGATTCTATCGAAGGATCATTCCAATCCATCCTTCCTGAAAAGGGCGGATGGTAAGTGGACGGAGTCAACTGCAGAATCCTTAAAGATCTTAATACACACCCACTTTCCCGGATGTAAAGACAGCTACACTGAGCCTAACAGTTCGCAATGCCTGCAATCCTGGGAACACATAATACCCATTATTACCGGAGAAAAAATCTCCTGGGCCATTCGCAGCTTTGCCCCTTATAAATCGCCAGGCCCAGATGGCATTCTGCCCATTATGCTACAAAAAATGCAAGAGGTAGCAATCCCATGGCTCGTGCCGGTTTTCAGGAGATGCATCCTAACTAACCATGTACCCCACTCATGGAGACGGGTGAGAGTGGTTTTCATTCCGAAGGTGGGGAGGCGCGGACATGAGAACGCGAAAGATTTTAGACCAATCAGTCTGACCTCCTTCGTTTTGAAGACCCTCGAGCGCCTTCTAGACAACCATCTGCGAGATACAATCGAGTCATCTCTTTCCAAATCCCAACACGCATACCTCAAAGGAAGATCTACAGAAACAGCTCTTCATGAAGTAGTGCGAACAATAGAAAAATCCCTACAGTATAAGGAATACACTTTAGCTAGATTTCTAGACATAGAACTAGCTTTTAACAATGTACACACTGAAGTAATTCTAGAGTCCCTCACGGAGCTGGGCATAGAAACCTACCTAAGTCAATGGATAGTCTCTATGCTCAGCACTAGAACTATTCAGGCATCTCTAGGGAACAGCACCATAACCAAATTTGCCAGTAGAGGAACGCCGCAAGGTGGAGTCATCTCACCTCTACTACGGCTAATAGTCATGAATAAAATGCTTTTATGCTTAGACAGAGAAAGAATTAAAGTAGTTGGGTATGCGGACGACATGGTGATTTTAGTGTCGTGACTTTTCCTTCCCGTGATAAGTGAGATCATGGAGAGTGCTCTAAGTAAAGTCACCGCATGGGTCAGAAAGTGTGGACTTGGAGTCAACCCAAATAAAACTGAACTGATGCTTTTCACCACAAAAACCAAAATACCAGACTTCAATCTTCCTCGATTAAACGATCAGATACTCTCCTTATCTTCCAGCGCTAAGTACCTAGGAGTTATTCTAGACCCTAAACTTAACTGGAAACCAAACATAGACGAACGAGTAAATAAAGCATGTATAGCCTTTTATGCCTACAACAGAACCTTCGGCAAAAGATGGGGCCTGCAACCAAAATTGACCCTGTGGATGTACACAGCCGTAGTACGCCCAATCCTTACCTACAAGTCGATAGTATGGTGGCCGGCTCTTAAAAAAGCCTATAACATAACCAAGCTAAATAAGGTGCAAAGAGCAGCATGCATAGGCAACACAGGCGCCCTACGGTCAACTCCGTCAGACGCTCTAACAGTCCTGCTACACCTTTTACCCCTCGATCTACATATCACAAACATTTCAGCGCACAGCGCAATCAGACTCAGAGAGTCCAAGTGCTGGACTGCGAAACCCTATGGACACAGCAATATCCTAGATTTTCTACCAGGAGAACTCATATCGACTCCAACAGACTACATCATCCCCACATTGAACTTCACAAAGCGTTTCGATGTACAATTCCCTACAAGAAAAGATTGGCAAGATGGACAGGCGACCAGTGGCTTCGATCTAACAGTCTACACCGATGGGTCAAAAATGGACTGTAGGGTTGGTGCGGGTGTTTTCTCGGAGTCCCTGAACATCGCAAGATCGTATCGACTCCCGGACGCTGCCAGCGTCTTTCAAGCGGAAGTACTCGCCATTCGCGAAGCCTGTCGCCAAGCCAAATCAAGTCACACACAAATACACTACCAAGGCAAAGAATCGCTATTTTAATCGATAGCCAAGCTGCTATCAAAGCCATTGCCTCGGAAACCATTTCCTCAAAACTAGTACTAGCATGCCGACAGGAGCTGGCCTCGCTAGATGGCCAATGCATGGTGACCCTAGCCTGGGTTCCAGGCCACAGCAACGTTGATGGCAACGAACATGCTGACAAATTGGCCAGGCGAGGCTCAGCCCTTCAATGCTCACTTGCTGAACTTGTTCACACCCCGCTCGGAGCAATTAAGGCAAACATTTTCTCAATCTTTCTTAGAAAAGCTAACCTTAAATGGTCCAGGTTAACGAACTGCGTCATATCCAGAAAGATGTGGCCTAAATACAACAAGACCAAAACAACCGCCCTATTGAACAGAACGCGTAAATACATTGCCCGTACAATCGCGATAATCACGGGACAGTGGCCGGTAGGAGAGCATGCAGCCAAACTAGGTATCCCATATAATACACACTGCCGTAGTTGCAACATAGCCACCGAAAAGGAAACAATTATCCACTACATGTGCAATTGTCCAGCACTAGCTAGGGCTAGACATCAAGCATTAGGCAAACCCTCTACAATTCACTTGAGGAAATCTCGGGTAAGAACATAAATGAGCTAACCCTCTTCTTAAACTCCACAGGCTGGCTCTAGATTGTCCTCACCAACACACATCAACATCCAAGGTCGCATGAGTCGTGGTATCAAAACGGCACAACTGTGCTAATTGGGTCACGTGATCAGATTTAGATTCGTTGAGGGCAATCCGCCAGTCCCTCGTCCATTCATTTACATTATTTAGCGTGTTTTGCAGTTTTGCAGTCGTTTCTTTGATTGTTTTACCTACTGCTAGGATAGCGGTGTCATCGGCAAACGTAGCAAGGATAGTGCCATCTTTTTTTCGGTATATCACGAGTATATAACAGATAGAGAAGTGGCCCAAGAACGCTTCCTTGTGGTACGCCGGCCGAAATTTCTTTGACCTCCGAGTATTCGTTTCCATGTCTAACACGGAAGAGTCTATTCCCGAGATATGATACTAGAATATTGTATAAGCATACAGGAAGAACTTGTCGTAGTTTGCATTTCAAGCCATCATGCCACACCTT
Organism: Brachypalpus laphriformis; assembly: GCA_945910035.1. Taxonomy (NCBI): domain Eukaryota; kingdom Metazoa; phylum Arthropoda; class Insecta; order Diptera; family Syrphidae; genus Brachypalpus; species Brachypalpus laphriformis. Next base: position 69,056,207 of record OX246754.1, on the reverse strand, counting down.
ATAAACTGGTGGTCAGGGATAAAATTATTTTCTTCTATAACCGGTTGGAGACGCCTTAGTAATAAACTCTGGAAAATTTTCGATATGATTGGAAGAAGCGAAATTGGTCTATACGATTTTACCTCATTTGACGGTTTTCCTGGTTTTAAAACCATTATGACTTCCGCAACTTTCCCCGGCGAACCCCACAGGCGGATCAGTAGAAATGCAGTGAAGTGGGAGGGTTGTGATCCCTTGTTTTCGGATCATAACCTCGCTGATAAAAGGAAGAAGAAGATGACTTCCGCAACTTTCCATTGGCTCGGCACGTGTTTTAATCTGAGCGCAGCATTTATAATATGGAGAAGCTTAATCAAAGCTTTTCTAGGTAAAACTTTGTGAATTTCTCCGGTAATCTATTCATAACCAGGAGATTTCTTAGGTTTTACATTCTCGATCTCATGTTTAAGTTCCCTTAGCGTTGCACTTGTGAGCGTCAAATCGTCAGATGGTAAATCTAGCCTATTGCGGTTGTTGTAAACCACTTGACCATCGTACGGTTTAAAGGTTTCTTCCAGGTGGGCCGCAAAGACGTCCGCCTTTTCTTTATCTTCTCTTGCCAATTCATCTTAATTTAATTGAATTGGCGGCGCGGGGACTTTGGGCCTTTTGGTGTCTTCTACAGATTTTCAAAGGTGAATAATTGGAATCTTTTTTCGATGTTAAACTTTCAAGGTAAGAACCTATTGCACTATTCTTAAAACCCTTAATAGTCTTCTTCAACGAATTGCACAGACGATTCAAGTGTGCTTTATGCTGCTGACAAAATTTTGAAGAGAAATTTTACCAAGTTTATTGACATGCATACCATATGTGTAGGTATAACTGGTTGAAACCGTATAGGTTTTTTTTTTTTTAGTGTGTGAAAAAATTACTAGGGGCGGCATAAATGGGGTCTGCCCCGGGCGGCCCCAACCCACGCTACGCCACTAGCTCACATCTTTGCAAAGTATTTTCCACCTTGCTGGTCATATCTCAATTGCGAGTAGTATATTCTGTGTTGGAAGATTGAAGCCACTTTTAGACGCTAGACGTTTCCAATTTTAACAAAGATGACCTCTTCTTGCAATGATATGATTGAGCACCAGCTTAGGCAGCCTGCCTTGCTCCATCTCGGTTACTTTATCTATATATTTGAAGTGCAGATGCAAACCGTCCAAGAAAAGAATAGGTACATATCCAGTCCTCAAATACAACATATAATTAGGCGTGTTATTAGGTAGGCGATAAATTCGTTTTAAGAAGTATCAAAGAAATCTTTCTACTTCCTCAAAAGGGTAAAAACCCCATACTTGGGCTCCAGATAGAAGAATCGATTTTGTTGTTGCACAACATATTTTCTGTTTTGAACTGTGGGTTATGCTTTTGTTATCAATACAACGACTCCAAACTGAAGATAATGCACGATTTGCTTCCGATAGCTTTGCATTAAAGTTTTTTTTTTTCATATTGAGATTTGCGGCTATCAGAACTGCTAGGTACTTGTATTATCTCACTATTTCAACACTTTCACCTTGTAGGCTCCACTTTTTGTTGTGCGAATATAGGTATATAGCGGTAGGCCTCTTCCATCTCTGAATATCATCATCTTCGACTTTTCAAGATTGACACTCAGGTGCCATAGTTTGCAGTACTCAACTAGTCTGTTTACCATCATCTGCATCCCGGTGATTGTATCAGAGAGGAAGACGATGTCATCTGCATACATAAGCGCGGGGATCTTTACATAGTTTAGTTCAATTCCTCCCTTAACAAAATGGGTTATGTCACTGACGAATTAGATTAATAGAAGCGCGCTCAGTATGCAATCTTGCTTCACACCCATTGACGTTCCAAACTCATCGGAAATAAATTCACCATCCCAGACGTATGCTAAATTGCTCTCATACATTGCCCTTGGAACGTTGCTGACTTTATTGGACATTCCTATTACGCAGAGTTTATAAGACAGCGCCTCGTGTAGTATGGAGTCGAAGGCTATACGGAAATCGACAAAGAAGGCATACAACTTCTTGTGTTGGCTTTTGTAAATTTCGTCGATGTTAACAAGCAAACAAATTTTATCTGTGGTTGAGTATCTCTTTCTAAAACCCGTTTGAAATTCATGAAGAATTTTTTTTTTAGAGATCCACTGAATGAGTCTTTAAAAATAGTTCCGAAAAACTTATCCGACCATTTATTTATTTTCCATTCATCATAGTCACCTTTTTTGTGCAAGGGGAAAATAATTGGTCTTTTGAACCTACTAGGAAAATCCGCTGATTCAAAAATGTTGTTGAATTCCACAGTAAGGGCTACATAGAATTCATTCGTGCAAGTTTTATAGATCTCGAAGGGAATGCGGTCGTCTCCCGGAGCTTTCGAACTTTCGAATCCTTGATGACTTGTAGCACTTTAGAAAGAGAGAACGGTGCGACCAAAAAGTCATCGACAACTAGCGGAGCCGCATAACGTAAAGCTGGAGAAATTTGGTCGGGATTTAAGAGTTTGTTGAAATGCACCTTCAACTTTTATGCCTGCAATTTGGATCCAATAATATTAGCTTTGTCATTGACATATTTTACCGCCTTCCAAAACTCTGCTGAAGTTCTCGATCTGTTAATTACCTCAATGGTCTGTTCTTCGAAGGCCAGATTTTTCCTTTTGCACATGCGCTTGAAGTTTTTAATCGCTTCGCCATAGTGTGATTTGAACACGTTTGTGTTGTGCTTTCGCAGAAGTCCAAGAGCTGCAATAGACCTCTCTCTTGCTTTCAGACATTCAAATCAAAATCAAATAAAATTCATCAAACCACTTTTATTTACTTAGTACCTTCCTCCTTGTCGCCTCATTCGGCATAGCTTGCTTGATTATTTCCGTGAGATTGGCAATGTTTATCGGAGTGTTTGATTCTTTCAGACTGGTAAGTGCCTTGTTTAAATTTCTCTGGAATAGTGGGGTTAATTTGTCTTTCCAAATCAGTTTTGGCAAAAGAGTAAGAGATTCTCTGCAATACTTAAGTCTGAAGGCTCCCAGAAATCTTCCATGGTCTGGGCGAACAACAAAGCCTCCAAGGAAATTAATTTTGAACTCGGAATAGTGAAGATAGATAACGTAGTAGGTGAAGATTCAATTGAATCAAAATACTTCGCTATGAATTTAAATTTAGTGAGTACATCTAAAGAGGAGCAAATCCTTTAAACTACCGTGACACAATACAATTAATTTAAACTATCGATTTGCAAATATCACGTACAATACACCCATAACTTCTGCACCTTATTCGTTAATTCTCTGTATCTAGTCACAACAAAAAATTGTGAATCATCTAAATTGTGTTAAGTTCACTACAAAATCTAAGTTTAGACTACGAAAACTACAACAAAGCATAACTCAAACAAAAAAAAACCTCAAAACATCGCATTACCCATTCTATTGCAATAAATTAAGTCAAAATCAAATGGAGTTAGATAGAATGTATCTACTCCCAGTAAATAGGTCCGCCCGGTTAGTGTATCGCATGGATTCATGTCCACAACAACAGTAGCTAGTGCCGTGTGGTCAGTTGCAGTGACCACTGCAATAGGTTGTGTCTAATACACTAAAAAATGACGTCACTTTATTTTTTTCTTCATTAAATCTTTAAAATTAAAAAGTGCTTGTAATTTTTATATAACCCTTTTCATTGTGTTAAAAGCTTAAAATCTAGATCTTGCGCATTTGGTACACAATAAATCTGCCACAGCATCATCGAGAGGGTGTGTAATTTCTCCCCCCAATAACATCTTACTTGAAATATTTGACATTTCGATGAAGAAAAAATTGCGAAAGAGTGGTGTGGTATATAAAAATTACTTAAGTTAAATTCAAAGGAATAAATAAAATAACAAAATGCGTGGCGAAGAAACGTACCGACGAGTCACTCGGGAAAAACTCGTTGTAAGAGGAAATACTACAATAAGGACCTTGGACTCAACAACATCTTTTCTGCCAACTATTCAAGGGTGGGTATGGCGATGGTGGACACTATTTAATGCAACATTAATGGAGTACCATTAACATAACTTAATCGATTTCACATGTGTTGTTAAGTATCAATTTAATTGTGGTTTAATGAGGACATTTTCATTATGTAAACAATATTTAGAATGAGTGATATGTGATGATGTGCACTGTTAATTGAGAAATATCTTCTTCATATGTGTGATCATTCTGTTTTGAGATATTTGGCTTTCATGTTTAATTCAATTGAATTTAATTAGTTAATGAATTCTTAGAAAACTGTGTTAATTAAAAAAAGCAAAGATGGCCCCTTCTCCAGCTAAATTAAAAGGAATCAGTGGTCAATGTTTTAGTAGTTCTTTCAAATTTGGATACGATACCCGGATGACATACACATACGACTTATATGCATTTAAGATACTCGTACATAGATAATTGTTGCTGCGTTTCCGTAATGGAATGCGGAGTTAGTTTAATGAGTTATGATATATAGGGTATTACCCAAATATTAGATGAAGACTCCATATCAGGAGGGGGAGGAATATTAGGATTTCATTTTAAACTGTGGCTATAATAATGCTCATCAAGTTGCCGTTATTTTTTTTTTTTTTTTTTTGAGAAGGCTAAGTTACACTGCGACCTAATGGTCTATTGTCCCCTACTAATGTCTTGTAGAGGTTCGTTCCCTCAAGAGTTTCTCTCGCATTACAGTTCTTTGCATAGTTAGATTTAGTCGTGCACTATTACTTAGTTTCGGCGAGTATAGACCGCCCTTAGAACATCCTCTCTAATCCATCTTTGAGGAATTTGAAAATAACAAAAAGGTCTATGGTTGGTGAATTCTTATATGATATTTGGTACTTCTGCAGATATTTCATTCTATTTTGGGTCAGTGCCCCACAAGACTCCCGAATCTCACTGTTAGGATGGGTAGGTTATTCTTGTTAAGCTTGAAGCATGCTGCGGCTCTTCAGCTATAGTTCCCTAAGAGTTTCTTTCCTTGCCTCACAACTTGAGTGTCAAACTTGCACTGTTTCCTCTCTCTAATTTCCTGAATTCTTTGAGGAAATTGACCTTATCACAATGGACCTATTGCTGATCTAAGTGGATTTGGGATTCTCAGCTGGCAGTCACTTCTTTTAGGGTATGATCCCCTATTCCGCAGAATATTTTAGGACGTGCAAATGTCCGCTGCACCATTACCTTCTATTTCGACATAGCCCGGTATCCAATAGAGTCTTACTTTATTTCTCCCGCCAAATTCGTTAAGCTTGTGCAAGCACTCGCGCACAAGTTTGGACTTGATGTTATAGACGTCAAGTCCCTTGATGGCTGCTTGACTGTTTGGCATTATTGCTATTTTGATATTCCTGTAGTTTCTTTCAAGATTGATTTGGACGCATCTGTCTATGGCATATATTTTGGTCTGAAAGATACTGGCGCTCTTATCCGTGAGTTCGGAATACTTTGTGCTTGCCCCAAATACTTCTACTGCAATTACTTCATCACTTCTGAATCCGCCTGTATGCCACCTTATCATGTGGTTGTTCAGCCTATAGACTGTGGATACATTACTCAAGTTATTTTATTCTTTTTAAAGATCAATTTTCAAATTCTGCCTTGTCTAAAAGATCGCTAAAAGAGGAGCACCGTTAATTCTTGACCAAATTATGTCTGACATTATTGTTTATTGTGTTTAGTATAGCGAATTTTTTCTAATTATGAATATTTTCATATACTCTTTGGCGAAGATATCGTTCATAGTCTAGTCCAATCAATGCAAATTAGGACAAAACCTAGACATCTACGGAGGGGGTTTTTTAAGTTCGCGGGATTTTATTCTTATTTTTCAATCTCCTTGAAACTATTTTTATTGTTATTACTAGTTTAGAAAAGGAATAAGAAGTTTGAAGATCCGCGTAAGCCCTCACGTCAGAGAAACAATCTCACAGAAAAAAGAACAAAACCGCCTCAACTGGTATAACCATGTTCAAAGAAGAAATCATTTGAACCCTGTTAAAAAGGCAATAACATTGAACGTTCCAAAGACATCGCGAAAGAAAGGCAGGGATATGAACGCGTGGATCACACAAATGCAACGACACCAGCATTTGATTTGCCTCAGTAGCAAATTAGTCCAAAATCAGTATGCCTGCCGATATTGAATAGCACTTAGCCATTGTAGCAATTGCCGCATATTAACTATTGTTGTTGACCGGTCGCATTTTAAATTCGTCTTAAATTTATTTTTGCACAGCCAATCAAATATCCCTTTCAAATTTGCTGAAGCACAAACTCACAGATATTTAGGTATATTATAAATAAATATTGGGCGCAACAGCTATTTAAATCCCAGGGCCTAGCTTCTCACAACCACTTATGTGGTGTGCGTCATATTTTTCACACGAAGTAGTGTTTCTTCAACAACGATAGTCAACACTTGCGATAGTTGACGATAGTTTGCGAAAAGCATTCGATAGTTATCGATAGTATTCCATAAAGAAATAAAAACAACGCTTGTTAAAATGTATGACTATAAACTAGATATTTTTAATGGCGGTATCGAAATCTTTATAAGGGAAAACACTAATTCAATTTTATACAAAAATAACGTCGTTTTGTTTTAAAAATCAGAATTAATTTAATACTTTCGTCTTCAGTCTGTTGCGGCGTTCACTCATTATTTGGCCAGCTTTCGAGAATATCCTCTCTTAGGGAACTGACGTTGCTGGTTTGTAAAGGAACGTCTGTGCAATTTCCTTAAGCCTTTCTTGTTCCTGACTTCTCCCAATATTTTGCTGGACATTTATTTTTTTCAGCGGCTGGCTTTTTCAAATATTGCTTTATGTCAACGTTTGCGTCACTCACTGGTGTAGGTTTACCTATTTTATAACATCATGGAGGATTCCTCTAATATTTACTCTGTGGATGGCATAACCACCGTCAACAGAAAGCTCTGTTTCCGTTTACATCATACACTGTGTGCAGGAGAGTGGATTCAATACAATAAAATAATGTATTTAACTTTACAATAGGTCAATTTATTCTGAGCTCATAGAGTGCGCTCTGAGCATACTCTGTGTAGCGGGTGGACGGCGCTCTGTTCGCCGTCTCGCTATCCAAACAAGTAATACCAGTGCACACACAATTTAGAAAAAATCAATTTATTTAACAAAATACGAAAAGAATAAATTTTGAATTTATGAGACACGACCTCCTTTGATGTGATTCTTGATACGACTAATTTGAAACAAGAATTTTGTTTGCCACATCGAAATCCGTGAAATGCTGAGTTTTGTCAAACGCCACTGTACTTCTGTCAAAAGCCACATCTGCGTGTAGAGTACATATAGAAGTGGGCCAAGGACACTTCGTTGTGGGACTCCGGCCGCAATCTCCTTGAAGTCAGAGTAATAATTTCCGTGCTTAACACGAAAGAGTCTCTCGGTGAGGTACGATCGTAAGATTAAAAAGAGTTGCCGTGGCAGTAGTAGTTGCAATTTATACCCCAAGCCTTCGTGCCAAACCTTATCGAAAGCTTGTGAGACGTCAAGAAATACACCACAACAAATCTTTTTTTCTTCGAGAGCTTTCTCAATCACGTCAGTTATTTTGTGCACTTGGTCGATTGTAGAATGTTTGATTCTAAATCCAAACTGATGGTCAAGAATGAGAAGTCTTTCGTCGATTACGGGTTGTAGACGTTTTTAAAGTAGTTTTCGAATATTTTTAAGATAACCGGCAGAAGGGAAATAGGCCGATTGATTTCTTTTTATTCAGAGATTTGCCTGGTTTCGGGACCATTATAATCTCGGGGTCTTTCCATTGTCTCGGAACATAGAGCAATCTGTACGAAGCGTTGATCAAATATAGTAGTTTGATAAGTGCTTTTTTCGGCAATTCCTTGACCACCATATTGCTCCTGCAAAAAAAAAGATTATGATATGCGTGAACAAATAAATTTTCGAGGTTTGTAAGGAATGCCCACAATCATTGATATATGATATATAAAAAAAAGTGAAAATCCCAATATTGAACCTTGTGGCATACCGATAGGCATTTGCCGCGCATAAATACATACTATTAATCGTCACCTTCTGCGTTCTGTTAGACAAAAAACCAATTTAGTTCTTAAAATACCTCTATCAATGGTTTCGTAACATTTCCCTTTGCCATCTCTTTTTTTTTTTGATTTATTACCCATGTGATCGACGTCTCACAAGAATGTCCACGCCTCAATCCTGACTATTCTTCGAATAGAAGCGCGCATCCTTCGACAATTACAATTTTACCTTCCGCGAAAATGTCAGCGTTCTTCCAGGAAGAATTCGTAGGAAGAATTGTATTCTCCTACATACATATCCGTACATACAACATACATATCCAACGTTTCCAATGGACCGCTAATCTTTCATGAGGGTCGCGGGTTTAGGATGCTCAGGTGGACTCTCCATCCTTCTCGATCCTCTGCCAGTGACTCCAACTCATCAAAAGGAATCCCTAGACGGCTCCAAGAGAAATGTCGGACTTGATCCAACCATCTATTTCTAGGCCTACCGAGGGGTCGCTTACCTGATGACACGACAATCATGACACACCTTGGAAGCCGGTCTGAGGGTATACGCACTACGTGACCGAACCATCAAAGATCGTTCCGTTCGAAAAAGAAGCTGCTCAACATTGAGCACCTCGCTTACTCAGTGTTGCCCACTTAATTCCTTCGAGTTATTCCGACAACACCGCGAAGGATTTCGGCAGCTTATATCCATTATTTTATTCTTTCGGTCACTAGCCAAATTTCATGACCATAAGTGAGAACTGGAGCACATACCGAGCTAAAACCGATAATTAACAGAAATAACATGCAGAATCCACTGAATGGGCGTTCTGAAAACGACCATCACTTCCGATTTGTTCACGTTTACTTTCATTGTATTCTCACATTATTTTGGAATTAAGCTCACATTTTTAAGATTAATAGATTTAGTTAAGCATTTAAGAACTACGTCTCGACATTCACAAAGGAACATGGCTCTCCTTTGATCGAAAAACTGTCAACCAAATCGATCACATCGACGCAAGGCACTCTTCCAGTATTCTGGGTGTCCGGACATTCCGAGGAGCCAACGTGGACTCGGATCACTACCTAGTTGTAGCCAAGGTACGGATGCGGATATCCACAACGGAGCGAAATCAACGAAATACTGTGAGGAAATTTAACGTCGAAAAGCTACAATCGCAAGAGACCGCAGGGACGAAAATGGTAACATAGTAGTAGAATCGCAGTCGGTGCTGAGGATATGGAAGGAACAATTCTGCAGCCTGTAAAAGGGCGATGATGATCAATATTCCGCTGTCAGACAGAATGAGCCATTCAACAGTGACGATGGTAGTCAAGATTCCCGTCAACCCGATCAGAATGAAGTGAGGATAGCGATATCTAAACTCAAATCCAACAAAGCTGCTGGAGCCGACGGCATTGCCGCTGAACTTTTCAAGGCAGGAGGAGATGAGTTGGTAAGGAGCATGCACCAGCTCATCTGTAAAATCTGGTCGGACGAAAGTATGCCCAATGAATGGAACCTCAGCATCGTTTGCCCGATCCTGAAGAAAGGAGACCCTCTGAACTGCGCCAATTACAGAGGTATAAGTCTCCTCAACATCGCATATAAAATCCTGTCTGCCGTATTATATGAACGCCTAAAACCGATCGTCAACAACCTGATAGGTTTCAGGCCGGGAAAGTCCACCATTGACCAAATATTCACATTACGGTAGATCTTGGAAAAAACCCATGAATACAAAATCGATACGCACCACCTCTTCATCGATTTCAAAGTTGCTTATGATAGCGTGTATAGAGACGAGTTATACAGAGCCATGTCTAGTCTTGGCATCCCTGCCAAACTCCGTTTGTGCAGAATGACGATGGAGAACTCTCGCTGCTCCATCAAAGTCGGTAAGAACATCACCGAAACGTTCGATGTCAGGAAAGGTCTTAGACAAGGTGACGCGCTATCATGCGATCTCTTTAATATAGTACTTGAGAGTATTGTACGAAACTCACAAGCCAACACCGGAGGTACAATCTTTTACAAGTCTGTACAACTACTCGCTTATGCCGATGACATTGACATAATCGGAAGAACTCAGCGGGCAGTCAATGGCGCATTTACGAGTATTGAGATCGAGGCAGCAAAGATGGGTCTAGTGGTCAATGAAAGCAAAACAAATATATATGCTGTCTACAAAAAGGACACCCAACATCGGCGTCTTGGACAGAACGCCACAATAGACAGATATACCTAGGCTCTATGGTGAATTCCGCAAATGACATCAGTAGGGAGATCAAACGAAGAATTACTCTTGCCAATTGTTGTTTCTATGGGCTAAAACGGCAATTGAGTAGCAAAGCCCTATCTCGAACTACTAAGGTAACTCTTTATAAGACTCTAATCATCCCAGTCCTGCTGTATGGCGCAGAGGCATGGGCTTTGACAAAACCGAATGAGGATGCGATCTTTGGTCCCGTCTGCATAGACGGTGAGTGGAGGAGAAGGTACAATGCCGAGCTATACGGCCTGTACAAGGACATCGACTTAGCCAGAAGAGTTCACATACAGCGACTAAGATGGCTGGGTCATTTAGAGCGGATGGAGCCAAACGTTCCCGCTAAGAAAGTTTTCAAATCCACCCCGGATGGACGACGCAGTAGAGGACGACCTCGCGGTAGGTGGCGCAAGCAAGTGGAGGGGGACCTCAACCAACTTGGCGTGCGCAACTGGAGGCAGCTGGCTCGTAACCGTGGTGGCTGGAGAGGTTTGTTGGTTGAGGCCCAGGTACACCCCGGACCGTAGCGCCATCTAAGTAAGTAAGTAAGTATGTTTAAGAACATATGCATAGTACTCTCCTGTGATGCTTTTACCTTTTGGTTAATCTATCAACAAGATTCTTTGTGAGTCCCAAAGTAGTGTTGCCGTGATTTCCGAGCCGATGACACGACCTTAAAGTCCTTGGGGGCTGTGTCCTCCATTTTGAACTACTGCATGAACTCCTGGTTTGGCTCAGAGTCATAATAATGAACCAAGCTTCACCTCTAGTAACAGTTTTGTTGGTAGCTTCTGCCGGATCGTCGCCATACAGCTCCGTAAACTGCTAACAACATTTCACACGAAAGTTTTATATTATTTTTTTGCGGTACGGCGTAAGCATTCTGGGCAACCGCCACGCGCTAATTTTTGACATCTCAAAGCAATGGCGTAGAATTTGGAACTGGTTCCGTAACTGTTTGCATTTCACTTAGTATATTTCCACACTTTTTCGAAGTTTCATGAGGAATTTAAGTACTGCGCGAAACTCAATATCAGACATTTTCAAAATTACCACAGGCTATAGTTTAATCTTTTGTACTGCAAACTAATTGGGAAATCAACATGAAACTTAACGTTTATAGCTAAAAGGGATTACCTCACAACAAAAAAAATCGATTTTAGCCCTATCCATTTAAATCTTCACCCCTATTCAGCGAACTTAAAAAAATCCATTTCATATATCTAGACATATATGTGTAGGTAAAAACAAAAAAAACACTGTAGACCTCTTTTGATCGTCCGCGTCACTGTTATACAGTGTATGTGCCTAGGAGTCAATTATGCATGTGTTGTATTGTATCATCTCATAGCTTACTTGCTCAGAAGGTAATGACCAGAGAGTATCCCTACCACGGTTCTTAATCGTGATCTGCCTAGTTTTATAATTTCCCGAGATTTTTTCCGATCTAACAATGTCCAGAATGCCCTAGACCCAATGCTCTTCTGGACCATCTTAGGTCAGCCATGTTGATTATTCTATCGAAAATAATTCTCTTATCCACGCACATTGGTGGTTTTATGCTTCTAATTATGTTACTTTGTGTGAGCTCTGCATCTTTTATTGAACAGTGCTTCGGTCAGTACTATCGTTGGCCTATATATCGCAGTGTCCAAGTACCTAACATAATCTGACACGGTTCTGCGTCCATAATGCCCTGAGCATTGTCCGAAAATTCCCGACCATTTCAGATTTTGTGACGTAAGACTCAAGCGCTTTTAGCGCAGCCTGACTGTCAATGTCCGAGTAGATAACGATATTCTTGTTGGATATTGATCCCTTCTCAAGTCAATCCGCAGCTTTGAGTACAGCTAGAACATCTGCTTGGAGTACACTGCATGTGTCCGGAAGTTTATATCTCTCGGGTATATACCTGACCCCGTTTGAAGGTTTAAGTTTCTTTTCCCAAAAAATCGAATGAGGATTATTTCTGTTGGGTTAACTTATAATCCTTCTATAGCACCAGACATTAACTTTGCGCTAAAGCATTTTGCATTTTTCGGTAATATTGAATTCTTGTTTACCTTTTGTTATTATAACTAAGTCATCTGGATAGCCTTGCGTTCTATTATCTGGAGCTCTAACTCCAGACTAACTCATGTGGTTCAGAAGTAGGTCCACTACAATTGACTTACTAGTACTGTCCAGGTACCTAACAACGACCTCCGATTCATCAACTTTGGATATCGAAATTTTACCAAACTTGGCGGAAAGAATACTACTATTTAACGTGAAACAAATCCATTTGGTAGTTCGTGGTAGTTGTGCTTTTGGCATCGGCAGCTGTTTAAATAGTCTTACGAGCATTTTGATACAATTATTGGGAGTTTGTGAATGGTTACTTACTTACTTAGATGGCGCTACGGTCCGGGGTGGACCTGGGCCTCAACCAACAAACCTCTCCAGCCACCACGGTTACGAGCCAGCTGCCTTCAGTTGCGCACGGCAAGTTGGTTGGGGTCCCCCTCCACTTGTTTGCGCCACCTACCGCGAGGTCGTCCTCTACTGCGTCTTCCATCCGGGGTGGATTCGAAAACTTTCTAAGCGGGAACATTGGGCTCCATCCGCTCTAAATGACCCAGCTATCTTAGTCGCTGTATATGAACTCTTCTGACTAGGTCGATGTCCTTGTACAGGCCGTATAGCTCGGCATTGTACCTTCTCCTCCACTCACCGTCTATGCAGACGGGACCAAAGATCGCTCGAAGAACTTTTCTCTCGAAATAACTAAGGGCATCCTCATCCGGTTTTGTCAAAGCCCATGCCTCTGCGCCATACAGCAGGACTGGGATGATTAAAGTCTTATAAAGAGTTACCTAAGTAGTTCAAGATAGGGCTTTGCCACTCAATTGCCCTTTTAGCCCATAGAAACAAAAATTGGCAAGAGTAATTCTTCGTTTGATCTCCCTACTGATGTCATTTGCGGAATTCACCATAGAGCCTAGGTATATCTGTCTATTGTGGCGTTCTGTCCAAGACGCCGATGTTTTGTGTCCTTTTTTGTAGACAGCATATATATTTGTTTTGCTTTCATTGACCACTAGACCCATCTTTGCTGCCTCGATCTCAATACTCGTAAATGCCCCATTGACTGCCCGCTGAGTTCTTCCGATTATGTCAATGTCATCGGCATAAGCAAGTAGTTGTACAGACTTGTAAAAACTGTACCTCCGGTGTTGGCTTGTGAGTTTCGTACAATTCTCTCATGGTTCGGTAATGTTCTTACCGACTTTGATGGAGCGGCGAGAGTTCTCCATCTTCATTCTGCGCAAACGGACGAGCTTGGCAGGGATGCCAAGACTAGACATGGCTCTGTATAACTCGTCTCTATACACGCTATCATAGGCAACTTTGAATTCGATGAGAAGGTGGTGCGTATCGATTTAATATTCATGGGTTTTTTCCAAGATCTACCGTAGTGTGAATATTTGGTCAATGGTGGACTTTCCCGGCCTGAAACCTATCAGGTTGTTGACGATCGGTTTTAGGCGTTCACATAATACGGCAGACAGGATCATATATGCGATGTTGAAAAGACTTATACCTCTGTAATTGGCGCAGTTCAGAGGGTCGCCTTTCTTCAGGATCGGGCAAACGATGCTGTGGTTCCATTCATTGGGCATACTTTCGTCCGACCAGATTTTACAGATGAGCTGGTGCATGCTCCTTACCAACTCATCTCCTCCTGCCTTGAAAAGTTCAGCGGCAAGGCCGTCGGCTCCAGCAGCTTTGTTGGATTTGAGTTTAGATATCGCTATCCTCACTTCATTCTGATCAGGTTGACGGGAATCTTGACTTCCATCGTCACTGTTGAATGGCTCATTCTGCCTGACAGCGGAATATTGGTCATCATCGCCGTTTAACAGTCTGCAGAAGTGTTCCTTCCATATCCTCAGCACCGACTGCGATTCTACTACTATGTTACCATTTTCGTCCCTGCAGGCTTCTGTTCTGGCTTTGAAACCCTGGCATGTTCTTTTTACCCTTTGGTAAAATTTTCGAACATCATTCCTGCAATAAAGTCCCTCAATCTCCTCGATCGAGCGCTTCTCATGCTTTTTTTCTTCTTTCTGAGAAGTCTATGTTCCTCTTTTCTCCTACGCACGTAGAGCTCGTAAGCAGCTCTAGTCCTTCTATGCAGCGCCGTTTTGTACGCCTCTTGTTTTGCTGCATGTGCTTTATCAAACCAGGGGTTTCGTTGTGGTGTCCGGGAGAAACCCAGTACATCAGAGGCGGCATCTCTGATGGCTTGTTGGCAACGCTGCCACTGGTCTTCCGCATTTGCTGCTGGCGGCATAGGACTTAGATTAAGATTAGAAGAAATTCGATCGGCAAAGATTCTGGCGGTCTCTTGCGATTGTAGCTTTTCGACGTTAAATTTCCTCACAGTATTTGGTTGATTTCGCTCCGTTGTGGATATCCGCATCCGTACCTTGGCTACAACTAGGTAGTGATCCGAGTCCACGTTGGCTCCTCGGAATGTCCGGACACCCAGAATACTGGAAGAGTGCCTTGCGTCGATGTGATCGATTTGGTTGACAGTTTTTCGATCAAAGGAGAGACATGTTCCTTTGTGAATGTCGAGACGTGGGAACCGCGTACTAGCTACGGCAAAGTTTCGTCCCGCTGTAAAGTCGATTAGCCTGAGTCCGTTGTCGGAAGTGATGTCGTGCAGGCTGTGCTTTTCGACCACGCTACTAAAGACGTCCTCTCTTCCTAGCTTTTCGTTGAAATCACCTAGGATAATTTTAACGTCGTGGCTAGGGTATTGCTCATACGTCTTGTCCAAGAGCTGGTACAAGTCATCCTTTGTCGCGTCGTCCTTCTCCTCATTAGGGGCGTGAACGCATATTAGGCTAATGTTGGCAAATTTAGCCTTGATACGAATAGTCATGTGACGCTCGTTCACATGCCGGAAACTCAAGACTTCTTGCCTACGTCTGCCTCCAATGACAAATCCGCACCCGAATAGACGCTGTCGTTTTTGTCTGTAGCAATCGCCGTAGTAGATGTCGCAGTTTTTCGTACTCCTTTTGCCTGGCCCATCGCATCGCACTTCTTGGATGGCGGTAATGTCTGCTTTGAGACACTCTCGGGCCTCCGCAAGTTGTTCGGCTGCACGTGGTTTGTAGAGGGACCTAACATTCCACGTGCAGACACGAAGATCGTTGTCCTTTTTACGTTTGCTTGGGTCGTCAACAGCAAATTCATGCGTATCCGAGGCTGTTGGTTGCTTCGTAACCGAAGGTTTTTTACGTGGTAGGGAAGTTAACTCGACGGCACAATCCCCAGCCTGGAGGACCAGATCCTTTTCTTGCAACCCCTAGGACAAGGGGCCGGATACACCGATGTCAGTAACCCACTTCGGGGATATGAGCGCTGCCGTTGGCCCATTAAGGGTTCATCCGCCACTATCTCTTTTTCAATACCCTGACGTAGTATTGAAAATCCTTACAGACCTCAGCTTTAAATGTGTCGAAGTAGCTCCGGTAAGGTATCCGCTGGTCTGTAGACGTCACCGTTGATTCCATCGGGAGAATTCATCCGCCGCACGTCCTCCTTCTCAGAACCTCTTGCTAGATTTGTGAGACGCATATTTCAGCCAATCAGGTCAACAAGAGATGCCTCGTCCGGTTAAACATATGCGCGCTGAAGTTCACCCAGATATGCTTACGCAGGTCTGAGTGTTCAGCTACAAATACCATATACCGTCAGACTCAGCATACGCTCATCGTTAGTTCACTATCAGATAGCTATCCAGCGGGCACCATGGGGAGGTGATGATGCGATTTTGCCCACCTTGTGAATGGTTATCATACCGAATTGTATATACGAGTACTAACTAGTTGTATCAGTTAGAGGCTTTCAGCTACACAGAGTAAAAATTGAAAGACTCTAGCTCCCTAAATTTAATTAACTAGAAACTAAGTAGTAAATCTATAATCAAGTATAGATTTACATTTAGGGGAAGTGTTATACTTCCATATATTTCGTGGTGTGTATTGTTCTAAACATACATATGCATGTTTCGAGGTTTTTCTAATAGAAAATCCATTAAAAGTACATTATGTATTTACTAATGATTAAAAAAAACAATGATAGTTGCCAAGTTTTTAAGTTCTTTCTTGTATTGATTGGATCAATGATTTAGATAATGAGGTCAATTAGTTTAGTATACATCACACTCCATCCCTGTGGTATGAGGGTCTTACTGTATGTTCATATCGTGCGAACTTAATCGATTTAGTTCTTTTGAAATCTAACTTTCGCATTTAGTTAACAGGTTGGCGTTGAATTAGGTTTATCAAAAAGTATGTTTGTAAGAAATAAAAAAAGTTGTTACGTAGGCTTCACACCCTGTGCAGGTTACTCTAATGAAATCTCTTTATCTGCACTCCACGATCCGTTTGGTGGAATCTGTGGACCACCACGTGCTACTATTTTTCCCCCCTATACTGCAAATACATTAGATTAGATTAGATCATATAAGGCTTATTGAAAAATGAATTCATAATGAAGATTACAGGAGTAATAAGATAAATACAAATCCTTTAAATAATATGACTAAAGCCTCTGCCAGAATGACAATTTATTAATAGTAACATTAACATAATAAATCGTTGTGCCTTAGTGAAGAACATTCGTATGTTCTCTATTAATTAAAGCGAAATAGAGAGCGGATTTAAAAGTAGAGATCCTTAGACTATAAGTGAAAAGGAAACGCGTAAGCTGACAAAATGGCAAAGCTGCCCTTCTTCTTCGTCCTATGTATTTCTGCGAGGTTATGATCCGAAAACAAGGGATCATAACACTTCCACTTCACCGCATTTCTACTGATCCGCCTGTGGGGTTCGCCTATTTGACCTCAGAAAATATCGGCAGGCCTCCCGATTTTGGATCACTCGGTTACTGAGGCCAATGAAATGCCGATGTCGTCGCATTTGTGTGATACAGGCGTTTATAGGCCTGCCTCTTCTACCTCCCGAAGTCTTTTGGAACGTTCACTGATATTGCCTTTTTAACAGGGTTCAAATGATCTCTTCTTTGAACGTGGCGATACCAGCTGAACCGGTCGCGCTCTATCTTTCGTAAGATTGTTTCCTTGACGTAAAGGCTTCCACGGATCTTCGAACTCTTATTCGATCAAGGTTTGTCACTCCTGCTGTCATGCGAAGCATCTTCATCTCAGCTGTCGTTAATTTACTCTCATACTTTTGGTACATCGTCGAACATTGTGAACCGTATGTGAGCGCTGGACGCACTACTGTGGTGTAGAGCCTTCCTTTCAACTTAGCGGACATTTTTCGGTCACAGAAGATAGCGGAGTTTTCTCGCCACTTCATCAACCCTACGCTTACGCGATGATTGATGTCGTCATCACAGTTTGGTTTGCTATTGATCATAGATCCCAGATATTTGAACTTTTCGCACTTGGAATAAAACGACCACCTGCTAACCCAACCTTGGCTTGTATGTATACTTCTTAGCAGAGTAGAAAGCGCTGCTACCATATAATTCGACTTGAGATTTTGTATCATTCTATTGTAACAGCATGAAGATAAAGTAACCCTTGTCTTCGTTGAAATGTAATGCAATATCTGTCAGGGATAGCAGCATTTTCACTGACAATCAGGTCCCTGCAATCGTGCTTTTTCACGGGGCAGTTCAACATTCACCTATTCTTGGTGCCAGACAACAAAGACATTCCAGGTAACTACAAGCTTGACGAACAATCTGTCAGGGATATTGGCATTTTCCCTGACAGTCAAGCGACAATCAGGTCCCTAGAATCGTGCTCTTTCACTTCAAAGACCGTCTTAAACCGACGTTTGTCTCTGAAGGAGATGACGGAGCAGTTCAATTCAACATTCACCTATGCTGGAAGCCAGGCCACAGAGACATTCCGACTAACTGCAAACTTGACGAGCTCGCCAAACAGGGTACGACTCTAAAAATTCTGCCACAATGGTGGACCCTATTACGCACATGTCCGGCCCTGTCCGAAAAAAGACTGCTCCATCTAGGGAATCCTTTCTTCGATGATTTCGCCGATCAGCCAACCTAGTCAACCTAGCCTAACCTAACCTAACCTATTCGAATAAAGCCTATTTTAAATGTATTGTTAAAAAGTAACAAACCCTTTGTGTTTTATGTAAGCCTATCTTAGAGTTAAAATGTATTTTTCTCTTTAAGTGAATTAAAATAAAATCAACATTTCTGACTTACCTTGAAGAAAATGATGAAGTGCCAGAACTAGATCATGTGATTACAAAACATTGTGAACAGTCCCCCTTATAAAACAATTTTCTAGGTTTACGCTGAAAGCAATTAAGTCAAATTTAATAAGTGAATCCAATCAGAGCCCCGACCTCAGTAAATATATAAAACATTCTTCAAACTCCCACCTCTCAACATAGTTTTCTTTAGCCTCATATATTATATTATTTTAGCAAATAAAATCCATTAGATGTCTTATCACAAATCTTAAGCAACAACAAAATAAAATTCCAAACCAAAGCACGCAACATAAATGCTATGTTCCTTGCTATTCCTTGATACACTTTGGCCTTAATCACCAATTGTTGCCTGTTTTTACCAATTACACTGCATGTGCTTCTTTATACAAGACTCGCATAATCATTTTGTACTCCTTATGCCGGCGGCGCGGCTAAGGTCTATAGCAACCATCTGTATAGCCATATCCTGGAATAACGTTGAACTGTAATACACCAGCAGAAGTAGCCATAGTCGCCGCGCCATGGCCGTCCGAATGAAACAAATCGATTGCTTAGCGTGCGTTGACCACTCTAACATAAAAAAAAAATACAAAATTTCTACCTTACCCCCATTTAAAGCACCCCCTTTTCAGACAACCTCATTTTTTTGCTCTCAATAGCAATGGCATTGTGTTTCCTGATGTACAACCGTCGTTATATACAACCCGATGGCGTTCCATTACCCTTCGGTCAAAGCAAAAGTTCCAACCAATTTATTTTGTGGTCATAACACCTTTGGTCAGTTTGTAATCAACCCTCCGGTTATGTGGATGTGCTCGTCTAAGTGAAACAAATTCAATTGTGAACAAAAAAGGATAGTCCTCTTAAATAAATCTGAAAAGCATGCTATAAAAAATATCAATGAGGATAACTAACCCTCAGTGTGTTACAAATACAATGTTTAGCACAAGTGCGCAAAATTGGTTAGGAGCGGGCGAGCATCTAAATGGAAATGGTGCACACACTGCAAACGGGCATCATAGTTTTTTAAGAAAACGCAGTGTTTCCAATTCCAATCCAGCTTTGGATCGACAACCAGACATTCACGTGGAATATGAAGTTGCTGTTCCGATTGTGCAATCCTACCGACACACACCTTATCATTCCCTATGGGATTTACATCAGTGGTAATGAAATGTTGAACGTACCTATTTCGATTTTTATTATTTTTTTAAAGTATCTAATGAACCAAAGGAAAATAAATCTCCTCGCACATACAATACAAAATTCACGTGCTTATCGACTTCAGTGCATTTGAATGTCGTTTATATCCTTTCATTAATAAACCATTATGTGCGTACTATTTCAGTAAGAGTTCAACGAACTTTTTCGTAGGTGACATGTCCTTGTCGAGAATAGTGAAGTAGAATATGCGACTTCACGATTTTTTTTTTTTTGTTTTTTAAGTTTTTTTTTTAACTAGAAATCACATTTTTGTTGTACTTCGACCGAAATACTGTAGATATTGAAGGCGAAGTTTCCAGGTCGCGTAATCTCACAAAGAGCCGACGTCAATTGGCCGCCAAGGTTGTACGATTTGACGACTTTTTTCTTTGAGGTTACGTTAAATCTCTGGTCTATGACAATAAGCCAGCAACAATTGCCGACTTTGAGGGTAATGTTGTTCACATCATTAGCGAGACTGAGACCAACTTATGTGCACGAGTCATCCAAAATCGAATGCACGCCGTTAAGCAAAGGCTTGGAGGCCATTTGAACGATATTATTTTTAAAACATAATTGTATCGAATGCTGTCTAACTTGAAATGAAAACATCCTCAAATACAACTTGTTTTACTTAAATTCAAGGACGCATCGCCGCATCTTATTAAATGTAGTTATGAATCTTTAAAGAATTTTAATCATATTGAGCTATAAGTTCATAGTGAGGACGATAATATAACCATTTCTATTTACGACTCTGCTGTACATACCCAATCCAGCACCATCTTACTTACTTTGGTGGCGCTACAGTTCGGGGTGAGCCTGGGCCTCAACCAACAAGCCTCTCCATTTAGCTCGGTCTTTATCGAATTGCCTCCAGTTGCGCACTCCAAGTTGGTCGAGGTATCCTTGAACTTGTACGCGCCACCTACGGCGAGGAGGTCCACTACTGCGTCGTCCCTCGGGCTTAGATTCGAAGACTCTGCGGGCCGGAGCGTTGGTGTTCATTCGCTCTACATGTCCTAGCCATCTCAGACGTCCAATACGCAGTTTTTTGACTAGGTCGATGTCGCTGTACAGCTCGTATAGTTCGTTATTGTATTTTCTCCTCCAAAACCCGTCAACGCAAACGGGACCAAAAATCTTACGAAGAATTTTTCTCTCGAAGCGACCAAGGATATCTTCATCCTCTTTCAATAAAGTCCATGTTTCTGCGCCGTAAAGCACGACTGGGATGATCAGGGTCTTATACAGAGTCTCCTTAGTTGTTCGAGATAGGGCTTTACTGTTGAATTGCCATATAAGCCCAAAAAAACGAATCTAATGTAATGCGCGATACACATAAGGTGCAGATATTTATTTTAGAAGTTTCGATTAAGGTAGGGAAGACAATTATAACAATGAAATATGAATACGAAATTTAGACGTGCGTAAATAATGTAATGAGAAACATTTATTATATTGGGGCTATTAAGTAATTACTTGAAGGAGTGATTCCACTTCAGATCTTGAGATTAACCGATCCCTTAAACTTTTGAGAAATTATTTACTTGATGTGACCATACTGCATATTTCGACAGGCAGTTTGTTGAAGATGTAAGGTGCAATATTAGTAAGAAACCGTCTACTGTGCTCTTTTTTAACTGTTGGAACCGTGACTGCAAGATTACTTCTCATTGAGCGTTGTATTTCATTTCTTCTAAAGTGAATATTCCCACTTCTAACAAAGAATATTTTGCTTTATAAATGAAAAGATATCGTAATGGAAGTATTTTTTTTAGATTGGAAAAGTGGAAGGGAAGGCTCGAGTCTATTTTTGTGTAACATTAGTCTTACTATCTTTTTCTGTGCTACTATGAAAGGCTGCAAGTTACTCACGTATGCACAACCACAGCAACCAATGCCATACTCCAATCGAGAATTAACCAGTGCATAGTATATATTTATGAGCAGGTTGTGTGGGACCAATTTTCGTAGATAATAGATTTTATGTAATGAAATGTACAGAAGTTTTTTTAGATACAGTATGTGAGCTTTCCAGTCTAGTTTATTGTCTATCAAAACTCCCAGATATTTAAATTCCCTAACAAATTTTATATTCAAGCAATAGTTATTACAATTGACTCGATCGCAGCCTACATCATGATATTTTAATTCTTCAATTACAATATTGGAGCTATAGGATGAAAAAATGATTGCTTTTGACTTAGTACTCAATACAATTTGATGGTAATTGAACCAAGTACTTAAACTGCATAAATTCTCTTTTATTTTACTTTCTACAGCGGTTAGTGTTTTTTCTGCATAGGAGAGTGCTAGGTCATCTGCATAGGCAGTTATTTGTCCGTTTAGGGGTAAGCTAAAGACTGAGTTTAAGTATACCAGAAACAGTATTGGTCCAAGTACCGACCCTTGTGGCACGCGTGTGTTTGGGGATAATATCACTTCACTCAAGACGCCATTGATGCTGACGCACTGTTTTCTACCATTCAGAAAGGACTTAAAATATTCAAGAAGACTTCCTCTAAAGTCTGCGTTATTCAATTTTTGAAGTAGTACTTCATGATTAACTAAGTCGAAAGCTTTAGTTAAATCCAGAAACAGACCCACAGTTTTTAGATTATTATCAAATACACTGTAGATTTTGTTTAGAAACACCAGGATTGCATAGGTTAGGTTAGGTTAGGTTAGGTTGGCTGTCCACACGAGAGTGCAGACACACTTAGACCAGTGAAGGTCCTTTGTGATACCATGGATCAAACCAATTAGGCCACTCAGGGACTAACAAAACCAACCGGAGCTTTTGACAAAGCGATGGATGCTCATGACGTTCAAGGACGCCAGATCGCAGAGGTCATTAAGGAAGGGGGACCCTAGATGGAGCATTCTTTTATGCGACAGGGCTGGACATGTGCATAGGAGGTGAAGGATGGTTTCTTCCTCCTCCTCGTCCCTACAGCTTCTGCAGAAATAGTTGGAGAAGAGACCAAGTCTTTTGGCGTGTTGGCCTATAAGACAGTGTCCAGTGAGAACACCGACAACGCAGCTGATTTGTGTACGCTTTAACTTGATCAGATCGGCACTACGTTTTTGATCCAGCTAAGGCCAGATCTGTCTCGAAATGTGACACGTTGAGCCGTATCCCCATCTGAGATTGGTCGTGCTAATACCGTTCAGCTTTAGTAGATACTTACATGTAGCGAGGGGCATACCCAGGGCTTGCCTTTCAGGCAAAATCCTTAGAGTGGTACCCTGTCTGGCGAGGTCGTCAGCCCTGTAGTTACCTGGAATGTCTCTGTGGCCCGGCACCCCGCATAGGTGAATGTTGAACTGCTCTGTCATCTCCATAAGAGATAGACGACAGTTTAAGGCAGCCTTTGAAGTGAAGGCGAACGATTCCAGGGACTTGATTGCCGCTTGGCTGTCAGTGAAAATGCTAATATCCCTTACATCCCTTGGAAAACGCTACAATGATCAGGGAGGCGGAAAGAGATGCTCAGATTGAGTTATTCGGAGGAAACACCACAACCCACCCCATTCTCCGTCTTAGATCCATCTGTAAAGAAGTGAACCGAACTACCATCGACAGGGGGAGAATTGTCCCATACATCCCGGTTAGGGATGCTCGTACGAAAGTTACGGTCAAATCTCAGTTTCGGCGGTGTGTAGTCCGTGTTTTCGTGTTTGAAGTTGAGAAGATCAAGGATCGAGGAGTGGCCAAAGCGATAGCTAGACCACTGAGAGGAGGCTTTCAGGCGGATGGCCGCACAGGCAGCTATCTGTTTGCCGAAAATATCTAAAGGTAGCAGGTTGAACAAAATGTCCAGTGCCGCGGAGGGAGTAGTTCTCAGTGCACCACTGATGCAGATGCATGCAGATCTTTGCACCTTAGCTAGTTGAGTGAGGTGGACAGCCCTGTCAAGAGCAGACCACCATACGATCACGTCATATAGTAGTATAGGCCTGATAACGGACACGTATAGCCAATGAGTGATTTGAGGTATAATACCCCAGCTCCTACCTATCGCCTTTTTACAGGAATCAGGAATAGAGAGCTACATTAACTTTCTTGATGGGGTGGCAATGGTGTAGTGGTAACATCGTCAATTGCCACGCTAATGGTTCATGGTTCAAATCCTGATGTCAGCAAGCATTTATTTATTTCTCATGAAATATATAAAGTCAGTCCGATCATTTGCAAAAGCTCCTGTGAACACTACTGCGAAGGCATAACACTGGCAGTAGCTTGGTCATGTGGCTGGAGAAATTGTTCGCTCTGTTGACGATGATTTGCCCTTGACATCGATTATCGGGAAAAAAGTACTGTGAATCAGAAGCAATGACAATAATAACAAAAAAATCTCCCCAGTTATCTGGACGCCACCCCCGGAGAATAGCTGAAGCATAAACAACTGAGCTTCAAAAACCACTACACCAAAATCTTTCTCTCTCTCTCTCTATCCATACTTTCCAAACGCCCGCACTGTGTGTAAGCATGTTAAAGGTATTCATAGCCCTTTAAGTGCGCGCAAATTATAAAAAAAAAAAAGAAAAAAATGCACTCTAGTAGATTGGCCTTCCAGTTTAATTTCCTATCCAAAATAAGACCCAGATATTTTGCGTTTTCAGAGAAGGTGAGACTGGTGCCATTTATCATAGGAGGGTCTATGTGGGGAACTTCATATTTCCTCGTGAAGAGGACGAGTTCCGTTTTATGGGGGTTAACCCCCAGTCCACATTTGGGGGAGCATTTGGTGAACCGAAGGAGAGCATATTGGAGGATATCCCTGAGAGTGTCCGGGTGTTTACCGGAGGCAGCAATAGCAATGTCATCAGCATAGGCGATCACTCTACAACCTGACGTATCCAGGTCCATCAGTAGTTCATTAACTACCAGGTTCCACAGAAGAGGTGATAAGACTCCACCTTGAGGTGTACCGCAGCGAGCAGTTCTTCTGGCCGATGCTCCGCCCAGCTGTGTGTTAATAATCCTGCATGTAAGCAATTGATTGATCAACACTCCGAGCGAAGTATCCACTTTCAGATTTACAAGTGCGTCGGTAATCGCCTTTGGTTTGACATTGTTAAAAGCTCCCTCAATGCAAAGGAAAGCCACCATGGTGTATTCTTTGATGCTCAAAATAGGCATTTAAGGGGATACAATATCAATCTGGCTATCTTTTTCACACCAATGTTACTGACTCCATCAATACCGCACGAGTTTTTCGATTTCAGGTTATTAATGACAGAGAGCAATTCGGAATCATCCACTGGGCCAAAGTAGAAAGAGGATACATTCTGTTTACCAAGCAAAAGTTCCCTATTTTGTTCATTTAGTTGTACATAAGGGACTGGCTTTGACTTTACCGCTGCATTCTTATAGAAAACGTTGAAGTTGTTACCAATTTGAACATTGCTAACTAAAATATTATTATCAAACGATAAGGACTTTATGTTGTGTTCAGTTCTATAGCTGTCCACTGTGACGTTCTGTCCAATTCGTCGGTGTTGACTGCTCCTTCTTGTTGACAGTATTTACTTGGTTTTGCCCTCGTTTATCGGTAAACCCATTTTGGCCACTTTCGCCGCAATGCAAACGCACCGGTGACAGCCCGATGAGTCCTTCCGATAATGTCTATATCGTCGGCGTATGTAAGCAGTTGTACAGACTTGTAATAGATTGTGCCTCTGGTGTTGGCTTGTGAGTTCCGCACAATCCGTTCAAGTACAATATTGAAGAAGTCACATGACAGCGCGTCACCTTGTCTAAAACATTTTTTGACATCAAAGGTCTCGGCGAGGTCATTACGGACCTTGATGGAGCAGCGAGCGCTCTCCATCGTCAGCCTGCACAGACGGACAAGTTTGGCAGGGATGTCAAAACTAGACATGGCTTTATAAAGCTCTTCTCTATAGATCCTGTCATAGGCGGTCTTGAAATCGATAAAGAGATGGTGAGTATCGATTTGGAATTCTTGGATTTTCTCCAGGATCTGCCGAAGTGTGAAAATTTGATCGATGGTGGACTTTCCTGGCCTGAAACCGCACTAATAGGGTTCAATCAGGCTGTTAATAAAAGGTTTCAGGCGTTCACACAATATCGCAGAAAAGATCTTGTATGCGATGTTGAGGAGACTGATGCGTCCATAATTGGCGCAGTTGAGGGGTTCTCCCTTCTTGTGGATCGGGCAAACGATGCTGAGATTCCATTCGTCAGGCATACACTCGTCTGACCAAATGTTAGAGGTGAGTTCATGTATACACTCTACCAATTCATTACCAGCTGCCTTAAAAACTTCGGCCGGTAAGCCGTCAGGTCCAGCAGCCTTGTTGGATTTTAGCTAGGATATTCCTATCCTAACTTCCTTTTGTTCAGGTGGACGGAAATTTTGACTATCATCGTCTATGTTGAATGGTTCATTCTGCCTGACAGCGGGATGTTGGTCTTCGTCGCCGTTATACAGTCTGCAGAAGTAGTTTTTCCATATTCTCAGCACAGACTGTGATTCTACTACGAGGTTTCCATTTTCATCTCCACAAGTTTCTGTACGGGTATTGCTTCTCTGACACGTCCGTTTTACCTTTTGGTAAAACTTCCGTACATTGTTCCTGGAGTATAAACTCTCGATATTCTCGAACGCGCGCTTCTCATGCTCTTTCCTCTTCTTTTGGAGAAGCCGATGTTCTTCCCGTCTCTTTTGCTCGTAGAGCTCACGAGCAGCTCTCGTCTTCCGCTGCAGCGCCGCTTTGTATGCCTCTTGTTTTGCTGCATGCACTCGCCGGCATTCTTCGTCAAACCAGGGGTTTCGCGGTGGTGGGCGAGCGAGACCCAGCACATCAGTCACGGCGTTTCTGATGGCATGTTGGCAGCGTCGCCACTGGTCTTCGGCACTTGATACTGGCGGCATAGGGGTGATGGAGAGATTTCGGGATACGCGTTCAGCGAAGAGTCTGGCGGTCTCTTGGGATTGTAGCTTTTCGACGTTAAATTATCTCATAGTGATTCTTCTTTGTTGCTCAGTTTGTTGCTCGTACCTTGGCTACAACAAGGTAATAATGCGAGTCTATGTTGGCCGCTCGGAAGGTCCGGACATCCAGAATACTGAAGGCATGCCTTGCGTCGATCGCAATATGATCAACTTGGTTGAACGTTACATGATCATTGGACCGCCATGTCTGCTTATGAATATTGAGATGAGGAAACCATGTGCTTGCTATGGTGACATTTAGCTCCACAGCGAATTCAATTAGCCTTAGTCCGTTATCAGACGTGGTGTCGTGTAGGCTACCCTTACCCACTGTCCTTCTAAAGACTACCTCCTTTCCTATTTCGGTGTTAAAATCGCCCAATACGATTTATTTATTTATTTATTTATATATATTCTTTATTCTCATACATTCATTCATAATTTATACAAAATTCTTACAATTCAATTCTTAAAATATGTCTAAATTACAAATGAGAATAGTTAGTGACATTTTTATTCAATGAAATAAATAGAGATAAATGTCACTTCAGATCAATACAATGTGGGGTGAACAAGTGTATATAGTATATTAAAAATTCATTCCAAATTCAAAATTAATACAAAAAGAGAAAAAAATAGAGACAAACAAAGGCAAAGTTTCATCAAATATTGAAGCGCAATAAAGAATCTATATCATTGTGATTAATATCAAGAAGCCACATTTTTACTTTTTTTAAAAACCCGGGTAGAGTTCTAACGATTCGTATATTAGCGGGAAGACCATTAAATAATTTGCAAGAAACAATCAAATAGAAGTTCCTGAAGCTGGAGGTATGAAAGGAGGGAATACAGACGAAAGTTCCGGTGTTGCTTCGTAAGTTGTGGTAGTCAGAGTTCGGGCTTTGCAAATAGCCACCCCTTATGAAGAAAATTTTGAGGACTCTAAAATAGTAGAGATGCCTTACAGGCAGAACTTCCATTTTTCTAAATAACTCCATGGAGTTAGCTAAACGAGACGATTTACATACCTTCCTAATAGCACTTTTTTGTAGGACAACGTCGTATTTAAGACATTGCTCGTATGTTTTGTTGAGGAGCTCGTAGAACCATTCTTTGGTGGCAGGGTCCTTTTCTCCGTGGGGGCATGAACGCATAGTAGGCTTATGTTAGCGAATTTAGTATTGATCCGGATAGTCATAATACGCTCGCTTACGTGTCGGAAGCTTAAGACTTCTTGCCTAAGTCTGCCGCGTATGACAAATCCGCATCCGAATAAGCGTTGCCTGTTGCCTCTGTAGCAATCACCGTAGTAGATGTCACAGTTTTTCATCCTCTTTTTGCCCGGGCCATCTCATCGCACTTCCTGAATGGCGGTAATATCTACTTTATAGCAGTCTAAGGCCTCTGCTAGTTGTTCGGCTGCACGTAGTCTGTAAAGAGACAGAACATTCCACGTACAGATCCGAAGGTCGTTGTCCTTATTTCGTTTGCTGGGGTCGTCATCAGTTGAGTCGTCCTTATCCGGGGCTTTTGGTTATTTCGGAAACATAGGCTTCTTACGTGGTAGGGAAGTTACCCCGACGGCACAACCCCACCAATCCAGCACGATCGCTAAGTACATAATGTTGTACTAAAAAACGTACTTTTTCACAATATAAAATACGTTATATAATATAATAAATAAACTTTAATTGTATGACCTATAAGAAGCAGACTTATTCCACTATTCGTTCGAGTGAAAAAATTGTTCGCAAAAATAATCACTTCTTTAATATATATGTATATACATTGTACATACATATATAATATATTTTTTATTACACTTAATCTTTTTGGATTTCTTGTTTGGATTTTAATTTAATAAGTGTTTTGAATCAAACTGAATAACGTGAACATTAATTAAATTAGATAAGAATAACGTATTTCGACTATAATAAATTGAACTCAGTGAACATTATTGAATTGTAGGATACCTAAGAAATATTCAAGTCTTAGCGACTTTAAGTATTTAGTTAGTAACGATTTTGATTTGGTTCTGAAGCTCAGACCTTATTATAACAATAAAAAAATATAAATTTCAATTCGCTGGAATAATATAAGAGAAATGTCGCCCTGTAAAAATACTAATGTCGTGTTTAAAACGCTGCCAAAAAGTAACGGTACTAAGAAAATTGATAATTTTTAAACTGTTTATTTTCTGTATTTCCAAAAAACATTTAGCAACATTTTTAGGAAATATTTCAGCAAGTTATAGCAAATTCAGTTATTTAAGTCGCTTAAAACTATAAAATAAACTTTGAGCTCTTTGAACTACCTCTAAATGACATATTTTTCTTCGTTTTAAGGGCTTATTACAAGTTTAAGAAGCCAAACTTTCAGAAAGTCGCGGCGCACCAAAGGAAAAATGTGTTTTAAAATTCCCATACATTTTTGGACCAGTTTAATGTATATACGGAAAAGTTTGTCAACATAAAGCATACCATATACTCGACTCGAAGTCAAGAGTGGGCCTGATAAATGTTTGTTGGTGACTGTGTACCGTCCATCCCGTAAATTGAAGGAAGAGTACTTGAAGGAGCTTGAAAATACCCTAACCAGACTAACCTAAATTTTTTTTTGCTCGCTTAAGTTTAACATGAGTGGCAGTAGCATTGCGCAAATATTGAAGCACAGATCATTTCGTCACTTTGATTTACCACGTCTGCAAAAAATATTGGTAGCTTGGGTCTTTATGATATTTGCAATGCTGTAAATATTGGTTTAAAAGTTTCTTGGCAACTACGCTAACAAATGCGTTGTAAGAAACCTATGTCCCAGAAATAATAAATGTATTAAGGCCTCAAAGTTGTCCATGGTTTACAACCGACTTAAATTATTAATTCAGAAAAGAGAACGCTTTTTAGAAGATTCAAAAAAATGCCATCGGAGTAAAATAGGTGTCAGTACATCTTTGCTCGAAATAGAGTTACTGCTATGATACGTTCCTCCAAGCGTTCATATTTCCTTAAACGTCTCAACCCAAAGTTAAACTCAAAAGTTCTAAGGAATAACTTAAAAGAAGTAGGTGTGGTGGACAATGACAGGCCTAGACGTACCTTCAGTTCGACAGAAATGGGCGTCGTACTCGTTTATTTTATTTCATTTTCTATTTATAATTTAAATAAGTATTTATATCAATAGAAATAAGTTTAGAAAAAGAATAATAGGTATCATTCATTGTGCGGTATCATAGGATTGTGCGGAACTCACAAGCCAACACCGGAGGCACAATCTATTACAAGTCTGTACAACTGCTTGCATACGCCGACGATATAGACATTATCGGAAGATCTCAGCGGGCTGTCACCGGTGCTTTTGCAAGCATTGAGGCGGAAGCGGCCAAAATGGGTTTGGCGATAAACGAGGGCAAAACCAAGTATATGCTGTCAACTAGAAGGGAAAACCAACATCGACGAATTGGACAAAACGTCACCGTGGGCAGCTATAACTTCGAGGTAGTAAGGGACTTTGTCTACCTTGGCTCTGCTATAAATTCAGCAAACAAAATCAGCGCAGAAATCAATCGAATAATAACTCTTGCCAATCGCTGTTTTTTTGGGCTTATAAGGCAATTCAACAGTAAAGCCCTCTCTCGAACAACTAAGGAGACTCTATATAAGACCTTGATCACCCCAGTCCTGCTTTACGGCGCTGAAACATGGACTTTATTAAAAGAGGATGAAGATATCCTTGGTCGCTTCGAGAGAAAAGTTCTTCGTAAGATTTTCGGTCCCGTTTGCTTTGACGGGTTTTGGAGGAGAAGATTCAATCACGAACTATACGAGCTGTACAGCGACATCGACCTAGTCAAAAAACTGCGTATTGGACGTCTGAGATGGCTAGGACATGTAGAGCGAATGGACACCAACGCTCCGGCCCGGAGAGTCTTCGAATCTAACCCCGAGGGACGACGCAGTAGAGGGAATTATCGCCGTAGGTGGCGCGCACAAGTTCAAGGGGACCTTGACCAACTTGGAGTGCGCAACTGGAGGCAATTAGCTAAAGACCGAGCTAAATGGAGAGGCTTGTTGGTTGAGGCCCAGGTTCACCCCGAACTGTAGCGCCACCTAAGTAAGTAAGTATCATTCTATAATTTTATATATAAAATACAATGTATGTTTGTATGTATGTTTGTTTGTTTGTTTGTTTGTTTGTTTGTATGTTTGTATGCTATGGACTCGGAAACCACTAAACCGATTGGCCTCAAATTTTCAAGATATCTTCGGTATTGTCCCGAGAGTGTTCCTGTGAAGTTTGGTCAATCGGCCCACTACTTTAGGAGTAATTTAGTAGCAAAGTACTTTGGTACTACAATTTTATTTTTTTGTTAGGTGCAGCAACGCACGCCGCCAGGTACCCTTGGTCCAGCAGTCTACCCACTACTTTCGTATTATAGTACTTTGGTAATAAACAACATTTAATATAAATAAGGTTGGACCACTTACCCACTATTGTCCGGTACAAAACTGTTTTCTAACAGACTTAGCCCCAGGCACCTGCCTGTCAATTGTTGCCCAAGGCGCCTGCCTGACAGTTGTTTTTTTTTTTTTTTTCCTGCTAGGCGCGGCAACGCGCGCCGGGTGGCCGCTAGTCTTATATATAAAATACAGTGTATGTTTGTTTGTTTGTATGCTATGGACTCGGAAACCACTGAACCGATTGAGCTCAAGTTTTCAGGCAATCTTCGGTATTGATCTCGAGAGTGTTTCTGTGAAGCCCACTACTTTAGTAGTAAAGTTACTTAAAGTGCTCCCGACCCTTGGAGAGTCTCTGCCTGAGACACGGCTGTTTTCCATCCTCTGCGATCCCGGGTACGCTGCTTCCAGTTGTGAAGACCAAGTTTTCTTGCATCCGCGACAGCTTGATCTTTATACCGGCGGTTCGGCCTTTTTTGCCGTGGCGAACCTGGGGGCTGAGATTCGAAGATTCTCTTAGCTGGAGCGTTGTTGTCCATTCGCTCGATATGGCCGAGCCAATGTAGTCGACGTGTCTTGGCTTCTTGGACTACATCCGGTTGTATCTTCTCCTCAATTCGCCCTGCTCGTATGTGGGATCTAACATCCGGCGAAGTATTTTTCGCTCAAAGGTACCCAATATTTGCTCTCCTTTCTTTCTTATCGTCCAACACTCGGCGCCATAAAGAAAGACTGGTAAGATGAGCGTTCTATAGAGCATTAATTTGGTCTGTCGAGTTAGGAGTTGAGCCCAGTTGTTTGGCCAAACCGAAGTAGCTGCGGTTTGTTAAGGTTATTCTTCGTCGAATCTCCATGGAGGTGTCATTTGTGGGATTTATGTTTGCTCCGAGGTAGATAAACTCTTTAACTACCTCGAAGTTGTGGTCATCAACAGTGACGTTCTGTCCAAGGTTTGGAGCAGATAATTTTTTGTTTGTTAACAACATGTACTTAATCTTGTCCTTACTTCAAGACCTACTCATTTCGCCTGCTCTTCAATTGCCGTAAATGCTTCTACAATGGCTTGCCGGGATCTTCCGATGACGTCAATATCGTCCGCGTATCCCAGCAGTTAGATGAATTTGTGAAAGATAGTGCCTTCCGTGTTTACACCTGCCCTACGCACTATCTGCTCCAGCACAATATTGAAGAAGTCACATGACAGCGCATCTCCTTGCCGGAACTCGGTGCATGTTTGGAAAAGTTCAGAAGACCTGTTTCCAAGTTGTAGAGAACATCGCGTCTTTTCCAGTGTTAATCGAAATATCTGGATAAGATTTGACGGTATACCGAATTGGACCATCAATTGTTAGAGTTCAAGATGATGAATGCTGTCGTAAGCTGCTTTTAAGTCGATGAAAAGGTGGTGGGTTTCGACTTGATATTCGTTGGTCCTTTCCAGGATTTGCTTTAGTGTGAAAATTTGGTCTATTGTCGATCTGCCGGGCCGATCACACAACACGTTGGATAGGATCTTGTATGCGACATTTAGCAGGGATATGCCTCGATAGTTCTTACAAGACATAGAATTGCCTTTTTTTGAAGATGGGGCATAATAAAGGTGGGCGCCGTGGCGTAAGTGGTTAGTGTGTCGGATCACTACGCATGAGGTTCCAAGTTCGAATCCCAGAAAACACCAACAAGTTTTTTCACGGTCCCACCTCTCGCGAGCGTCTGACAAACATCCGAGAGTATTGTTGTCACGAAAAAGCTTCTCAAATCGCCGTTCGGATTCGGCATTAAACTGTAGGTCCCTTCCATTCGTGTGAAAAATATAACGCACACAACATGAGTGGTTGCGAGAAGCTAGGCTCTGGCACTTTAAAGAGCTGTTGCGCCAAATATTTGTTTTATTTGATATTTGTTTATTTGCATAATAGAAAAGTGTAGTTAAATGTGAATAATTATAC
The DNA here is from genome assembly GCA_945910035.1 of Brachypalpus laphriformis. Taxonomy (NCBI): domain Eukaryota; kingdom Metazoa; phylum Arthropoda; class Insecta; order Diptera; family Syrphidae; genus Brachypalpus; species Brachypalpus laphriformis. Next base: position 69,023,007 of record OX246754.1, on the reverse strand, counting down.
TATTGTTAAAAAGAGATTTTTGAACATCAAACTATTCATATTAAAAAGCCATTTTTTTACAGCCATCAGAAATGAATTAAAATAATTATGTTTTCTTATTTCATAGGGCAGCTGATTAAAAAGTTTAGGAGCTAACTTTTATTATACCATGCATTGGGATGTTACCTAAGATCCGAGAATTAACTCTTAAGCCATACGAATTTGAGCCTGGCTGTATCCGCTTCGCGTGAAAAAAAACTTTAAGAACTTTATATGTTGTATATAGGTGTTTCAAAGGGAAATAAGACGATCCTGAAATAAAGGCCAACTACTTGTAAGCTTTGCTTTCTTACTTACAATTCTAACAATGTGTTTCTGCGCCGTAATTATTGGGTAAAGAGTGGTGTGATATGCTCCTCCCCAACTAGCTATTCCATACTGTAGTTTCGAATGAACGAGACCAAAGTAAATGGTTGTTAAAAGATTCTTAGAGCAAGTACGTTTCAATAAAAACATTTTTCGAGTAATAGACATCATATATTTTTTAACTTCCCCAGTATGGTGTTCCAATTTAAGTTTTAATCAACCATTACTCCTAAATATTTAAAATGACTGAAGAATTCAATCTCAAAACAACCATTGGAACACGCGGTGTCTTGTTGAAGTTGGATTCTCCAGAAAAATGATTGGCTAAGATAAGTTTCGTACATGCTGCTGAATGAAAGATAACAATACAATCATCAATTGGAGCTGTTTCTTTTAAACTGAAGGACATCATTTTAGTTGTTTCGCATATAATGAGACCATGTCTCGCAAACCATTGTCTTACTCGTAATACATTTAAATCTTTTTGTAATTGAATGGTCACTTCAAATAAAGAATTACTAACGTTCATATGTCAATCATCCTGAAGAAAGGAGACCCTCTGAACTGCGCCATCTACAGAGGGATAAGTCTCCTCAACATCACATAGAAGATCCTGTCTGCCGTATTATGTGAACGCCTAAAACCGATCGTCAACAACCTGATAGGTCCTTATCAGTGCGGTTTCAGGCCGAGAAAGTCCACCATTGACCAAATATTCACACTACGGCAGATCTTGGAAAAAACACATGAATATAAAATCGATACGCACCACCTCTTCATTGATTTTAAAGTTGCCTATGATAGCGTGTATAGAGACGAGTTATACAGAGCCATGTCTAGTCTTGGCATCCATGCCAAGCTCGTCCGTTTGTGCAGAATGACGATGGAGAACTCTCGTTGCTCTATCAAAGTCGGTAAGAACATCACCGAACTGTTCGATGTCGGGAAAGGTCTTAGACAAGGTGACGCGCTATTACGCGATAACTTTAACATAATACTTGAGAGAATTGTACGAAACTCACGAACCAACACCAGAGGTACAATGTTTTACGAGTCTGTACAACTATTCGCTTATGCCGATGACATTGACATAATCGGAAGAACTCAGCGGGCAGTCAATGGGTATTTACGAGTATTAAGATCGAGGCAGCAAAGATGGGTTTCGCGGTCAATGAAAGCAAAACAAAATATATGCTGTCTACAAAAAAGGAAACCCAACATCGGCGTCTTGGACAGAACGCCACAATAGACAGATATACCTAGGCTCTATGGTGAATTCCGCAAATGACATCAGTAGGGAGATCAAACGAAGAATTACTCTTGGCAATCGTTGTTTCTATGGGCTAAAAGGGCAATTGAGTGGCAAAGCCCTATCTCGAACTACTAATGTAACTCTTTATAAGACATTAATCATCCCAGTCCTGCTGTATGGCGTAGAGGCATGGGCTTTGACAAAACCGGATGAGGATACCCTTGGTTATTTTGAGAGAAAAGTTCTTCGAGCGATCTTTGGTCCCGTCTGCATAGACGGTGAGTGGAGGAGAAGGTACAATGCCAAACTATACGGCCTATATAAGGATATCGACTTAGCCAGAAGAGTTCACATACAGCGACTAAGATAGCTGGGTCATTTAGAGCGGATGGAGCCCAACGTTGCCGCTAAGAAAGTCTTCGAATCCACCCCGGATGGACGACCCAGTAGAGGACGACCTCACGGTAGGTGGCGCAAGGAAGTGGAGGGGGACCTCAACCAACTTGGCGTGCGCAACTGGAGGCAGCTGGCTCGCAACCGTGCTAGCTGGAGAGATTTGTTGGTTAAGGCCCAGGTCCACCCCGGACTATAGCGCCATCTAAGAAGAAGAAGAACGTATGTCAATGCCATGTCGTCAGCAAACGCTCTTGCTGTTTAATGGTTGTTCAAAGAAGGAGTTTATGCATATTAAAAACAATAAAGGGCCCAAGACAAAACCTTGAGATACACCGGAAATTATCTCTAATACATCGCTAAATATTTCATCGAATTTTACTCTTTGGTGCCTACCCGATAAGTAAGAAGCGAACCAATTGTAAACTTGACCTCTAAAACCAGCTTTGTACAGTTTGTCTAAAAGAATCTGATGATTGACCATACCAAATGCTTTAGTCATATCAATAAATAAGTAATTTTATTGTTATTAAAGCCCTCGCTTACTTCACCGCAAAGCTTTAATGTTGCATTTTCAGTAGATTTACCTTCACGAAAACCGAATTGGTCATTGCTCAAAATATGTTCTCTGTTCAAAAATAAAATCATGCGATGCTTTATAAGTTTTTCAAACAGTTTTGAATGGCCCATTTCAATACGATTACCCTTTTTAAACAATGGAATGACTTCCGCTTCTTTCAAGGACGACGGAGCTCATGTTCATACAGTGCGGTTTCACCTCGGCAGATCCTGGGGAAAACCCAAGAGCTCTAAATCGATACTCATCATCTCTTTATCGAATTCACCGACCGCGTACTATAGCATCTATAGAGAAGACCTATATAGAGCTATGTCTAATTTTGACATCCCTGCTAAACTTGTCCGCCTGTGCAGGATGACGATGGGAACGATCGTTGCTCCATCAAGGTCGGTAATGACCTTACCAAGACCTTTGATGTCCAAAAAGGTTTTAGACAAGGTGACGCGCTGTCATGTGACTTCTTTAATATTGCACTGGAACGGATTGTGTGGAACTCACAAGCCAACACCAAAAGTCCGTACAACTGCTTGCATATGCCGACAATATCGATCTTACTGGGGGAACTCAGCGGGGTGTCACCGGTGCGTTTACAAGCATTCAAGCGAAAGCGGCCAAAATGGGTTTAGCGATAAACTAGGGCAAAACCAAGTATACGCTGTCAACAGGAAGGGACAATTAACACCGACGAACAAATTAACACGGACAGAACGTCACAGTAGGCAGCTACAACTTCGAGGGACTATGTCTACCTTGGCTCTGTTATAAATTCTGAAAATGACATCAGCGTAGAAATCAAGCGAGAATAAGTCTTCCCAACCGCTGTCTTTTTGGGGCTGAAAGGCAATTCAACAGTAAAGTGCTATATGAAACAACTAAGGAGACTCTATATAAGACCCTGATCATCCCAGTCCTGCCAGCGCTGAAATATGGACTATATTGAAAGCGGATGAATATGTCCTTGGTCGCTTCGAGAGGAAAGTTGTTCGTAAGATATTCAGTCCCGTTTGCATTGACGGTTTTAGAGGATTCAATGACGAACTATACAAGCTGCACAGCAAGATCTACTTAGTCAAAAAAAAAATGCATATTGGACGTTTGAGAGGGCTGGGACATGTAGAGCGAATGAACACCAACGCTCCGACCCGCAGAGTTTTCGAATCTAACCCAGAGGGCCGACGCAGTTGAGGGCCTTCTCGCTGTAGATATCGCGCTCAAATTCAAGGGGACCTCAGCCAACTTGGAGTGCCCAACTGGAGACAATTAGCTAAAGACCGAGCTAAATGGAGAGGATTGTTGGTTGAGGCCTAGGTTCACTCCGAACTGTAGCGCCACCTAAGTAAGTAAGTAAACACTCATAGAGGCTTTTATGGCAACTGAAGATCAAGAGTAACAACTTTGTCTCGAAAATAAAACCAGAAATACCAGACCTCCCAAACCTAGATAACTAAAAGCAGAGTGGGAATCGTCGAGGATAGAAGGTTGGGGTGTCACAGACAGAAACTCTTCACGGGTCGGAAGCCCGTAAAGTAAGTAAGAACATATATATTATACTAAGAAATTACAAATCCGCTGTTTGTTTAAAACATACCACAATGCCGTCATTGGTCTTGCGTGATTACCACAAATTGATTTTATCAATTTGTCAAGAACAAGGCTATCAAAAAAAATAATAAAAATTGTATAAAACCAAATGCCGACATTTACGTCTATACGCCAATTACAACATGCAAAAAAAATAAATATTGAAGCATGTTGTTCAAGTTCCATACATAGACGAACATAAGTGGTCGTTAATAACTATCCAGGATATGGATTTTTTTCAGGTTTGTCTGTGAACTCTATGTACATGCATAGCTCACTTCTAATGGACACCTCAAGTTCAATAACCTCCTATTATGAAGTTTACCGTGCGTCAATTTTCTATCGTCACGACACCACCAACTGCCCGTGGGTCTATTAGAACGGAAATAGGGGCTCCCATTCATGTTCAAGAACCGAACAATGTACATAGAGTTATTCATGGAATTATCAACATTTGATTGGAGTGATTCATTGACTCCGGTATTCATTAGTTGGCAAATCGTTACACCTGAACTAAAACAAAGAAACCGCAGCTGGAGGAATGGTTTCTTCTCACTTTCTTAATATTTAGGTTACCAACTACTTTGATATTCAAATGGTCAAAATAATTTGCGTATCAGTATACAATACTTGTACATATAAAGAGTTCATTAACTCAATTATTTCGTGTTAGACTGCGATAAAGAAAACTTCACAAAAAAAAGTGGATCAGCAAAACATAGTTAAGAACCCCTTTAATGGTAGAGTTATGTACATACGACATATGTATGTTCGTTACATACTGTTGGGCTCTTTTATGCTAGCCACGAATGTAAGGAGGATGAGAACTTTTAAAGTTTATTCAGATGATTGTATTTTTGTAAATTTCATTTCATCAAATTCAACATCCAGTATGTGAAAAGAAAATAGCTGAGCTGACTTTTCCGCAAAAATCAAATTAGACTTGTCTATAAACTATTCACGTATATGCAATTACAGAATGCACCCTTACGAGTGTGTGTATCAAGGCCTTGAAGTTATATTGATTTAAATAGGTAATCTTTGGTATATGTACAAACTCATTATTATAATTATGTAATGTTAGAGATATGGAGCACTGATAGTTATTACGAGGCTTATTGAGCTAATCAATATATTTAGGCTACTTTCGTTCATTATTTTCTCGATGAGAGTAATGTGTGTTCTAAAGTTGAGCTGCTCCACATTTTTCCCTTACATAATGGAGGAACATTTACAAATTATGTTAGTTGACTTAGAAAAAGCATTCGACACTACCACGAGATCTGATATGCGTGGCACTTAGACATCGAGAGGTTCCATAAACATATGTAGAGATGAGCATGGACATGTACGAAGGGAGCAAATACAAGAATAAGAAGCCCCGCAGGTGTAACCGAAGAGTCGGGGTACACCAGGCAAGCGTCTTATGTTCTTTGCTCTCTATTGCAGTCCTTGACTATCTACTTACTTACTTACTTAGGTGGCGCTATATTTCGGGGTGAACGTGGGCCTCAACCAACAATCCTCTCCATTAAGCTAGGTCTTAAGCTAATTGCTTTCAGTAGCGCACTCCAAGTTGGTCGAGGTCCCCTTGAACTTGTCTGCTCCAAATGCCATCAACGCAAACGGGGCCGAATATCTCTCGAAGCGACCAAGGATATCTTCATCCGCTTTCAGTATAGTCCATGTTTCAGCGGCGTAACGCAAAACTGCGACCATCAGGGTCTTATATAGAGCGTCCTAAGTTGTTCGAGACAGGGATTTACTGTTCAATTGCCTTTTCGTCCCCAAAAAAACAGCGATTGGCCAAAGTAATTCTTCACTTGATTTTTACGCTGATGTCGATTTCAGAATTTATAACAGAGCCAAGGTAGATAAAATCCCTTACTACGTCGAAGTTGTATCTGCCCACTGCAACGTTCTGTCCAATTCGTCGGTGCTGGCTGTCCCTCCTTGTTAACATTTTGGTCGCTTCTGCTTCAATGCTTACAAACGCCTCGGACTTGGTAGTGTCCAATAATATAATACGTATATCGATATCGTCTGCATATTTCAGTAGCTGGGCAGACTTATGAAGGATAGTGCATTCTCGTGTGAAAAATAGTGCGAGGGAAGTCGCTGAGACAAGTTCGTTGCCAAGAGTCCGCTTCCTCACTTGGATAAGAACGGGGCATTTTATAATTACATGGAGAGAGGTCTAATCACTTTCCAGGCAGAGTCTAAAAATAGGGTCCGCTTATAGTTTGATTTTATTAAGATAATTCCCAAGGAGGCAGTGGCCACTGATAACACTTGTATTCTTAGGCTGTTCCTGTCCAGATTTCCAAGAAGCTAAAAGTTCTTCAATTACAGTGTAGGGAAAAGTATCATACTTGGACCGTTTCTGGCATAAAGTTTCGGTCCAGATCGAGTTGAACTTGAATCAGATCTGTGTTCTGATGAGTTCTTGGAATAGAACCTTGCTTACATCACAGAAAGGTTCAGGGCCAGTGTAGGGGGACGATGTATTGGTTTTCAGCTAACAAGCCATCCATTTCATTATCCTTATGAATTACCTGTGCATGAATCTAGTGCAGAATCGCCATGTTTGTCGTAGCTAAGTCTGAAAGCATTTCGGCTGTCTTCAGGATTAGCTTTGATCTCGAAACGGCTTTCGGAGCAGCTTGGCTATCAAAGAAGATGAAGATGATTTTGCCACGAATGTCATATTGCAGGTTTAGTCATGCGCGCAAATTGATAGGAAGTATTTCTGCTGAGTATGAGCATTTGCCAAGGCTAAACGAAAGATTAGCTCGTGTTACTGTACTGAATATACCAGATCCGGATCCACAGTCCATGTTAGACACATCCGTATACCACGTCAACATAGAAGCATATTATCCAAGAGCATGCATTCTTAGTGTGTTGGGAAAAGGCTTGAGACTTGGCGCAATACGTTGAATATGATCTTATGCGCGACTTTTACAATAGCAGGGATATACCTGTCAAGTTGTTGAAAGACATACAATCTGAACCTTATTAATGCATTTCTGTAAAAGACAAGTATGACTTATTGGCATCGCCTAGTGAAACACTACCATTGCCGAGATAGCTAAGGCTACCATTCTTACCTCGGTGATAGATGTTCGAAGCTCGTTTTGCCACGTGCATTTTAATATTTTATTAATTCTTTGCTTTCTTTTTTGAACAAACCTTCAACATTAAATCATTCTTTACAAAGACATTGAATCGCATTTTGTTCCTCTTTTTGAAGATGAGGCATACAGCGCTGCCACTCCGGTTATCCAGCATGCTTCGCCAACCCAATGACGACTTGGAGCATGCATCCCACCAAGACACAACATCCATATTTTACAAGCCCTTTAGTTAGAATAGCAGTTAGTTGGTTTCTTCTTCATTGACAGGATATCTTCTTGTCCTATTACACTCTCTACCCGATGTCTGGTGCTGTGTTTACAAATCCGCATTTTTGGTGTCGCGATTATTGGATTTCCGTGTGCGATAGAGAGAGGTCCCGAATGTTGTTGCGTTCACGAGAATCTTCAGCTTTCATAAGTCCGGAGGCCGCGCTGACTTGTGCGTATCTTTTATCACCTTGTTTCATTGAACCCACTCGGTTAAATAGCGAGCCAGTTAGTTTAATGGCACGATTCCCAACCTGAAGGACCAGTTCTAAGTTTAAACCCCTAGAAAGACAGCAAGACGGCTGCTAGGTACGAGTATAATCACAAACTTTAAACTAAAACTATAAAACATTTTGACGATTTTGGCTTGACGAAGAATATGGAAGCACTACACCAGAAGGTTGGGGTCTGAGAGTTGAACGCCGAAACTTCGCAAAGTCACCAGCACTCACCGAGTGAGTCTCATTGCATTATCGTCTCTATTTCTAGTACGCCAACTCAATGGAGACTGTTTTCCACATGGGCTACTGTAAACCTCTCTTTCCCAAGCTTCATAATCTCTAGGGAGTACCCTGGACGATTAGTTGACCACTGTAAATCTTGGCGTGTCCTTATCGTGGGGCGCCGTGGCGTAAGTGGTTAGTGTGTCGGATCACAGCGCGTGAGGTTCCAAGTTCGAATCTCAGAAAACACCAATAAGTTATTTCATGGTCCTACCTCTCGCAAACATCTGACAAACATCCGAGAGTATTGTTATCTCGAAAAAGCTTCTCAAATTGCTTTCGGATACGGCACTAAACTGTAGGTCCCTTCCATTCGTGTTAAAAATTTAACGCACAGAACATGATTGGTTACCAGAGTGAGTGTGACAAAAGCTTCAAGTACCTTAAGCAACAACTATGCGAAGCACCAACACTAGCATACCCCATTCCCGGAGAAATGTTCATCGTGGATTCAGATGCAAGTAACTGTATCGGAGCGGTTCTTTCGCAGGTACACAACGGCCAAGAGAAGGTAATAGCATACTTCAGCAAAGAGGTCTCCAAGCCCCAAAGGAACTACTATGTGACCAGGCGAGAACTTCTGGTGCTGCTTCTGGCGACAAAACACTTCCATAAATACCTCTACGGCCAAAAGTTCCTTTTGCGTACAGACCACGCGGCTCTAAAATGGCTGATGCGGTTCAAAAATCAGGAGGGCCAGATCGCAAGGTGGATTGAACGATTGCAGATGTACGATTACGAAATACAGCATCGTAAAGGAAAACTTCATTCTAATGCGGATGCCTTATCCCGGCGACCATGCGAGATCGACTGCAAGCATTGTGTGCGACAGGAAGAGAAGAACCTTCTTTCCATCCAAAGGGTAAGAGCTGAGCCTATCGCCAGTTGAAGTGCAGGGGAAATCCGCAACGCTCAAAAAGAAGACCCGGACATCGAGCCGATATTAGCGTAGAAGGAGTTTATGGAAAAGCCAAACGGACAGGATATCACGGACAGGAGCTCCACTCTCAAGGCATATTGGGCTCAGTGGGACTCCCTTCATGTGCAAGATGGTGTACTGAAAAGGAAATGGGAAAGGCCGGACGAGAAAGATTTCATAATGCAGCTTGTCTTGCCGCGATCAAAAGTACACGAGGTGCTACGAGAGATGCATGATGGAGCATCCGGAGGTCATTTGGGTGCAAACAAGACGCTGGAGAAAGTGCGAGAACGTTTCTATTAGCTCAGCGCAAGGGAAGACGTAGAGAGTTGGTGCCGAAAATGCGTCGTGTGTGCAGCCAGCAAGGGACCCAGAACGAAAACGCGAGGCAAGATGCACCAGCACAACGTGGGCGCACCCTTTAAATGGATTGCCGCTGACATCGCTGGTCCATTTCCGGAAACCAACAATGGCAACGGTTACGTCCTAGTCGTCATGGACTACTTCAGCAAATGGCCGGAAGGGTTCGCCATCCCTAACCAGGAGGCGAAGACCATCGTAGAACAGATCATCAACAACTGGGTGAGCAGATTTAGCGTGCCTATGGAACTGCATTCTGACCAGGGACGAAACTTTGAATCAAAGATATTCCAAGAGGTATGTCAACAACTAGGAATCAAAAAGCCGAGTACGACTGCGCCTCATCCACATCCGACACGATGGTAGAGCGCTTCAACAGAACCTTAAACGAACACCTCTTCAAGGTCGTAGAAGACCACCAGCGCGATTGGGATCGACAAATTCCTCTCTTCCTGATGGCCTACCGAAATGCAGTGCACAGTACTACTGGACATACTCCATCTGAAGTCTTGTTTAGTCGAGCAGTCCGGCTACCTAGTGAGGTGAAGTTTGGATCACCTAACGATGAGCCCAAATGTGAAGAGGACTACGTGGCAGACCTCAGGGAAAGGATCCGAGACATACATCAGAGGACCAGGACGAGAATAAGGATAGCGAGTGACCGCATGAAAACCAGGTACGACACAAAGGCAATAACATGCAGCTCTCATTTTTTTTTTTTTTTTTTATGGTTGCGCCAAAGGGTGTGTAATCTTCTAAAGATACCAGTAGCCCAAGCTACTGGCATGCACGATTCGCAAACCTGAATACTCGATGCCAGGAATACGCCTACGTACTAAACCACACCCTGCAGATTTCAACAACTCTCACCGCGGGACTACCGTTAGGTATTACTTCGCGGGGCTGGTTAGCTATTTAAGCTCTTCATTCGCAGTCTTCCGCTCCTTGTTCCAAAAGTGTTGTCGGTTGGACTTGGTTGCTCTTTCTGACTCTTTCCAGCCGCCTAAGTTCCTGCACGATTATCGCTGCAACTTGTTTCATCGCGTCCCATATTGCATTCGATGCTATCATATGGTGCACAATGTTTTCGGGGGTTGGTATTTCTCCAATTTTTTCCTCCAGTTCTCTGTGCTCTATATGAAAAGGTGGGCACTGAAAAAATACGTGCTGAGCGTCTTCTGAGGCCTCTCCGCAATTTGGACAGTTGGGAGATTCATCGAGCCCAAACCTGTTGAGATATGCTCGAAAGCAGCCATGTCCGGTTAGGAACTGGCTAAGATAGAAATCTACCTCTCCGTGTTTCCGGTCCATCCATTTTTGGATATCCGGTATAAGTCGATGGGTCCATCTTCCCTTTGAGGACTGGTTCCATCGCTCCTGCCATGCTCTAATGCTTCGCTGTCTTTCTTCCAGCTTGATATTTTTTACTGACGCTTGAGGTTCCTGAATTTTGGCGTCGTAGGTCCTTTGTAGCTCGATAGCCAAGATATCCGCTGGTAGCATTCCCGCGATGACACATACTGCCTCGTCTGACACCGTACGGAAGGCACAGCATACTCTCAGCGCACATAGTCTGTTGACAGAGTTTATCCTTCTTGCGAAGGTCTTTTTCGCCATAGCTTTGGCCCATATGGGTGCCGCATACATAAGGATGGACTGCACCACCCTGGATAGAATAAGTCTCCTTTGTTGCCTAGGTCCTCCTATATTTATCATTATTCTTGATAAGGCACCGCTTACCCGAGCCGCTTTGTCACACGTTCTTTCAAGGTGCTCCTTGTAAGTGAGCATCGCGTCGATCATCACACCTAGGTATTTGATAACCGATTTTGATGTCTTATTATGATCTCCTACTCTGATGGTGATTTCCTCTCTTTTCTTGCGGCTGCTTACCAATACTGCCTCTGTTTTATGTTCGGCGAGCTCTAACCCGACTTCTGCCATCCACCGTTTGACTTTTCGGATACATTCATTTGCAATATCCTCTATTTCCTCTAGATGTTTTGCAACCACGACAATTGCAATATCATCATGAGGGAAAACCCTCATTTGGGATTCCAAGCCTTAGAACCCCATCATACATAATGTTCCAAAGGATAGGGCCTAATACCGATCCTTGTGGAACTCCGCCAGATATGTGGTACTGCTTTACTCCATCGTCGGTATCGAAGAGCAGAAACCGTTTCTCGAAGTAGCTCAGTATTATTTTAATTAAGAACCATGGCACCATCATTGACCTAACCGATTGCACTATGAGTCCCCAATTCGCAGAATTGAACGCGTTTTTGACATCCAATGTTATTACGGCACCGTATTTCTTGGGGCGCCGTGGCGAAAGTGGTTAGTGTGTCGGATCACTACGCATGAGGTTCCAAGTTCGAATCCCAGAAAACACCAAAAAGTTTTTTCACGGTCCCACCTCTCGCGAGCGTCTGACAAACATCCGAGAGTATTGTTGTCATGAAAAAGCTTCTCAAATCCCCGTTCGGAGTCGGCATTAAACTGTAGGTCCCTTCCATTCGTGTGAAAAATATAACGCACACAACATGAGTGGTTGCGAGAAGCTAGGTCCCGGCACTTTAAAGAGCTGTTGCGCCAAATATTTGTATTTGTATTGTATTTCTTTGCACCGCCTCTCCATCTCCTGCCCTGAATAGCTTCTTCCAAGGTTGTAGTTACCCTTCTTATTGCGTCTACTATAGAACGAGCTTTCCTAAAACCGTACTGTTGGTTGGAGAGTCCCCGGCTTCGCCAATTGCCACTTCTAGTCGGTTGCATATGATTCACTCCAGTATTTTACCAATTGTATCTAACAGGCATATGGGACGGTATGACGAGGGCTCGTCTGGTATTTTTTTCCCTTTAGACAGCAGCACTAGACGTTGCTTTTTCCATTGGTCTGGAAAAACTCCTTCTGTTAGACACTTGTTGTAAAGTTCCACAAATGGTTGCGTATTTGTTTTAATGGCTAATTTATGGGCCTTGTTCGGTATGCCATCCAATCCAGGTGACTTGGTATCCTCGAATCGTCTGCATACATCCAGGAGTTCCCTTTGCGTGACAGTGGGGATGTCCTGTACTTCCGGAGGTGGCTCTATACGCTCTGCTGGTATTTGAGGTGGAAACAACTCCGATACAATTTTCTGCATAAGGAGAGGGCATGAGGGGGAGGGTGCCCTAGTGCCTTAGAGTTTTGCCATTACTGTTCTATAGGCGGTGCCCCAAGGATTTACATCTGCTTGCTCGCAGAGCTCCTTAAAGCTATTGCTCTTACTTCTGCGGATAGCTAGTTTTAGCTCTCTTCGCCTATCTTTGAATTGCACCCGTAGGTCCTGATGTGTGGACAAACCTCTGGATCGCTGGAATAGTCTTCTGGCTCTATGGCACTTGCTGCGTAGCTCTGCTATCTCTTGGTTCCACCAGTATACTGGTGGCCGGCGATTTGTTGACGTTTTCCGGGCCATGGATGCGTTCGGGACGAACAAGATTAAGAGGGGAGCAGTGTAGCATAGGCTCAAACTACTGCATGGTTTGGTTACCAAACTTGAACACTGCCTTCCAAACTGTAAGCAACGCCATCTATTCGCGAACCTGCGAGCAGCAAATATTCCCACCAAACCTAGTGTGCCAATGTTCCACAATTACCACACAATGTTCCAATTATTCCGCGATCATCAATTCATCCCGAGAGACATCTAGCATGTTCTAGAATCTCTTGTATTTCGTATAAATACACATACCACAACCACCGTCGACACAGTTGTTAATAAGGTAATACCGCGGTTACAAGAGAGACTCAACCAGTGGTGAAAACAAGCAACGTTGTGAAAGTAAATTTGTAGCGACAGTTTAATTTGAAATAAATAAAGAGCAAAGTGATTTGAATATTGTGTTGAAGTAAAGTTTGTAATTGATAATAAATAAACAGTTAAAATACACAAAAGACAGTTTTATTTAAACGAACCCCAGCGAGAACATTACAATATATTCAAGCTACCTTATAGCAAGTAAGCAAATTGTCCCATTTTTTCTCAAACAAGATTACATGTATATATGTATACTTTATTGTGATAGCTACTAGTTACTTTATCGAAAATGAACATAATTCTATCCCAACAGCGCCTCCACCCCACCTACAGGTCTATCACATGTGGCCAGGATGATGGATTCGTTGATTCTTGATCAATATCCGCCATTTACGTTCACAAAAATAACTACCACACATCGGCCAACCAGAACAGGAACCGTAAAGAAAACTGCTACTACAACCACTTTGGGAGGCCTCGCACCAACCCCAAGCAATCTGGGACCAGCTCCAGGTCTTCGATTGAATTCACAAAAGAATCGCTTACCCACACAAGGTATGCAAACCAATATCTCTTTACCTCTTTACTGACTCTTAAATGATTGCTTCTAGAAGTTCCACCTCAACCAAGATCCACAAGCTTCACGATAAACAACAATACACCACTCAGCAACAACAACAATATTACCATTCCGAATACGAGCTCACTTCCAAATCCCACAGACAACCGATGGATTTCATCACTCCGCAGAAGGGATCCTGAAATACAGCCAACGCTCCCATCTATTAATCTCAGTCATCATGGCAGTTCCAATAATGTGGGTCTTGGAAGTACATCTGAGAAATCTCGTTCACGCAACAACAAGGTATCAACGGCTTCACGAAAAAGTCGTTCCGTTGAACGTTTAAGGGCCCGCAAGCTCAGTTCTCAAATTAAACTAAAAGAAAAGATCAAGAAAAACTCTGTTGACTTGGACAATTCCAATTCTGATGATCAGGAAGTAACTTCGCTTGAAGAAAACTCAACATCACAAAGTACACCCAAAAGTTCACCGAAAACCAAATCGAAAGCCTTTTCTCCTATTGGATACGAGCCTCACTTGGTAGATGCCCTAGAAAAAGATATACTTCAGAGACATCCAGGAGTGAAGTGGATTGACGTAGCTGGTCTGAATGAAGCTAAGGCTATTCTCCAAGAAGCCGTTGTGCTCCCAATTATTATGCCCGACTTTTTCAAAGGAATTCGCCGTCCCTGGCGTGGTGTACTAATGGTTGGTCCACCAGGCACCGGTAAGACGATGATGGCCAAAGCAGTAGCCACAGAGTGCGGGACGACTTTTTTCAATGTTTCTTCGTCAACACTAACCTCAAAGTATAGAGGAGAAAGTGAAAAGCTGGTAAGACTCCTCTTTGAAATGGCACGGTTCTATGCGCCAAGCACGATTTTCATCGATGAGATTGATGCTTTGTGTGCGTCACGTGGAAGTGATTCCGAACATGAAGCTAGTCGACGGTTCAAGGCGGAACTGCTCATTCAAATGGATGGCTTGAATGCATCAATGCCTGAGGATAAGGTAATAATGGTGTTGGCAGCAACAAATCATCCCTGGGATATTGACGAAGCATTTCGACGAAGATTCGAGAAGAGGATCTACATTGCTTTGCCAAATGGTAAGTTGATCATGTCTAGTTTCAACATAAACTTATTGGTTTCTCCCATCCTTTTTTTTAGAGGAAACTCGTTCGGCATTGCTAAGCCTCTGCTTGAAGGATGTCAACTTGTCCCCAGCGTTGGATACCAACTTTATTGGTGACCAGCTCAAAGGATATTCAGGATCTGACATCAGCAATGTGTGCCGTGATGCAGCAATGATGTCGATGCGACGTCGCATCACAGGTAGATCGCCTTCGGAAATCAAACAGATTCGTCGAGAGGATGTTGATCTACCCATAACGCTACAAGACTTCCAAGATGCTATGGTGAGAACCAAAAAATCTGTATCTACTGATGATGTTTGTCGATTTGAGAAATGGATGCAGGAATATGGATCTTGTTAAAATTGTCCGATTTATTGATAATTGTGTATTAATTTACAGACATGTATACAAGAGTTATTGGTTTTAGTAGAAAGCAGCATTGCTCATTCTTTTTATATCGTAGTAGTTAGGTATTAACCTTCCAATATATGCAAATAAAATAAAAATCAGAGCTTATATACTTTATTGATTTTAAATACATATGCCCAGGCTAGATCTTTTGTGGTTATATTTCGTTAATGTGCACTTAGTTTCCTCCACTAATATTTATAAAAAAAAAAAAAATAACTTAAATTTAGTTACACTCATTTCATGCACAAACAAATAAATTATTGATTCATGATTATATCGTAGTAATCAAACATTTTAATAAAATAAACTTTTATATACATACTTAGTAAACAAATTTGTTATTATTTATAATTTAGATAGAAGTTAAACTAATACAGGACTAATTTTATGATAGAAGCATTAAACAATTTAAACTAGTTTCTTATCCCAAGGAGTATTAGGTTAGGTTAAGTTTGTTGTCTGTCAAACCAGTAGAGCTACATTGCGTTGTCATGGATCTTTCCATTTGACTACCCAAACCAACCGGAGTTTTTAATAAAGCGGATGGAAACTCATAACGGCGGAGGACGTCAGTTCGCCGAGGTCATCGAAGATAGGAGCACCTAGTTGGAGAATAGTGGTGTAAAAAAAAGTATTCATTCAGTACAATGTATCCGTTATTGTCATGTACTCATTCGTACTCGTTACTTCCAAAGTATTCAGATACCTACTCATTCCATTTTGCACTACCAATACCCAACAAACGTAACATTGCAAAGGAATCTTATTCGCCCCAGATATGCATTCAAACAGGAACTCATTTCCTCTTGCACTACCCACACCACAAGTTGCATTTTAAGAGATTATCTTACCCACCATACACTAATACTATAAACGATTCATTCTCTAATTTTTCCTTCTTCTTTTCATTTTAGTGAGTGAGTATAGCAAGCAAATTATTTAGAATATTCTTTTCTCTGTTTCGCCTTTGCAAGTAATCGGGTATGACCGTGTATATATGTTTTGTAGGTGGTACTCGCGAGTATTAAATACTCGTTACTTTTATCCGAGTACTTATGGAAAAGTAACGAATGAGTACGAGTAGTCAAATGTATTCACATTTTACGTTACTGATGGAGAAGTCTTTTCTGGAATAGGGCCGGACATGTGCATAAGAAGTGCCGGATGCACCGAGTTCATAAATGCACGATGACTACAGTACTGCCGAATCGGAAAGTTTTAAAGTGCAAATATTTTGATCTACCGGTTCTATTAGTACAGTACTTTTTGCACTAAAATTCGTAGATTGTCGAATTTCAAAGAGTGGGGGTAAAATTGCCCAAAGAGAGGTAAAGTTACGAAAAAGTAAACGAACTGGTTGAACCACAAAAGTTTCCCACTTTTTAAATGTCAAGCCTCAAATCCATTTCTACACGAAAGAAAGAAAGAGAAGGAATAAGCCAAGAAAAAATGACGCATAAAGCGATTTGACAGATTTGAAAGCCTTCACAAACCAGCCCAAAGAAATTTCTTGCACTAAAATTCGCAGCATGGAAAAATTTCTTACTCTCTCGAGAGCGCTCTCTTCTGTGAAAAAGTAAAAAAAATTCGCTGTTTTGGGAGGGTACGCGAACGGACCTAGTATGTTTATTTTTGTGAAAAGATTACATTGCATTTGGCATAAATGCAAATACGAATCATTAAATACCAAATTTGTTCGATTTTGCACATTACCGATTTAGTAGTACTGTAGTCATCCTACATTTATGAACTCTGGGATGGTTTCCGTTCTTCTCTTCGTGTCTACAGCTCCTGCAAAAGTCGTTAGAAAAGAGGCCCAACCTTTTAACATGTTGGCGTATTACAGTGTTCTGTAAGGACACCAATAACGTAGTTGATCGGCAATACGCGTCTGATCCAGCCTAGGCCAGATCTACCACGAAATATGTCACATCGAGTCTTTTTCCATCTGTGGTTGAGTTTGCTAATAGAGTCCAGCTTTAGTAGATGTTTACATATAGCAACGTATATGTATACCCAAGGTCCGCCATTCCGACAGAATCCTTAGAGCCGTACCCTGTCTGGCGAGCTCGTCAGTTTTGCAGTTAGTCGGAATGTCTCTGTGGCCTGGCTTCCAGCATATGTGAATATTGAATTGAACTGCTCCGTCATCTCCTTCATAAACAAAAGGCGGTTTAAGACGGTCTTTGAATTGAAAGAGCACGATTCTAGGGACCTGATTGTCGCTTGACTGTCAGTGAAAATGCCAATATCCCCGACAGATATTGCATTACATTTCAACCAGGACAAGGCTTCCTTGAACGTCATGATTTCTGCTTGAAATACGCTATTGTGATCTGGGAGCTTTTCAGAGAAAACGCCACAACCCACCCCACTATCGGTTTTGGTGCCATATGTGCAGAAGTAAATTGAACTACCATCCAGTAGGGGAGCATTATCCTATTCACTACGGTCAGGGATGCTCGTTCGGAAGTCACGGTCAGATCTCAGTTTGGGTGGAGTGTACTCGATATTTTAATGGGTACCTACAGTTAAAAACATCAAGGATAGAGGAGTGACTAGCGTGGTGACTGAAGCACTAAGGGGGCTTTTATTTGGATGGCCGAAGTGCCAGCTAAAAGCGGAAGATTTCTATGTACTAAATTACTGGGTTTTATTTTTTTTTTCTTGAGTGCCCCGCACAACTTACCCACTTAAAATCCCCTGTTTACCAATGTGACCGTCACGGGTTTTCCTGCGTCGTATAGTTGTTTAAATGGTAAGCCTTTTCGCTCATTATAAAAGTCCTTGGGCATGCAAAAAGTCGAAACTTTACACGTTTGTAGTAGAGACAAAGGAGAAGTACTTAACAAACCCTGAAAAGGAGCTAGGTTAACCTTTTTTTGGAATACTTTCATATTCGAAATGAATGTGGCTATCATGAACATATTTTCAATCTCCTCTCTCACTTACTTAGATGGCGCTACAGTCCGGAGTGGAGCTGGGCCTCAACCAACAAACCTCTCCAGCCAGTACGGTTACGAGCCAGCTGCCTCCAGTTACGCACGCCAAGTTGGTTGAGGTCCCCCTCCACTTGGTTGCGCCAACTATCGCGAGGTCATCCTCTACTGCGCCGTCCATCCGGGGTGGCTTCAAAGACTTTTTTGGCGGGAACGTTGGGCTCCATCCGCTCTAAATGACCCAGCCATCTTAGTCGCTGTATGTGAACTCTTCTGGATAAGTCGATGTCCTTATATAGGCCGTATAAACCACTGATAAGGAACTATCAGGTTGTTGACTATCGGTTTTGGGCGTTCACATAATACGGCATACAGGATCTTATATGCGATGTTGACGAGACTTATACCTCTGTAGTTGGCGCAGTTCACAGCGTCTGCTTTCTTTGGGATCAGGCAAATAATGCTGAGGTTCCATTCATTGGGCATACTTTCGTCCAACCAGATTTCACAGATGAACTGGTGCATGCTCCTTACCTTGAAAAGTTCAGAGGCAAGGCCGTCGGCTGCAGCAGCTTTGTTTGATTTGGGTTTAGATATCGCTATCCTCACTTCATTCTGATCGGGTTGACGGGAATCTTGACTATCATCGTCACTGCTGAATGGCTCATTCTGCCTGACAGCGGAATATTGGTCATCATCGCGGTTTGACAGTTTGTAGAAGTGTTCCTTCCATATCCTCAGCACCGACTGCGATTCTACTACTATATTGCCATTTTCGTTCTTGCGGGCTTCTGTTCTGGCTTTGAAACCCTGACATGTTCTTTTTACCTTTTGTAAAATTTTCGAACATCATTCCTGCAATAAAGTCTCTCAACCTCCTCCACCGAGCGCTTCTCATGCTCCTTTTTTTTCTTTCTGAGAAGATGTTCCTCTTTTCTCATCCGCTCGTAGAGCCCGCGAGCAGCTCTAGTCCTTCTATGCAGTGCCGTTTTGTACGCCTCTTGTTTAGCTGCATGTGCTTGCCGGCATTCCTCATCAAACCAGGGGTTTCGTTGTGGTGGCCGAGAGAAACCCAGTACATCAGAGGCGGCATCTCTGATGGCTTGTTGGCAACGCTGCCACTGGTCTTCCGCATTTGCTGCTGGGGGCATAGGACTTAGATTAAGATTAGAAGAAACTCGATCGGCAAAGATTCTGGTGGTCTCTTGGGATTGTAGACACCCGCCGTCAAATTTCCTCACAGTATTTCGTCTAATTCGCTCCGTTCTGAATATCCGCATTCGTACCTTGGCTACAACAAGGTAGTGATCCGAGTCCACGTTGGCTCCTCGGAAAGTCCGGACACCCAGAATACTGGAAGAGTGCATTGCGTCGATCGCAATGTGATCGATTTGGTTGACAGTTTTTCGATCAAAGGAGAGCCATGTTCGCTTGTGAATATTGAGACCTGGGAACCGCGTACTAGCTACGACAAAGTTTCGAACCGCCGCAAAGTCGACTAGCCTGAGTCCGTTGTCGGATGTGATGTCGTGCAGGCTGTGCTTTCCGACCACGCTACTAAAGACGTCCTCTCTTCCTAACTTTGCGTTTAAATCACCTAGGATAATTTTAACATCTTGTCTAGGGCTCATACGTTTGTTCAAGAGCTGGTAGAAGTCATCCTTGGCCGCGTCGTCCATCTTCTCGTGAGGGGCGTGAGCGCATATTAAGGTGCGTCCAGACCAAAGAAACATTTCAGAAACATTGTTTCTGAAATGTTTCTGAAATGTTTCCCGATTGTTTCCCATTTGCTTCAGAAACATTTCAGAAACATTTCAGAAATGTTTCTAAAATGTTTCTTTAAGTGTGGACGCCAAATCGTCTAGCAGTAACTCTTCGATTTCTGGCCACAGGTGATTCATTTCACTCTTTGATGTATTTATTTAAAATCTCAAAACAAAGCATATCTTGTATTGTACCGGAAGTTTGTGAAGCACTTATACATGGACTTAAAAATTATATGCAGGTAAATCACATGGATATCTATTTTGTTAAGGTATTATTTTATTATTTTAATTTATAGGTCCCAACGACAAAATCAGAATGGCTCAAAATTGCAGAGGGCTTTAATAGCAGGTGGCAGTTTAAGCAATGTATTGGTGCAATGGATGGTCGTCATATAGTTATAGCGTCACCTTCTAACAGTGGTACTGATTACTTCAACTACAAAGGGACCTTTAGTATTGCGCTTTTGGCCGTAGTAGACTCATCATATTCCTTTATATTCATCGATGTTGGCTGTAAAGGCCGTATCTCTGATGGGGGCGTTTTTAAAAATATTATGTTTTGGACGGCTCTCAATAACGGAACAATAAATTTGCCAAGTGATGAGATATTACCAGGAAGAGAAAAACCAGTGCCCTATGTTATAGTCAGCGATGCTGCGTTTCCTTTGCATACTCATGTGTTGAAACCATTTAGCGGTACTCATCCAAAAGGTTCCTTGGAGCGAATTTTCAATTATAGGCTAAGCAGAGCACGAAATGTGTCGGAAAATACGTTCGGGATTGTGACCGCAGTTTTCCGTGTACTAAGAAAACCAATGCTTTTAACCCCTCAAAAGGCAGCCTCCGTTGCAAAGACATGCGCTTATTTGCATAATTTCCTTCGTAAAAGCGAATCATCACAATCAAAATACATGGAAGGTATTGCTAAACCGAAAAGATGGGAAGAGCGGCAAACATCCTTTCTCCCACTGAAAATGTGCCCAAGGAAATCTTCGTCTGCTGCAAATGAAATTCGGCTAGAGTATGCTCAGTATTTTCTTAGTCATCAAGGCTCTTTACCATGGCAAGAAGATTATGCTTGATAACTAAAAGACAATTTCATTGAAAACAACAACTTTTTATTATCATCTTTTTAAAACAAATTATCATCATAATTATAAGCTTATCCACGTAAATCACATTCGGTGACAAAAATAAACTAAATAAAGTACTCATAAAAGTAAATAAATGGAAATTTTCATTAAGAAACATTGTAATTATTTCAGTTCTTATTCAGTACTTTCAAACGATGAAAAAAATGATTGCAGCCCGGAGGTCTCAATATTAATAACCTTTGCTGCTTGTTTTGATTGCTCCTCGATTTCTTCCATCTCCGCTTCAAAAAGTAAATTTTCGATTTTGTGTTTGAGCAAGCAAACTCTCCTGATATTTTTCATCTTCCTAATACGAGCCTCTATCATCTCCCCAAAGATTTTGTTGTCGTCTCTGTTCTTCGATTCGAGGAAACAACTTTTCATTATTCCATACGCTTCGTTCAATTTTGGATCTTCTTCGCCTTTTTTGCATTTTTTTGTTTTTTTCTTCTTAGGAGATGCGCTTAATTTTGAAGTAGATGGAACCGGAGTTTTCGGTGTATGGCTTGATTCAGAAAATATTTCACATACATCAGAATTTGCCTCCTGAAATCATGAAAATAATTTACAGTTAACATGATTATACATATTGTAGCATTGACTACAGGATGGTTTGTGTACCAAAAACTAAAACACTGTATCTCAAACACTGTGCAACGACATCTATTGCCTACTAGTAGTAAATATTCCAACCTGATGTGCTTACGTTCCAAACTGGTGTGCTTACGTTCCACAATCGTTCCACACAATATCCCAATATTCCATGATCCTCAATTCACCCGGAGAAACATCTAGCATGTTCTAGAACCCCTTGCAATTTCCTATAAATACCCATACCACAACCAACGTCGACACAGTTGTTTATAAGTGAATACAGCGATTACAAGAGATATCCGACCAGTGGTGAAAGCAAGCGACATTGTGAAAATAAATCTGTAGCGACCATTTATTTTGAAATAAATAAAGAATAAAGTGATTGACTATTGTGTTAAAGTAAAGTTGGTATTTGATAATAAATAAACAATTAAAATACACAAAAGACGGTTTTATTTAAACGAACCCCAGCAAGAATATTACATTGGTGTCAGAAAAGTGGAATAAAACAAATTTTGTGTATTGCTTTTTTTGTAAGTGAAAAATAAAAATGGTTCGGAAATTGCTGGAAGATTTGTCAGTGCCGCAACTAAAGGAAGTACTGAGCCAGCGGAATCAGCCTACGACTGGTACAAAACGAGAATTGATTATTAAGTTGCGGAAAATAGTGACGGACGAGGGTGCAGATCCTGAAACAGCTTTGTTTGACGTCGAAGAAGAACAAGTAAGTACGACGAGTGACATGTCGGCTTTAATGAAATTGCTATCTGAGAAATTCGACGAACAAAAGAATTCGCAAAATGAAAAATTCGAGAAGCTAGAAAATTCCTTTACTGAACAAAAGAATTCTCTAGACGCCAAGCTCGATGAGCAAAAGAATTCTCTAGATGCTAAGCTGGATGTGCAAAACAAGAAGTTCGAGATACTAGAAAATTCTTTGGCTGAGCAGAAGAATTCTCTAGATGCTGAGCTTGACGAACAAAAGAACTCTCTGGAACATCAGCTATTCGATCAAAGGAGTGTTCTCGAAAGCAAATTCGATGAACAAAATAAAAGTTTGGAAACAAGATTCGGGACAATCGACGAGAAAATTGGAAATGTAGAGACTAAAATTGTGTTGAAACAAAATTCGAGGCTGTTGAAGGAAGATTCGAGAATTTGGCAAAGGAACTCGAAAACGTAAAGAAACAGAAAGTTCGGGAGTATTCAACCGACTGCCCGAGAAGGAAAGAGATGCAGCCTCCCGTCTTCGATGGACAGACATCATGGCCAATATATAAGAGGCAGTTCGAAGCTGCAGCAATGACGAACAACTGGGACGATGAAGAGAGGTGCATCGCCCTCACGCTTGCGCTTAGAGGATCAGCTGCAGAGCTACTACAAACTATCCCCGAGGACAAACAACGCAACTACGACAGTCTGGTGAAAGCCATTGATATGCGCTTTGGGGACGACCACATGCAGCAAGTATATAGGGTCCAATTGCGCAGAAGGTCCCTGATGAAGAGTGAGACGCTCCAGCAGTTACAAGCAGACATCGAGCGACTGGCACAAATGTCCTATCGAAACGCTGGCGAGGAGATCATTAACGAGATGGCAACAGAAGCATTTACCCATGCCATAGCTGATGCAAAATTGCAGATGGCTGTAGAATGGCTGGAAAGAAAACCCTCGCCGAAGCTTTGGCGTTTGCTCTGACGATGGAGGCCACAGACCAGGCATGTCAGGGAATCCACCGCGTAAGGGAAGTAGCCGTCGTCGAATGCTCTTGCCAGAAAATGGACGTCGAAGACCGAAACAGCGCTCGCCGAGGACAAATTCGTTGCTGGAATTGCAACAAAAGAGGGCACCTACAACGGCAATGCAGAATTCTACCCAGCCACGGAAACTATCCACACTATGGTAAT
This sequence comes from Brachypalpus laphriformis, assembly GCA_945910035.1. Classification (NCBI taxonomy): domain Eukaryota; kingdom Metazoa; phylum Arthropoda; class Insecta; order Diptera; family Syrphidae; genus Brachypalpus; species Brachypalpus laphriformis. The sequence continues at coordinate 68,999,417 of OX246754.1, read as the reverse complement.
TGGCGACGTAATGAAATACCATCCAACAGGTATAACATCCAGCCTGTTGGTCAGGCTTCCCGAAACCAGGAGTGGGGAGACAGCTCAAGAACCAGTTTCGCGGGGCGGAAGTCGGATGTCGGAGTCGACGCCCCCAATACCACCATCCAGGTTCCCCAAACCAAACTCCATTCTAATGCAGATGCCTTATCCCGGCAACCATGCGAGATCGACTGCAAGCATTGTGTGCGACAGGAAGAGAAGAACCTTCTTTCCATCCAAAGGGTAAGAGCTGAGCCTATCGCTGGTTGGAGTGCAGAAGAAATCCGCAACGCTCAGAAAGAAGACATCGAGCCGATATTAGCGTGGAAGGAGTTTATGGAAAAGCCAAATGGACAAGATATCTCGGACAGGAGCCCCACTCTCAAGGCATACTGGGCTCAGTGGGACTCCCTTCATGAGCAAGATGGTGTACTGAAAAGGAAATGGGAAAGGCCAGACGGGAAAGATTTCATAATGCAGCTTGTCTTGCCGCGATCAAAAGTACACGAGGTGCTACGGGAGATGCATGATGGAGCATCCGGAGGTCATTTGGGTGCAAACAAGACGCTGGAGAAGGTGCGAGAACGTTTCTATTGGCTCAGCGCAAGGGTAGACGTAGAGAGTCGGTGTCGAAAATGCGTCGTGTGTGCCGCCAGCAAGGGACCCAGAACGAAAACGCGAGGCAAGATGCACCAGTACAACGTGGGCGCACCCTTTGAAAGGATTGCCGCTGACATCGCTGGTCCATTTCCATAAACCGACAATGGTAACCGTTACATCCTAGTCGTCATGGACTACTTCAGCAAATGGCCGGAAGCGTTCGCCATCCCTAACCAGGAAGCGAAGACCATCGTAGAACAGATCGTCAACAACTGGGTGAGCAGGTTCGGCGTGCCCATGGAACTGCATTTTGACCAGGGACGAAACTTTGAATCGAAGATATTCCAAGAGGTATGTCAACAACTAGGAATCAAAAAGACGAGAACTACCCCGCTTCATCCACAATCCGACGGGATGGTAGAGCGCTTCAACAGAACCTTAAACGAACATCTCTCCAAGGTCGTAGAAGACCACCAGCGCGATTGGGATCGACAAATTCCTCTTTTCTTGATGGCCTACCGAAATGCAGGGCACAGTACTACTGGACATACTCCATCCGAAGTCTTGTTTGGTCGAGCAGTTCGGCTACCTGGTGAGGTGAAGTTTGGAACCCCTAACGATGAGCCCAAATGTGAAGAGGACTATGTGGCTGACCTCAGGGAAAGGATTCGAGACATACATCAGAGGACCAGGACGAGGATAAGGATAGCGAGTGACCGCATGAAAACCAGGTACGACACAAAGGCAACAACGTCCAGCTTCCACGAGGGAGACCTAGTATGGCTGTACAACAAAAAAACAAATACAAATATTTGGCGCAACAGCTCTTTAAAGTGCCAGGGCCTAGCTTCTCGCAACCAGTCATGTTGTGTGCGTTATATTCTTCACACGAATGGAAGGGACCTACAGTTTAATGCCGACTCCGAACGGCGATTTGAGAAGCTTTTTCGAGACAATAATACTCTCGGATGTTTGTCAGACGCTCGCGAGAGGTGGGACCATGAAAAAACTTTTTGGTGTTTTCTGAGATTCGAACTTGGAACCTCATGCGTAGTGATCCAACACACTAACCACTTACGCTACGGCTGTACAACCCACACCGGTAAAAGGGGAGGTCACCCAAGCTGCAGCAAGACTGGGAGGGCCCTTATAAAGTGGTCACACGTATCAATGACGTTGTCTTCCGGATCCAGCGTGGAGTAAGAGGCAAGATGAAAATTGTCCACCTGGATCGTCTTCATCGTTACCATGGCAGTAATCCAGATGATCTTGTTCGAGACGAACAAGTTTAAGAGGGGGCAGTGTAGCATTGACTACAGGATGGTTTGTGTACCAAAAACTAAAACGCTGTATCTCAAACTGTGCAACGACATCTATTGCCTACTAGTAGTAAATATTCCAACCTGATGTGCTTACGTTCCAACCTGGTGTGCTTACGTTCCACAATTGTTCCACACAATATCCCAATATTCCATGATCCTCAATTCACCCGGAGAAACATCTAGCATGTTCTAGAACCCCTTGCAATTTCCTATAAATACCCATACCACAACCAACGTCGACACAGTTGTTTATAAGTGAATACAGCGATTACAAGAGATATTCGACCAGTGGTGAAAGCAAGCGACATTGTGAAAATAAATCTGTAGCGACCATTTATTTTGAAATAAATAAAGAATAAAGTGATTGACTATTGTGTTAAAGTAAAGTTGGTATTTGATAATAAATAAACAATTAAAATACACAAAAGACGGTTTTATTTAAACGAACCCCAGCAAGAATATTACAATATAATTTGTACTTTACCTCCGTAAGTATGTTTATGCATGTTTCTGTGTTTTCCCGTTCTTCATTTATTCCATCACTCTGGCCACTACCCTGAAATTGAAGATAAATTAAACATGCATTTCAAAGCTAAAAATAATAACTTATTTCTTACCTCCAAGTTTGACGAAGTGGAGCCACAGTCATCCCGATCGTTTAAAAAGCGCAGGTGCTTGAAAGCAAACCACTCAGCTTTTCTCTCTTTCGCTTCCATTCCGGTTCTAGTTTTCTGTACATTTTTTTCTCTCGTCTAAATTGCACTTTAAGCGCATGAAGCTTCTTTTCCACTTCGTCTTTTTCGCACTTGAACTCTTCAGCAATTTCTGCTAAAGCATCGGCTTTTTTATTTCTATTTTTGTAATTTTCGTTTTGGGGATCCCATAAAACTCTTTTAGTTTCATACAATTTAATTAAAGAAATGGTATCCTCATTACTCCACGCCTTTCTTGACATTTTTTTATTTTTATTTTCACAAAAAAACACTCACTTTCTGCACGTGGAGCTTGAGAAACAAAAATAGTTTTCCGTCGCGAATGGGAAACTGAGAAACATTTCAGAAACATTTCAGAAATGTTTCATCGGCGTTCACACCAAAGAAACATTTCAGAAACATTTCGGAAACATTTCAGAAACATTTCAAAAATGTTTCTCTGTTTCTGAAATGTTTCTGAAATGTTTCTTTGGCCTGGACGCACCTTTAGGCGGATGTTGGCAAATTTAGCCTTGATACGGATAGTCATAAGACGCTGGTTCACATGCCGTAAATACAAGACTTCTTGCCTAAGTCTGCCTCCAATGAAAAATCAGCACCCGAATAGACGCGGTCCTTGTTGTCTGTAGTAGGCATGGGAAAAATCCACCGATTAAAACCGGAAACCGGTTTTCTTGTTTCGGTTAACCGTTTTTTTCCTCCGGTTTTTTCTTCCCGGTTATAATCTGTGGTTCTTTTTTTAAACCGAAAACCGGGTGAAAAACAAACCGGTTATTGACATTGGCAATTGGCAGTTTAACACCAGAAAAAAATGCCTACATCACAAACACTGAAAACTCCTTCGTATAAAAATATACATTTCTGCTGTGAAAATTCTTTGCCAAAGCTTTTCAGCAGCCTTAAAGAGATTAGTACGAAAGTATAGCAGAACCCTCTTTTGTGCCATGCTTCGTTCTCGGATCCTAGGTTAAAAAGAAAACTAACATGAGTCCCTTCGTCGCCAGCAAAGCTGTCGCAAATTTAAGCGAAGAGATTAGGCGCTTCTTGGCTGAGATTTGTAAACTTTCGTCTCAAAGAGAAGACACCAGGTCGTCGAACACTCTTTGGTCATCACATGATAAAGCCGTAGCGAATAAGGTATTGGTCCAGTTGAAGTTGAAAGTTCGTTTCCAAACGAAACGAAGACTTTACCTTTAACGGCCTTTGTTGTCCAGATTGAGTGATCCTTTCGTTTTTTTTTTTTTTTGGAGCAAAGTAGACGTATATGCCTGGCTTGGCATTTATTGCCCAAAATTATTTGTGTTTGGTAGGAAGTTCGGTGGCTTCGGAGAGAGACATTGTTTCCGATGAGAGGTGTCACCTCACAGACCAACATACATATGCATGTATGAAAAAGTATTTATGACTCGACTTGGAGAAAAATATTGGGCGAATATTTTAAACTAAAGTACTGATACATACTTTATATTTGTAAAGACGTTTTTCAATGAATTTATATGTATTATATTATTTTTAAATTACATAACATGTAATAAAGAAAATGTTCAAACAAATTTGTTTTTCTAAAAAAAAAAACCAAAACCCGGTTTTTGGAACAACCGGTATTTTGAAGCGGTATAAAACCGTAAGGTTAAATCGAAGGCAGAAAAAACCGGAAACCAGTGTTTTTGGCAAAAACCGCCGTCCCTAGCCTGTAGCAATCGCCGAAGTAGATGTCGCAGTTTTTCATCCTCCTTTTGCCCGACCCATCCAGTCGCACTTCTTGGATGGCGGTAATGTCTGCTTTGAAACGCTCTAGGGCCTCCGCAAGTTGTTCGGCTGCACATGGAGGAGGTGATGATGCGATTTTGCCACACCAATCAATCTCCTTAGGTGTCATATAATAAGCAAATGAAAGGTTATGGGATTTGGATTTGAAAATGAGAACAGAAGCAAGGATATGGATGCGACCTATGAATGAAATGGGACTAGAAAGGAACAGAGTGATAGTGACTAATGCGAGGTACGAACTAAATTTCTTTCACAAAAACGGATTTACATTACCACACAGAGGGTGATGCTATTATTGAAGCAACGTTGCAATTACTCACTTTTCAATGGGTGTTCATCGGCCAAAGATCAGTGGATACTCCAACCTTGTCACACCCCACCGAGATAAATGTTTCGCACACCATTTGTAAACCCTGAAGATTTAAAACCCTATTTCCACATTAAGTTCTTATAGGATCAACGGAAAAAAAAATTTTTATTATCTTTCTTTATAGGACATCCTGATCAAAAAACAAAAAGTAGCTAAACTCAGTTTCAGCAATCGCAGATAACGTTGGGTACCGGTATTATTGATATACCTTCCTATGTCGGTCTTCAGAATCCCTATTTAAAAGGAGCTCTTTTAGGCTGTAGGGGTCACTTATTTATTCTTCGCATATGCAACAAAATTAACAAAAATTATATATATAATTATATTTGTCAGTTAGTTATAATAATTATTGTCAGTTAGTTTCCGATGTACGACGTTTAGCCAAAAATATCTCAGGAACTATAAATTTATAGGAAAGTAGAAAATAGGGGCATAAATACTTTAAAAATGGTATACCGTATCCTGCTCGGTCCCCGCACAATAGAAATTACCGCACAACCGGCATCCAAATTCCCGAAAACCAAAAGGCTGGAATTTTTTCAACATATTGTTCTTATTTGTTCGCACAAATGCACGAATGTCTTCAACATTTGATATTCCCATCCCACGGGATATGTATCTTTGAAGTCTTCCTCAAAAAGTATTTACTAGTGTTTTACTGAGCTACTTCTTGCTTCGAATACATCGACGAGATGATTTCTATCATAAATAGTTGTTGTACTGCTGGATAGCGATTCTGTCGGTATTGTATCTAGGTAAGCGAATAGGGTCGGTTCGACTTTTTCGAACGGATGCTGTACACAGATGTATGACCGCTATCATTATGCTCGCAATTTTCGAAGAAATTCCCAGATGACAGAGGTGGAAGTAAGTTTTACTAAACAGAACTGCAAGACCTTCGACTGTAGTGGATCTTTCTCGTTTTTCAATGAACCAATATCTATCGGGAGATGTTACTTCTACTAGGCTTTTGTCCTCTAGATATTAAGTGTTGCTGTTTGCCTTAAAGTCCATATATATTTGCTATCCACCAACGATTCTAAGCGTACACGAAAAAAATTGTTTCAACTCAAACGTTTTCGGAAGGCTAGAAATTTATATTTTTTTCACACTTAGGTGAGACTTTACTATTTCCCTTAATGCATTAATGAGACCTACGTTTTCGGAAGGCTAGAAATTTATATTTCTTTCACACTTAGGTGAGACTTTACTATTTCCCTTAATGCATTAATGAGACCCATTCAGAAGAAACTGAAAAAATATTTTATTGATACCTAGTTGAGTCTATTTTAAACGACAAGCAATGCTTATCATTATAACCGAACTACAAATCATTCGGGAAGGTTGTTGCCATCTGCGATGACACATGAGAAAAAAAGAAAAAAAAAATGGAAAGTGATGATCGTTGCTAAAACGCACTCCGTGAGTGCACTCTGCATGTTAGTGGAGTCACGTTGAAGCAGGTCAAGACGTTTAAGTATTTCGTGGTCTTATTCACGAGTGATAGAAATACCAATGGATCAAATTTTGAAAGAGCTTGCTAAATCTGTTATAAGGAAGGCGAAATTAATTTTAATGATTAGTTATCAGTTATCGCCAGTACCAGCTACCGAAATAAGATTTCTTCCTGGTGTTGCTAGGACAGCCCGAAAGGATCGAGTGAGCAATACCAGACTACATGAGGAACTCAATGTTAAGCAGCAACATCACCGAACAGCCCGTTTTGATGGGTGGAAACTTCACATACGTAAGAAAAAAATACTGTTAATGAGAAGCAAAGATAAAAATCCCCCCAGTTATTTGGACGGTACCCTCGGAGTTTTTCTGAAACAGCATATGAGTTTCAAATCACTACACAAATCTTACTCTCCCTCTATCTATCTTTTCCTAGGCCGGTACTATATAAAAACATTTAAATAGTATTAATAACCCCTTGAGTGCGCACAAATTATAGAAATAAAAGGTTCCCTAGGGATCACGCTGGGCCTAATAACCTTACTGGTTCGGTCACGTACGACCCTTTGGCGCTAGAGTATAGATGGTTGCATTTAGTCCGATATCTCGCTTGGAATTGATGAGTTTGAGTCGGCAGCGGAGGATCGTTAAGGATGAAGAGTTCACCTGAGCATCCTACCCCCATGAAAGATAAGCGGGACAGTAAAAATGTGTATATTTAAATATTTCCACTATTTACATTCACCCTTATTCTGAGTGGCGTTTACAACGATTTAAAACACGCCAATTTGAATTTACCATTACGAGTGTCGTTTTTGCGTCGTTGAACACCCCGTGGAACCCATTAGTGTACGACGAACGTCATGTGAGAAATTTCACTGTCATTCTTTAAGGCGTTGAACGTCACAAAACGACAGGGAAAACGACGGTATTTGTCGTCAACAAGTTAGTGAGAACTAGTAGTAAGAAACGACTGAAAATTTAAGTTTTCTCAAATTGTTAATTGATTTAAATAACTAAATTGAATTATCTTACTTTCTGGGGTCTAAATAGCGCACCAGAAGCAATTAAAACGTTGGTGGAATTGATGAGTTCGCTAATGCCAACAACAGGCGGTGCTCCCAAGCGGTCCCTCATCTAAGTACTACCATTGTATATACAACTAACTTAGTTGTATATCCCAATGAGGAAATAGGCCAAATTCAAGCTTACCGGGAACAAGGAAAATCCATCCGTTTCATACTTACTTATGTCCTGTATCCCCTTGTGGGTCCTAGGGCCTCTACTACGCCTACGCGCCATCGTGTACGGTTTCTGGCAATGTGTCTGAGTTCTCCCCAACTTTTCCCTAACTGCCGTGCCTCCTTCTCGACTGTTTTGCGCCATGTTCTCCTCGGACCGCCAGGTCTTCTGCCATCCTGAGTTAGAGGGTTCCATTGCATAGCATGGTTCGCTATGGAGCTGTTACCCTTTCGGAACGTGTGACCAATCCACTGCCACTTCCGCCGTTGGATAGTTGTGCCTATTGATTCCTGACTCGTTCTCTCGTAAAGGTGTTCGTTAAAGATACGATTGGGCCAGAAAATCCTTAAGATATTGCGCAGACACCTATTAACGAACGTTTGCAGCTTTCTGGTGATAGCAGTGGTCACTCTCCACGTGCTGCAACCATATAGCAGCACGGATTCAACGTTGGAGCGGAACAGTCTTATTTTGGTGCTCAAACTGATTGCATTGCTTCGCCATATTTTGGACAACATCCTGAACGCGGACTTTGCTTTGGCGATCCTCTTGGCTATATCCAGTTCGGTTCCACCATCGGTCGAGACAATACTCCCAAGATACTGGAAATCCTCTACTCTCTCTACCGGTTGTCCAGCAATGCATATTTGAGCCGATGAGTTTGTTCCAAGGCTGATAATATTAGTTTTTGCCGTATTAATTTTCAGCCCGACGACACCTGCCTCCCTCTCCACATCTGCTGTCATTTGGTGGAGGTCCATAATTCTGTGGGAGAGTAAGCATACATCGTCTGCGTAGTCAAGATGCTTCAGTTGAGATGTAAGAGTCCATCGAATTCCTCCGTTTCCCGTCGACAAAGCTGCATGAAGCACATCGCTAATAACCAATAGGAATAATATTGGTGAAAGGATACAGCCTTGTCTTACCCCACTTTGGATCTCAAATTCCTCAGACAACCTTCCCCTGTGCAGAACGTGACATTTGGAACCTTCATATGTAGCTTTGATAATAGAAATTAGTTTATCGGGAATGCCTCTCCTGCGTAAGGCACGCCAAATAAACTCCCTGTTGACACTATCGAACGCCTTCTCAAAATCGATGAACAGCAGGTGCAGTGGCGATCGATATTCAACACACTGTTCGATGATAATCCGCAGGGTGTTGATGTGGTCGGCACAGGAGGATCCAGAGCGGAAACCTGCTTGTTCGGCATCGAGTGTGTCTTCGAGATGTTGTTTGATTCGCTCAAGGATGATTTTAGCTATAATCTTAGCTACAGCAGGCAGCACGCAGATACCCCTACAGTTTCCGCACTCCATTAAATTTCCTTTCTTAGGAAGCTTGTCATTCATTCCCTTTTTCCACTCGTTAGGAAAGCTCTCAGCTTCCCAAGCTCTATCTATAAGTGGAAGCAGAAGCTCAGCCGATGTTGTTGGCGTTGTTCGTAAGAGCTCTGCTGGAATACCGTCAAGTCCTACCGCCTTGTTGGTTTTGAGTGCCTTGATCGCGGTAATGATCTCATCCTTACTGGGAGTCGTGGTGCGTATTCGGGTACTTCTCACCTCGGGCATCTCAGTCTGATTTGGGAGCATATCGCTAGCGAATACACGGTTCAAAACCGTAGCAAAATGCTCTTTCCATCTCTTGAGCTGGTCCTCATCCGAAATGAGCAAGGAGCCGTCTAGGCTATTCACTGGGTGTTGGCTGGAGCTGCGACCACCTGTCAGCTCTTTCGTGATTCTGTAGACAGTCCTGCTGTCGCACCTCCGTGCAGCTTCTTCTGCTTCTGTAGCCAGCGCGTTGATGTAGTTGCGCTTGTCACGTCGTACGCTACGCTGAACTTCTCTCATCTTCATGCGATACAGGGACTCTAGCTCGCTTCTCCCTGCTGCTGGGGTAGCTGCAACGCGAGCTTTCAGCTGTTTTAGTTCGTCAATCCATCTCCAGGTATCCTCGGAAAGCCACGCCCTATGTCTTCCCTCCGATCGACCGACAATTCTTTCAGCACCAGATGTAAAAACATTTTTCACAGCACACCAATGGTCTTGGATGGTTGCGTGCATTGAGCTGCTGATTGCTTCCACATCTTGCAAAAAGTGCTCCCTTAATTGTTGGCGCACTGAGGGATCACTAAGTCTATCGATGTTGAACCTGGGCATTTTTGTGTTGTCGTGGGATCTTCGAACTGCAGCAGTGCATAGTTGGAGAGTAGCTATCATAAGAAGGTGATCACGTACCCCACATCTGCCCCTCGCCTGTTTCGGACGTCCAGGAGACTACTTCTAAAGCGGCGGCTGATGGCAAAATGGTCAATTTGGTTGGAGGTTGCTTGCCTATCATTGGAAACCCAGCTGACTTTGTGGCAGGTCTTGTGCTCAAACATGGTGCCACCTATCACAAGGCGGTTGGCATTGCAGAAATCCACAAACCTTTCGCCGTTGTCATTGCGGTTGCCTAGTCCATGTTTCCCGATTACATGTTTGAGCCCTTCGTTGTCGCTGCCTACCTTGGCATTCAAATCCCCCATCACTATGACAATGTCTCCACTTGGTGTTGTGTTGAAGACGGTGCTTAAGAGATTGTAGAAGCTCTCCTTTCGTCCTCAGACGAACTATTCGTTGGGGCGTAACACTGTATGATGGTGACGCGTCGTACTCTAGTCCGGAATCTGGCCAGCAAAATCCTATCACCATGAGGCTGCCAGGAAATTAGGCCCTTGCGTGCTGTTGTTGTTAGCAGTAGTCCGACTCCATATTCCCGCGGACTTCCGGATGGTCTTCCAGAATAGAGTAGTACAGTGTTACGCGTTGGAGACTGGTACTCGCCCGCTTCTAACCATCTTACTTCACTTACCCCCAAAATGTCTAGTTTATATCGCATGAATTCCTTTTCCAATTGGAGGAATCTGGCATTGTAAGGACCTTCTCTTCCCGAGTCGAGGAGCGTCTTTACATTCCAGAAACCTATCTTTGTCCGGATACAATAGCCAAAAGTCGACAACACGTGATCATTCCTTATCCGAGGCATAGTGTCGGTTTCCGTAGCGGGCAATATTCGGTAACGCAGGTTGCTGGTCCACGTTACCTAGCCTAGAATCAAGGCCCTAGACAACCCGCACTTACAATTTTGGCCTATACGTATAAGGGTTTATACGTATAGTTGCCCGGGGACCACCACTAGGAGGTAAAGTAAGCACTTCATCACGAACTTGATTGTTGCGCTACTGGCCCAAGCCAAGTTTTGGGCAGTCAGTAGTTTTCCGATCAATCGCAATGCAGGTCCCCCGTTTCATAGCCAGCAAGAATGGAAGAGGCGCCACTGTTGTACACAGCTTCATTAAGGACCCGGAGAAGTATGGAAAAACCGCAAAGGAAGAGTCAGCAAAGCAACATGTCAGGAAAGGCGGGCGATACTGAGAGCTGATTCAAATTCAAGGCTCTCCGTAAGTAAAATTAAGGTAGAAACTGGAGTTACAGCTAGCAGATCGACTGTTCATCGCGTGATACAGAAGGCCAGCCATATTCGCCATGAAAAAATTAAGAGGAAACCACCATTGAATGCGGCACGTAAAATCCAGCGGCTTGATTTGCAACAAGTCACATCAGGTGGAATCGAGAGTGGCATACCGTCGTCTTTTCTGATGAAAAAAATTTAATTTGGACGGACCTGATGGATACAGCTGTTATTTCCATGATTTGAGAAAAGAAGAAATGCATCTTCAAAGGCGGCACAGCAAAGGAGGTGGTGTAATGGTATGGGGAGCAATAAGCTATTACGGAACTGTGGAGCTGGATTTACAAAGCTCCAAAACGACGGCAATCACTTACAAATCGATACTGGTAAGAGCTTTTCTGCAGTTTTCGGAGATGTATTGGTGAACAGCGATGGACTTTCCAACAAGTCAATGCACCGATACATACCGCACGGACAACAAAAGCCTGGATTCAGAACCAAAATATAAACCTACCATATTCACCCGACCTGAACATCATGAAAAACGTGTGGGGTTGGCTTTCAAGAAAAGGCTACGAAGAAGGAAGGCAATATGATGAAACGGAAGAGATTATTAAAGCCATAAAACGAGCCTGGTCCGAAATTCCGCTAAATTATTTGACAGCATTCTATGAATCTCTACACAGCAGGTTACTTGAAGTTATTCAGCGATCAGGAGGTAGTACCCATCACTAAAAACTATTGCTACTCTTTGAATAAAACCAACATTTATTTATACAAAGAAATTGTGTATTGCTTTTTTACCTTTTAAGCTTTTAAGCGGTAGATTTAGCTACTGTTCGTAATCAAGTGAGACAAAAAAATAGCTAAATTTGATGACCTTTTTGGGAAAAGCGTCATAAAAGTTGCATTTATCAACTTAATCCCTTTTTTTTTTACAATATAAAAATAATATATCCTTCATTCCTTGTGCAATTGGTTTTTCCCAGATTAGCGAAGGGTTTGAAAAATATCGTAACATTAAAAAAAAATTGCCTGTTGGTAATCAAGTGAGACGGAGTGTACAATGGTACTACCCATGCCCAATGCTGCTTGATTTCGGTGATCGAACGATAACCGATATTCTCAGCGTGGTACGGTCGATGGCATAGTATGTGGAATGCAAGCTACATACCGACGACGTTTTACCCTGTCGTCGAAGTTATGGAATAGCTCTTGTAAAACGAAACGCCTCAAATAACGACGAACGCCGTGCAAGTAAAACGCCGCTCAGAATAAGGGTGATTAACAACAACAACATACAAATCGTTGACTCTACCAGTTCTGCTATATAGCGCTGCATGAACTCTTGAACTCCTTCGAAAAAAATTATTGCATAAGATGATCCACTCATGGTAGATGAAAGGTTAATATATTAAAAGCTCCTTCAATATCTAGAAAGATAGATTTTTTTTCCATTATTCTATTCTGAGCTAAACGACAGCTAAACAATTTCGAAATTGTGTTCCCCGGTATAGTAATGATCCTCTTTCTTAATTATCCTTACTTGACGAGTAAGGCTGGAGTGGAATCCTCTAAGGTGATAGTTGATAGTCACACTTTTGACAGTCAAAATTGATGATCACACTTTGTTAGCTCTCCGTAAAACGATCGCAGTCACACAAAAACGATCGCAAAAATGTGATGATCACGCTGATGGTCACCTTAGAGAGAGCAAAAGGGATGATTGTGATCGTCAACAATCAACTATCACCTTAGAGGATTCCACCCCTAACTTCCACCCTCTTTGATTTCTGACCCACAGCTCTTATCAGAAATAAAGCATTTTGCCGCCGATTTTTGTCGTTGTCTCAGATATATTTTTGTAAAAGCATTTGGGGGATTCTGTTATGATAAGCCCATTCTCCTGACGTATTTCTGTAGTGTTTACAGGCTGAGCTCGTCTTCGTATGAGACCAATTCAGTGCCGACTAAAATATAATTACAACTGTGTTGCGTCGACGACGCTACGGAAATTGATTAAAACAAAAATGCTTCACGAATCCTATTCAAGCTAAGGGGCATTGTACGGCTCTTCAATATCGACCGCATTTTATTAATTTGACTACGAAGTTCCACCGTTGGGACCGAATATACGTTAGAAGCTGTAAACAAAAATGAATCTAAGAGAAGTTCAAACACATCTGAATTTGTTAGGTTTGTATACAATATAAAATAACTTAGACAATTTTATTAACAAAACAACAAATTTCTCAGGCTTTAAGCTTTCCAATTATTTGTTTATAATCTGTTTCAACTTGCTGGTACTCTTGTTGCAGCTGGACCAGTCGTTCCTCCAACGATGGAAGTGTGGCCTTCATCCACTGTGTGTCAACTTTGACCTTTTCCATTTTCTTAATGTCTTCCATCTGTTTATGATAGATGGCATTGAGACGTTTCTTCACGTCCAAACGATATGCTTTATACTCCTCATCGTCATAAAGGTCCGTATGGTATAAACGTAGAATCTCGTAAACCTTACGACATTGCTTAGGATTAATCTGCAAAAAAGAAAAGAAAATAATGCTTCCAGCTTCATGAAGACTAAGTAAAAAATGGACGGTTTACCTTCAATCTGTCTCGGGCTTCCTTGACCATATCTTTTGAAAAACCTTTCTTTATGCTAGCCTTACTAAAGCTGTCTAACTCCAAACATAGTCGAGAATCGACGAAATTTCTCAATCTCTGGAAGTCATTCGACGGATCCTCCACAGTTATGTCAATTACATTCTTCTGTCCCTGATAGTACTGGTAGATGGTTTCAATGAACTTTGTGCCGATTCGTAGCTTTTGGAATGGAGGTAGAACCAACATTTGACTGATTCTCGGACGAGTGTTTTGTGGATAAGCATAATATTCATATACGGTGGTGTAGCCCGCAGAAGCATACTGATAGACACCATCGTGGTTTTTGTATTTTTCATAGCTGTGAAGTACAAAATTAAATGTTGATTAATTTCTTTTCAACTCAATTATTGTTGGAGGAACTATAATGCATATACATACATATGTATTAAGAACAATTTAAGTGTTGCAAACATAATAAAAAAAAAAAACAGTTAAAGCACCCAAAACTAGATTGCATATTCAGGGTTATCGTGAATAAATTTTCGCTCGGAAGTTTTCCGCCAAACAAAAATTAGGAAAAAATTAACTATCGCAATTTCATTGAAAATTCTCCTGAATTGCTATTCATAATGCCTATTTCTTTCCCGCGGAATTATTTCCTCTTTTTTGAAGATATCTAATTGTTGTTCGGAGGAAAAATTCCGAGGGAAAATTTATTCACGATAACCCTGAATATTTTGCGACATATTAGGTAAGTAGTATATCCGGCATCAGACACGTATAAAAATATTGCGTACGACGCGATGTCATGTATCCAATGCCGGATGAATAGAGTGAAAGCTCTCATTTAGTTCTGTACTCTTTTCCACCGGAATTTCAACGCGATTTCCCTCGGGATTTTTCCAAAGTTAATTTGCCGGGGGAATCAAAAACAAAAGCAGCAACTCTTGGATATAAGTTGTCTTTTTTTATGTAATTTTTTTTTTGTTTTTTTTTTAGTCGAAGATGAAAATAGAGACGTCATGGGATTGATGAGCCCTAACCACAAAGGACGTATCATTTTAATTGACGGAAATCGGGGCATTGTCAATGGGTTCACTACCAATAGAAGCAAAGAAGTTTTGGAAATTTCTGGAAAAGGAGCTGAACAATGTTAGGCATCTAAGTAAATCATCATTTGAATGGAAAAAGCTCTTTTTTTTGCATATTCATATTCAAAACAATCAAGTCCAGATATCTGATGCATTATAGGTATGGGTGACAAAATACATATATAAAACAAAATGTTCATCGCCGCGATTGAAAAATCGTGCCACTGTGATTTCCGTTAAATAATCGCTATAAGCTCCGTAAAGTAGTACTACTAAAAGCCAGTAAGCATTTTGGGGGTTATTTCGTTCACAAAATTTGTCTGTTTAAATTGTTGCTTTGTCAAGAAATTTGAACTTGGCCATGGTCATCGCGGTCGCTTTAATAACACCTAAAGACCTAATGGTTCATGGTTCAATTCCTGATGTCAGCAAGTATTTATTTATTTCTCATGAAATATACAAAGTCAGTCCGATCATTTGTGAAAACTTGTGCGAACACTACTGCGAAGGCATAACACTGGCAATAGCTTGCTCATGTGGCTGGAAAAATTGTTCGCTCGGTTATCATCGGAAATCGGAAAAAAAGTAATGAGAATCAGAAGCAAAGACAAAAAATAACAAAATTCTTCCCAGTTATCTGGACGCCACCCACGGAGAATCTCTGAAACACAAACAACTGAGCTTCAAGAACGACTACACCAAAATCTTTCCCTCTGTCTCTATCTATCCTTTCCAACGCCCGCACTGTGTGTAAACACGTTAAAGGTATTCATAACCCTCTGAGTGCGGGCAAATTATAAAAAAAAAAGACCTCACGGAGTTGCAAAAAACAAATAAAGGCAAATCACTTTTAAAAAAAAAAATTTATAATTCAATATCCATCTAACCTTAATAACGTCACATAGCTTACCGTATTATACTCATCAAACCCTTTCATTTGATACCCATATCAAGAAAGTTGTGGACAAAAAGGTAATCTGCCATCTTGGGGCGTCCGCTATGTTGGGTCATACAGCTTATCGTATTCTACAGTCAAACCCTTTCATTTGATACCCATGTCAAGAGGGTTATGAATAAAAAGGTAATCCCCACCTTGGGGTGTCCGCCATATTGAGTTCGAAATGACGTCACATAGCATATCGTATTCTACTCGTCATATTGAGTTCGGAATGACGCCATATAGGTTATCGCATTCTTTCATTTGATACCCAAATCAAGGAGGTTGTGAAGAAAAAAGTAATCCGCCGTTTTGGGACGTCCGCCATTTCGGATTTAGAAGGATATTGGGTATACTATATTGCAATGTTACGGAATTTGACAATTCGAAGTAAATTTGGTTTCAGGCAAGATTTGTAGCAGACAGATAGACAGTCAGGCAGACAACAAAGTAAGTGATTTTTTTTTCGGATGGAGGTGATTGAAATTATATACATATGTACTGGTATAACTGACAGAGCGATATGTTGATCACAAATGGGTAGCAGAGCGATACAAACAAGCAACAAAAAGTGAATTTTAAAAGTGTGTCGTCCAAGCTGAAAATTTGGCACATTAAATACATCCTACGTAACCTGGATTTATAAATTGAAGATAATTTCAAACAAAGGGAGCAGTATCGCCGAAAATATATGTTCGATTTAGATGATTGAAAATCCCTATAGTAAGTTCATAAATAGATCTTAGACATTTGTAAAATAGTTCACTCCAACGCCATCGCGAAAGTGGATAGTGTGTCGGACCACTGCGCGTTCCAAGTTCGAATACCAGAAAATACCAAAAAGTTTTTTCACGGTCCCACCTCTCGCGAACGTCTGACAAACATCCGAGAGTATTGTTGTCACGAGAAAGCTGCTCAAAACAAATTGCGCTTCGGATATGGCACTAAACTGTAGGTCCCTTACATTCGTGTGAAAAATATAACACACACAACACGAGTGGTTGCGAGAAGCTAAGCCCAGTTATTGATTATTTGAAAAAAATGTTGAAAATAGCCGTACCGTAAGCTGGGGTTACTTTGTGCCTGCAAGGTTACTTTGTGCCAACCGTGTTTTTTTACATTCAATTTCACTTAACCAACACTTTTACATAAAATATGCACATTTTTTCACTTTGCAAGACTGCTGGAAAAGCTTTCCAGTAATTATCGAGTAATCATTGATTTCTTTATCTTTATGTTTTTGAATAATGACATGCGATTCAAAATCAAGTTTTTGGCGGGAAAGTGCTAGTGCGAAAAATTTCATTTTACAACCAAAAAAACTAAAATCGCTACGGAATTGAAGGTGGGTTATTTTTTTTAAGATTTATTTGTGATAAATAATATTATAGTTAATATAAGTAAAACCTATTGTTTTAATTTTTACGTGCCCTTATCAACAAGATCGCAACTTCATGGGGTAACTTTGTACCACCGTCCTTGTTGTTGCAACTGGCACAAAGTTACCCCCTGTGTATTGATCTTCTTTTTCACATTCAACGTTCTTGGTATAAAGTAACCCCTTACTTTTTAATTTAAAGTTTGAAGGTTCGACACTTGAGCCGAAATGCCTCGAATGTATATAAAAAAGATAGGAGGACGGCCCTACCGAAATTTCACACCAGAAGCATTGAAAAACGCCGTGCAGGAAGTCCGAAGTGGAAGAATTTCAATTCCAAAAGCAAGCGAGAAGTACGGTATTTATAGGAATACTCTAATAAATAAATTAAAAGATGCTCATTCAAATGTTCTGGGACGTCAAACCGTTTTCAGTGCCGAAGAAGAGTCAAGATTTATTAAGCACATTATTGCTACATCCACTTATGGTTTTCCAGTCACTCCTCTTGATTTAAGACGAATTGTCAAGAGCTAATTGGACAAATCAGGGAAAGAAGAAAGAAAAAACTCGTTTCCGGAATAACATGCCTGGCCTTGAATGGACAAAATCATTTATGGACCGACACAAATCTATTTTAGCGCATAGGGTTGCAAAAAATATTTCACAAACTCGAGCTCTCATCGACGAGGAAATAATAAATAAGTATTTTGACCATTAGCAAACAGAGCTTGATAACATTCCAGTAAGTAACATATGGAACTACGACGAAACAAATCTTGTACATGATCCAAGATCGAAAAAAGTATTGGTAAGAAGAGGAACCAAATATCCTGAAATCATAAGAAACTCTACTAAGGCATGTACTTCTATAATGGTATGAGGTAATGCAGCAGGTGAGGTAGCGCCAGTTTATGTAAACTATAAATCACAAAAGTTGTGGCATTCTTGGATAGAAGGCATTAGAAGGCTGCACAATAATGATCGATTCGATGAATATCTATTTCTTTATCTGGCTAATAGGTAGAATTTTGAAATTAGCTTGAAATTTATTTAAAATTGTTACATGAATTTGTTTAACTGTTATTTTTTTCCATACATAAGTATTTAAATATATAATAATTAGCATCATAGCTTTATTAAGTAATTATATCATTATTTCTCTATCTTATTTAAACTTCATTCGTATGTAATAATGCTTTTTTTGTAATTACACTTTTACTTTTTTAAAGATTGTTACAATCTAATGTAAAAGATACAAAGTTGATAATAAATGAAATGAAAAAATGAAAAAAGGTGGTCCCATTAAGGCGCGTTATAATTGCAGTAAATCGGGCTGGTTCGATGGCCAAAGCTTCGAAAATTGGTTCACGATGCTAATGCTTCCTATTTTAAAATAACAAAGTAGCAAAAAGTATTGATTGGTGATAATTTAAGTTCACACTTAAATATGGAAGTGATACAATCCTGTGAAAATAATAACATCGCCTTTGTTGCATTGCCATCTAACGCGACCCATTTGTTACAGCCTTTGGACGTGGCTTATTTTAGACCTGTTAAAGGGGAATGGCGCAAAATCTTAACAGCATGGAAAGACACTGAATACGGCAAGAAATGTTCTGCAATTCCAAAGGATTGCTTTCCGGGTCTATTGAAGCAATTTTTTCAAAAATTGGAGCAAAATGGACCAGAAAGCTTAAAGTATGGTTTTGGTAAGTGTGGTATTTATCCACTTAATAGAAACATTGTTCTTGCCCGATTGCCTAAAAATGTTCTGGAAGCAAGCCTTCCATTGGAAAGCATATTAGCTGACTCCTTTATTGAGTTTTTGCAAACCAAAAGAGATGATATCACAAAAACTAGGCAGATAAAAAGACGAAAACAATTGAATGTGGCTCCAGGAAAGAGCATAGCCGTTAAGGACTTGGTGGTTTCAGACGAGAAACAAACATAAAAAGCGTCCCAAAGAGAAGCGTGCTTTAAGTTCCACTTCGGAAGAAAGTGATATGGATGCATATTCCCTCCGAGAAGTGATTGTAGAGGTTTTGCTGTAGAATCTGATCCTGACGATACAGTTGCGGGATCTGATATTGAGGAATCTGATCCTGACAATCCAATTGCAGGGCCATCATCCAGGCGGCGAAAGGCTTGTTCTTTTAAAGTGACTGATTACATCCTGGTTCTATACGATGGGCATCAGTATCCAGGCAAAATTAATGAGATTGATGGTAACACTTTCTTGCTTAGCACCTTGACAAAAAGTGGACTATTTTGGAAATGGCCGCACCATAAGGTTGAAATGTGGTATGATATCAAAACGTAATTGTGGTGATAAATGAACCCAAATTGATATCTGAAAGGGGTCGTTATAGCGTCCCCGAAATATCTTATTAAACATTTTTTTTTAACGCTTTCACTTTTTTTTCGTAAATAAAAATCGTTTACTTGTTTGTTTAAAAAATGTTGTTATCATGTGTTTTAATGGTATATGGGGTAAAATTGAACCAAACTTACATTTGGACAAGATTGCCAAAGGATTTCGTCAGTGGCACAAAGTTACCCCAAACGTGGGGTAACCTTGTGCCACACTTTGAAGGCTTATATGCTAAAAATCCTAAGTCCTTTCGTTAATTTGAGAACGTTTTCTTCATTGCTTAATGCTTAGGATCAAAATGGTATACCTAATTTTGTTTTTTTCATGAGGAAATAAAAGTTTTTTACAAAAAACATCAAAACCTGGCACAAAGTAACCCTAGTTTACGGTATCAAAAAAGTTTTCAATTTGAACGCATACATATGTATTTAGTTTGCAAAAGGTAATCATATATATGTACGTATATGCACTAGAGGTGGGTTGTCTTGGTTTTGTTCTGTTAATGAAACGAAGCAGATTTAAAAAAAAAATAAATAAATAAAAATTACTAGTTACAAAAAACACGGCTTCGCTTCATGCAGACGAAGGAAACCGTTTGTTGACAGTATAAGATAAAACCAACTTTTCCTTTAGCCAAACGAAATCGTTTTTGTTTTTGTTTTCATCACGCATGATTCCACCCCTGGCTGATGCATACACGTTAATGTTTAGCGGAAAAACGAAAAATAAACGAAGTACGAGAGGAAGTAGTTATTAAACAAAAAAAAACCTAATAATGATCGGGTGAAGTAGTTATTGTAGAATGATCGGCTCGCAACAACTATGGATTTTTGTTTTTATTACGTTTATTTGTTTATTTCTAGTTTATAATATTTTACGGTTTTTGACCCACGAATATGATGTTATAAAGTGGGTATTAAAGAAAAATTGAAATTTATCAGTGAATAATACATCGAAAATGCGTTCTGTTTGGGGATCCTTACGGAAACTTCAATTGCTAATAACTTTGTAATAATATACGTAGTTTGCGCACGTAAATTTTCAACACTAAACAATTTTTTTTGAGAACCTTACGCAATGGTTTTGCCAGCATGTAAGAACACCTCTTTAAAACAATGGGTGAGATGCCATTCGGATCGGGAGATTTGTGTATGTTAAGATGAAGTACTCTTGCGAATGTACGAGTGTGCAAGTGCATTTGTCCCATCGAGTGTTCAACGCCTTCAAGTACAAGTGGGAATAAAGTACAATCTGGAAGCGTAGACCTGGCTGCAAAACTGCAAGCACTTTAATTTTGTCTAAAGAGCGGACAAAGGGAATGTCAGGGTAAATGAGTGTCGGAATTGTTGACGAGGACGAATTCTGGGCAAAATTTTACTTTACCGGAAATGTCGAAAATTGCAACTTTTTTTTTAATCCGATAAATTAGCTCACGGTGAGCAAGAATCTGCAAAAGAATAATTTAAGAATTTGGATACTCCATTTCCGAAATGTTGGTATCATTTTATATGGCCTCTTTGAAACTTTGGGGGCGGGTTACGCCTCTCCGGTAAGAGAGCGCCAGCGTGAGCTAAACTATCGGACTAAACAAAAAAAAAGTTTAATTTTTGACATTTTCGGTAAAGTAAAATCTAGCCGAATTCTGTTTTTAACAACTGGCCAACTGAGGTATTTTTTGTTTCAAATTTTGGTCACATGAGAATTCTACACGTTAAGTAGGGACATTGCAGTCATTTTTTCGGATTTCCTTAGTTGTGTTACAGTTGGAAGACCAAAAACTTAGCTTAAGCCTTTTTTTAAGGCCGATATTAAAGGCGATTCGGATTAACGAGGCATTGCTGAACCTCCATAATGTGAAGTTTTTAATTCACATTATCGAGGCAGCAGTGTATCCTACTGAACACAGATTGTTTTATATTTCCTACATGAGTATGGAAACCCAACCAATTGCTGCAACTTAAAATTACGTGAATCATAAGTATAACCAAATCTCTCTCTTACCACACGAAATAACTCCACTGGGGATCATCGACATCTATATAGGAAGCGGCATCGACAAACCACAACACAAAGGTTTCCAACCGGACAAAGAATTTCAAAAACTGTGGCGACTTGTAGTCACAGTGATAGATCTCAAAGAATCGCTCGTTGCCTTCGCTGTCCACAGCTACATGTTCACACAATTTCTCGCCGTACGGTTGGAACTTCTCAGCCTTGTCCAGAGTTTTCAGAAACTCATACATATCGACGAAGTAACAGCCATCAGGCAGTTTCGCTGCGATTGCTGCAACGACATCATCGGCTTTGATGTCACCCGCAGACAAGTGCTCAACTCTGTCTTTATAATCTGTGCCGATGTAAATTTGCAAGGGTCCGGCCGTGTAGATGATGCGAACCTTCAGATCTACGTAGCCAAAGATGCTTTCATTATCGCCGAATATCTGATGGGCCATGAGGGGCCGGAACTTGAGGGAATCATCGGTAATATCGTCCTTAGATCGAACTGAAAGTATGGGCATAGTATGAATTAGCTTAGCTTCCTGCTAACGAGACTCACTTAATTTAAACTCCACAGCGTCTACCGCGTCGAGAACAAAGTTCTGTAAACACTGAATCTGTGTGGTCTCCTTCGATGCTCTGGTTGGCGCCATCTGGTTGATGTTTCAATTTTATCGATTGGTGCAGAAGTAACAAATAGAATTAGTTGTGTATTCCGTGCTAAGCTGAGTACATGAAATCGTTTTTATTTCATTCAAACGGATTGATTGGAAATGCGAGGAATACACAACCCCGCAAGTAGCTAGCGATTTTGCCGCAAAAATTAGCATGCGCAAAAATGACAACTCGAGAAGGTGTGTTTCCTTTTCTGTCAATGGAGTTTTCCCAAAGTGAGTGCATTCAACGGCATTATAGACTTATTTGTCTTCCATTTCAGAACTGCAGTGGACGCTCCTCCTGAAGTGGGAAATACACGATACAACTGTTGTACAACGGTTTGACAGCTTTGGTGTTGTATACGAGAATTGTTTCGTGTGCACACAACCGATCGTTATACCGATATCGTATGGTCGCATGGTCTTGACTGTACAACCGCTGTCATTTGCACAGATTGTATGGAAATTATATGTTGTGTATGTGTAAAATGGCTGAATAAAATGACTGGTTGTAGGTAAATCGTACGCAGATTGTATAATGTGTGTGCTGCATACAACAGTTGCGCCAATGTCGGTACGAAGGTTGCATCGTGTATTTCCCACTTAATACGAAAATCTTCAGTGCGAACCAGAACAGTAAATTGGAATTTCGGCAGATTACTTATTCTTTAATCAAAGGTTGCTGATCCTAAACGAAGTATTGAAATTCCGTTATCGGTTCTATACATGCTATGATTTTTTACTCAATTATGATGAGTTATAATGAAGTTCAGGACGATGTTCAGAATTTATACTTGATTAATAAGGAGGGTGATTGCTTAAAAGTGGATTTAAAGTAATAGTCTGGTATTACACGATGACTCTTGAGCCATGACTCTTTTGAAATCATACAAGTGCAAAAGAGAAAAATGATGAGATAGAAAAACAGCAACTCGGAGAGTCGTGGGTAGAATTTCCTTGCCTCTTTTTGACGTTACTCCTTTTCCTTGTTCGTTACTTTTCTATTTTACTTCATTTCTTTTCGTTGCCTGTAGAGCGCAGACGTGGAAACTATAGAATAAATTGAATTAAATATCTCCAAAATATCTTTATACATGTTTAACAACTCAAGAACTATTTGTCTATACATACTGCTGTCGGATTCATACATTTATAGCCAGATGTTAAAAATGTTTATTTAGAGAGCTCTAAATAATTCACAGCGAAAGAAAAAATATAAGAAAGTTGTCACATTAGAGGCATAGAAAAGAGTCAACGTGTTAAAGCGTGAGCTTCACAGAACGAAAGATAAGATAGAATAGAGAAAAGAGTCATGACGCGAAAGTCATCGTGTAATAGCAGACATAGCCTAATATTACACGATGGCTCTTGAATCCTGACTCTTTTGAAACTACACAAGTGCAAAGGAGTCATGACTCAAGATTCACTGTGTAAAGCAGACATAGATTTTAAAATCTTTAAAAGGAGTGTTTGATTTGTGTCGTCTAAGGATTTAAAAGAGATTTATTATAAATCTCGGTTTTAGTTGCGTCAAAATGTATGGTAAATCTTAAGAATTTAGTGAAGATTTAAGGAGATTTAGCTAAATCATGGTTTAATCTCGGTTTTAGTTTTGATTGAAACTAAGTAATATCCTGCTTAGTATTTGGCGAGGTGTTAGATGTTAGAGTTGTTAAGTCTCAGCAATGTAAGCAGACTTACTGTGAATAAAAAAATAGAATGCACACTAAATAGAAGTTTTAGTCAAAACAAACACTACTAGTATAAATATTTATTCACAATTCTCAAATGTAACAATGCCAAACACGTACAACAGCAAAGTAGCTAGTACGTCCATATCATTATTGCTTTAATTTTATATAATTATAGTTCAAATCGAATTTGTTGCGGTTATTATTCCTTTTCTATACGCGTAATAGAACCCTTAGAATTGTAGTTCATTCGGTGGAAATTAACACATCAAATATCAATATTTCCAAAGTTGTAGCATCTTACATATAAACCGAAATCATTGAATAGAGCAGACGAGTTAACTAAACCATTTACAAGTTAGCGGAAGACTGTTGGCACCACATACTTCTAGACGTTACCTCAAAGGATGAATATTTAGGAGAGAAAGACTGTCGCAATATGGTGAAAGACATGGACGATCATTCCAGTTTAAGATGTAGTACAAATCGCTTAAGCTTATGCTGTACAGAATTAATGCGATTAATAATGCATGCATTGGAGACCAAGTGTTTGATTCATACTTTGAGGCGAATAAAGGTATTATAAAGCGTGGATGTTATACAAGGACAAGGGAATCACGTACTAAAATACTTTACATTCTTAAAAGGCAAATTTGATTTTATGTATTTATGTATGTGAAACAAAAACTCCGAATCTACCTTACCGATTTGTATACGATGCTTTCATACAGATTTATGATTCTTAAAATCTATAATTTCTACACAAAGCGATTGATGTATATATCATCTTTGTACGTTTTCTGTGAGAAATTTAATAATATAAAACAAATATTAACTATATGCTATCGCGAATACTATCAGTGGTGACTGTTTGTAAGTTCATGTTTGTAAGTATTTGTAGTGTATCTAACTACTTGCACTACTGTGCTGTTGTTGTTTTGCAGACGTGTGAGTGCGCTTACTTTTTGTGCTCTGGTAAGGATTCACTCTGGGGAAGTTATAATTGAGTTAACGCATTTTCAGTACTGTATTCAGTTGGAAATTATATTTCAAATACAGGTAAATGAACATCAACTAAAATGCGGGCGAAGGAAGGCGGCCATGGGTCAACTGGTCCTCTATAAAGCTAAGCTTCGAAATCCAAATCAATTTTTAAGAAAAATGCACTCCAGAGTCGCATATTAGTATAAATTTCTTCAGCATAGATTCATTGAAGTTATAATCATTCATAACTTATTCATTGAGTTGCATTTTAGTGAAAATATCAACAACTGTCATTTAGATACGTTGAAAAATAAATAGTAATACAGCAACACTTGGCAAACGCATTTGAATCATTCTGCATAGCGATACAATCGTACTGACTGCGGACAATTACAAGGATTTTTATATCGGCAGTATAGTATATATATATAAGTATATCTATCAGGTCGTTAATCGCAATAATAAATAAATATAGGATTTAAGTGACTTCACGGGGTACATCAGATGTATCGGAACCAACCCGGTACCAAAAATTTCATGAAATATGTCAAATGGGAGTAATTGAATTAATAGTTGTTGTTCATTAATTTGGAAGGTGACTTCTTCTGTTTCTATCTAACGTCCAAATCATTGTAATTTGTGTGTACTGGCATATGTCATGATTTTTCATATGCAAAAAAGTATTTTTAAAAATGTGTTAACAATTTGCTTTTAACTAATGAGTCGCACATTTATATTGTGACGAAAAATACGTGGTGACATCCGCTCGTGAACAGTATACCACTTTGTGGAATTGTAACGCGCAGCAGGAGCAGCTATAAGTTTGCCCTAATTTTCGTCTCAAACTTGTTTTTCTCGAAACTACTTTGTCTGTAGGATAAAGGTGTCCCCAAACCAACGCGAATATTCGCAGTCGCCGCGACAGCTAGTATTTTAGTGCAACAGCGACCTACAAAGTGCGCGAGTGCTCCCACATCAAGGCCACAGCTTTCTCGTGGTGTTTGCGAAAATGTACTTCTCATCAGACGAAGAAGAAGCGCTTTTATTTCTTGCCTTCCATACTTTATCCTTCCTCCTCACGTTTTATAATCTTCGTATAATTAGAACCTATAAAATTGAGTATTTTTTCACAAATTCAATTAAGATCTAAGAATGCGCCATATTCATTTCGACTGCGACAAACCCACAATAGTAATAAAAACACTGCAAAATCGGCGTCGCGGCGGCAAATTCGTGTTGGTGTGGGCACTTTCATATAACACCATATAACTGATTTATGGCCGTCGCATCGACTGCGAATATTCGCTTTGGTTTAGGGACACCTTATCTCAGCGAGTTTTCAATATTTTTAAATTTTTTTTATAAATCTTCGTGCCTATTTTTTTTATTGTCCATGGGGTCATTTGTTTTTTTTTTGAAATTTTTG
This sequence comes from Brachypalpus laphriformis, assembly GCA_945910035.1. NCBI lineage: Eukaryota > Metazoa > Arthropoda > Insecta > Diptera > Syrphidae > Brachypalpus > Brachypalpus laphriformis. The sequence goes on along the minus strand of OX246754.1, from coordinate 68,973,332 downwards.
TAAAAATAAATGAGACATCTTTGGTAAAAAAAGTAATATTCAGTTTATCGTTGCGTGACTTTTTTTATCCATCAGAAAAAAGAAGCCGATAGACATAAATGACAAGTTTTTTTAATGCAATTAAATTGGAATTTTTTAGATATATCAAGAAGGGGAGCAAATTTTACGCCGACAAGGGGAGGACAATTTTTCGGCAATAGTCCTTTGACGAAAAAAAAAATGCTTTTAATTTTCTTTTTCTTGGATTTCAAGGACCAATAAACAGTGTATAGTAATAGCACAGACAACGGTATTCGAAGGCGCTGGACGTACATTTATAACCCCGTAAGACAATTTGCTCCAAAGAACGAGAGATATTTGATCTATAACCTTTGTTTTTCAATATCATGTGCCTAGTATAGCAGTGCCATTAAGATTTTTTTTTTCATCTATGCGCCCACTGAACGCCGACCATGACTATGACATTTCAATCAGCAGCTTTGCCGAATCATAAAACTTTGGCTATTTTTTCAAACAAAAATCCTCGCTATGCCTCGTTTGATATCTTGTTTTGGAGAAATAAATGAGCCATCTTCACGAGCCTTTTGGGATGACTTTGACGACGATGAAGAAGGGTTCGTAGGACACTCAAAGTAAGTGTTTCCCCATCAGAATTCAACGCATTTGTACCATAAAATGTTGGTTCCAGATTGGAATGGGACTGTTCTTCAAGCACAGAGCCGACCCCTGTCTCTGTCGACATCCTTCTTCTAATAGAAGGTCTAAATGTCGAAGAGTTCGGCAAACAAATCCTTCTGGTTAACTCGTCCGAGCTTTGCAGAATAAAGGACAAGGGCATCTCGTTGCACAAAGTCACCGGGAAGAACCATATCGTAGGATTGCTGGAAGAAAACCTGTCGAACAGTGGGGAGGTTGCTGCGTTGTTGTTACCCTACTCGAAGCTGGCGAAGAATGTGATCACGATAACCATTCAGCCAAAGGTTGAGTATAAGAGTGAAGACATGTCGGCGGTCAAGGATGAAATAACTTTCTTGCGGGGAGTCAACTCGGGTGTCGCCGGCGTACCGGAGTTAGAGGCACCTAATTTCATCGCCGGCGCTGCAGCTGGAAGTAAGATATTGATGTTCTGACCACTTTATGCAATTAAATCGGTTCCTTTTAGTCTGTTCATATAGGGAAATCAAAAATTTGCCGGTGAGCTCGTATATTGCCTACACGGACAAATCTGATTTAGACACATTGTCCACCGCTCCCATATTGAAGCTGTTACGGACAATCGGGATCGATTGTCCCAGCAGTTACATACCGAAAATAAGGGATCAGTCCCATCTGTATATGTAAAATGCGGTGTGAACGTTATTGGTGGTTGGTTTGATGAAATAAAAAGGTTGAGAGCTAAGAATTTTTTTTTTTTTAAGCACTATCTGTTCAGCAAAACAAAATGCGGAAACAGTTATGTAGCTGCAATTCAGAGAGGGTTGGCCGCGAAATCTCAATTTCGCACACAATTTCGCCCAACGAATCCCGGGTCAGAAAATACCGCAGCACAAAAACTCGCGGGATACGATTGAAATTCGAGACGAATAAAACAGTACTTGGGTGGACCGCTGCGAGGGTTAAAAAGATTTCGCACTATGGGATATTCTTCGACTCATACACCGGACGGCCTTCGGACTCATATGTAGGCGCTGAAGGCGACGCTATGTGTTACCAACGCGAGATTTTTCGAGGTTCGGTCTACGAGATTATCTGCTGCGGGATTCTTAAAATTTTGTGATTTTTCGATGCGAGATTTTCTACAGCGGTCAAATATGACGTCCCCATTAAGGATTGTCTGTGCTCCGCTGTATATAAATAGAGTAGAGTTTTAGGGGTGAGGCTAAGTGGCTATCCTCCGTAATCGTTCGGATTCACTTAAAACAAATTGTATTGGTGGTAAGGAAACTTATTTATTTCCTATCAAATACGCAGAAAGTCAGTTAATCAATTTCAAAAGCTGATGTTAACTCTATTGCGAAGGCATAGCACCCTATAGTAAGGTGAGCAAATATGCCAAAACGATTCTCTCTAGTTTTCTGGACTCAGCCTCTGGAGTTTTCTTGAAATCTAAACCACCTGAGCTTCAAACCCCTACATCAATCTTTCTCTCTCCGCCTGCTCGTTTTCAACTTACGTTGTGCAGTTATGTGATTGCATGCAAGGGATTGCTTCTAGATGTACCTTAACCGTACCGTAGTAAACAAACAACTTACCGACTGAACGTCCTATGCAGCCTCTTTATAATAACCTGACTTAAGGAAAATATTGTTCTGATAACACTGATCAACAGTTAACTAGTTTAAATCTAAAGTGGGAAATACACGAAACAATCGTCGCACCGACTTGTGTTGTACCGACATCGGCCCAACTGTTAAATGCAGCACACACATTATACAATCTGCGTAAGATTTACGTACAACCAGACATTTTACTGGCTGAACACAATGCATGCAGCGGCCGCGCCGCGGTAGCGTAGTACGATCTGTCACAGAGTTAAAATATATGGGAACTCACTAGAGCGCCCACAATGAGGTAGCTGCGGCGTGGCGGTAGCAGTGGTGTAGTACGAAGTTGGTTTACTTTTAACTTGTGCAGCGCCACAAGTGACAGATAGAGAAATTGGCGACTGTTGAAGACTGTTTTGGTTTTCTATACGATGTTTTCGTGGTGGATTCTTGAACTGAGTTCAGCAGTAGCGCAATAAATTTGAAATATTCGTTACAGTCAAAATGGAAGGGCACGCCGTGGAAAAAATTATTTTGCTAGTGAAAGGAAAATAAATTTATCCATTTCTAATTATTTTTATTGTATTATTATAGCACAATAATTTCACAAAAATAATCAAATATCAATAACACTCAAAAAGAAAAACACAATTTTAATCAGCTGGCATTATTTGACATTACTACGCGCTACACCATTGTGGGCGAATTTTGTGAGTGCAGCGCCACACCATTTGACAGCTCTACGTACTACGCTACCGCGGCGCGGCCGCGGCATGCATTGTGTTCAGCCAGTTATTCAGTCATTTTATACATACACACCATATAATTTCCATACAATCTGTGCATGTGACAGCGGTTGTGCCATAGACCTTTTCGCCTGCTTGTCAAAGTTATGACGTTTAAGTGACATGACACTTCTGTAGGGGTTTTTGTTTGTGTTGTTTAGCGCGCGAAATAAGTTGAAAGTGAGAAAACTCTTCCAAAACACGAAATTTCAAGAATATTTTTGCATTTGGTGCGTGTAAATATTAATAGAATATCTACTTACTATTTTTTCACACAAAATTAAGTACTTTAAGTGTTAAATGCCGGCAAAGTGTTGTGTTGTGGGCTGTAGCAATCGGCAAGATAGGGATGGAAACAGAGTACGATTCTTTAGATTCCCAAGAGACCGTAAGTCTAAGGAACTTGAGGAGATCACCAATACAAGGCAAGTTGCCTGGCTAAATGCTATTAGAAGGGTGAATCTGAAGAAATCGTCTTTGAAGTATACTAATGTTTGCTCTGAGCATTTTATCATAGGTTTGTCAAATAAAATGGTAATCGTACAATGTCTTAGTAACGTGCTTATTTTTACAGGACGTCCTGCACATTCTAAAGACAAACTGAATCCAGATTGGGTTCCTAACAAAAATATGGGATACAAAACTAGGACCATGAATACAACGAGGTATCAAAGGCTGAAGAATCGGGAGTTGCAAGTTGCAAATGCTTGCAACTCAAATGATACAAATATACCGAGTACATCAGTCGAAGCTGTCTCAGAAATCTCTGAGATAGATAAACTGAGGCAAGAACTGGCGGAAAGAGACCTGCTTATACTTAAATATAAAGAAGACCATGTAAAAGTAAGCGTTATTGTGTTTATGTAAAATCCATGTATTTAACAAATCACGTAACTTTGTTCTAGATGTTGAATTGTTATGAAGGAATATTAAAGCAGAAAGATGGCACAATAGAGAGCTTAAGAAAGCAGCTCCTGAAAGGGAAACTTTCTGCTGATAGCTTCAAGGACGATGACACAAAAGTCACATACTTCACTGGCCTTCCGAATTTCATTGCTCTTAGTACCCTTTTTGATTTTGTCAAAGAGGATTTGAGCGATGTTTTGTCGAAGGGTATAAATGTGTTTGATGCTTTCATTATTGTGCTCATGAAACTGCGATTGGATTTGCCATTCACTTATTTGTCATATAGGTATGGTATAGCATTATCCACTGTATCAAAAGTTTTCCATGAGAACCTGATAGCATTAAGCATAAAAATCGGTTCATTTATCCGCTGGCCTGATGCAATTGCCCTTGAAAGGAATACACCGGATTATTTTAAGGAAGTTCTTGGCTGTAAATTTACAGCTATCATAGATTGCTTCGAAATATTCACCAACAATCCAGGTATAATTTAAAAGATATTTTCACTGATATATGTTAACCCTTCATTCTCGTTTATAGTTACAGGTCCTGCCCTGGCACGCTCAGATGTGTTTTTTTCGTATAAATACCACAACTCTCTAAAGTACCTTATAGCAATCTCACCAGCTGGAGCTATTACTTTCGTCTCAAAAGGATATAGTGGCAGATGCAGTGAAAAGACCATCGTTGAGAGTTGCGGATTCCTCGAGAATACGAAGTGTGGGGACATTATTCTATCCGACCGCGGAATACTAATCAACCAAGTTATTATTGAAAAGGGAGCCAAGCTCTTAATACCAGCCTTTAGAAGTGGACAAGACCAAATGGATGTAGAAGACCTGGAACGGACACGAAAACTGGCAGGGGTATATATACATGTTAAGCGTGTGATAGATGTTTTGAGACAAAAGTACCTCATCTTGAGTAATCGGCAGTCAATTACTGCAATTTCTAAACAAAACGATGACATAATGTATTTCGATTGTATAGTAAAACTTTGCTTTAGCTTAGTCAATGTTTGCCCCTCAATTATGACCACCAACCAGTAAGAAATAAAAAACCGTTTCGTAAATGAATTCAATGTTTTATTTTGTTAACGGATATATATATTTTACTAAAACAAGATAATAATTAATAAATACAAAAGTTTCTATAAAAAACGAACTAAAACAAGTATTTCATTAAAACAAAGTAACAATTAATAAATACAAAAGTTTGTATATCAAAAAAAACAACTAAACAAAGGAACAATTCATGGCTTGCAATAGGTTAACAGAATAGTAGCTCAAAGAATATAAAGAAGCATTAGTATAACAGGCTACATAAAGCCGTGTTTGGCTTATTATTAGAAAAATAACGAGCTAGAAGTTCATAAGGAACAATTTCATGAAAATATCTATCAGTCTTACAAATTTCGGAATTAAAAAAAGTAATATCAAAATTTTGTTCAATAAGAATTTTAAATTTGCCGAAAAATAACCACCTTTTAATCAAAACGGTCATTGTACTTCAACTGGGGAAGATGCACACCACTCACATACCCACAATCCGTCGGGAGAACAAGCATAGTATGACTTTTTACTATCAAAAAATAGCTCACACTTTCCTATTTGCAGTTGCTTGTGTCTACATTTCTCTATCGATTAAATGTAATCTATCGCATCTCCCTCATGCGGACACCCGTGCCTTATCGTTGGCGTCGAAACGGTTCGAGGATAACAAATTTGGTTCAGTAAACTCATTGATACTGAACTCAAATTTGTCCGGATGCCTATTTGAAAATGGACACCGTAATGCTTCCCAATCGAAGTTTATGTCAATAACCGCACTTAGACTGTGCTCTAGTCAACCTTTCAATAATCACGCAACAATTTTTAAATTATGACCACTTAGATTACAATACTTAACTTTATATAAATTAGACATAATATAGGTACATAAACTAAAAAACCTACTTCTACATCACGATCCATACCTATCGTTGTTGGAGTCAATTGTGTATCGATGGAAGTCGCACCGGCTGCTCAACTCCATTCTTTCGAAGGGTTTCAAAAAATTTGTTTACTTCTTCCTTGGCTGGTGGTCTGGTTTCTTTTAATGGCTGACTTCTTCGTGCGTTTTCCATACTCCACTGAATTTCTGCAGAAGTAACCTGCAGCTTATTTTTGCAAGAGGAAACTCTCCAGTATGCAGCAACATCTATGACGGATACCTACATATATGTACATATATAAGAAATCTATCATTTGCATACAGAAAATTAAGAAAACACTCACCATATTTGACTCCTGGTGCTTTTATTCACAGCTTCAAGGGCGAATAATGTCGCTCCAACGAGTCTGTAGCATTCCCCCAATCCCACCACACAAGTGCAATGGGCTGTTTTTATAAATCCTTCGATATCCACTGCTACCCACACTTTCAAGCACGGAGAGTTAAGCGACTGGGAATGAAGTACCTGTGGGAATAACAATTTGAGACAACATTTATACGAGTAACTGTAGGGGAATTGTGCTCAAGATGACATACTCTTCTTCAAAATGAAAAATAAAAATATCAAGAAATCATAGGGATGAAAACAATGTGTATTCAATCAATTCATTTATTGGTAACAAAAACAACATTTAAGTGAATGGTGTAAAACAATAAATAAGATGACATATGCCATTAGCGTAAGATGACATATCACTTACGAATCTTCTTTGCAGAGCTTACATATGAACTGCTTAGTTTAATAGCCTTAGCCATATCGTCTTTCGACCAAGAATGTCTGCTTGATGTTCTTTTGTAGTTGCTTGGCATACTGAAATGAAAAGATTTCTAGATTAAAACGAAATTCTACCTCTTAAGTAAGATGACATACCGTGTCATCTTGGACGGTCGAGCATCATGTCATCTTGCCCGATATGAGTGAAAATATTTAGCATTATGCAGCCACCAACAGTTTCTGATCAAGTAAAAATATCACACAGAAATCATTAAATATACTAATAACTGTACTCATAAAACACTTTAGACAAAACACAATACTCACCTTATCAGAAATTTTATAGCTAACACTTGAGGCAAACAATAAAATTCTTGATTAAGTACAATACGTTGTAAACTAACAGCCGAAGCACTATGGGGTAAACAACATCGCAAAACTGCGTATCTAGGCGTGTTTGGTAGAACTGTGGCGCCTAAAGAGAAATTGCAAGTATGTCATCTTAGCAGATACGTCATCTTAAGCATAATTCCTCTACTGGCCGAACACAATGGTGAAGCTGAAGCTATACGCGTGTAGTGCTGTTAAAAAAAATTGCGCACTGATGAGCTAGGTACGAACACAATGGTGAAACGCTGCACGGGTGTTTGTAATCCAAATGCTTCGAATTTTTTTTTTCACACTTTCGCATTTTTTTTGTATTTTTATAGTGAGGATTACTTAAATCCCCTGGAATTTTGTTGCTTTTTATTAGATCGATTAATTTTTCTATTTACTTACATGTGTGCCGTATCTCTTTTTTTATGTCTTGTATGGAAATGTCAAAAAAGCGCGCTGCAGTGAAGCTGAAGTTAACTCCACTTCTACTTCAGCGGCAAACTTCAGCTTCACTGTGTTCGCAGTATTGGATGTGTGTGTATTTAACTTTGACAGCGCGACGTACTTCAGCTCCAACTTCAGCATTGTGTTCGGGTAGTTAATCGTATGTATGTAGGTAGGTAGGTAGGTAAAGTGGCGGTCCAAAAAGAACCCAATTAGCGTTTAAGGTGCGCCGTTTTGTTACCACGGACTCGTGTCAACCTGTTGTAGTGGTTAGTTAAAAAGGGATGTTAAGTTTAAACCCAGCCCGTGGAGTTCAGGAAGAGGAAGAGGAGTTCAGGAATGAGTGCTTTGTTGATTCAATTCAAACCGGCATTGCTCTACCAGCTTTGAAGAGATGCAGACCGCATCAATGGACTTGATAGCAGCCTGGCTATCCAAAAAAATAGCGATATTGTGATTAGATGTTGGAAGATTGTTTCGCAGACGGCAGGCTTCTCGAATCTTGGGGGGTAGGGGGGGTGAATGTTGGTACCTTGGTTTTAGTGGTAAACAGCATCATTTCAGTCTTCTCAGGATTTACTCCGAGGCCACAGCTCGTAGCCCATGAGTGCACCTTATCCAGAGCCCTCTCCATGAGTTGACTTATCGTGGAGAGGAACTTTCCTGAAACTAGTATAACCATATCATCCGCGTACGCAACCACCTTAAAACCCTCCCTATCAAGTCGTACCAAGATTTTATTAAACGCCATTAACCAGAGCAGGGGGGAGATGACTCCGCCTTGTGGAGTTCCTCTGTTTACCGTCTTAGTTGTACTACTGTTGCCTAGTGTTGCATGGATTATACGAGTACTGAGCATAGAAACTATCCATTGGCTAATAAAGCCTTCTACACCTAACTCGGTGAGAGATTCCTGAATAGATTCAGTGAAAATGTTGTTGAAGGAACCTTCTATATCAAGAAATGTGGCGAGAGTATATTCTTTGTAGTAAAGAGTTTTTTCCACTGTACGCACGACTTCATGAAGAGCAGTTTCTGTGGACCGCCCTTTGAGATACGCATGTTTGTGATGTTATCCCAAGCTGCCAGTGGCGCACAGGTTGTTCTACTCTACTCTCACTGCAGCCTGGGAAGTGAGTACTCATCAGGAGTTCCAGAGATGCCGCAGAAGAGTCCGTTCAGCTTCCATCCGTCTTTTTAAGAAAGGACGGGTTGCTATGCCCTTTGGACAAAGTTTTGCTGAGCCTTGCGGATTCTCTAAGGGACTCGATAGACTGGCAGTAATCTTTCCAGCCCTGTTTTTTGGCCATTCTGATGGACTCCTTATATATTTTTAGGCAGTCCTTGTAGGGCTGCCAGAAGTTGTGAATGTAGCAAATATTGAAGATCGCTCTGGTCATCTTCCTAAGCTTTGATAGATCTTCATTCCACCATGTTGGGACTTTCTTTTTACCAAAACTGATTGGACACAAGACTTTAAAGGCAACGTTAATTGCTTTCTCAAAGATTTCAACCTTTGAATCCAGTTCCGTAATCGAGTCGATTTTATACGTTGATGTGCTACCCAGTTTTTACTTAACTATACGATTAAATTTTGTGCAGTTTATGCGTTTTGGGTTTCTATATGGTTTAGGGGTCTCAATCTCGAGACAGACGTTCAAGAGTATCCAGTTATGATCAGAAAAAGATTGTAAATCGGATACTCTCCAGTTATCGACCGTGATGGTTTCGTTGTTAGGTACTAGAGTAATGCCAATAACCGCCTCCCACTCATTGAAGTTATCCGTACTCGGAAAAACAAAAGTTGGAGAATTGCCAGTATTGCAAATTGATAGGTTATTGGTAATGGTGAAATCGAAAACAGACTCACCTCCGCCCTTTGTTTCCGCGCTACCCCAAAGCGTATGTCTGGCATTGGCGTCGCAGCCCATCAAGAGGTTGGCCTTACTGGTGTTAATAGTTGAGTTAGGTATTGGACTTCCTCCGGCGGGGCTTGCCGATCCCGGTCCATGTAGACAGATGCAACGAAAAAGGCCTCATCGTTTGCAGTTTCCAGTTTATGTATGTATGTAGATCGGAATTCATTTGAAAACTGAACGTGGGAAGAGTATTGTATTTTGTTAAAATAAAAGTTATAAGACTAAATAAAGTTAGAGTAAAAATAAAAGAATAAAATTGTTATGTTATATTTTATTGACTTTTTGTACAAAGCACAGGGTAAAATAAATAATAAAAGCTAACGAAACTGTAACAAACCAAAGCTTATCTAAAATAACGAAAGCAACACCAAAACAACTCTTGCGCAGGTTGGTATGTTTTGAGGTGGTTTTGCGCTGGTTTAAAAAAAAAACATTTGATTTGAATAGTACTGCCAAAATGTTGCCTTCTCGAACTTGTTGCTTTAATGTTGTCGCAACAGTAGATTTTTTAATTGAGCGTTCTAGGAGAACGACTGTCTCCACCTTTTTCTTCACTCTAAGCGACAAATTGAGGCTTTGTTAGCAAAATGAAGTATATAGTTTAGTGCGTTCCAAGTCAAGCGAAAATTACGAAAAATACCAAAGTGCCTGCCATTGCTTAGCAGCTGAGGTTACCAAATTAACAATGTTCGGGAGTGGAGGTAAAATAGGTTTTCACACACACCATCAAAGATAAACCGAAATGAGAACTTTCATAGGGTGTTCCACAACCTGTGGATGTTTCTAGTCTTGCTGCGGTTGTATTTCGATCGCTGTAATCAGGTAGTAAAGTTACATTTAGGTTACTTTTCACCAGTATACACGCTCTGAGTTTAGCTTCGTCGCGCACATACAGGGTGTAGTAATTAAGAGGCTTGAGTCAACGTATCAAGTTGTCCACAACCCGAGGTTCCCGGACCAAGACTATATCTTCCCTGTCCTTTTAGAGACGGAAAATAAGGACGGCAGATGCCGCAATGGGGTCGTAGAAGTTAATCTGAACTAACTGAAGCATTAGCGCTACGATCAGGCAGAGAAACCTCCACCACTGTGGTCTTCAAGGCTTCAAAGTCTGAGGACGATTCCGACAAATCATCCTCACTCAAAAGCAGTGGATGTACAATAGTTTGTCAAAATTGTCATCTGTCTCCATGTCAGACAATTTGTCTTCATCTACAAAAGACCTTTTATTAGGGAATAACACTTGAGAGTCATCAGCAATCACTATCCAGAAAAGGAAGGAAAGAAGGATTCGGGTTCTTTGACTGCAGGAGCGGGTTTCGAAGGAGGGGGGACAGTTTACCCAAATCAGACTCTTCATGCTTTTTGTAAACCTTGATAGTGATAGGGTCAAAGCCGTAGTAGACAACACCTTCAGTGTTCGCCAAAGGAGCAAGAGATTCTTTATTGATGACAATAAATGCACATCTGTAAAAACTTGGCTCGTCCAGCTTAGCGGTTGTTCTTTCTTTCGTCAGTTTATTTTTGTTTTTATTCATTTTATGCTCCCACGAGTAGAGGAGAAAGGGATGTCAGTCTGTGCAGAGATCCGCAATACACAGATAAGGCTAGCTAATCCAGAGGTGGCCAGGTATCCGGATACACCGCTCGCGACTGAGCTATTTTTGGGATGGGCTCCCAGCTAGGTTAATCCCGGCACGGGTCGTATACCACATTGATCCAGCACACCGGAGGGGAGAGGGGAAAGGAGGGATGGAAAAGGAAGGAGAAGGATTAACTGCATTTTGGTTCCGAATCTCATCTAGGGAATAAATCCCAAGAGTCTTTGACCTCTACTAAGCCCTTACACCACGACGAGGTGTGCGGTCACGTAAGGGCACGGCCATGTATGCTACACTAACATTTTCAGCAGAGGCCACAGAATCTGAATCCATATAAAATTCAATATATCGTCTCACAAAAAAGTACGACATTACCCGAACTGAAGTACTAGGTGTCGCACAAAAACGTGCGACGTGCCCCCTGAGGAATTCCGATGTGTCGCACGAAAACGTGCTACATGGCAGTCAAAATGTTAAGGGCATTGTTCCACAAAATTTGTATCACTGTCCTATAGGCCAACACGCCAAAAGATTTTTAAATTTAACTTTTTTAATATATTTATTTCGCTTCCGTTTTTGTTCGTAATTTTAAATGCGAACTCTATTTATACCAATCGTTCTTGCTTCATGTACCTACATACGAACATCCATATTTTCTGTGCATCCCAAGTCCAGAAAGTGAAGTCGATTTTTTTTTTTTTTTATAATTTGCGCGCACTCAAAGGGTTATGAATACCTTTAACATGTTTACACACAGTGCGGGCGTTGGAAAGGATGGATATAGAGAGAGAGAATGATTTTGGTGTAGTGGTTCTTGAAGCTCAGTCGTTTATGCTTCAGCTATTCTCCGCGGGTGGCGTCCAGATAACTGGGGAGATTTTTGTTATTATTGTCTTGCTTCTGAATCACACTACTTTTTTCCTGATAACCGATGTCAAGGGCAAATCATCATCAACAGAGCGAACAATTTTTCCAGCCACATGACCAAGCTACTGCCAGTGCTATGGCTTCGCAGTAGTGTTCACAGAAGCTTTTGCAAATGATCGGACTGACTTTATATATTTCATGAGAAATAAATAGATGCTTGCTGACATCAGGATTAGAACCATGAACCATTAGCGTGGTTGGTGAATGTCAGATTTTTCGTTTACATTTTTTACAGAAAAAATAAAACAAACAATTGCTTCTTTTTGCCCAATGAAAAACGACATTAGCAATTCCATCATGTTTTTGTTAATATATTATCAATTTGTTAATTATATCTATGTAACTTCTCCTGTTAGTTATTTTTGGGTGAACCTCCACCTCGGAGAAAGTTGTTCAGCTTGAATAAAAGTTTCTTAACAAAGAAATCGGGCAAACATTTCTTATTACTTCGAAAGTCGAACAAAAGTCTGGAAAACATAAGAAAACAGCTCAGAATTGTCAGACTTTGGTAATGCCCTTACGATATTTATGATCAAAAGTTGACCAAATGGCTGAGTTTTGTGCAGTATCCGACGGCCAATTTCAATTTTCTTTTCTAGAAGCTTTCTCGTGACAACAATACTCTCGGATGGTTTTCAACCGTGCGTCGCGAGAGCTGGGACCGTGAAAAATTTGTATTTTCTTGGATTCGAACATGGAACTTCACGCGCATTGCTCCGACACACTAAACCCTGCGCCACGGCGCCCACGAAGGATTGGCTTTGAGTATAATTGAATGAGATTATTATGCAAATAAGACGTATGTTTGACAAAGTATTATTTAATTGAGGAACAGTCCCCAATACCCTCTGTTATACTTAGCTGAATAAGATAAAAACACAATCTTCAATGTACAAATTGCAAATTACCAAAACACGGGAGATGATTAATTATAAGGCTAGATCTCCAAATGTTATGTTTTTATAATAATAGTACATAACCGAAACGAGTAGTATGGAAATATATATGTCGTTTTCCATTGGGCCAAAAGGAGTAATCTTTTTGTGTTCTGCACAGAAAAAGCACTCCCAATCATGTTCCATTGGCTGAGTGCTGTTCCGGGAGTGTTTTTCTGTTCTGGATTTCATTTGGGAGTGCTTTCAAAATGCACTCACACATATAAACCCTTACATCAGACTACTTGTCAAAGTCATATGGTACAAGACGCATTCCTTCGTTTACTTTATTTTCTCAGTTGGGGCAAGTTAATAGAATCAAATTTTACACAGATATAATTAGCAAATTAATAATATGTTACTAAAAACATGATGGGATTGCTAATATCCTTTTCCATTGGGCAAAAAGAAGCCATATTTTGCTGTTTATCTGTGAAATGTGTAAACAAAAAGTCAGACAGTCACCAACACATGCAGAAGTAAGCAGAAGACGATTTCACATGTTCCACTGGAATCAAAAAGGAGTGAAATCGGGAGTGAAATTAATGGAAACCGACAATAGTGAACGAAGCTAGTAGAAATATTACTGTAGTTGTTCAAACGACACCACTGATAGACCTTTTCGCGGTTTGACGTCTATACTGTCAAATTGTTCTGGTGGCTAACCGACGTACAATCCATGGCGTGCAATCCTTCAATGCAAAGGACAATTGTAATGCTGGGACATACACATACACTCTGCCTTCGGTGGAATTTAAGGATCATTGCAATGAGCTGAATATGGAGAAAGTCAACTCGACTTTGAAACTCTACGAGGGCATAAAGAACTATCACAACTTCACAAGCAAGAAGTCAGTTAACTAGGAATTAGCAGCAATTTCTGGTAAACTTAACTCCCTCTCCATTGCAGAAACTTGGATCCCTCGGCGAAGCACTTCATAATGTCCTTCACAAGCGGTGAACGATTCCTCAGCCCGTAGGGCATTGAATTTCTCAACGCTCAAGGTGAAAGGCCAGAGTTTCATGATCCATCAGATTGGTACTCGATCAGGTGCACTATGATCGTTACCACGATCTTTATGGTGAGAATGGTATCCATAAACAACTCACTTGGAAAGAATTGGAACCGGAGATTACGGAAGTCGTCGAGAAGTATATCTATTCCAACATCTATGCGACGGAACAGAAGGACAAGTCAATGTTGGAGTGGTTAGACACTCTCAAGAAGCATTTGTACGATGTAAGGGAAAACAAGGATGTGACGACTCAAACGTCACCGATTATTATTTAACAGATAGCCCAATAAAAGTAGATTTATCTAAGAATACATATCACTTGCATTTTTTTTTTTTCACACAAACTCAACCAAAGAGAAGAAGACTATCCAAATGGTTGGTAACAATAAAACTCAGATTTTCTAAGAATGCAATCGACTTTTTAATGTTTTTTTTGTCTAAAAGATGATTTAGTGTCTTCCCTTCTTCTTTTTGTTGTGTCCGACTTTACGGTGCTGTTGACGGGGTCCAGGTGTAACCTCTTGGTACACCGGAGTAGCCGGAGAGTTCTTACTCAGATCTTCGACATGTCACTGAAGGAGTAATAAGTTAACGAATCTAACCGATGGGTTTATGAAAAAAATAACTAACTATTGATCTGGAGCTCCAGTGGACATTCCCTGTGAACCCTTGATGATATCCTTCGCCCTGCGATCCCTCATCTTTTTGAAACCAGTTCTCTCTTTGTTGGACAGCCAGCGTTCTGGATCTTGTGGCACTTCAGCGTTGTAATTCTTCGGTAACTTATCCATTCTCTTGCGATTGGTTTTCTTTTCTTCTGCACATCTCCTGGCGTGCTTGGTGATTGTTCGATCTTGCCATCGACAGACATTTTGGCCGCATTGGTACTCATGACCCAGTTTGCTAGCTCCAAGTCGTCTATTTGGGAAGTTGTAGTCAGTTTTTCAAGTGAAGTGCCGGTAGTTTCTAGCTGACTTCGAGGGCCTTCTTCGGATTGATATGAGCATAAGCGATGACCAGCTGAGCGAGAATTTTCATGTCATCCGGTTTCAACTTAAGGAGCTCCTCGAGAGAACTTGCAGCAGTGTCTGTGGCACCGCCTCGCAAGTGGAATTCAGCGGCTTGGCGCCACATGTCTGATAAATCGGCGCTGCTGACCTGGAATTAACTAGTGTAAGCGGTCGGGGAAGTCAGCAATAGATCCAACTTACGTTGTTCTTCTTGTACCAGCCCACTGCGGATTTGAGTGGAGCCGAGGCGGCTTGTTTATTGTCGGTGCCCAGATAGAGGGCCACTAAGGCCGACACAATACCTGGCTTGTACTTGGACTCTCCAAGAGACAGGAGAACTTCAATGGCTTCTTTACGGTTGCCCTACAAACACTCAAAATTAAGAGGAAATTCGGTGCAAGCAATAGCAGAACCAACCTGCAACAGGAGCAATTGGATGATGGCAAACCTGGTTGCGAATAAGGTTTCCTCATTCACAGCTGCATACTTGTTCAACACTTCCACCGCTTCCTTGTACTTCTTATCCTTGGCCAGTTGACTGCATTTTATAAGTATAGCTTGGAATTCATCTTCGGCATAGGCCTGGACCAATTTGTTGCACAAATTTCACTTTCGCGCAAAGCAACACAAAAAAAAAAAAACTCATTGGCCACCAAAAGTGGTTTGTCACTTCAACGTCATAATTTTGACAAGCAGGCGAAATTGTCTATAGAGAACGTCGCAAGTGTTGTCAAAGTCTAAAAGTATAAAAAGGTTGCAGTGTGGAACAGACTCCTGTCACTAATCAGAACTCCTGTCAGTTCGCCGTACGTTTGTTTATTACGAATATACACGTTCTGACTTTGAATTGTTCGGGAAATTAAAGAAAATAACCGAAATTTAGTTGCTAAAATGACTGCAGATAACTCAGATAGTGGTAAACTACTAAACAAGTACAAAAACAATCAAATATTCACATATATTTGCAGGTTCAGAGTCGGGATCGAGCCGCAGTCGGACCCCATCTCCAAGGACAGCACGTACGCCGGGCTACCCTGCCGACCATCATGCTCCGAGGTATTTAGCTAACTCAAATTAAATAAATTAATCTCCAAAAGTATTTCCCTCAGATCACCAGAAAGCCCTAAATCGGGAAGTGGAAGTGAGCGCTCGCGCTCTGGCACGCCGCAGAGCAATAAGTCTCGTTCTGGTTCTCCAAACAGTCGTCGGTCTGGTTCCAATGATAGTTCCAACCATTCCGGGAGTCGTGCCGGTTCACCGCATACACCACAATCTGACGGTCATCGAAGTCGACGGTCGCCTAGTCAGCATAGCAGGCGCTCCGTCAATCCAAACTTCGACGAAGAAAGTCGATCACAGTCACCGAATTTGGAAATCGATGACAGACCGAGGTCGACATCGAGGTCTCGTTCACGATCGCACAGTGGCAGCCATACACCTGAAATTAGAAGATCTCGATCAAGGTCTCATACAGGCTCACCAAAGTCTCGTTCGAGGTCCAAGACTCCGGCGAAGAAGAAGTCGATGTCACGCAGTCGTTCTGCGTCAAGATCGCGTTCTAAGTCTGGAACGCCACAGTCAAAACAAAGCAGGAGTGGCTCTGAGTCCGGTAGTGATATTGTTGAGAGGGAAAACAAAAAGAAGCGCAAAACAGTCACCAGCGATTCCGATGACGACGAAGCTGAGAAGGAAGAGAGCCCCACCAAGTTTAAAAAGCCACGGATAATCGATACCGACAGTGAGGATGAGGTGAGAATTACTTTTTACTGATAATTCTGGCTGGGATGGGATGTTCATACATTTATTGAATTATTTAACAGAAGGGGTTGTGTCTCTGCGACCTTGTAATCAATGTGCATCTTGCTGATACGTTGGAGCGGTAGCCCTCTTTGGACTTCCCCTTGCTTCGTAACTCTTCTCGGAATTGTATTTGAGAGTTCTGCACTCTGACTTAACGTTGACAGGAATAGCTCCCATCATATCATCATCTGATACTTAGGTTAGGTTAGGTAAGAGGGGCTAGCTGCATCAAATGGGTGCAGCCTGTACTCGAATCTCAAAAGGATCCATTGTGCTTCCCTGAATTTCCTGGCTGAAACACTGAAAAGATAGAAAAAGAAACAAAGTGATAAGAGTTCTGTGGTGTTGGAGCGATGTCTTCGAAACCATCCTGAAGAACTTGTGAATTTTAGGATTCTTGGTGGTTTTTCAGGAAGATCGCCGAGATGATTGAAGAAATGCTCTCCGAGGGCCGTCTTTCTGGTATTGCAGAGACTAGGGCATTTGCATAGGAAGTGGTCGGTATCATCTTCTGCGTCTGTGTTGGCGCAGCCTCTGCAAAGTTCAGCTGGATTCTTTTTCGTTCTTCTTCTTCTTCCTTTTATCAGCGAGGTTATGATCCGAAAACAAGGGATCATAACCCTCCCACTTCACTGCATTTCTACTGATCCGCCTGTGGGGTTCGCCTATTTGACCTCAGAAAATATCGGCAGGCCCGCCGATTTTGGATCACTCGGTTACTGAGGCCAATGAAATGCCGATGTCGTCGCATTTGTCTGATCCAGGCGTTTATAGGCCTGCCTTTCCTACATCGCGATGTCTTTGGAACGTGCATTGATATTGCCTTTTTAACGGGGTTCAAATGATCTCTTCTTTGAATGTGGCAATACCAGCTGAGCCGGTCCGCTCTATTTTTTGTACGGTGGTTTTCTTGATGTGAAAGCTTCCACGGGTCTTCGAACTTCTTATTCGATCAAGCTTTGTCACTCCTGCTGTCATGCGAAACATCTTCATCTCAACTGCCGTTAATTTACTCTCATACGTTTTGTACATCGTCCCAACATTGTGAACCGTATGTGAGTGCTGGACGCGTAACTGCGGTGTAGAGTCTTCCCTTTAACTTAGGTGGCATTTTTCTGTCGCAGAAGATAGCGGAATTTTCTCGCCACTTCATCCACCCCACGCTTACGCGATGATTGATGTCGTCATCACAAGTTGCTTTGCTATTGATCATAGATCCCAGATATTTGAACTTTTCGCACTTGGGAAGCACTGTTCCATTCAAATAAATGTCTGGAATAGGCCTGAGTGGATCAGAGAACGGGCAGCACAAGTACTCTGTCTTTTTTGAACTAATGCGATACCCATTTCCCTCCAAAACGTCCACCAACACATCAAGTGCGCGTTGCAGGGATGTAGGATCCTCACTTATGATGGCTCCATCGTCAGCAAAGAATAACTGATGTACCTTGGGGTCCATCACTTTACCTTCAAGCAGATAATCAAGGACTGTAATAAAGAGGAAAGGACTTAAAACGCTTCCCTGGTGCACCCCGACTTTGATTGGGAACTCTTCGGTTACTCCAGCGGGGCATCTTACTCTTGTCTTTGCTCCTTCGTACATGTCCATGATCATCTGTACATAGGTTTCTGGAACCCCTCGATGTCTTAGCGCCACCCATATCAGATCTCGTGGTTGTCTGTCGAATGCATTTTCAAAGTCAATCAATACAATATGCAAATCCCTTAAGGAATCACGATGTTTTTCCATTATGATCCTTATACTTTGGATTGCATCTGTGGTTGATTTACCCGAGACAAACCCGCACTGATCATCAGATAGCCGTATTACTTTTCGCAGTCGGCCACCCAATACCCGCTCAACGATCTTCATGGTGTGTGACATCAGCTTGATCGAACGGTAGCTATTACAGTTTCGCGTGTCACCCTTCCCTTTGTATACTGGGAGAAGGTAACTTTTCCTCCATTGTTTCGGCATTGGATCACCTCTCACGAATTTGGAGATGAGAATTCTGAGGCATCTGAACCCGACGTCTCCCATCTTTTTACAGAACTCAGAGGGCATCTCGTCTGGCCCAACCGCTTTTCGTTTTTTGGAGTATTTGACCGCCTCACTAACTTCTTCGACTGTAATGTCGGGTATTTCTTCACAGTTAGGAGTGGCTCTTTGAAAGTATAGACGGGGAAACTGTTCTTTTAAAAGTTCTTCACAACACTGCCGCCACCTCTGCAGAATTTTGTCGTCATCCACAAGAAGCTGGCCATGAGCATTGCTAATGAACTTTGGCGAACGAATCTCCTGAGCATTCTTCCTTTTTTGGGCGGCTATTTTGAAGATGGCTGTGCTCTTGTTCATATTATGTCTGCGCAGCTCTTGGATAGCCTGGTTTGCATCAACAACTGGGGAAGATATTTTCTCCAGCTCCCGATACAGGCCCTCCGTACTCTCTGCTTGAAGCTGGGCGCACTTCTTCTTCGCTTTTTTCTTGCAGCATCTGTATTCCATTTCGAAGCGAGCTTTTTCGTCACTATTATTAGAGGGGCACTTTGACCAAACTTTGAAAGCCGCTTTCTTCCCATTTATCACTTTCTTAGCTTCATCACTCCACCACTATGTTTCTTTGGCGTGGTGATGGTGGCCTTTTGAAGCTCCTAGCAGTGATTTAGCCTTCTTTAAGCAAGTTCGCTGTAGGGAATCCCACATATTTTGTGCTCTGCACTCTTCATCCTCAGCTCCGTTGATGGTGAAAGAGAGGTAATTTTTCATTACGAAAACAAAAGCCTCGCCTTTTTCTTTGTCCAGATTGTACCACTTGATTTTCTCAGAGACCCTTGCTTGTTTGCTTTTCTTCGGTGTTTTCATAAAAATTTCTGTTAGCAGGAGACGGTGTTGCCGAGCGATTGCTTCTCACAGGATCACTTTACAATCTTTTACCCGAGGCTTCATGAAACTGGCTACCAAATGGTAGTCAATCTGAGTTTCATCTCCACCACTGCTGTAAGTGATCAGGTGTCGGCTTTGTTTGATGAACATGGTATTTAACACGATAAGACCGTGTGATTTGCACATGCTTAGGATGTCTTCACCAGGAAGGTTCCTGGTGCCATATCCTAGTCCTCCATGGCAGTCTTCATAGTCTTCGTTTGACTTCCCGACATGTCCATTCAAATCTCCTCCAACAAACAGAAACTCTTCCTTTGGGATCTTCTTAAGGAGATTGTGGAAATCTACCCAAAATGCATCTTTATCATTCTGATTGCACCCATTTTGGGGAGCATATGCACTGACAATATTCCACACCTCTCCTTGTATTACTAGTTTGAGAGACATCAAATGGTCGCTGGACTTCGAAATGCTCAAGACGTTACCAAGTAGCTCTGCCGCAACGATGATACCGATTCCGTTCTTAGCCTTTTCCGTTCCGTAGTAGAACATCTTGTAATCTTTTGTCCTAACGTCCAAGAAACGCGCCCTATTTCCGGTGTTTTTCCATTTCGTCTCTTGGACACACAAGATATCCACCCGCCTTCTATTCATCATCTCTTCCAGCTCGTAACTTCGACCGGTCATGCTTCCAATGTTCCAACTCGCGACCCTCAAATTTCTTCCAAACTGTTTCATCATTTTGCTAGCCCCCGGAATCCGTATAGCTCTGACCCGAACATTTCTGCTCGGTCCAGGATCAGTACCATGCGCAGCAGTGGTAGTGCCTGGCGGGGTAGTGCCTTTCCTTTTAGCAAGTATTACCATAATGATACGGTTTTGCAATATTACCATATTGCGATGGTGTTTGTTGTTTGATACGTGCATGCTCCTGTTTTAGTATTGTTTGATCTTTCTTCTATGACACCGGTGATCTCCAGTCGTGTCAACCCACGGACTCGCATGCACACTTGTGGGAGGATTTTTAAGGTGGTATATGTGTCGCTAGGCTCACTTGGGTGTTATATTGCCTAGATCTGATTTGTCCCCTTAGTCGCCTTTTACGACAAGCGCTAGTTGTTGGGGGCGCTGCAGTGATATTCTTAACCCGTCCCTGCACGGGGAATTCTTTTTCGTTGGGCCGCCAATATGTTGTGGCCGGTAATGATTCATATGAAAGCGTCAAGTTTTGTCTACTTTGAGTGAGGATGAGCTTGGTTTTCACCTTGTCGTGTTTTGTCCAGATCTTTCTGGACTCGCGGCACGGTGGAAGCGCTCTCCATCTTTCGTCTGCTTGTCGTTTGAAGCCAAGTGCTATGTTTTCTATGCTATGGATTTAGCAAATTCTAGCGGAGAGAGAATTGAGTTCTGGACCATTGTCAGGTCTTGTTCTGATATCTTTTCTTGCCAGTTCGTCTGTCATCTCGTTCCCTGGAATTCCTTTGTATCCTGGGACCCACTAGAGTGCTACATAGTGGTTATCGGTGAGCGTTTTATTAACTTTGAATTTATAACCGTGTATGAGATGGCTTTTATAGCAGCTTGACTATCTATGCAAATGTCAATCTCTTTTCTAGTAACAAGCTTCGTTGATAGTTCTCTCTGCCGCCTCTGCTACCGTTAGGACTTCCGCTTGGAACACATTGCCGTGGTTCGGTTTAAAAGCAGACTTAATCGGTGAGTGGTGTTCAATAAAGAAAGAATGACACAGAACAAGGCAAACTTATACATCCCATGCGTGTTGTCTGTCTGATGCCGAATAAGTGTGAACGCTCTCATTGAGTATATATGTATTATATTTGACATTATTAAACGAATCAACAATTTTTTGTCCTTTCCTTTGGCAGCCACAAAAGGCGACTGGTGGTGATGTTAATGAACTATTTGGTGATGCTGATGACATTAGTGTTTCCGATGAGGATGAAAAGAAGTCCGATGTTGAAAACGACGAGGATGGTAAAAAAAAGAGTCGCTCCCGATCTAAGTCCCAATCGCGATCTCGCTCGAGTTCACGACATTCGGTAGCAAGATCCCGTTCAAGATCTCGTTCTCGTGACGCACGCAGCAAGTCAAAGGAACCAGAAAAAGAAGACGAGCCAGAACCGATACCAGAGACTCGAATAGATGTCGAAATTCCAAGAATTGTCACAGATTTAGGCAAAGAAATTCATTTTATCAAGTTGCCTAACTTTTTATCAGTTGACACGCGACCGTTTGATCCGGAGACTTACGAAGATGAAATTGACGAAGAAGAGACCATGGATGAAGAAGGTCGTCAGCGTATCAAGCTGAAGGTCAGTAACACTATCCGCTGGCGTGAATACATGGACAACCATGGAGAAATGAAAAGAGAATCCAATGCACGTTTTGTTCGATGGTCAGATGGCAGCATGACCCTGCATCTGGGAAACGAAACATTCGACGTATACAAGCAACCACTGCATGGTGATCACAATCACATGTTCATTCGCCAAGGAACTGGTCTTCAGGGTCAAGCTGTATTCCGTACGAAATTGACATTCAGGCCACACTCGACAGAATCATTCACTCACAAGAAGATGACAATGTCATTGGCAGATCGTTCCACCAAAACGAGTGGTATTAAAATCCTTACACAGGTCGGTAAGGATCCGACTACAGATCGTTTGTACAATTTGAAGAAGGAGGAGGAGAAGCTGCGCCAGGCGATGCGCAATCAAAACAAACCGAAGCCGAAAAAGAGCGGTCGCGCAGGTGCTGGTGGTCACGATTCTCATGGCGGAGCGAATACTTCATATCACCAAGACGATGGCAGTGACGATGAGAATGCCATATCACTAAGTGCGATTAAAAACAAATACAAGAAGGGTGCAGCAGCAGAGACTAACAAAGGTTCGGCTATATACTCGTCGGATGAGGATGAGGGTTCTGACTTTGAGGGTAGACGTAATAAAAAGGTTGACAAGACAAAGGCTATGAAGGCGTTGCGAGATTCTGACGATGAATCAAATCATTCTGAAGGTGGCGATGAAGGTGGTAGCAGTAAGAAAAAGGTGGACAGTAATGATGAGGATCATGATAATGACGCTAGTCGTCATAGCGCAAGCGGTGCCAGCGGCGATAGTGATGAGTAATTTGCTTCTGTAATGTTTATTATTCTTTCATGAGTTGCAGTATAATTAAAAAACTTTTTAATAATAATAAAGAACGTAAGAGCTAATATGTTTCTCTATATATCCGAATTTTTATTTTAGAAAACATGCATTAGAAATTAAGATACACAACGGTAGGATGTATGTATTAATATAGTTGGCATTCTTTTTTGCGGCTACTGAATCAGTATTTCGTAACTTCCTCGTACCAATAGAATTTTCAAGCCATAAAGGCGGATTGGAATCCATCTACTAAGAGTTGGCAACACGGCATGACGAACAAAGTACAAATCATATTTTAAAAAAAAATGCTAAAAACAAAGCTATTAATCATAAAGTGCCCTGGTTTACATAAAGTTACAGCAAAACAATAGGTTTGTTACTTCAACTTCAGTTTCTTGACTCTCAGTTAACTGATCCATCCACTGCTCCTATATCTGAAGTTGAACATCCTCTTTCAAAAAGACATACCAGAAGTATATCAAAGAGGATCTTTTCGCCTGATTCTATTGTATGGGCAATTTAAGCTCAAAAGTCTTACAAAGGAACGGGGATGGAATTTTTCATGCCCTCATACAGCACGGAATTGATACTCTAATCAACTCCCTAATTCTAATCTTTAGATTCAGCTATGAACTAAGCTATATCGCAACATCATGTAGTAAAGTTGGTAGCAGATCTCCCTCAGACCCGAAGGCTCTTAGGACAATCAGTCCCACGTCTATATTCTTAAACTTACTTATTTAAGCAGCGCTACAGTGCGGGGTAGACTTGGGCCTAAACCAATGAACCTCTCCGGTCAGCCCAGTTAGGAGCCGGCTGCCTTCAGTTACATACATCAGGTTGGTTACGGTCCCGCTCCACTTGTTTGCCCCGCCCCTATTTACTATCAGGAAGCACACCATTCACTTCTGCCTGCTGTACCGAAGGCCAAATAAAGAAAAAGAATTAACATATAAACACCTCGACCGTTTTTCTGAATAGATAACCAGTACATATACGTTCCCGCCATCCCAAAACTGAAATCGTTGTCGCGGGAGATTTTAATGTCCACAATACTCTGGACCAACCGCACCTGAATGTCGCTACACCGAGATCTTCTTCGCTGAGTCTAACCATCTCAATCAGCTTGTAGACCAACACACATTCCTGATGTTGACAGTCACGGCCAACACATTCTGGACCTGTTTTTAACCTCTCTTCCGGACAAATATTCAATTTTGGTTTCTGCCCCGATTGGAGGCTCGGATCATTGTCTGGCGTTAGCTAAATTCTCGTACTCCAACCTGCATTCAGTTAACAAGAAGTACCCTAGAAGAACAATCTGGCAATACGAGAATGCCGATTGGAGCGGTCTTAATTCGTTCTTTAGGGACTTTAACTGGTCTCTATGCTTCCTCGATAGAGACGTCAATGCTGCTGCTGTCATGATCACAGACCTAATTTTGCTTAGAATGCACTCCTACATTCCAAGTAAAGCAGTTAGCTTAAAAGCAAAACAATAACTTTGGTTCAATCCAACTTGCGCAATTGCGGTCCGGAAGAAAGACGAGGCTATGGCGCCAACCACCAACGGGCCAGAAATGACTGTAAGGTCACTTTGAAGTGTGCTCAATTCCAACGAGACCAAAAAGTGAGACAAAAAATACTGCAATGTCCTAAAGGTGGTAAACCTTTTTGGTCTTTCGTTAAAAGAATTAAAGGATCCGCCTCATCATCAATCCCAGCTCTTGTCTACAATGATATGAATATCACAGATTCTAAAGAGAAAGCTGATCTGCTTGCTGCAATATTCGCGGCAAATTCGACCTTACCAGACAGCTCTCTTTCTCCACCTATGCTGAACCGTGTTCAATATTCTCTAGGACAAATATTTTTCCGAACCCGTTCAGTAGCTAGAGTCCTTAAAGATTTCAGCTGCAATAAATCTTCAGGTCCTGATGGAATTCCGCCCCTTGTTTTGAAGAGGTGTTCTTCTACCCTGGCTAAACCTCTACGCAAGATCTTCTACTTATCCTATTCCACAGGCACTTTTCCGGATAGGTGGAAACTACGCATGTTCAACGAATTCCAAAAAAGGGCGATAAAACCTCCCCTTCTAACTACCGACTCATAGCTTTAACGTCAGTGCTTTCTAAGGTCGTGGATAGCATTGTCAATTAACATCTCATGAGATACCCAGAAAGAAACCATTTACTTAATGACCACCAGTATGGTTTCAGGCAACAGCGTTCCACTGGTGGCTTAATGCTTTACCTGTCGGATAAATGGAACCAATGCATCCATCAACGTGGTGGATACAGAATAGTTGCTCTTGATATTTCCAAGGCTTTCGATAGGGTATGGCATATTACCCTAGCCAACAAGCTACAAGCTTATGGGGTTGGTGACAATTTCTCGAAATGGATTGCGAGCTTTTAAAGTAATCG
This sequence comes from Brachypalpus laphriformis, assembly GCA_945910035.1. Classification (NCBI taxonomy): domain Eukaryota; kingdom Metazoa; phylum Arthropoda; class Insecta; order Diptera; family Syrphidae; genus Brachypalpus; species Brachypalpus laphriformis. Next base: position 68,948,157 of record OX246754.1, on the reverse strand, counting down.
ATCAATACAAGTTGTGTTAGATGGATATATGAACTTCTACCCCCTTTTCAACTAATGCTGGTGTTCCACAGGACTCAGTCCTCTCTCCGACCCTTTTTCTAATATTTATCAACGACCTACTCTCTCTTACTCGCAACTCAATCTACTCCTTCGCAGATGACAGCACTCTTGACTTCGCTTATTCTTTAACGACTCCACGACAATGTCCCCAAGTTGTAGAGTCCATACATATTTCACAAACTTAAGCACAACTTTTTCATACTTTTTTATTCAATTTCAATTCAATCACCAATTTCCAAACAATAAAAAAAGTTTTAAACCAGATTGACTTGGGATCGTTTTATGGAGAAGCTTTTACTTTGCTTCGCATAGTTCTCACCAAAATGCACCAATTATGCCACTCATAGAAACAAGCTTTCTGATGAGAATTTTGGAAGGCTTGTTTTGTTAAAGGCGAAATTGAAATTTGATGTATAGACAGTTCTGCTTTTTTGATTTTTCTATAATAAATAATGAAATAAAAAATGTTGAATGAAAAATTTAATTATAATTTTTAATTGCGTTGTATATGGTATGCCGTTTAGTTTAGTTAGAAGAAAAGGACCCTGCCACCAAAGAGTATTTCTACGAGCTGCTTGACAAGACATATGAGCAATGTCCTAAATACGATGTTAAAATCGTATTGGGCGATCTTAACACCAAAATAGGAAAGGAGGACGTCTTTGATAGGGCAGTCGGTAAGCATAGCCTACACAACACCACGTCTGATAACGGACTAAGGCTAATTGATTTCGCTGTGGAGCGAAATGTCACCATAGCAAGCACATGGTTTCCTCATCTCGATATTCATAAGCAGACATGGCGGTCCAATGATCATGTAACGATCAACCAAATTGATCATATTGCGATCGACGCAAGACATGCCTCCAGTATTCTGGATGTCCGGACCTTCCGAGCGGCCAACATAGACTCGGATCATTACCTTGTTGTAGCCAAGGTACGAATGCGGATATCCCAATCTGAGCAACAAAGAAGAATTACTGTGAGAAAGTTTAACGTCGAAAAGCTACAATCGCAAGAGACCGCCAGACTCTCCGCTGAACGCGTATCCCGAAATCTCTCAATCACCCCTATGCCGCCAGTATCAAGTGCCGAAGACCAGTGGCAACGCTGCCAACATGCCATCAGAAACGCCGCGACTGATGTGCTGGGTCTCGCTCGCCCACCACCGCGAAACCCCTGGTTTGACGAAGAATGCCGGCGAGTGCATGCAGCAAAACAAGAGGCATACAAAGCGGCGCTGCAAAGGAAAACGAGAGCTGCTCGTGAGCTCTACGAGCAAAAGAGACGGGAAGAACATCGGCTTCTCCAAAAGAAGAAGAAAGAGCATGAGAAGCGCGCGTATAAGCGTATAACGGCGACGAAGACCAACATCCCGCTGTCAGGCAGAATGAACCATTCAACATAGGCGATGATAGTCAAAATTTTCGTCCACCTGACCAAAACAAAGTGAGGATAGCAATATCCAAGCTAAAATCCAACAAGACTGCTGGACCTGACGGCTTACCGGCCGAACTTTTCAAGGCAGCTGGGGGTGAATTGGTAGAGTGCATACACCAACTCATCTCTAAGATTTGATCAGACGAGTGTATGCCTGATGAATGGAACTTCAGCATCGTTTGCCCGATCCACAAGAAAAGGGACCCCTCAACTGCGCCAATTATAGAGGCAACAGTCTCCTCAACATCACAAGCATTGAGGCGGAAGCGGCCAAAATAGGTTTAGCGATAAACGAGGGCAAAACCAAGTATATGCCGTCAACAAGAAGGGAAAGCCAACACCGACGAATTGGACAAAACGTCACAGTGGGCAGCTATAACTTCGAGGTAGTAAGGGACTTTGTCTACCTTGGCTCTGCTATAAACTCTAAGAACAAGATCAGCGCAGAAATCAAGCGAAGAATAACTCTTGCCAATCGCTTTTTTTTGGGCTTATAAAGCAATTCAACAGTAAAGCCCTATCTCGAACTACTAAGGAGACTATGTATAAGACCCTGATCATCCCAGTCCTGCTTTACGGCGTGAAACATGGACTTTATTAAAAGAGGATGAAGATATCCTTGGTCGCTTCGAGAGAAAAATTCTTCTTAACATTTTCGGTCCCGTTTGCGTTTAGTTCCTTCTTCTCCACACGCCGTTTATGCATACGGGACCAAAGATTACTCGAAGAATTTTTCTCGAAGCAACCGTGGGCATCCTCATCCAGTTTCGAGAAAGTTCAACCCTATACGCTATACAGCAGGATGATTAGTGTATTTTACAGAATACTTTAGTGGTTCGAAATAGGGTTACTCAATTTCTGATGCGGACTTTCCGAGGCAAAAACTAATCAGTTATCATATATGACATGACGAGAGTAAAAACTCTCAGAGAGTGGAAAATCTAAGCAAAAGTACTCGAATCAAAAGCGAGCTATGTTGAGCCAACTGTCATTAAAAAAAATTATAATGAACAAATTAAACTCGTGTGAAAACCAACAGATTCATATTAAAAGGAATGTTTTGGGAGAACATTCGCGAATCACGGCATTTTCTTCAAGATACTTTGCATCAATTTTATGGCTTACGGGCGCGCCGTGGCGTAAGTGGTTAGGGTGTCGGATCACTGCGCGTGAGATTCCAAGTTCGAATCCCAGAAAACACCAACAAGTTTTTTCACGGTCCCATCTCGCGCACGTCTGACAAACATCCGAGAGTATTTTTGTCTCGAAAAAGCTTCTCAAACCAAATTGCCCTTCGGATACGGCATTAAACTGTAGGTCCCTTCCATTCGTGTGAAAAATATAAGCGTTCGTGGTGTCGTGGGGTCAACGCGTACTCTGATCTGGCCGTGTAAAGTTTTACCTTTTCCTTCATTTTAAATTAAAATATAAAATATAAAATGCCCTGTGTTTGTAAATTGAAGGCTGAACGTAATCAGCCAAAAATTAAATGTATGAGTTGCTATGAGTATTTACACTTACTTACTTACTTAGGTGGCGCTACAGTTCGGGGTGAACCTGGGCCTCAACCAACAAGCCTCTCCATTTAGCTCGGTCTTTAGCTAATTGCCTCCAGTTGCGCACTCCAAGTTGGTCGAGGTCCCCTTGAACTTGTGCGCGCCACCTACGGCGATAATTCCCTCTACTGCGTCGTCCCTCGGGGTTAGATTCGAAGACTCTGCGGGCCGGAGCGTTGGTGTCCATTCGCTCTACATGTCCTAGCCATCTTAGACGTCCAATACGCAGTTTTTTGACTAGGTCGATGTCGCTGTACAGCTCGTATAGTTCGTGATTGAATCTTCTCCTCCAAAACCCGTCAACGCAAACGGGACCGAAAATCTTACGAAGAATTTTTCTCTCGAAGCGACCAAGGATATCTTCATCCTCTTTTAATAAAGTCCATGTTTCAGCGCCGTAAAGCAGGACTGGGATGATCAAGGTCTTATATAGAGTCTCCTTAGTTGTTCGAGAGAGGGCTTTACTGTTGAATTGCCTTATAAGCCCAAAAAAACAGCGATTGGCAAGAGTTATTCTTCGATTGATTTCTGCGCTGATTTTGTTTGCTGAATTTATAGCAGAGCCAAGGTAGACAAAGTCCTTTACTACCTCGAAGTTATAGCTGCCCACGGTGACGTTTTGTCCAATTCGTCAATGTTGGTTTTCCCTTCTAGTTGACAGCATATACTTGGTTTTGCCCTCGTTTATCGCCAAACCCATTTTGGCCGCTTCCGCCTCAATGCTTGCAAAAGCACCGGTGACAGCCCGCTGAGATCTTCCGATAATGTCTATATCGTCGGCGTATGCAAGCAGTTGTACAGACTTGTAATAGATTGTGCCTCCGGTGTTGGCTTGTGAGTTCCGCACAATCCGTTCAAGTACAATATTGAAGAAGTCACATGACAGCGCGTCACCTTGTCTAAAGCCTTTTTTGACATCAAAGGTCTCGGTGAGGTCATTACCGACCTTGATGGAGCAGCGAGCGTTCTCCATCGTCAGCCTGCACAGGCGGACAAGTTTGGCAGGGATGTCAAAACTAGACATGGCTCTATAAAGCTCTTCTCTATAGATGCTGTCATAGGCGGCCTTGAAATCGATAAAGAGGTGGTGAGTATCGATTTGGAATTCTTGGGTTTTCTCCAGGATCTGCCGAAGTGTGAAGATTTGATCGATGGTGGACTTTCCTGGCCTGAAACCGCACTGATAGGGTCCAATCAGGCTGTTGATAAAAGGTTTCAGGCGTTCACATAATATCGCAGAAAAGATCTTGTATGCGATGTTGAGGAGACTGATGCCTCTATAATTGGCGCAGTTGAGGGGGTCTCCTTTCTTGTGGATCGGGCAAACGATGCTGAGATTCCATTCATCAGGCATACACTCCTCTGACCAAATATTAGAAATGAGTTGGTGTATGCACTCTACTAATTCATCCCCAGCTGCCTTGAAAAGTTCGGCCGGTAAACCTCAGGTCCAGCAGCCTTGTTCGATTTTAGCTTGGATATTGCTATCCTCACTTCGTTTTGGTCAGGTGGACGGAAATTTTGACTATCATCGTCCATGTTGAATGGTTCATTCTGCCTGACAGCGGGATGTTGGTCTTCGTCGCCGTTATACAGTCTGCAGAAGTAGTTTTTCCAGATTCTCAGCACCGACTGTGATTCTACTACGAGGTTTCCATTCTCATCTCTACAGGTTTCTGTACGGGTATTACTTCTCTGACACGTTCTTTTTACCTTTTGGTAAAACTTCCGTACATTGTTCCTGGAGTATAGACTCTCGATATTCTCAAACGCGCGCTTCTCATGCTCTTTCTTCTTCTTTTGGAGAAGCCGATGTTCTTCCCGTCTCTTTTGCTCGTAGAGCTCACGAGCAGCTCTCGTCTTCCTTTGCAGCGCCGCTTTGTATGCCTCTTGTTTTGCTGCATGCACTCGCCGGCATTCTTCGTCAAACCAGGGGTTTCGCGGTGGTGGGCGAGCGAGACCCAGCACATCAGTCGCGGCGTTTCTGATGGCATGTTGGCAGCGTTGCCACTGGTCTTCGGCACTTGATGCTGGCGGTATAGGGGTGATTGAGAGATTTCGGGATACGCGTTCAGCGAAGAGTCTGGCAGTCTCTTGCGATTGTAGCTTTTCGACGTTAAATTTTCTCGCAGTAATTCTTCTTTGTTGCTCAGATTGGGATATCCGCATTCGTACTTTGGCTACAACAAGGTAATGATCCGAGTCTATGTTGGCCGCTCGGAAGGTCCGGACATCCAGAATACTGGAGGCATGCCTTGCGTCGATCGCAATATGATCAATTTGGTTGATCGTGACATGATCATTGGACCGCCATGTCTGCTTATGAATATCGAGATGAGGAAACCATGTGCTTGCTATGGTGACATTTCGCTCCACAGCGAAATCAATTAGCCTTAGTCCGTTATCAGACGTGGTGTCGTGTAGGCTATGCTTATCGACTGCTCTACCGAAGACGTCCTCCTTTCCTATTTTGGCGTTAAAATCGCCCAATACGATTTTAACGTCGTATTTAGGACATTGCTCGTATGTTTTGTCGAGGAGCTCGTAGAAACACTCTTTGGAGGCAGGGTCCTTTTCTTCTGTGGGGGCATGAACACATATTAGGCTTATGTTAGCGAATTTAGCCTTGATCCGGATAGTCATAATACGCTCGCTCACGTGTCGGAAGCTTAAGACTTCTTGCCTAAGTCTGCCGCGTATGACAAATCCGCATCCGAATAAGCGTTGCCTGTTGCCTCTGTAGCAATCACCGTAGTAGATGTCACAGTTTTTCATCCTCTTTTTGCCTGGCCCATCCCATCGCACTTCCTGGATGGCGGTAATATCTGCTTTATAGCAGTCTAGGGCCTCTGCTAGTTGTTCGGCTGCACGTGGTCTGTAAAGGGACAGAACATTCCACGTACAGATCCGAAGGTCGTTGTCCTTATTTCGTTTGCTGGGGTCGTCATTAGTTGGGTCATCCTTATCCGAGGCTTTTGGTTGTTTCGGAACCATGCGTTTTTTACGTGGTAGGGAAGTTACCCCGACGGCACAACCCCCAACCTGGAGGGCCAGTTCCTTAATTATTCCCCTAGGATAGGGGGCCGGGTACACCGGTGCCAGTAGTCCACTACGGGAGTATGAGCGCTGCCGTTGGCCCATTAAGGGCTCCTCCGCCACCATCTCTATTCCAATGTCCTGACCAACATTGGAAATTCCTTACCGACCTGTGATCCGAATACGTCGAAGCAGCTCGCGCAAGGTATTCACTAAGTTCAACCTAACTGGAACTATAGACGCCACCGTTGACTCCGTCTAGGGAATTCGTCCGCTGCCGCCTGGAACAGGAAGAAGTGCTCTAGTGAGAAAAGCACTCTTCCCCCCCTCTCTCATCTGCTGCCACCAAGAATCCGCCAAACGGGGTTGGTTACCCATTTCTTGGATTAAGGTACTAGGCACCCGGCTGTCACCGCGTGGAGGTTGAGAGTAGGAGTTGGTAGGCCTCAGCTGAGTGAAAACGCTTGTGTTTTCATATGATCGCATGCACTACCGTTTGACTAGCCGAGTATTTACACTGCAATTGCGTTAATATTCAACCGGCTGACGTTGAGTGTTTGCAAAAATCAAATAAGCAATTTCGTTGTTAGAGTTGCTCACTGCGCGAAGGGGCTCCCTTGATTTTTGGTTGTTGTGAAAAAAATAGTAATATTTTTATAAATGATTCTCTAAGTGGTGCGACAAGATATCTTTTGAAAGCTGCACAGAAGGCCAAAAAGAAAAATTGTATAAGTATGTTTGGGTTAAAAACGGGAGAGTACTCATGCGTAAGAGCGATAACGATAACTACATTGTTATCAACTCTGTTGAGGACCTTTTAGCACTTAATTAATATGCAAGATCCACTAACAATTTTTTCAAACATTCCATATGTCAACTGCGTAGGCGTTGACGCTCATGATCTCGTTTTTAACCAAAAATACTTACCGAATTTTCTTATTATTCATCAAACACTAGAAGTATGCGTAAAAATGTTGATAACTTTCTTGTGCATTTAAATTCTTTTGTGAATAAGCTAGAGTTTATTTTTTTGTCGGAAACGTGGATTTATGAAGAAGAAAAGTCAATTTTTGATATTGCAGGGTATGATTTCATATCTTGCTGTAATAATGAATATAGCTCTGGCGGTGTTTCCGCTTTTATTAAAAATACGATTAATGTGGAAGCTTACAGTTATAATTTGCATAGTTGTGATGTTCTAAAAGTGAAGGTAAATGATAAGAAGTTGACATTATTTTGTATTTACAGATTTAATGAGTCTTCTATTAACGTGTTTTATGAGGAATTAGAAATTCTATTATCAAGTGAGTCAGCTAATGACATAATTTTATTGGGTGACTTCAACATAGACATTTTACAAAATTCGGTTCTAGTAGACAATTATTTATTTTTACTGTCATCTTATGGCTTGGAATCATGTATAAATAGACCAACTCGTATTTCAGACTCTACTCAGACTTGCATTGATCACATCATGGTGCGATTTGTTACCTCCCAAAAATTCCTGCTTAGCAGCTCCATTTTAGACTTGAAATTAACCGATCATTACATGACGTGCTTGAGCTTGAAATTCGTTTCTGGTACAAGTTCAAAAAACTTGCTTTCCTGTTCTTCCATCGTTAAAACTGATTATGTTGCGCTTAATTATCTACTTCGGTTTGAATGCTGGGATAACATATTTAGTAAAAGTGATCCTTCAAGGTCTTATTCTACATTTATTGAAACCTTAAAAAAGTATGTCAAGCAATGTTCGAGAGAAGTAGTGAAAAGTAAGAATAAAATTAAAAAAAAATTAAACCTTGGATAACTTTTGAGTTAATCAATAAAACTTCATAAGAAAAAAATGAAATATCGAAATAATATAGGAATCTGTACTGCCTATAAACAAATTATGTAAGAATATTTCTAAAGATGTTTTGTTGAGTAAACATAATTTTTATTTAAGTAAGTTTTTAGAGTTCAAATTAATTTTTTTTTTTTTTTTTTTTCCGAGGTTAGGTGAAAATCTTCAACAAGACACTATGAGGATCGACAGCGCGTGCTCATAGTAGTGTGGGATTCTTACCCACTAAAAAACCTCCCTTCAAAACAGACTTGTTTTTATTTTTACTACAACTAAGTATTCGACTTATCAAGTAGTTTTCGTTTCACGAAATAATGACGTTTTGCAGGTAGCTTCCCATTAGAAGTTCCTGCTAGCTCCGCAGTTTAGACGCGGCTACTTAACGCGCTAAGTCCAATGGTTTGATTCTTTGTAGACGGCGTACTAAATTTCTTTCATCCAAAACTTGGAGGATTGTAATATTAACGTGACTTTCTAGTCGACTTTTATGCTTTCTCGCGTAGTTTTTGATTTCGTCTTCGATTGTTTTAATGCCAAGATCTCTGTGGATATCGCTATTTCGGATATACCATGGCGCATTAACAATACCCCTTAGCACTTTGTTTTCAAAAGTTTGTAAAATTTGAATATTACTTATTTTGGTACAACCCCAGAGTTGTATACCATATGTCCACACAGGCTTTAGCACCTGCTTATATAAAAGCAGTTTGTTATGTATATTAAGCTTGGAATATTTTCCAAGTATTGGTTACTTTCTCGATATTTATTATCTAATTCTTTGCGTTTTTTCTTTACGTGCGTTTTCCATTTCAGCTTTGTATCAAGTGTCATTCCAAGATACTTAGCCTCGTTTGCAAACGGGATTTGAACCGAGTTTGAAAAGATCGGCAAATTATTTATTTTCTTATAAGTAAAATTTACATGAACAGATTTGGTCTCGTTGAGTGCGATTCGCCAAATCTTTGTCCATTCATTCAAAGCTTCTTGCAGTTTTTCTGTAGTATCTTCGACCGTTGTACCTACTGTCAAGATAGCAGTGTCGTCGGCAAATGTAGCTAGCTCAGTGCCTTCTACTTGCGGTATATCACGAGTGTATAATAGATATAAGACTGGACCAAGAATGCTTCCTTGCGGCACCCCAGCCATTATTTCCTTAAAATCAGAATATTCGTTTCCACATTTGACGCGGAATAGCCTATTCGTAAGGTAGTTCTTCAAAATATTGTATAGGTGCTCTGGCAGAACCTGTCGTAATTTAAACTTTAAGCCTTCATGCCAGACCTTGTCAAAGGCTTGAGAGACGTCAAGGAATACGCTTGAACAAATCCTTTTTTCTTCAAGAGATTTTTCGATTACATGAGTTATTCTATGCACTTGTTTAACTGTAGAATGCTTACTTCTGAATCCGAATTGATGATCCGGAATGAGATGCCTCTCTTCTATAACCGGCTGTATTCGCCTAATCAAAATTCTCTCGAACACTTTGGATATGATTGAAAGAAGCGAAATCGGTCTATAAGACGTTTTTTCATTCGGTGGTTTTCCGGGCTTAAGGACCATTATGACTTCGGCCACTTTCCATTGACTGGGAACATATTCTAGTCTAAGCGCGGCGTTTATAATGAACAGAAGCTTCATTAGACCCTTTCTCGGAAGTGCTTTAAGAACCTCTCCCGTGATTAGGTCGTATCCAGGAGCCTTCTTAGGTTTAAGTTTCTTTATTTCTTCCTTAAGTTCGGTTAGTGTTGCATTTCTTATTATACGATTGTCAATATACGACGTATTTATATTTTGAATAAGAGCCTGTCCATCAAGCGGTTTGAAAGTTTCTTCCAGGTGGGCGGCAAAAACTTGCGCTTTCTCTTTATCATGCCTGGCCCATTCGTCTTGATTTTTCCTAATTGGGGCGGCTTGAATTTGAGGTTTTTTAATACCTTTTATAGCTTTCCAAAGCGAATAATTAGAATCTTTTTCCGCCGTTAAGCTTTCTAGGTGAGTTTGCATTTCATTATTCTTAAGGTCTTTAATAGATCTGTTTAATAAGTTACACAAACGGTTAAGATGTGCTTTATGTTGCGGAGCCCGAGTTTGTTGCCATTTTTTGCGCGCTTTCCTCTTCTCCTTAATCATCTCTTTTATTTCCTGCGGATAATTTTGAATATAGCTGGCCGGCGTTTTGTTAGGTTTCGGAGTATTTTTCCACGCGGCATTCTGTAGGATTTCGACGAAGCGATCTACTTCAACTTCAAGTTCATATAGCGTTTTAAGTGATACCCTCAGCTCAGTATTTGATTCAATATCTTTTTTGAAGCCATCCCAATCCGGGCCAATCTGGCCGGACCTACTTTTTTAATCAGAGCATCGCTTACCGTCATAATGATTGGAGAATGATCAGAGGAGAGATCAAAGCTTTCTTCAACTTTTATACAGTTGCCAGATATACCTTAAACAATAAAGAAATCGATCAGATCTGGTATCTTATTTCTATCAGTCGGCCAATATGTTGGTTTATCCGTCGAATGAAAATCACAACTATATTGCATACCCGCATTATAAAGCTTTCTACCTTTCTGAGAGGCGTACCTTGAACCCCAGAAGGGGTGTTTTGCGTTGAAATCGCCACCAATAATAAAATTTGGTTTAAGGAAGTTGAATATGTTTGTGAAATCACTTTCTTCAAGTTTACATCGCAGTGGACAATATATAGACGAAATGTTGAAAGCAAAATGTCTATTTCTAACGCGTACCGTGCTTATTTGCATTGCTTCTAATTCAATCTTTATTTCTGCTGAGTGTTCGATAGATTCTTTTATAAGCAAAGATGATCCGCCTCTGGCTCTTTCCGATGGGTGAAAGGCGTGATACACGCTATATCCCCTTATCTTAATATTCGATTGCTTTGTCAGATGAGTTTCACAGACTAAGCATATATCAATATCTTTTTCTCGTATAAATATTTCTAACTCGTCGAGTCTTTGCATGAGCCCGTTAGCGTTCCAAGTAAGAATTTTAAGCGTTTCTTTCATATTCTGGTTGAAGTGCGCGTTTTATGAATGTTGTTTTCTAGTGCAACTAGTCTCTCGAAAATTAGTTTATTTGTTTTGCATTGCTCTTCAAGTTTCGCAAGTATTAGGGAAAAAACATTGGATACATGATCTTCTGAACTACCTCTATCACCATTTTTCAATGTCGCAACTTGAGAAGGAGTCTTTACATTAAAGTTTGGACGGTTTCTTGCTTTGATCTCCCGTGAGTTGTCGGTCGTGTACGTACCCTTAACTGTCTTCGCCGCTTGAGCATAAGACTGCACACCAATATTCGGAGATTTTGCTTCTGTCACCTTATCTCTATTACTTTCGGATTTTTTATCATTCACCGATCTTAAGTTAATATTGACGGACTTTCTACCTTTCGCAGCTTTTTTCGTAGCTATTTTGGGTCTGTTCTTGATTGGTTTCATATTCGGACGCATCGAAATTTTTAGCATATCGCGGCGTTTTTGAAGCTCTTTCGCCACTTCGCAACCTCGATAGTTCGCAGGATGTTTTCCTTTGCAATTTATGCAAGTGGCTGGGGTTTGCTTGTTTAGGTGACACTCTTCCGAGAGATGCTTACCCGCGCATTTGACTCATCGCGGCTCTTTCTGGCAGTAAGTCTGCGTATGCTTGAAGCCTTGACAGCGCTTACACTGCGGGATCGATCTGGAGGTCTTACGCATGGGTTCGATTTTGACCACGATGTTTAGAATAGTCTTGATACCATATATAATATCTTTATTTTTGTCTTTATCAAAACTAAGCATGAATAGTGGAAGTCCGCGCTTTACCAATTTTTCATGATCTCCCTCCGACTGTTGCTTCTCCTTCTTGATAATATTGACGGCATCAAGAATTTTAAAGCCTTTGCCTTGAAGGTCGTGCATTACATCTTCTTTAGTGCACGAGGGGTGGAGTCTTCTTGCTACAACACGCAGTGGTCTTTCTAACTTATTTTCATAAGTATACCACTGAATCTTTTCGGCATTCAATTTTTTAGATACTGATCGGTAACCGTCGGCATCATCGACATTGATTTTCCACGTATTGTTTCGCAGAGATGTCACCTTAAACTTCGATGCCAGAGTTCCTTTAAGGAGGCAATGCAACTTATTATAGTCCGTAATTCCGACGACGTTTATCGGTGGCGGAGGACGTAATTTTGGTTGTCGTTGCTTTTCTTGCATCTCCTTGCGCTTTTCATCTTTTTGTGGCTCGACTTCCGGTGAGGAACCAGCTTTCCGTTTTTTGTTGGGTCGTTTCTTTTCGACCCAATTCGTTTCGCGTGTTAGCTCTCCTTCATCCGTCTGGTATTCGTGACTAGTTGAGCGATGTGGGCTAACTGTATTTTCTTTTTGTAGGTACGTGTTTTTTAAGGCATTATTTTCTTGCCTGAGTAAATCTACCTCTTTCTTAAGCTCACGATAGAGTAGCTCCATTTCGCTAAGCTCGGTACGTAGTACGTCGTTTTCCTCCTCAATGCTTTTAGATTTCGCTGAGTCCCGTTTTTCACGCGTTTGCGCTTCCGGCGGACTTCTTTTTCCGGAGACGTTCGATCTTGTTGGTGGAGATCGAGATACCATTGTACTTTTTGAGAAGGGATTTATAAGGTGCAATAAGTGGCTCTCCCCAGAATTCGTAGAGCCGACCTCCGAAGAGGGTGGATTTTGCAGTTTACCTGGACTGCCACCTGGGGTATGAAAATCTTTTGTTTTGTTCATTGCATTTTTTTTTGTATACGCCATACTCGGTAGAGTTCAAATGTGATTAAAAAAAGAATGGAATTTGGTTAAAGAAATACTGAACAAATCAAATCAAATCGAACAATTTCAAAGCCTGAAAGTTAATGATGTGATCATCTTCAATCCCAAGGATTTAGCTGATAAATTCAATGATTATTTTTCCTCTGCACTAAAGTAGTGTTAGATAGTTGTCCTGTTCTTAATAAATGCGAATGTTTAGCTAATGAAGTGTCATCCCCTCAGAGCTTCTTTTTTGATCCAATTACGTCTTATGAATTGTACAAAATTATTATATCACTCAAAAACTCTAATTCTGAAACAACTCTGTGCTTTTCTAATAATTTCGTGAAGAAAAGAGCTTTGAACATCTGTAACATTTTATGTTATATCTTGTTATAAACAAGATCATTTTTAATGGTGTGTTCTCAGACGACTTAAAACAAGCCGAAATGTTACCTTTATTTAAGAAAGGTGACAAAATGTTATTAAATATTTATAGGCCAATCCCTTTACTTTCAGTATTTTCTAAGATATTTGAAAAAGCTATAAAGAACAGAATGATCAAATATTTAGAGAAAATCAAATTTTTTAGTAAGTCTCAATTTTGCTTTCGTACTGGCTTTTCAACTGAAGGAGCCCTCTTAAATTTCTGTTCAAATATTTATAATAGTTTTAATAGCCGGAATTTAGCTGCAGCTCTATTTATAGACATTACAAAAGCTTTTGATACCGTCGATCATCAAATACTTTTGGACAAACTGTACAAATGTCGTTTTAGGGGAGTAATGCACAATTAGTTCTGTTCATATTTATTTGGCAGAGGGCAAAGGGTAAAAGTTAATGGACAACTCAGTTCCAATAGTATCATCTCTATAGGAGTTTCCCAAGGTTCTGTGCTTGGTCCGATACTTTTTGTAATTTTCATTAACTCGCTTTTTTCACAAAAATATCGAAGCAAAGTTAATGCGTTCGCTGATGATATGGTATGTGCGTTTCAGAGAGACTCTGTTCTAAATCTTTCTGCTGACATAAATCATGACCTGGAAGTCTTAAGTCATTGGTTCCAAATGCATAAAATGGTTATTAGTGACAAAATTAAAACTATGTTTTTTAACGTTTGTGGTAAGGAAGTTGACTATGGACCTTTCTTTTTTCATTGCTTTTTCAACAAATTGGTTTGATGAGGAATGCCGCCAAGCACATGCAGCAAAACAAGAGGCGTACAAAGCGGCGCTGCATAGAAGGACTAGTGCTGCTTATGAGCTCTACGTGCGCAGGAGAAAAGAGGAACATCGACTTCTCAGAAAGAAGAAAAAGGAGCATGAGAAGCGCTCGATCGAGGAGATTGAGAGACTTTATTGCAGGAATAATGTTCGAAAATTTTACTAAAGGGTAAAAAGAACACGCCAGGGTTTCAAAGCCAGAACAGAAGGCAGCAGGGACGAAAATAGCCACATAGTAGTAGAATCACAGTCGGTGCTGAGGATATGGAAGGAACACTTCTACAGACTGTTAAACGGCGATGATGACCAATATTCCGCTGTCAGGTAGAACGAGCCATTCAACAGTGACGATGGCAGTCAAGATTCCCGTTAACCCGATCAGAATGAAGTGAGGATAGCGATATCTAAACTCAAATCCAACAAAGCTGCTGGAGCCGACGGCCTTGCCGCTGAACTTTTCAAGGCAGGAGGAGATGAGTTGGTAAGGAGCATGCACCAGTTCATCTGTAAAATCTGGTCGGACGAAAGTATGCCCGATGAATGGAACCTCAGCATCATATGCCCGATCCTGAAGAAAGGAGATCCTCTGAACTGCGCCAATTACAGATCGCATATAAGATCTTGTCTGCCGTATTATGTGAACGCCTAAAACCGATCGTCAACCACCTGATAGGTCCTTATCAGTGCGATTTCAGGCCTGGAAAGTCCACCATTGACCAAATATTCACACTACGGCAGATCTTGGAAAAAACTCATGAATATAAAATCGATACGCACCACCTCTTTATCGATTTCCAAGCTGCCTATGATAGCGTGTATAGAGACGAGTTATACAGAGCCATGTCTAGTCTTGTCATCCTTGCCAAGCTCGTCCGTTTGTGCAGAATGACGATGGAGAACTCACGCTGCTCCATCAAAGTCGGGAAGAACATCACCGAACCATTCGATGTCAGGAAAGGTCTAAGACAAGGTGACGCGCTATCATGTGATCTCTTTAACATATGTAGTACTTGAGATAATTGTACGAAACTCACAAGCCAACACCGGAGGTGCAACTACTCGCTTATGCCGATGACATTTACATAATCGGAAGAACTCAGCGGGCCGTCAATGGGGCATTTACGAGTATTGAGATCGAGGCAGCAAAGATGGTTCTAGCGGTCAATGAAAGCAAAACAAAATATATGCTGTCTACAAAAAAGGACACCCAACATCGGCGTCTTGGACAGAACGCCACAATAGACAGATATAATTTTGAGGTAGTAAAGGATTTTGTCTACCTAAAACGGCAATTGAGTAGCAAAGCCCTATCTCGAACTACTAAGGTAACTCTTTATAAGACTCTAATCATCCCAGTCCTGCTGTTTGGCGCAGAGACATGGGTTTTGACAAAACCGGATGAGGATGCCCTTGGTTATTTCGAGAGAAAAGTTCTTCGAGCGATCTTTGGTCCCGTCTGCATAGACGGTGAGTGGAGGAGAAGGTACAATGCCGAGCTATACGGCCTGTACAAGGACATCGACTTAGCCAGAAGAGTTCACATACAGCGACTAAGATGGCTGGGTCATTTAGAGCGGATGGAGCCCAACGTTCCCGTTTTCGAATCCACCCCGGATGGACGACGCAGTAGAGGGTGACCTCGCGGTAGGTGGCGCAAACAAGTGGAGATGGACCTCAACCAACTTGGCGTGCGCAACTGGAGGCAGCTGGCTCGTAACCGTGCTGGCTGGAGAGGTTTGTTGGTTGAGGCCCAGGTCCACCCCGGACCGTAGCGCCATCTAAGTAAGTAAGTAAGTAGAAGAGTTCGTTCTATATCCTCAGCGGCAACTGCGATTCTACTACTATTTTAACATTTTTGTCCGTGCAGGTTTTTGTTCTGGCTTTGAAACCCTGGCATGTTCTTTTTACCTTTTGGTAAAATTTCCCAACATCATTCCTGCAAAAAGTCTCTCAATCTCTTCGACCGAACGCTTCTCATGCTTCTTTTCTTCTTTCTGAAAAATCGATGTCCCTCTTTTCCACATCCGTACCTTAACTACAACTACGTATAGGTAGTGATCCGAGTCCACATTGGCTCTTCGGAAAGTCGTTTCTTATTCCTTCGCTAGTGATAAATTATTAATAATATTGTAAATCTTAGTTTTAAGTTGAAATGAAATGAATAAAAAGACCAATAAGTCGGAATACCCTCAGTACTGCAAGTTTTCCTTGCGTCGATCGTTAGATTGAAAAAAGCCATGTTCCCTTGTGGATATCAAGACGTAAGAACCGCGTGCTAGCTTGGACCTCACAGGAGTAAGAGCGAATATTAGGAATATGTTGGCAACTCGATCACATACCGGAATATCAAGACTTGTTGCCTCATCCTTCCTCTAATAACAAATCCGAACCTGTATAGACGCTAACCTTGTTGTTTATAGCAATCGCCGTATTAGAAGTCGCAGACTTTCATCCTCCATTTTCTTGGCCCATCCCATCATGGCGGTGATGTCCGCTTTGCAGCAATGAAGGGTCTCCGCAAGTCGTTCTACTGAACCTTGTTTGCAGAGTGACCTAACATTCCACATGCAGACACGAAAATTGTTGTCTTCTTTCTTTTGCAAGAGTCGTCAACAGTAAAATCATTAGCATCCGAGGCTGTTGGTTGCTTTGTTACATTTTTTCTCGAAATGGTAGGAAAGTAATGGTAGGAGGGGCAGATCCTTGTATACAACCCATAGGGGATGAGGCTGGTTACACCGATGACAGTAACCCACTTCGCGTGTATGAGCGCTGCTGTTGGCCCATTAAGGGCTCATCCACCACAATCTCTTTCGCAACACCCTGACTCATTGACGTCCTTTTATACCTCAACTCCAAATATGTTCAAGTAGCTCAAATAAGGTATGCGCCAGTCTGTAAGCGTCACCGTTGCTTCCATTGAGATGCCCCCCAATCCTCCGCCGCACGTCTACCTTCTAAAGGTTTCTTACTAGCCATTTGAAACATCTGACATCGTCCCGTTTAACACATGTGTGCTTGTCTCTGGCACTGATTGATTATTTTTGTTCCACAAGGCTTACTGTAGTCTACATGATGAGTGATTGACATTACTGGACACTCTTTTACCTAACCTAATCTTTGACATAATGTTGGGTAGACTTAGTCCTTTAGTAGCTGGCGCTGCACAGTTTTGCATCTTTTATTTCATTCAAATTGTAAACATGTTTGAGTCCTGAAGTCTAGTATTTGTACGACACATGTGAGTATGTGATTAGGATAAATGATAAATCCGCAATTATTGCAATCCCATGTTTGTATTCAAGAATGTTGACAACGTTTCTACGTACACGTACACCTTCTGTGCAAACAGCACCACACCTAGTGTTAAAGACCTTATTCTTTGATTTTTTCGAAAAAAAACCAACTATGCATAAAGTCCTGGCTACTAGGGGCGTAGTTCAAGTTTCCTCTTAATCGGTCAATCCGCCCGTTGTTAAATGAGACCCGCCCTCGCGGTAACTATTTGATAAAAGTGGACAATCGTCGCGGTCGACAATCAAATCGACACCACCCTTCTGATTGCCATGCACAACCGACAGAAGTGGTCATTTGTAGGAATCGTCACAAATATAATGAACTCTTTAACCACCACCTTCGTGCAAGTTCCTTACAGTTAGGCATTCAACTTCTTCTCAGGAGTCGTTGGAGTGATGTACGACAATGGAGTGCCACCTCGAATTGGACTTAACGTCGATTTATTTACTTAAACGATACATTGTCTTCACTGATTGACAGTTGTTAAGTGCCCTATGTCCTTTAACCTGCAGGACTTGTTCCTTATAAAAAGGTATTGAATAATATCAGCCCGCACTACTAAGCAGTTGAAGCGTGAAGAAGGTTGTTGGCCAGAATGAACCCAGTACTGGGAGCGTTACACAAATGTGGCGACGATTATTCAGTGCAACCGTGTCAAGTGTGCGGGGATCATAGTTCTGGGAAGCACTATGGTGTTACCTGCTGTGATGGGTGTTCGTGTTTTTTTAAGCGTAGTGTTCGCAAAGGATCCTTTTATACGTGCATAGCCGGAAAGGGTAACTGCATTGTGGATCGAGCGCGAAGAAATTGGTGTCCTTTTTGTCGATTACAGCGATGTTTGGCGGTGGGCATGAATGTGACTGCTGTTCAGGAGGAACGAGGACCTCGAAATAGGGGCAAGCAGGTAATTGGATTTCGGAGAAACAAGGGAACTACGAGAACTCTCAATGCGGCAATTTATAAAAGTCCAGTAGTGTCGTGCAATAGTGTCCACTATCAAATTTTGGCTCAGATTCTTGTTACGTGCGTTAAGCAAGCCAGGAGTAATGAACATTTCCGCATGCTCGAAGCCAAGCAGCAGGATATCATTCTGGCGAATGTATGGAGCGAGTGTTTTGTCTTGAGTGGTTCCCATTGGTCACTAGACATCAGTGGAATAATTGAATCATGTGGAGATAATCACCTAAAGCGAGTGCTAAACGAAGCTCGAGAGTTGCGTGCAGATGTTATGGAGTTAAATTTTCTTCAGACGTTGATTCTTTGCAGAAAAGGTATGGTTTGTTTAGAATTTAAGAAGTTGAATTAGATTTTTTTTCTAGAGTTTGCACTGAATGGAGAAAATGTTATTCTATTGGAGTCCTATGCCAATGCTGCCCTCCTGTCGCTTGCTCGTTATTGTATGCAGCAATCTAATTGGTTCCGATTTGGATCCTTACTGCTCGGTTTGAGAAATCTTTCGCTGAGGAAATACGAGAGCTTTCTTTCGGGAATGTTTAGGACTGTAGTGAAGGATATTCTTAAGAACTTGTGAGTGCCTTACTAAATGGAAAACGAAAACGTCTTATACTATCTCAGCATACTGCTTTGATTCCGTAAAGCGAATAAACCAATTACATCTACTGTCTTGAGTTTTCAGTGGTTTAGGAACAAGAGTTGTGAATCTTTCTGTTAAGTTGGTTTCTCTTTATAGATCGTTCCTCGTTTTCCATGTTTGTAAGTAACTAAAAGTGCGAATAAGAACCGTTGAAAAAGTTAATTGATTCGACGAATAAGACCAATGAGCTTGTTGCTTATTGAATCGATGAATACTAAATGTATATACATACATATGTATGATGTATGTTAGAATGAATTAAAACCTTTGCAAATGAATTCAAACTTCCTGTAAACGAGTTTAAACATTCTTGAAATCAATTTATTCCTCACAAGATTATATGGGCTTGGTCTGCACAGACACTTTTTTGTTTTTGAGTCATATTCGTTCTCACGGTCTCGGTCGCACTTCGATCAAATATAATTTGCCTCCGGGATTGTCTTGAATGAATTAATGAATTGGACCGGGGATAAAGGTAAGTAATCTCAAGAGCCCAGTGGACCTTTTGCAGGGAAATTGGTATCGCATTAGTCCAAAAAGATAGAGTACTTGTGCTTCCTGTTCTCTGATCAACTCAGGCCTATTCCAGATATTTATTAGAATAGAACAGTGCCACCCAAGTGCGAAAAGTTCAAATATCTGGGATCTATGACCAATAGCGAAACAACAACGATGGCGACATCAATCATCTCATAAGCGTAGTGTGGATGAAGTGGCGGGAAAACTCCGCTGTCTTCTGTGACCAAAAAATGCTCCCTAAGCTGTAAAGAAGACACTACAATGCCGTTGTTCGTTCAGCACTCACATACGGTTTAATGTACAAAATGTACAAAAAGTATGAGAGTATAATAAATTAACAGCAGCTGAGATGAAGATGCTGCGTATGACAGCAGAAGTAACAAAGCTTGGTGGAATGAGAAGTTCGAAGATTCCTGGAAGTCTTCACTTCAAAGAAACTATCTCACCAGCGCGACCGGCTCAGCTGGTAAAGTGGGTAGGTATAGAAAGAAGAAGAATCGATATAGTTAGAACTTCATAGAGGAACTAAAACTTTGAAAATAAGCATTTTTTTTCTCGGCATAGGAAACCCTCGACTGCAATACTCAGACGCAACTGGTCCATTGTACTACTAGAGAGCAAACCCTACTTTACCCATTTTATTAGAATTTTCTTGTCTTTCTAAGAAAGCCGAGCAAGTACTTCAGTGATGTGGAGTTTACAGTACCAACACGCACATGGCTCTGTATAACTCGTCTCTATCCACGCTATCATAGGCAACTTTGAAATCGATAAAGAGGTGGTGCGTATCGAATTTATATTCATAGGTTTTTTCCAAGATCTGCAGTAGTGTGAATATTTGGTCAATGGCGGACTTTCCCGGCCTGAAACCACACTGATAAGGACCTATAAGGTGGTTGACGATCGGTTTTAGGCGTTCACATAATACGGCAGACAGGATCTTATATGCGATGTTGAGGAGACTTATACCTCTGTAATTGGCGCAGTTCAGAGGGTCTCCTTTCTTCAGGATCGGGCAAATGATGCTGAGGTTCCATTCATCGGGCATACTTTCGTCCGACCAGATTTTACAGATGAGCTGGTGCAAGCTTCTTACCAACTCATCTCCTCCTGCCTTGAAAAGTTCAGCGGCAAGGCCATCGGCTCCAGCAGCTTTGTTGGATTTGAGTTTAGATATCGCTATCCTCACTTCATTCTGATCGGGTTAACGGGAATCTTGACTGCCATCGTCACTGTTGAATGGCTTGTTCTGCCTGACAGCGGAATATTGGTCATCATCGCGGTTTAACAGTCTGCAGAAGTGTTCCTTCCATATCCTCAGCACCGACTTCGATTCTACTACTATGTTGTCATTTTCATCCCTGCAGGCTTCTGTTCTGGCTTTAAAACCCTGGAGTGTTCTTTTTACCCTTTAGTAAACTTTTCGAAGATCATTCCTGCAATAAAGTCTCTCAATCTCCTCGATCGAGCGCTTCTCATGCTCCTTTTTCTTCTTTCTGAGAAGTCGATGTTCCTCTTTTCTCCTGCGCACGTAGAGCTCGTAAGCAGCTCTAGTTCTTCTATGCGCCGCTTTGTACGCTTCTTGTTTTGCTGCATGTGCTTGCCGGCATTCCTCATCAAACCAGGGGTGGCCGAGAGAAACCCAGTACATCAGAGGCGGCATCTCTGATGACTTGTTGGCAACGCTGCCACTGGTCTTCCGCATTTGCTGCTGGCGGCATTGAGATTAGAAGAAACACGATCGGCAAAGGTTCTCGCGGTCTCTTGTGATTGTAGCTTTTCGACGTCAAATTTCCTCACAGTATTTCGTTGATTTCGCTCCGTTGTGGATATCCGCATCCGTACCTCGGCTACAACTAGGTAGTGATCCGAGTCCACGTTGGCTCCTCGGATGGTCCGGACACCCAGAATACTGGAACAGTGCCTTGCGTCGATCGCAATGTAATCGATTTGGTTGACAGTTTGTCGATCAAAGGAGAGCCATGTTCCTTTGTGAATGTCGAGACGTGGGAACCGCGTACTAGCTACGACAAAGTTTCGCCCCGCCGCAAAGTCGATTAGCCTGAGTCCGTTGTTGGATGTGATGTCGTGCAGGCTGTGCTTTCCGACCTCACTACTAAAGACTTCCTCTCTTCCTAGCTTTGCGTTAAAATCACCTAGGATAATTTTAACGTCGTGTCAAGGGCATTGCTCATACGTCTTGCCCAAGAGCTGGTAGAAGTCATCCTTTGTCGCGTCGTCGTTCTCCTCATGACCTCATGAGGGGCGTGAACGCATATTAGGCTAATGTTGGCAAATTTAGCCTTGATACGGATAGTCATAAGGCGCTCGTTCACATGCCAGAAACTCAAGACTTCTTGCCTAAGTCTGACTCCAATGACAAATCTGCACCCGAATAGACGCTGTCCTTTTTGTCTGTAGCAATCGCCGTAGTAGATGTCGCAGTTTTTCATACTCTTTTTGCCCGGCCCATCCCATCGCACTTCTTGGATGGCGGTAATGTCTGCTTTGAGACACTCTAGGGCCTCCGCAAGTTGTTCGGCTGCACGTCGTTTGCTTGGGTCGTCAACAGTAAATTCATCCGTATCCTAGGCTGTTGGTTGCTTCGTAACCGAACACAAGAAAAATCGACTCTGAATTTGCCTGTCAGCTGAAGTTCGGGTGTCATTGGATCAGACGGCATATCCATGAGACCGGAGTCGTAAGAAAGTATGAGAGTATAAGTACATCAGAATTCCAGTGTGAAGTATATCATTCGTAATCCAACTGTCCAACCGTTTAGACGTGTTTTCATTTTCTCCTGCTTCGCGAGTCAATATTTCCGCCAAATCACTCTAAACCGCTTTTTCGCCAACTTAATATTCAGTGCATTACCCCAAGTGTCACCCGGTTTTGCAATCAATTTCAATTAAGTGACCTACTAACTGTATTCAAGTGCG
Organism: Brachypalpus laphriformis; assembly: GCA_945910035.1. NCBI lineage: Eukaryota > Metazoa > Arthropoda > Insecta > Diptera > Syrphidae > Brachypalpus > Brachypalpus laphriformis. The sequence continues at coordinate 68,925,873 of OX246754.1, read as the reverse complement.
TTACCTCAAGTACTGACATTCGCCCCACTTTCATCTGACTTTGATAAAAGTGTTCCCATTAAATTTTTGCATAGATCTGCAGTAATTATCGTGCTCTGTGTCACTGTGCCACCAATTCCATTCACCCCATTTTCGCTGACGCTTGTTCACCCTATATTTCGCCATGTCTTGCGGTATTATCAACTGCCCAATCACTGACAATAATGCTGATTGGGTTTCTTGTAAAGGAATCTGCGGAAAATCTTTCCATGCCATATGTGTCGGTCTTAACAAAAGAAATACGGTATATGTAAAAGCACTTTCGGACAACCTCCTTTTCTTTTGTGATGAGTGCAAGAATATCTCACTCTCGCACGTTCTCCTCGCGATAAAGTGCCTTAGTGAATCAAATGACTCCCACCAAAAAAATTTCTCTAAAAAGATTATGGGTAAACTCTCCAACTTAGATAGCAGTGTTAGATGTGTTGACGATTTAGGCAACTCGGTTCAGAACTCAACCGAAGATATCAAATCCAAACTATGTAACATTGAAAAAAAAAATTGCTGGTCTGACGGAGTTATTTCTTGCCAGTCCCACGAAGGAAGAATCCACCTTGCACCATCTCAACAAAGTGTTTTGTGATCTCAAAGCTAATTATACCTCGCAGATCAGTTCTTTCGATAAATTGCGCGAATGTGTAAACTCCCTACGGGAAGACTTTGACATCCTCTTCCAATCGTCAAGCAAGCATTCATCTCCTAGGCAACCTGATCCAATGCTCGACGTAATTTACGATCGAATCAATGGTGTCGGCGACGAAGTCACTGCAACGCGCTCAATCATTGTGAATGGAATTGAATCGGTATGCCACAAAATCGACGACCTACCTATCCATACCCAACATAACCCAAACATCCATTACAACACATCAATTTTGGATGAGTTACTGGATGCAGATGTCGACTCACGCTCAACTCCACCTTCCCTTTTACTGCCGACGGACGAATCATCAAAATCTCTCGCTGCTCCTACTGTCCAAGAGTCCGAAACTCCACCCGTCGCTGCCCCCCGGAAACTCATCAAGCATTTTGGAACAACCTGGACACCTTCTGAGTGGCAGCGTAGGCTGAATAAATTAAGTCCTGACAACCTCCAGTTTACCATCTTCCTCATCAAAGGTAGCCCTCGTAATGCTGATGTCTCGTGGATTACGAATTTGTTTTTAAAGAAATACGGTATCACCATCTCCCGATGCGAACTGATCCTGCCTTCTCACCACAGAAGTCTTCGCAACTTTAAATTCGACCTCCCGGCTAGATACGAATGGCTATTCCAAAACCCTGCTAGTTTAAATTTCAACCTCGGAAAGATGCGTATCTGCAAATGGACGGACAAGTCTACTAACATAGATAAGTTAATTAATAATAGACTTAGTAACAACCTCACCCATAGAGATAAGTTAATTAATAATAAGTTGTACCCACTCTCTGTCCACTCTTCGCATAACAAATCCACCATTTCAAACAATGGACCTACCACCCACCAAAAATCCAGCAGAACTCATCTCCCGTCCTTTAACAAGTCTAAACCCGACACAAATTGGTCTTTCAAAATGGGCATCTTCCCTAACTTCAACTTTAAAACGGCAGCTGTACTGTCTAAGTCTGCTACCAAATTGCCGAATATCAAGCGAGTTTCTTTCGATGTCCCGCCGGTCCCCTCTCCCTCTCCAAACACCAAGGCAACTCCCTCAGTCAACTACCCCAATAAAATTTCAAGTAATCGCGTCTCTTTCAATCTGTCACCTGATTCCTGTCTTCCTCCAAGCCATAGCACTTCTTCTAATAACACTCCCCCCACCGTTAATTACCTGAATTTCACCCACTCCCACACTCTCAATCCTTCCTCGTTAACCACCCCCAGTTGCACCTCTGCCCATACTTCGTCCTCGGTCTCTCTTAACAATTCCATCTCGGCCAATTTGCCATCTACTGCATCTCCGACCAACTTGGAGTGCGCAACTGGAGGCAATTAGCTAAAGACCGAGCTAAATGGAGAGGCTTGTTGGTTGAGGCCCAGGTTCACCCCGAACTGTAGCGCCACCTAAGTAAGTAAGTAAGCATCTCCCCCCACTTTCGATCCAATGCTTCCTCCCACCGTCAAACTCACGTCTAAATTAATAGACCCAACGTCAACAATCAATGACCTCGATGGCCGCTACATTATGTCAAGATTGCGCGATAACCGGCTTTTTGAAAATGTGCGCCTTTACCTAGCCTATTTACATGACAAGCCTGACTCCGTCTGCATCGACGGAAAAACAAAGACTAATGTCATGGTCTTGATCCAAAAAGAAGGCCTCCCAACTAACCCTATAGCCCTTAAGAATATCTACACGCGTTTTCATGAGAGTTTTAATATCTCCTCTTCCACTGTGGCTAAAGACCTATCAACCTATGGCTCTCATATTGGTTCCAAACGTCTCTCGTATCTCCAAAAAACTCGCAGCAATCATAATAAATATTTTCGTCCCTAACTCCATCACAGTCGATCCATCTCACTCCATTGAAATTGCCCCAAAACTCCTTTCCCTCTACTATCAGAATGTCAGAGGACTTCGCACCAAAACCCCGATGGTGCTCACAATCACTTCCCTACGACATTTTTGCCCTAACTGAAACCAACCTTTGTCCCAACGTTCTTAACTGTGAATTATTCACTTCTGACTTCGTAGTCTTTCGCGCTGACGGCCAGAAACATGAAGACCTCTCCTTCGGCCGCGGTGTTCTTTTAGCCATACATAATCGTCTTGATGCAACCCTCGTCAAATTCTCAAATTCCACTTCTTTTGAATTCGTATCAGCTAAATTATCTGTATCCAAACGGAGCGCATATATTGTTTGCTGTTATATTCGCCCTTCTCAACCCGTCCAAGCATACCAGCTGGCCGTTGATACAGTTGACTCTCTGTTAGATATCGCTAATCCTGATGACGATTTTATAATTGTTGGCGACTTCAACCTTCCCCTTTTACAATGGTCTCCATCTGAGGACGAATCATCATTTGTTCCTACTAACTCCTCCTCAGAAAAGGAAACCCTCCTTACTGATCGTCTTTTTGACTCCGGCCTTTTTCAGATCAGTGGCATTACCAACAACTTAGGTAGGCAGCTAGATCTGATTTTCTCATCCGACCCCCATAACTCCTTGGTTACCGCGAGTAACCATCTTCTCTGCACCCTAGACCAATATCACCCTCTTCTAGCTCTTGCCTTTTCGTATGCAAACGTCAACATTACCGTTGATTCTGAGAACTCTCTCTCTTTCAACTTCCGCAAAGCTGACTTCGTTAAACTTAACAACCTACTCAATAGCATAAATTTCAGCCTCTTCCTAAACATTAACACACACCCATTGATATCGCTCTCGTATTCTTCTACACAGCAATCTTTGACTGTCTTCTCCAATCTGTCCCTTATCTGCCTCGAAAAAACTGCTCATCATCACCTCCTTGGTATAATAAGGAATTGCGTACTCTTCGCAACGTCAGAAACAAATTATGGAAAACTTACCTGGTATCCAAATCTGCCTCAGATTACGCATATTACCAGCAAGCTTACTCCCGCTTTTCCATCCTCTGCGAATCCCTCTATCTCGAATACCTCGATAGAATGCAATTTAGTATAATCACTGACCCTAGGCGCTTTTACCAATTTATCAACGTCAAAAGAAAGTCCGACGGCTTTCCTTCCACTCTAAAATTACTTAATATTTCATCTGCTGACCCTAAAGTAATCTCCAACCTCTTTGCAACCTTTTTCACCCAATCGTATAGTGACCATGTACACGAACCGGACCTAGATTTTTTCTCCTACCTGAATAACTGTCCTCAAACCTCTCTAGCTTCAGTCGACATTAGGTCTGATATTGTGCGAGAAAAAATTAATAGGCTCAAAGATTACTTTTTCCCCCGGTCCCGATGATCTGCCCGCCATCTTACCAAAGAAATGTGTAGATGTCCTGTATCAGCCCTTTACAACTCTATTTCGTCTCTCACTCTCTCAAGCCGTTTTCCCCAATTTATGGAAGGACTCTTTTATTTTCCATATCCATAGCCAAACTTTCCTCTATCCCTAAGCTCTTCGAAAGCATTGTCTACGACTCACTTTATTTCCACTGCAAATCCATTTTTTCCCCACAACAGCATGGTTTCTTAAAAAGTAGGTCCACTACGACTAACCTGACCGAATTCGTTTCCAAAACACTACAAGCATTAGAGAAAGGTAATGAAGTGGATGTCATTACCACCGACTTCAGCAAGGCCTTTGACAAAATCTGTCACCGAACTATTTACCTTAAACTTAAAGCCCTCGGTTTCCCACCCTCTTTCATTTCATGGCTGAGATCGTACCTAGAAAAACGCCAGTACAGGGTTCTCTTCAGATTTTCAGTCTCTGACCCCATTAACGCCACTTCAGGGGTTCCTCAAGGCAGTCATCTTGGTCCGCTGATCTTTGTCTTAACTATAAACGATGTTGGTCACGTCATAAAAGACTCTGATCTGTCTATTTACGCGGATGATATGAAAATCACTAAGGTAATATCTACCCCCACCGATTCTCTCTTACTTCAAATCGATCTAAATTCATTCATGCGACAAAAACTTTCTAGAACTTAACGTCGCCAAATGTCAATCCATAACATTCTCTCGTAAACGCCTCCCCCCATCCCTCAGAACCTATTACTTTCTTAGCGAGCCCGTTCCCTCAGTCTCCTCTATATGCGATTTGGGTATTATTTGTGACAGGGAGCTAAACTTCCGTTCCCACATTGATCATATTGTACACAAGGCCAATTCTTCTCTCGGTTTCATAAAACGCTGGTCTAAAGAATTTTCAAACCCTTACGTTTCTAAATCCCTTTATATCACCTTTGTCCGACCACTCCTGGAATATGCCAGCCAAGTTTGGTCACCTTATCACAACATACACTCCCTTAGAATCGAAGCTGTGCAGCGTAGGTTTATCCGGTTTACCTTACGCGGTCTCCCATGGGCCGACAACTATATCTTACCTCCCTATGAAGACCGGCTAAAATTGATTAACCTGCAAACCCTTACAAAACGTCGCGAAGTCGCTGACATACTTTTCGTGCACCAATTATTAACCGGTATGATCGATTCCACCGCACTACTGGAAATGATTTCCCTTCGCACTAACCCTCGAAACCTCAGGTCCGTACCGCTCTTTCTTCTCCCTCACCACCGCACCAACTACGGAAATTTCGAACCAATTTCCAGAATGTTACGCCTGGCAAATAACTCACAGAACACCCTAGACTTTCATTCGAGTCTATCCGCCCTTAGAAAGTCCCTGTACACCTCTTCATGAACTAACCAGTCCCAGTTCCCTCTCTAGTTTTTAAGATAGATTTTAAGACCTAGTTTAATAAAAAATGTGTGGGCCCCCTGGGGCCCAAAAAAAAAAAAAAAAAATGGTTAAGCTTAGAGTTAAGGTCCCTCGTTGTTAGTTCTTAAGTTTAGATTTAAGCTTGCTTGTATTAAGCTAAATAAATAAATAAATAAATAAATATCAAAAATCACGCCGCCTAAGACGATGGGTGGCTTTTATAAAGCATCTAGAGCAGAGCCAGGTGTACTCGGAAAAGCTCTCATGCAGCCGAGGCAAGCCGTTTTTTGGAGTTTGGCGCAAAGGCAGACATATACTTATTTACGCCAGAGCCCCTTCCCCCCAAAAAATCGACGCATATGCGAGGAATGGTCTTATCATAGTTGTGCAGAGCCAGAGAACATTATTCGGTAATATTCCCCATGTTTAGCGAAAAGCACAGTTACACTGCTAGAAAACTCAGCGCGCCTTGGGTGTTTTCGACTCGACGAGTTTAGATCAATGAAGTTTTTTTTTTGTCTGGAATTACTCCTAGATATTTGACTTTATTGGAAATGCGGATAGTGACGCCTTTTAGCACTTGCTGAGTCAGACCGGTTAGAATCCTTCCTCTTATGAAGAAAACAGCCTCAGTTTTAAGAGGATTTACCGAAAGTCCACTCCTAGTATACCATTCATCGCCTTAATAGCTAAGCTAAATGATAAGTACAGCTTAACCGTACAGCCACATGTATGTACCATATTTGAAGACAGCTATAACTACAAATCTAATATTCCTAAAAGGCAGCTATAAAACTCAATTGCTATTATTCTCCATTCTTAATACAAGCTGTATGAAAACTTTTCTTGTTTCAGTCATCGGCTATTATGCTTACTCGAAAGTGTCAGGATTTATTTACGTAAAACACGGAAAACTTTTGTTCAAACAAACACTCTTTGTTCTTTACAATTGCCCTGTAATTTCACTTTGTTTTCATATGAAATGAAAGTATTTACGAGTACCTAGTAGAAGAGCACTAAGAAGATGTTATCTAAGTTATTGTTAAATGGGATGAAAAGATTAACTAAATAGATGTAGTGTACAATGCTGGCTAGCTTAATAGACTCTGAGAATTGCAAATTATTGCTCTTTTCAACTTAGAAGGTACATTCAACCAGAGCACGCTGAAAAAATGGTACAGAATATAATATGTGGTTAACACTTTCATTGAATGCCTTTTGGTTTTATGTCCGTCGCAGGGTAGAATTATATTAATAGATGCGTATTTAATAATTCTTGTAGGTAACATCAATTTTACATTAATGTATTTTATTTAAGGTCGCTTTTAATATTGTTGTGTAATCAATAAACTTTTATATTGTAGCATCCACAGAAAGTACTTTTCGGTCTCCATTACCAAGGAGCATGGTGTGGTAACACTAGTGCCATCATGCACATCAGTTTGTTCTACATTTCACATTCGAAAATGTTCTAGAGGTTCTTGTATTTGGTATAAATACATCAACCATCAGCAGAGAAGATACTCGTATAGTCAAGAGAAGTGAAAATAGCGATGAACAAGTGCGTTTACTGTGAGAGTTATTTCTTTGAAAATTGGTGTTGAGAATAAACGACATTGTGATAAAAAGCGAATTTGTAAAGACAGTTTAAGTTAAGATTGATAAAGAATTAAGTTATTTGATTTTTTTTCTAAGTTCCTTTTCTATTAGACCAAAAACCCTATCAGAATGTGAAGTGAGTCGTTTTAATATTAGGACTAGAGTAATAAAGAAGCCATTCCGCCAGCATCTCAATCATGGTGATGTTTTTATTTTGGCCAGGACAGGCATCAGAAAATATCTGAATTGTGTCATATTCCTGGAGATTTAATCCTCTAAGGTAATAGTACACGATAGATGCTATTTTGTTCGATCCTTTGTAATGCTGATCTTCACACCAAGTACCAATATTTACCGTCTCTGGTGTTTGTTGGTTCCTTGAAGTCTCTTCACAAATGGTTAGATTGTATTGGTACAACTGCCTAGCATAGTAGGCAGCCTGGTCTGGAATTTTTGGAAGAACCAAATTTTTTTGGCAATCAAATGGAAATTTGAAAGCTACCATTCAACAGTAATTCTGTCTTTAGCATGTCGTGAAAAGCTTTGGCTTTCATTTTATGTACGGTGTATTTTGCCATGGTCTGCACTTTATCTCGATCTTCTACACATTTGAGAAGGGACTTCATTCTTATACACTCAGAACAAGCGCCTGTCGTTGGAAAACTAAAGCTCAGATTGAAATCACTCCGAAAAATCTACCAAAAAAAGTGGTACTTTACGTTAAGTTTGTCCAAGGCTTCATCACAACTTCCGGATGCTCCAATCGAGTATAATGCGACTCAAATCAATTTCTTGATAAAAAGGCGAACTTGGCATTTTTTAATCACGTATTTCTTTGATGGTGTCCCCACCTCTTCTCTCTATACGTGATTTTCTAGTTTGGAGGTGGTTTTTGCATAGATTTTGAATTCTGAATTTAGATATCGCTAGGACACCTAAAAAAGCTTTTCCATTACTTGAAAAAGTCCTTTTGTTTTAGATCTAACATATGTAGTAGGATATTGTTACGCCGATAGCAGATCCGTTCTTTGCACCTTAAAAATAATAATGCATTACTTTTATGGCATTAATCGTTTTCCACTAGGATTTGCTAACCTGGGCGTCTTCCTTTTGGCATTTCTTGAGAAGCGCAATTCAAAATAAAGTTATCCTGAAAGATCTTATTTTTGTTTGAATAGAAGGCTCCATAAAACGTACGTCCTGGACTGGGATACTAGTACATTGAACCAATTTTTTTTTTGTGTGTGCAGCCTGGTACCGTGTGAAGGTTAATGGTAAATACCTATGAAAAAGCGCTTGCGTACAATAACCTACTTCTTATTTGAATTCATGCAACCAACCGTTCCTCTTTCTGCTGTTCCTTCTTCCACCAGCTTTTATTTATCCTTTTTTTCTCTTTTTCCCCTCAATCAATGTGGGAGTGTAGATTCACAATCCATTTTCCGCGATCAATTAATGATTTAACCCCGATAATTAAGCTTAATAACCGTAAAGACAGAAATGTTGATGCACGCGTTATAGTGGATAAGACGAGTTTTGGAAACAATGCCTACTTTGTAGGATAAGAAAAGTTTCGATACAAACGTCAGAGTGGATAAGATAAGTTTTGGAAGCAACGCCTATCTACTTTTGTTATGCAAATAATAGGGGGAAAAGGCTAGTTTTGGTACCAAAGGGTTTTTACTTCCGTGCAGTTCAGCTAACACAAATGTACATAGAAATTTTTTTTTTTTAATTTTGGATAAGATTAGTTTTGATTCTCAAATATAATAAACAGTTTAAATGTACAGAAAACACGGTTTTATTATTACGAACCCCAGCAAGAATTTTACAATATTGTAATGTTCTTGCTGGGGTTCGTTTAAATAAAACCTTCTTTTGTGTATTTTAATCGTTTATTTATTCTTTATTTATTTCAAAATAAACGGTCGCTACAGATTTATTTTCACAATGTCGCTTGCTTTCACCACTGGTCGGATATCTCTTGTAATCGCTGTATTCACTTATAAACAACTGTGTCGACGTTGGTTGTGGTATGGTATTTATAGGAAATTGCAAGGGGTTCTAGAACATGCTAGATGTTACTCCGGGTGAATTGAGGATCATGGAATATTGGGATATTGTGTGGAACAATTGTGGAACGTAAGCACACCAGGTTGGAACGTAAGCACATCAGGTGGGAATATTTACTACTAGTAGGCAATAGATGTCGTTGCACAGTTTGAGATATAGTGGTTTAGTTTTTGGTACACAAACCATCCTGTAGTCAATGCTACACGGCCCCCCTCTTAAACTTGTTCGTCCCGAACAAGATAATCTGGATTACTGCCATGGTAACGATGAAGACGATCCAGGTGGACAATTTTCATTTTGCGTCTTACTCCACGCTGGATCCGGAAGACGACGTCATTGATGCGTGTGACCACTTTATAAGGGCCCTCCCAGTCTTGCTGCAGCTTGGGTGACCTCCCCTTTTGCCGGTGTGGGTTGTACAGCCATACTAGGTCTCCCTCGTGGAAGCTGGACGTTGTTGCTTTTGTGTCGTACCTGGTTTTCATGCAGTCACTCGCTATCCTTATCCTCGTCCTGGTCCTCTGATGTATGTCTCGGATCCTTTCCCTGAGGTCTGCCACATAGTCCTCTTCACATTTGGGCTCATCGTTAGGGGATCCAAACTTCACCTCACTGGGTAGCCGAACTGCTCGACCAAACAAGACTTCGGATGGAGTATGTCCAGTAGTACTGTGCACTGCATTTCGGTAGGCCATCAAGAAAAGAGGAATTTGTCGATCCCAATCGCGCTGGTGGTCTTCTACGACCTTGGAGAGATGTTCGTTTAAGGTTCTGTTGAAGCGCTCTACCATCCCGTCAGATTGTGGATGAAGCGGGGTAGTTCTCGTCTTTTTGATTCCTAGTTGTTGACATACCTCTTGGAATATCTTCGATTCAAAGTTTCGTCCCTGGCCAGAATGCAGTTCCATGGGCACGCCAAACCTGCTCACCCAGTTGTTGACGATCTGTTCCACGATGGTCTTCGCTTCCTGGTTAGGGATGGCGAACGCTTCCGGCCATTTGCTGAAGTAGTCCATGACGACTAGTATGTAACGGTTACCATTGTCGGTTTCTGGAAATGGACCAGCGATGTCAGCGGCAATCCTTTCAAAGGGTGCGCCCACGTTGTACTGGTGCATCTTGCCTCGCGTTTTCCTTCTGGGTCCCTTGCTGGCGGCACACACGATGCATTTTCGACACCGACTCTCTACGTCTACCCTTGCGCTGAGCCAATAGAAACGTTCTCGCACCTTCTCCAGCGTCTTGTTTGCACCCAAATGACCTCCGGATGCTCCATCATGCATCTCCTGTAGCACCTCGTGTACTTTTGATCGCGGCAAGACAAGCTGCATTATGAAATCTTTCCGTCTGGCCTTTCCCATTTCCTTTTCAGTACACCATCTTGCTCATGAAGGGAGTCCCACTGAGCCCAGTATGCCTTGAGAATGGGGCTCCTGTCCGAGATATCTTGTCCATTTGGCTTTTCCATAAACTCCTTCCACGCTAATATCGGCTCGATGTCTGGGTCTTCTTTCTGAGCGTTGCGGATTTCCTCTGCACTCCAGCCGGCGATAGGCTCAGCTCTTACCCTTTGGATGGAAAGAAGGTTCTTCTCTTCCTGCCGCACACAATGCTTGAAGTCACTCTTACATGGTCGCCGGGACAAGGCATCCGCATTAGAATGAAGTTTTCCTTTACGATGCTGTATTTCATAGTCGTACATCTGCAGCCGTTCAATCCATCTTGCGACCTGGCCCTCCAGATTCTTGAACTGCAGCAGCCATTTTAGAGCCGCGTGGTCTGTGCGCAAAAGGAACTTTTGGCCGTAGAGGTATTTATGGAAGTGTTTTGTCGCCAGAAGCAGCGCCAAAAGTTCTCGCCTGGTCACGCAGTAGTTCCTTTCGGGCTTGGAGAGCACTTTGCTGAAGTATGCTACTACCTTCTCTTGGCCATTGTGTACTTGGGAAAGAACCGCTCCGACGCCGACGTTACTTGCATCTGCATCCACGATGAACATTTCTCCGGGAATGGGATATGCTAGTGTTGGTGCTTCGCATAGTTATTGCTTAAGGTTCTTGAAGCTATTGTCGCACTCACCTGACCACTTGAATTCCTTCCTTTTTCCGTCAGCTGGTGCAAGCTCTTCGCCTTTACGAATCGTCGGTAGTACGTGGCGAGGCCCAAAAAGCCCCTGAGTTCGTGTTTGTCTTTTGGAACTGGCCAGTTTTTCACAGCTTCCACCTTGTCTGGATCGGTTCGCACTCCTTCTGACGAGATAACGTGGCCCAGGTACTTGACTTCGGATCTGAAGAGGTCACATTTCTTTGGGTTCAGCTTCAGGTGAGCGCTTCGAAGCCGTTCTAGCACATTCTTCAGGTTGTCGCGATGTTCCTCGAATGTTTTTCTCTAGTACTCATGTACTCACCGATTAGCTTTTCTGCCATGGCTTGCTGATCCTGATCCAGTTCGCAGTGCTTGAGGATCATGTCCCTTACTTCGGCCAACCTGGCTGATGAAACGGGCCTCGCAGATTCCTTTTCGGTTATTGTTGAAATTAAACATATCGGAACACATTTACCAATAACCTCCCCTTGTTTTAGTTTGACGCTATGGCTCTTTAAGTTCATGAGCCTTACTGGGACCAGGCTGTTCTTTGGCTCCACTAAAACTTTTCCCACGATATAGTTTGGGGAATTCCTTCCTAAATCTGGCTCCAATAGGTAGAATCGGTGGCTCCCAGGATCACCCTCTAGTTTTGTCCAAATTATAGTCTCAGAAGATGGTGGTAAGACTTCGTCCTTGCTGAGTATTGTCCTTAAATGTGCTGCGTTCTCGTTCCCGTACACCATTAGGATCTCTACGTTCCGGTACCGAAGAACTTGCATCCCGATGTCGATGATTACGTCATGTTGTTTCATAAAGTCCACTCCGATGATGCATACATCACATATGTCGGCCACCAGGAACGCATGAGAAAAGGCCAACCCTGCTAGTTGTAACGTGAGGCGAACTTCTCCGTATACTTTCGCCGCTTCCCCTGTCGCAGTCCTAAGGCAGTAGCAGCTGGTGTTGTGTTGTGCAGCCAAGACTTCCGGACGAGATCTTTTCTTACAATGGAAGCCGTGGCGCCGGTATTGACAGTAGCCACGCACTTGGTTTTGCCGATGAGTGCTTCCACTGTTAGACTCTTGTTGCATCGTTTGGTTTGGGAGACCTGGATGGTGGTCTTGGGGGCGTCGATTCCAATAGCCACCTTTTGCCCCGCGAAGCTGGCTCTTAGGCGTTTCCCGACTCCTGGTTTCGCGGAGCCTGGCCAATAGGATGGATGTTGTCCCTGTAGGATGGTTCTTCGTTGCGTCGCCTATTCGCACAATGTGAACAGTTTCCGCGTCTGGGTGGATTTCTGCATTGCCGTTGTAGGTGTCCTATTTTGTTGCAGTTCCAGCAACGAATTTGTCCTCCGCGAGCGTTGTTTCGGTCTTCGGCGTCCATCCTCTGGCAAGAGCATTCGATGGCGGCTGCTTCCCTCACACGGTGGATTCCCTGACAGGCCTGGTCTGCCGCCTCCATTGTCAGAGCAAACGCCAAAGCTTCGGCGAGCGTTTTCTTTCCAGCCATTCTTACCGCCATTTGCAGTTTCGCGTCAGCTATGGCATGGGTGATCGCTTCGGTTGCCATCTCGTTAATGATCTCCTTGCCGGCGTTTGGATAGGACAAATGTGCCAGCCGCTCGATGTCTGCTTGTAACTGCTGGAGCGTCTCACCCTTCATCTGGGACCTTCTGCGCAACTGGACCCTATATACTTGCTGCATGTGGTCGTCCCCAAATCGCATCTCAATGGCTTTCACCAGGCTATCGTAGTTGCGTTGTTTGTCCTCGGGAATAGTTTGTAGTAGCTCTGCAGCTGAACCTCTAAGCGCAAGCGTGAGGGCAATGGACCTCTCTTCATCGTCCCAGTTGTTCGTCGTTGCCGCAGCTTCGAACTGCCTCTTATATATCGGCCATGATATCTGCCCATCGAAAACGGGAGGCTGCATCTCTTTCCTTCTCGGGCAATCGGTTGAATACTGCCGAACTTTCTGTTTCTTTACGTGTTCGAGTTCCTTTGCCAAATTCTCGAATCTTCCTTCGACAGTGTCGATTTTCGTTTGAACACTCTCGAATTTTGCTTCAACATTCTCGAATCTTCCTTCAACGGCTGTTTCAAATGTCTCAATTTTAGCCTGTACGTTTTCGAATTGTCCTTCAATTGTTCCGAATTTTGCGTCTAGAGAATTCTTCTGCTCAGCCAAGGAATTTTCGAGAATCTCGAACTTCTTGTTTTGCATATCCAGCTTGGCATCTAGAGAATTCTCAAATTGTTTATTCTGTTCCTCGAGCTTGGCGTCTAGAAAATTTTCTTGCTCAGCCAAGGAATTTTCTAGCTTCTCGAATTTTTCATTTTGAGAATTCTTTTGTTTGTCGATCTTAGCTTCTAGAGAATTCTTTTGTTCGTCGTCGTCGTCGTCGTCGACGTCGTCGTCCTGTGGCTATCCACAGGCATGCAAGAAAAGCTGCTGGAGCCGACGGCCTTGCCGCTGAATTTTTTAAGGCAGGAGGAGATGAGTTGGTAAGGAGCATGCACCAGTTCATCTGTAAAATCTGGTCGGACGAAAGTATGCCCGATGAATAGAACCTCAGTATCATTTGCCCGATCCTGAAGAAAGGAGACCCTCTAAACTGCGCCAATTACAGAGGTATAAGTCTCCTCAACATCGCATATAAGATCCTGTCTGCCGTAGTGTGTGAACGCCTAAAACCGATCGTCAACAACCTGATAGGTCCTTGTTGACACTACGCCAAAAACCATATATTTGGCGCAACAGCTCTTTTAAAGTGCCAGGTCCTAGCTTCTCGCAACCACTCATGTTGTGTGCGTTATATTTTTCACACGAATGGAAGGGACCTACAGTTTAATGCCGAATCCGAACGGCGATTTGAGAAGCTACGGCAGATGTTGGAAAAAACCCATGAATATAAAATCGATACGCACCACCTCTTCATCGGTTTCAAAGTTGGCTATGATAGCGTGGATAGAGACGAGTTATACAGAGCCACGTCTAGTCTTGGCATCTCTGCCAAGCTCATCCGTTTGTGCAGAATGACGATGGAGAACTCTCGCTGCTCCATCAAAGTCGGTAAGAACATCACCGAACCGTTTGATGTCAGGAAAGGTCTTAGACAAGGTGACGCGCTATCATGCGATCTCTTTAACATAGTACTTGAAAGAATTGTACGAAACTCACAAGCCAACACCGGAGGTACAATCTTTTACAAGTCTGTGTAACTACTCGCTTATGCCGATGACATTGACATAATCGGAAGAACTCAGCGGTCAGTCAATGGGGCATTTACGAGTATTGAGATCGAGGCAACAAAGATGGGTCTAGCGGTCAATGAAAGCAAAACAAAATATATGCTGTCTACAAAAAAGGACACTCAACATCGGCGTCTTGGACAGAACGCCACAATAGACAGATATAATTTTGAGGTAGTAAAGGATTTTGTCTACCTAGGCTCTATGGTGAACTCCGCAAATGACATCAGTAGGGAGATTACACGAAGAATTACTCTTACCAATCTTTGTTTCTATGGGCTAAAACGGCAATTGAGTAGCAAAGCCCTATCTCGAACTACTAAGGTAACTCTTTATAAGACTCTAATCATCCCAGTCCTGCCGTATGGCGCAGAGGAATGGGCTTTAACAAAACCGGATGAGGATGCCCTTGGTTATTTCGAGAGAAAAGTTCTTCGAGCGATCTTTGGTCCCGTCTGCATAGACGGTGAGTGGAGGAGAAGGTACAATGCCGAACTATACGGCCTGTACAAGGACATCGACTTAGCCAGAAGAGTTCACATACAGCGACTAAGATAGCTGGGTCATTTAGAGCGGATGGAGCCCAACTTTCCCACTAAGAAAGTCTTCGAATCCACCCCGGATGGACGACGCAGTAGAGGACGACCTCGCGGTAGGTGGCGCAAACAAGTGGAGGGGGACCTCAACCAACTTGGCGTGCGCAACTGGAGGCAGCTGGCTCGTAACCGTGCTAGCTGGAGAGGTTTGTTGGTTGAGGCCCAGGTCCACCCCGGGCCGTAGCGCCATCTAAGTAAGTTAGTAAGTGAGTAGTAAGAGTTTTCTTGTTTTACAGGTTAATCATAGCAGAATTTCATGCATAGTTCATGAATCGAAAGAAGCGCTCAGCACGAGCAACTGAGACTACTGCCAAAGTTGATATGGAGAGATCGATTTCAAACTATATTTCAAAATAGTTTAGATCAGAAAATTTTTAAACGAAAATTGGAAAACAAGCCACTGCACATGGAGGACCTTACTAGAATTATAATTGAAGCTGTTCCAACATAGATTACAGGAAGCGTAAGGGTACTCTCAAACAGGTCTGGTTTGACGCTGAATGCTATAAAGCCAGAAAAAAATCATTTTCGTTTCTTAGGCTCTTAAGGAACTACAATACCACATTTTTCAAAAATATGTATGCAGTCGCCAATAGGGACTTTAAACATCTCTGTTTTGTAAAAAGAAAACAACTGGAGTAACAAACCGTAGCCGTTTTAAATTCATCAAGGTCCTCAGCAGAATTTTGGAAAGCCGCCAAAACCATCAACGGGAGAACCAATATCATTTCATCATCCTTACAAACATCTGAACTTCGGGACTATTTTAAGAACCTGCTTAACATTTTTTACAGATGCTCCATTTACAATTTCTGAAGTACAGAGTGCAATCGCAAAATCGAAAGTTGGTAAAGCTCCAGGAGACGACCGAGCTCCAGCTGAATTCTTTAAAAATTGCTCAACTGAATTCCTGTCCGCATTAACCAAGGAATACAATAGGATATTTGAGACAGCGAGTGTTCCAAATAGCTTTAAAAGAGCAATAATACCATATTTCCCCTACACAAAAAAGGATCATACGATAACCCTGAAAACTATCGAGGCATTTCGTTCCTGAATACATCAGTGAAGTTGTTTTGTGCTATGATTTTCAACAGGCTAACGCAGTGGATTGAGAATAAGAAGATTCTGAATGAATTCAGGAGAAACTATTCACATTTAGACCAAATATTCATCCTGACGAACATTGCGGAGAGCTTCAAAAGAAGAAACAAGAAGTTATACGCTTTCTTCGTTGACTTTCGCGCTGCTTTTGATTCTATTGCACGTGAAGCACTTTTTCATAAGCTATTAATGATGGGAATCTCAAGCAAAATTGTCGCTTTATTACAAGCGATGTACGAAAACAACGTCGCTTATGTATGGGATGGTGAGCTTGTATCGGAAGACTTTACAACACGAATGGGAGTCCGGCAAGGATGTGTTCTGAGCACGTTACTTTTCATTTTATTTATAAATGATATAATGGATGCAATTGGAGGGGGAATTCAGTTTGGAAGTATGGAGATACCAGGACTCCTTTTCGCAGACGATATAGTTTTTCTATCTGAATCAGTGGAAAGAATGCAGCGAATGGTGAACCGTCTTGAGCGCTACTGTGAACTTTGGAATCTGTCTGCAAATTTAGAAAAATCTAAAATGATGGTGTTCAGAGATGGTGGTGGTAGATATTCTCGTAATGAAAAATGGACATACAAAGGAAAAAATGTTTCAATAGTTCGGGAGTATAAGTATCTAGGTGTATTAATTACGGCGCATCTCAACATGCGAAAACATTTCCAACTCAAACTAGCGGAGGCGAAGAGAGCTGTTTCTTCAGTATAGAGCCGTTGCATCAATAATAAATTTATTGAACATAGCGCAAAGCTTAAATTATTTCGTGCGACTGCAATCTCTATTGCTATATGCGGCTCAAGTTTGGGGATACTGTCAGTTTGATGAGGTGGAAAGATTCCTGAGGTATTTTCTGAAACGAATTTTCCGGCTACCAACCTGCACCCCTTTGCAATTATATGCTGCATTTGGAAACAACATTGCCATCTCTATTTTTAGACACGCTTAAGCTGCATTTCGATTTTATCATTAAAGTGTTGGAGATGGAAGATGGACGGCTGCCTAAACGAGTGCTTAAGAGAGCTATGTCAACAAGAGGAAACCTTATCGAAAAGTGGGAAGAGCTGGGGGAGAGTTTTGGCGAAAACGTGAGAATTGCAGCAGATATTAACTCTGCTGAGTTAAGGATTGTATTTAAAAAACTTTTAGAGAGAGCAAGTTACACTACTTATGATTGTTGCAAAACGGAAGCTGAAACTTCCCAGCATAGAATGATTTACAGCAAACTCAACTATAATCTTCAACAACATACGTACTTTCTCAACCGCTTTCCGCTGAATATGATTAGCCTAATATTTAAACTAAGAGGGGAAATAATAAATTTAAATTACATCCCACATCGACCAGACCGGTCAGTTCTATGTGACCTGTGTAATCTTCAAGAAAAGGAGGATGTATACCATTTTATTGCCAGATGCCCTATCTTAAGTGAGTTTCGTGTGAGATACTTTGGCGCAACTGCATTGGATATGAATGAGGTCTTGAACACTTTGAACGGCAACCTTGCTTGGGAAGTTTTATATAAATATGCATTAACCGCATTTACCTACAGAGCACGTATTATAGAAGGAGCCTTTTAAATATCAATGTGTATTAAAATATAAATGCGAAAAATAAATTGTCAATCTGGTAGACGGCCGTGGGCCAAACCATATTTAACTTAAGATTATGAAATTGTATTAATGTATTATTGAAGTTTAAATAAAGTTTTTAAAACTAAAAAACAAAAAACTCATAGCAGAAGTACAAAGCAGGAAAGTTTGCTTACAAAACACCTATTAATCATTTATATAAAAGTCTGTACAATATTTTCTACTGTTTTTTTTTGTTTAATGTATCTATTCTGTTTTCGTCGGTCTCTAAATGAAGCTAAATTTCCATACCAACCCATTCTCATCATCCACCTTCATTTTGTGATGATTTAACTTCTGGGAAGTATCTGTAATTGTGTGACCATACGAGCATTCACGGATGTTTTCACAATTGACCAAATGTTTGAGGTGCGTTTTTTGAAAACTTAGAACATACTGTCGTTAGAGCCTTCGACGGCGTAGTAGATGGTCCTTGGCTAAATCTATAAAAGCTAGACTTTTTTTAAAACGTTAAAATTGCGACAAAACGAACAGTTTAAATAAGGCTTTTGACAAGGTTCTTTGAAAGCATAAAGTGTGTTGTAGATAGAGTATGTGAAGTCGACCTAGAATGCACTTGATCCAATTTGTAAAAGCTCAACTGTGTTTTATTTTATTTTCTCCAAAAAGAAGAAATACGAAATATACATACCTAAGATTAGTTCTATTTTAATCGCATCGTCCGAAAAAAAAACAAACTAAAATATTTTCTGACATCTTTCCGTAAATATATTTCTCTTTTATTTTTATTGCTTATACAATAAGAAAATAATCCTGGGATAATTACATACACAGTTCAAAGTTACATAGTTGCATATAACATATAAATAAATAATTTACTTTTATCGGACAGTTCAACAGTACATTTTAAATGCATAGAGAAATAAAAATAAATTTCGTTTAAAAAATATTAAACAGTTTGATATAATTTATTTACCTCTTAGAATCTTGTAACTTATTGTTACTTTCAGATTTTTATATTTAGAATTTAATTAATTGTTTCCTTTACATACACACGCACAATAAACATACATAACTTATTTGTTACAAAATAAGAGAAAAGTGTATAACAATTATTAATCACTATAACTAGAAATCTATTATATACAGAGGTTTAAAGTGTTGACACTAATGATTACGTAACAATTGCCTAATTTTACTAAGTAGAACCACTGAGTTTTCAATTTTAATTTCCTTAGTTTACTTAGTAGTAACATAAATTATGTTATAATTTATTAAATATATATTTTTATTTGTTTTTTAGTGAGGTTGGTTACAACATTTCTTAATTTTTATTACGTTATATACTCTTTTATATTTTTTTTTTTTTTAGGAAATGGTGACAGTTCTAGATTACTTTTATTTTTTTTAGTCTAATAGTCTATGTTTATTATTTTTATGTATTAAAAATAAAATTATGACAGTATTTTACTGAAAATAGTATAAGTTTAAGAAATAAGTAAACCAAAAATAAAATGGTTAAATATTTTATTTTTTATTAACGATTGTCATTTTTAGTATTTATTTTTTTTAAAGGAACATGAATATCTAATAAATAATTTATTACTTAAAAGTAAAGACTAAGGGGATTGACTTCAATTTATAGTAAGTAAGTAAGATGTTGTTTCATGATTTCATTTTAGACATTCTTTCACCGGTTTGGTAGAAATAAAGTTTTCAAATTAAATAATTTAAACGAAGGATTAAAACAAGTTAATAAATTAAGTACTTATCGTAAGAAGAAAACATAATTATACCTAAAAAACAAAACGATTTTTTTTTGACTCATTAGTTGTGATAACTATTATGCAATTGATACACTCGGTTGGTGGCCTTCTGTCAAACTCAAAATCAACATTATCTTTCTGTGTTATTCAGAAGCTGAGCTAAGCTCAAAACAATTCATGAAATTATTGCAATAATTTTCCATCAGTAGAGACCACTGCTAATAAATTGTCTTCACTATTCCTAATTTTTTTTTAACTTGGAAACCGTTGAAAGAAGTAACTGCTCAACATTGAGCGCCTCGCATACTCTGGTGTTGTGCACTCGATCGCTACAAGTTATTCCAGCAACACCGCAAAGGAGCCCCATTTCGGTTTTGCGCAGGAGAAGCATCCCAGAAAAACTCATAGCTATTATCAAGTCTTCATACAAGGATAGTAAGTGTCACGTCTTACACAATGGTAAGGTGTCGGAGGATTTTGAAGTCCAAAATGGAATACGTCAGGGGTGCATGCTATCACTGCTGTTGTACTTGATAATCATCAGCGAGGTAACAATGGAATTCTATGGTCTATGGCAACTTATCTTAATCACTTCGACTACGCTAAGGATGTTTGCCTGCTTTTACATCGGATAATTGACCTTCAAAATCTAAAAGCTGGGGTTAACAAAGTGGGGCTTAAGATAAACACAGCGCTCAACTCAACACCCTAGTTCTAATACCCGCGCTCAAGTCAACATTGCCGGACAGGTAATCGAGAAAGTAGACAACTTTCTATACTTAGGAATTGTGCTCTTGGCTGACCGCGGTGGCACCGAACTGGATGCGTGCAGCAGAATCGGAAAGGCACTATCACACGCAAACTGCAAACCTTCGTAAATAGATGTCTAAGAATCATATTAAGGATCATTTGGCCCAATCGTATCTCCAAGAATAACTTTATATGAGAACGAGCCAAGAACCTATAGACATTACTCTGCGAAGGAGAAAGTGGCAGTGGATTGGACACATTCTACGGCGCGACGACAACTCCATTGCGAAATACGCTATGCAATGGAATCCATTTGGCGAGACAGGCAGAACAGCGGGACGCCCTAGACAAACGTGGCGCAGGACAGTCGAAGAGGAATGAAGCTCTTTGAGAATGAGTTGGAGGCCGCTCAAACGTGTTGCAGAACTCCGAACAAGATGGCGCGAAGGCGTTATTGCCGCCTACACCCCTCGAGGGGTGCAATGATTTAAGTAAGTAAGTTCCACGATTATGAATTGAGTTGGCAATAGTATTCCAACGAATAAATAACTAAAATGAGTAAAAGATCGTCTTATCATGAGAATTGTCAAACTATGACAAGCTAACACGAATTTGCAAAGCGCAATTTAGTTTGAGTTTTATTGAAGTACAATTATTTATTCCAATAAAAGTGCCTTTTCTATCGGTTCATAAACACCAAAATTACGCGCCTGCTTTTTTTGTTCCTCACCCAATATTGCGCAATCAGTTCATTTTCCGCGATTTTAATTTCTCGGTTTCCACTTTCTTTGTCAACTGTCAACCATGTCGGCCTCTCAGTAACAACAACTATTGCGACCTGAGACCCGCGCAACTGCTGTGAAGAATCAACAACATAATTCACCCGCACAAAAACCGATTCTCACAGTAGATGATAAAAAAACCAAAAATTGCACTGAGTCGAGATTGACAAAACAAATCGAGGAACTGAAAAGACTTATTGTGGATGAAAACATTAAGCTGTCTTCAAAACTGGATAAGATTGAGGAAGATTTTAAACAGCGGTTTGCAGAAGTCAACAAAGTAGTCGCCGATCTCTCATTACGAGTCCAACAGCTTGAAGCGACCCCCTTAGCCCCGACTGCTTTCATTGAACCCGACACAATCTTACTGGCCCAACGCATAGATGAACTCGAGCGGGAAAAAATGTCTGCGGATGCTATCATTCATGGAATACCTAAGGTGGAGAATGAAAACCCTATCGATTTATTCGCAAAACTATGCCAATCCGTTGCCTGCAGTCCAGCACCTGTCCCACAAAATATTTTCCGTGTGAAAGATAAACAAATATCCTCCGACACAGCCATCATTGTGAAGCTCAATACAGCTGGAGAGAAAAACCCTTTGCTAAGATCTATTCATCAGCGGTGGAAAACAAATAAAACGAGCTTCCTTTGCCTTCGTGACGTTGGAGTGGATTCCGACAGCCGCATTCACGTCAATGAAAGCTTAACGTCATTCAACAGCCACATTCTTCGGAAAGCTCTTGTGCTAAAGCGACGAAAGAAGCTTTCGAGTGTTTTTACCAGAGGCGGGGGAGTCTACATTCGAGTTGCTGCAGGAGGCAAAACACTTTTAATTAGTTCACTGGAAAGCTTAAACTCAATTGCCGATGCTGATGGAGATGATCATGCTGGTGGATATTCTTTTAGATATATTTTTTATGTGCTTGTAAACTCTCTTTTCTTTGTTTTCTTTTACTTTATGTTGAACTCTTTTAAGTACTTTAGTCAAATATCCGTTTCTTTATTTGTTTTTTACGTTATGCTTTTCTCATGTCCTAGGGTGAACGATTTTTTCTTCTTTGAAAATGACTAGTGGTTCCAATGTTTCTACAGCTGACAGCATAATGCTTAAAACACAATATCACCTCGACCTCGGTTTTGCTTCCGTTATGTCTCATCCACCTCGAGAGCGCGTTTCATTTAGTTTGTTTTCATTTTTTTCCTCTGTTCCACAGCTGTTAGCTGTCAACGCACGCAAAAGTTCAGCTCGTTTCAACTTTTGCCTTGGGTTAGAGTGTCGTTACGTAGCATTACGTTTTTCTTTACGAATGGAAAACGTGAGGTCGAGGTGGAAGCGACATTGTGGTAGGATACATTGATTTCCTAAAGTTTAACTCATAGACGTCAGGCGAAGCTGAGGTCGAGGCGCTATTGTGTTTCAGGCATAAACAATAATTTGAGTGTTATGCTTGAGGTTATTTGCAAGCAGTGTAGAGGGTTGCAGGTATGTCATATTAATGCACAAAGCCTCTATCCAAAAATCGACGAATTTCGTGATGTGTTTGTAGGATAAAAGTTGACATTGTGTGCGTATCCGAAACTTGGTTTCAACCCAATATTCTCAATATTATGTATGATATTAGTGGCTACAAGTTATATCGAGCTGATAGGAAAAGCCGTGGCGGTGGTGGAGTGGCATTGTACATCCGCGACTGTATAAAGATAAAGTTTGTTACTAAATCAGAAGCTACCTCTTTAATTGATCACTACTTTGTTGAGATAATTAATGACGGATCAAGTAAATTGTTGTTAGGAGTAGCTTACCGCTATAATAAAAGTGTGGATCTATCCGAACTCTACACAGTCTTAGAGGACTTGTCTTCCCTTTACACCCACATCATCCTGTGCGGAGACTTTAATTGTGACCTGCTTGAGAATACTTCGCAAACATTTACAAACAGAATCGGTACTCTAGGCCTAGGGTCCATCAACACTTCCAATCCAACGCATTTCACAAGTACTCCATCAACTCTGTTGGACCTTTTTCTTACAAGTAACCCTGAAAACACCCTTCTATACACTCAGTTGTCAGCGTCTGCATTCTCAAAGCACGACTTGATCTTTGCAACTTTTAAATACTTTCTGCCGCAATCAACACCCTCGGTGTATAAGTATAGGAATTTTAGGAGAATTAACTTAAATCAGCTGGAAGAAGACGTTCTTCAGGTCAATTGGCAAGAAGTTTATTTTATGACTTCTGTTGGTGATCAAATTGTTTTCATGCAAAATACCATACGTCATCTCTATAGCTCACACGTTCCGATAAAAACAAAATATCTGCGAACAAATTCTGTCACATGGTTTACACCTGAAATACGAGAAGCCATAAAACAACGAAACCTGGCTTACAAACGATGGAAACGTTTTAAACTTCCTGAGTTTCATGAAATTTTCCGGGCTTTAAGAAATAGTGTTTCTTTAAAAATAAAGGAAGCTAAGAAGCGGGTGTATTCAAAGCGACTTAGTAAAATTCTACCAACGAAAACTTTGTGGAAAAATATCCGAGAACTTGGTGTTGGTCGACAAAATGTGATAATGCCTGAAAATACAAACCCTGACATCCTAAATTCTGAATTCGCCAAAGTTCAAAGTATTTTGCCTGATGTTGGCGAATCCAGTATCGTTGATTCTTTTACTAATCTTGAAAGTAACCATTGCTTCCAATTTACCAGAGTAGATGAAAACGATGTTTTGAGCGCCCTTCTTCAAATAAAGTCCAAGGCTGTGAGCTTTGATGAAATACATCCACACTTTATTAAAATAATTTTGCCTCACATTCTTCCTACACTTACACACATTTTTAACTCAATAATCTTAACATGTTCATTTCCTCCTTCCTGGAAGGTTGCTAAGTTTATACCGATAGTAATAAAGCCGGCTACCCGTTTGCCACCGCCTGAGTTTCGACCTATTTCTATTCTCCCGTTTTTATCCGAAGTTTTCGCGAAACTTCTTCATAAGCAGATGACAGTTTTTGTTGAAACTAATAAGCTTCTGAATGTCCAACAGTCAGGTTTCAGGGAAAACCATAGTTGTGTCTCTGCTATTTTGAAAGTAACAGATGATCTGAGGAATGCGATGGATCACGACTTAATATCTTTTCTTGGGCTCCTAGACTTCTCAAAGGCATTTGACACTGTCAATCACGGAATACTTCTCTTCAAGTCTAAGAGGAATTTTCGTTTTAGTAGCTCTGCTGCTAACTTGATTCTTTCCTATTTAAGTGATAGAAGTCAAGCCGTATCAGTTGGGGAAAACACCTCCGGGTATTTACAGCTAATGTCAGGTGTACCACAGGGATTAATTCTCGGGCCATTGCTGTTTGTCATGTTTATTAATGATCTCCCGCAAGTAGTTCAACACTCATCAATACATTTATATGCTGATGATGTGTAGATTCGGTTGAGCTGCAAACTGGGAATGCTAGAAGATGGAGTAGACAAACTCAATAACGACCTTAAGCAAATCTCGCATTGGTCCGCAAGAAATCACCTGAAACTAAACCCAACGAAGTCAAAATGCTTAGTAGTTTACAAGAACAAGCTTGACAGCAGCTATTTCCCAGCTCTATATCTAGGTAACAATATTTTGGAATATGTCGAAACTGCGAAAAATCTAGGTATTTGGTTCAATTCGTTACTCAGATGTGACCAACATATTCAAATAGTTATTGGCAAAATATACGGATGTTTACGTGGCCTCTCATTGACAAAGCACTTCATACCTCAGCATATAAGACTTAGCCTAGCAAAAACCTTGGTTTTACCAATCGTCACCTACGGATGTCAAATTTTTTGTTGTCATAAATCAGAAACACGACGGAATCTTACAGTGGCTTTTAACAACGTTACACGATATGTGTACAATCTTAAACGATTTGATCATGTTTCTGGATACACTAACAGGATTCTGGGTCGTGACCTGCATACCTATTTAAATTCTTGCGCCCTTAAAACACTTAATAATATATTAAGTTGCAAAGAGCCCCAGTATCTGCATGAAAAACTGCAGTTCCCAACTTCTTCTCGTTCTTTAGTTTCTATTCAACCTAGGTTTACGTGCAGAAACTCCGAGAACCAATATCTTGTTTATGTTGCCAGAAAATGGAACGCTCTACCTATGGACATTAGAATGCTACGTGGAACCAAGTCATTTGATAAAGTTTTATTTAAATATCTGACCAAAGGACCTAAAAGAATTTTGTAATAAGAGAGTTTATTTTTTTCCTTTTAATATTTTCTTTTT
Source organism: Brachypalpus laphriformis (assembly GCA_945910035.1). Lineage (NCBI taxonomy): Eukaryota > Metazoa > Arthropoda > Insecta > Diptera > Syrphidae > Brachypalpus > Brachypalpus laphriformis. The sequence goes on along the minus strand of OX246754.1, from coordinate 68,900,591 downwards.
TCTCTATTTTGAATACTTATATCTCCAGTGTTAACATGTGTAGTTTATTTTAATTCGAAAGCGAAAACCGAAAATATGAAACTATGAATTACTTAATCTAAAATTGATTAACTTCTACTATCATAGACTTTAACTTAAAAGTCCAATGTAAAAGATTCTTTATAAATAAATGAAATGAAATGAAAAAAAAATGAAAATAGTCGAAAATACATTTTTGTCTTAAAAGTGGCAGGTGGGCGAAGTAAGGCGAACACGGGTAAGCTACGAGTAGTTTATTATATTCTCTACTCTTAGTTAATTGCAAGAAACTGAAATTTTGCTAGTGTTAATACTTAATAAAAAATTAGCTATGAACAAGAGTTTTTGATGCACTATTTCCCTCACGGCCTGAACTACATATCGTAAGTAAAATTCTAATCCGTATAGGAAATGCATTGCACTGCTATCAGACTTCGTAAAGCGCAGGTTCATTTGGTATAACTTTGTCTTGAATATTTGGCACAGCTTTGTTTTTTTTTTTTTTTTTAAAAAAACCAAAGTGATCACTAAATTAAAGTATAGAGTTTTAATAAGTTCAATGAAAAATTTAACGGACTTTTGTTCGGAACTAATTTTATAAATAAAAGATCTATTCCAAGATCTATAACCTGCATTTTCCTACATTCGCGCAAAAGTCAGCTTATTTCCAACAGGAGATGCCATATCACAACGATCCTACAATTTGTATCTTAACCTGTGCGATAGTTATTTGGCCATTTGGGATTATGTTACCTTCAATCAGTATACTTAAAAAAGAACATAATTAAATTTAGTTGATTAGATCATAATATAAGAATATAGTATATAAAATTGATTAAAGCCCCCATTGAATTTAAATTGTCTCCTATCTGGTCATTAAAGTTTCTACTGTAAGCGTCACTTCTTGTTGCTTTCTGATATTATTCTCGAGTGCACGGTTCGGTGCCACTGTCATCCTACTTTCTTCTATTAGTGGAGGGCTTCGATTAATATTGCTATCCAAGCTGCTGTGATGCTGTGATGAAGCAGGGGACAATGGAATCTCTTCGATCTTTTCCAGATCCTGTGCGATTGATGTTGAATTCTGCTTATGCATCCGTGGCAAAGTGCACTTTGGACTACAACGATTCTCTTGTAATGTTGGAATTTCCAACATTGTTGACTGCTTGACAACCGATGTTGGCGGTGGCAATGGCACATTTTGCGTTCCATCGTCACGATCCAAACTAAATTGACGTCGTAAGAGTCGGCTTGATCCGGGCTTGTCAAACTTTGCACAACTGTACAAATATTTACCATCACAGAACTGTGTTAGATTGCTTTCGCTTGGACTGAGACACTTGTAGTGGTTGTAGGGCGAGCTGAGGTCGATCATCTCTTCGATTTTTTTGTATAAACGCGATGACGAGCCACCCGTCGAGCCGGGTAATCTATTAAAATTTTGTGGATTCAGTAGTTGATCTGGCGCCAAGTCGGTGATCTTACGCGAAGCTTGACTGGGACTTGGTGTTTTCGTTGGAAATTCCGGTATCAGATTTATATTCGGACTTATAGTGTTAGTTGAGTTGGAGTCCAGAGAATACGAATTTGCCATAATTGCGCTCGAGTCCGTGTTTGTGGGAGGGGTGATTTCAACCTTAACCTCGATAGCTTCACCAGCCAGCGAGGAAGATTGGCTAGAGGATGGATTTGTACTGTTGCGTGATTTGTTAGCCTGACCTTTAAGGGTAATTGAATTGCGGATAAGAGATTCATCGAGACTGAAAAGAAGTGTGAGAAATAAGAGAGATTTATAGGAGGGAAAATAGAGTGAAAAGCAGAAGAGAGGTTAATCCTACCCATGTGATTCCCTGATTAGCAATGGAATGTGAAAAAGTAAATTCTTCGGTTAAAATAGATTTGCAAGAGGTTCACATTATTAACTTACCCGATAGGGGGAGGAACAGGAAGTGGTTTATCGAATCCTTTCTTTCCCAGCAACCAAAATGTATTCATCAGACCCTTGCCTTTAATTTCAATCAAGCCTCGCGGTTCTATTGAATAATTGTTAGTCGCTTCGAGGCGATCTCGAGTTTCTTGAGACATGTGTATTCGCCATGATGATCCTTTACGAAATATGAGTTAGTAACTAAGAAATCTCAATCATAACTCTCACCTGTTGATTCCATTCGCGATGCCGTGTTCACGGTATCACCGAATAGGCAATATCTCGGCATGGTAAGCCCTACGACTCCAGCACAGCAGGGACCTGTATGCAAGCCAATACGCAATTGAAGTGGTACTCCTGGCAAATGCTTGACATTGAAACGACCACTTTGATGTAGGAGGTCCAATGCCATTGTGGCGATTTGTTCTGCATGATTAGGTATTCGAACCGGCAACCCACTAACCACCATATATGCATCCCCAATTGTTTCCACCTGAAGGGATTTTGAAAATTATGAGGTGGACTCTTGTTAGCGACCAGATTAAGTACTCACTTTGTAGACATTGTAGGCATTAATTGTGGCATCGAATATCGTGTAGAGATCGTTCAGTAAGTCAACCACCTGCACTGGACTGCAATGGGCAGCAATCGTTGTAAAACCAACGATGTCACTAAAATAAATCGTCACATCTGAGAATTCTTCTGGATCCACGGCTAGTCCCATCTTCAACTTCTCTGCGACGGAACTAAATTTTTGTAGGAAGACGTAATTTTGGAATCGGTAATTAGAATAAGTAATCATATTAGCTGTGTAAAGAGAATTTTGTTTTGATCCCGGTTAAGAGTAATACTAAAACCCGATGTACGAGCACTATAAATTGCGGATCCTGTTAATACCGGTCACTGGCACGGGATTTACGTCCCGCTGAACCTTTCAGATTTATAACGAATTCCGAGAAAACGAACCCAAATCTTATAGCAGACTCACTGCACCATTTAACTTCCAGGAATCAACATCTATTTGGGGCATTGGTTGGAAAAACTTCGATCTTATTGATTTTTCTTCTTACACTAGGGTGGCTGATGATCACCGTTATCCGCTGAGGCTTGAGCTTGAACGCGTCGGTTAACGGGCAATGGTTTGGTTAACGAACACGGAGTTTGTTAAACAATTTGTACGAATTTTAAAAGCTTGTAGTGTGAAATGCAAGGATTGGACCATAAGTAAGCAGTACAAAAAGCCCAGTCGGTTAAGCCATGTCCGCCTGTCTGTATGTCACTCGTTTTGGGTCGTTTTGAGCTTTAAATGTTGAGGGAGAATGTATGTGTGAGAAGGCGTACAGCTCACGGAAAATAGCTGAAAAGATAAATGTGTGCTGCAGTTCCGTCGTTTTTATATTAAGACATAACAAAAAAATTACAAAACTGCCCCAAGCATTGGGGACCACATTACATTCCTATTCGTATTCGGATCGCAAAAATACAAGACGCCTTAAGAAATACTTACTTACTTACTTAGATGGCGCTACAGTCCGGGGTGGACCTGGGCCTCAACCAACAAACCTCTCCAGCCAGCACGGTTACGAGCCAGCTGCCTCCAGTTGCGCACGCCAAGTTGGTTGAGGTCCCCCTCCACTTGTTTGCGCCACCTACCGCGAGGTCGTCCTCTACTGCGCCGACCGTCCGGGGTGGATTCGAAGACTTTCTTAGCGGGAAGGTTGGGCTCCATCCGCTCTAAATGACCCAGCCATCTTAGTCGCTGTATGTGAACTCTTCTGGCTAAGTCGATGTCCTTGTACAGGCCGTATAGTTCGGCATTGTACGATTTTATATTCATGGGTTTTTTCCAAGATCTACCGTAGTGTGAATATTTGGTCAATGGTGGACTTTCCAGGCCTGAAACTGCACTGATAAGGACCTATCAGGTTGTTGACGATCGGTTTTAAGCGTTCACATAGTACGGCAGACAGGATCTTATATGCGATATTTAGGAGACTTATACCTCTGTAGTTGGCGCAGTTCAGAGGGTCTCCTTTCTTCAGGATCGGGCAAACGATGCTGAGGTTCCATTCATCAGGCATACTTTCGTCGGACCAGATTTTACAGATGAGCTGGTGCATGCTCCTTATCAACTCATCTCGTCCTGCCTTGAAAAGTTCAGCGGCAAGGCTGTCGGCTCCAGCAGCTTTGTTGGATTTGAGTTTAGAAATATCGGTCTTATATTCGCCATTAAACAAACAGTTTTGAATTATCAGACAGGAGTATTAAAGATCGTCTAAAATTCTGCAAGTTTTAAAAAAAAAACTGGATGGTGGAGGATTGAAAGCGATTTATTTGGACTGATCATTCGGGTGTGTGCTCTCAATCGAGTAGGACGTATTCGAGACTTAAACGTATTTCCGTAGTACCGGTTTATCAATAAAACCAACATATCTAAACGTCGCCTAAATAGTTTAGAGGATCCCTTATCCTCTATTAACAAATACAGGAAGATATCACTTCCGAAAATGTCGCGCGGTGGAAATTACTGGAGTCCGCTACAATGCCTCCCCGACTCAGACAATGAAGATGAAAATTCTTCGAATCAAATTCGGCAATTGTCAAAGAAAGTATCGATTCCCCCTATTAAAGTGTTGCAAAAAAGCAGTGAGTTCATTCATGACTTCTTAAAAGAGTTGAAAATCACGGATTATTCCATTCGTAAAATCTCGATAGGAATTAAAATTTTTTGTGAGTCACTTGTGTCCTTTAACACAGTGACAAGTGCTTTAAAAGTGAGCAAGTGCCAGTTCTATTCTCATGACCTTAAGAACGAAAGGTCGTTCAAGGTGATTCTATTTGGATTAGATGAGCTGAACACAGACTCGCTTAAAAGTGAACTTATAACGCTCGGTTTATCGTGCGACATTAAAATGATAAAAAAAGATTATGGCAAATTTACAGATGTTTCCTATATCGTTTATTTTGAAAATGGCTCTGTTCGGTTGAATGATCTTCGCAAGAACTTAAAATCGATTTTCCGCACACAAGTTCGATGGGAGTTTCAACGTCGGCTTAAAAATAAATTAACCCAGTGCCACAATTGTCAAATGTTTGGTCCCGGTGAAAACATTGCAACGTCAAAACTTTTTGTGCTAACTGTTCCGGCAATCACAAGACCGAGCTATGTACATCATCTGGTATCCTGAAGTGTGCAAACTGCAAAGGTAATCATCGTTCAACTGATGAATCATGTCTTAGCCGGGTTAGGTATAGAGAAATTAGACAGAATATGTTTCTCTTCTTCTTCACGAAAGCTTCAATGCATTCAAAGCAACAACAATCAACGCATCAAAGTGCACCGTCTTCAGAGCGTAATGCACGCAGCTTATCATCGACTTCAGATGCTCTCTTCTCCAATGTAGAATTAAATGCTCTTACAATGGAAACAGTTTCAAAGCTCGCGCAATGCAAATCAAAAGTAGAACAATTTAATGTAATCACACAGCTTGCAATTAAATATTTATACTCTAATGTTAAGTAATTTACAAATCTCTAATATGGATGTTGATATCTGTCTTGTAAGTGAAACGTTTCTCGATGATAGTGTCCGTCTTTCAAATAGTAATTACTTGTGTTATAGATTAGATAAAGAAAATGGAAGTGGCGGCGGTGTTGCCGCTGTTATTAAGAAACAAATTACTCACTCCGTTTTGCCAGTAGTTAACACTACACTTATTGAAGCGATTGGGGTGGAAGTTACGCTTTCTAATTTTTCTACTTTAAAATTGTACGCAGTTTATTTTCCGGGTGGTGCTTCTAACCCGAAGTAAGCTTATTGTTGGAGGAATGATTTAAGGAAATTACTTAGTAATGATAATTTTATAATAGGGGGTGACCTGAACTGCAGACATCGTGAATGGGGCTGCCTAAAAGCAAATTCTTGGGGCAATTCATTGTTGGATCTCTCCATTAGACATTCTTTTAATATAATCTACCCAAATAATCCAACCTGTATTCCAACGTCTAGAAGATTTTCTCCATCAACTCTAGACCTTTTTTTAACAAATATGCCAAATCTTTTAACGCAACCTGTTACTATCAATGCATTAAGTTCAGACCATCTTCCTGACAGCTGTGATATTTTGCTTAGTCCTAAATTATTGAATGTGCAATATTTAGATTATAAGAATGCTAATTGGAGACTTTTTCGATCCAAACTTACTTTTAGTTTTCGTAACTGTCCGTTAAACCTCGACTGTGTTAATTGTCCTGAAGACATAGATAATTTTGTCGATTTCTTCGAAAAAAATATAACTGAGAGTGTTAATACGACTGTCCCAAAAAAATCTCCCTTTAAAAAAGTTATGTTTCTTCCTCGTTCCATCATAAATCTAATTAAAATAAGAAACTCCTATAGAAGAAGATGGCAAAGATATAGGATATACAATGATTTGAATGAAATGAACTTTTTGACCAGACTTCTAAAACTAAAAATTTTTGAATTCAGAAACTTCGAATGGAACAGAAAACTAAGTTCTCTTGACCCAAATTCAAAACCTTTCTGGAACATTTGTAAGGTTTTGAAAAGGAAAAATACACAAATTCCAAATTTTGATGTGGCAGGAACATTATACACCAACAATGAAGGTAAAGTTGAGATTTTAGCAGACACTTTTTTGCAAAATCACAACGCATCGCTTAATTTCACATCTTCGGTCTTTGAAACGGATGTCGAAAATAAAATACGTCTATTCAAGGAAGAACAAGTTTGTCTTCCCTTTAATGAGATAGTGTCAACTGATGACATTGAATTTCTTGTCTCGGACCTAAGAAATCAAAAAGCACCAGGTTTAGATAAAATAAACAATATGGTCCTTAAACAACTCCCATTAAGAGCCCTAAGTGTTTTGACATTTATCATTAATGCTTGTATGAAGTTACAGTATTTTCCGATGAAATGGAAATCAGCAAAAATTATCCCTCTTTTAAAGCAAGGAAAACCTCGAAGTGATCCAACTAGCTATAGGCCCATTAGTCTACTTAATGGCTGTAGCAAAATTTTTGAAAAGGTTCTTAAAACAAAGTTGCAATCATTTTTACAAGAAAAAGATATCTTACCGCCTTATCAATTTGGATTTCGTCAGAATCACAGTACCTCGCATCAAATATTAAGGATCTCTAGCGACGTAAACGATGGATGGCAAACGACTAACAAAGGCCTCGTAGGGGCAGCATCTCCCGATAGGTGTTGGTCCGCTAAGTAACGAACAGGAGCCACTGCAGCCGAAAACCTAGCAGCTCTGTTAGTAAGCCCTACTCCCACCTCCTCGTGGTGCCATCTGGGGATTTCTTCGGAAATTGCTAACGGGAGAGGACGAATGGCGAGCTTCCTGCGCCAAAAAACAGGATATGTGTCGGTTGGTCTGTGGCCCAGCGAGCCGCAACCGTAAAAACTTTTACTGCTCCGAAACGAAAACCAACGCCTCGGATACGGACGGATAATTTGATGACGACCTTTGGCTATCGGACACGGACAACGATCGGATTCTGGAACGTTAAGACCCTCCTGGACTCACTCAAGGAAGGGCCTTATAACGCCAGATTCCTCCAATTAGAACGCGAATTCGCAAGGTATAAAATAGACATCTTAGGGCTGAGCGAGATAAGATGGTTCAATGCTGGGGAATTCATCTCCCCAACCAAAAACACTGTCATGCTCTACTCTGGGAAACCAGCTGGAAGTGCACGGAGTTCCGGAGTAGGACTCATGCTAACTCCAGCAGCACGTAGTAGCCTCATATCCTGGAAACCCCATAATGACCGGATATTGACGACTAGGTTCCAGAGTAGAGTTAGAAAAATTACCATCATACAGTGTTATGCTCCGACTCTAGACGCGACTGAGAACGAAAAGGATGACTTTTATAGCCACTTAGGCGCCGCCTACAACCATGGTGATGGGAGATTTCAATGCCAAGGTGGGTAGCGACAACACCATGCTTAAGCACGTGATGGGAGTTCACGGTGTGGGAGACCGTAATGATAACGGTGAGCGGTTTGTGGACTTCTGCAATACCAACCACCTAGTCATCGGAGGTACGCTGTTTAAGCATAACACCTGCCACAAAATCAGTTGGGTCTCTACTGATAGGCAACAAACATCCAACCAGATCGACCACATTGCGATCAGTCGCCGCTTTAGAAATTGTTTCCTGGACGTCCGAAACAGACGTGGAGCTGACGTCGGACTAGAACGAGATCACCATCTTATGTTAGCCTTCGTACTGCATCCGTCAACAGCAACCGCTCAAACCTACTTAACATCACCAGGTTTAATATCGACAGGCTCAAGGTTCCCCAAGTGCGCCAACAGTTCAGGGACCATCTTGCCTTAGAAGCAGAAGCAATCAGCAGCATAGAGAACATGGATGACCACTGGAGTGCTGTGAAAAATGCTTTTGCGGCTGGGGCACGCACGTATGTCGGTAAAAAGCAGAAACACCACCGCACATGGCTTTCTACAGACACCTGGAGACGGATCGATGAGCGTACAGCAATCAAGGCTCGGATTACAGTGGCCTCAGCAGTAGAGAGAACCGAGCTTGAAGCCCAATACCGTGCGAAGAAGAAAGAAGTGCAGCGTAGTGTGAGACGTGACAAACGTCAATATATCAACTCACTGGCCTTAAGGACTGAAGAAGCAGCGAGTAGGTGCGACAGTAGGACTGTGTATAGTATCACTAAGGAGCTCATCGGTGGTCGAAACTCCAAACAACATCCAGTGAAGAGTCTAGACGGTAACCTTCTAATTTCGGATGAGGATCAGCTCACTAGATGGAGAGAACATTTTGCTACAGTGCTAAATCACATAGACGATGGCGGTATGATCTCGAATTCGAATGAGCAGTTCGAAGCAACAAATTCCCGAATTCGCACCGCACCTCCCAGTAAAACCGAGATAATAACAGCAATCAAGTCCCTCAAGAAGAACAAGGCGGTGGGTATTGATGGCATCCCTGCCGAGCTATTTCAAGCGGCGCCAAATACATCGGCAGATTTGCTGCATCCCCTAATACGGAGAGCTTGGGATAGTGAACAATTTCCACAGGAGTGGAAAAGGGGGATGATCATTAAACTTCCAAAGAAGGGAAACTTGATGGATTGCGGTAACTGGAGAGGTATATGCGTTCTTCCAGCCGTGGCTAAAATAATAGCTAAAATAATTCTAGAACGAATTAAAGAACATTTAGATTCAACTCTCGATGTCGAACAGGCAGGCTTTCGCGCTGGATCCTCCTGCATTGACCACATAAACACCTTACGGATCATTATCGAGCAATGCGTTGAGTATAGGTCTCCGCTACATTTAATGTTTATCGACTTCGAGAAAGCTTTCGACAGATTGAATCGAGATGCTATCTGGTTGGCCTTGCGCAGGAGAGGCATCCCAGAAAAACTTATAGCTATTATCAAGGCTACATACGAGGGCGGTAAGTGTCACGTCGTGCACAATGGTAAGGTGTCGGAGGATTTTGAAGTCCAAAGTGGAGTACGTCAAGGGTGCATACTGTCACCACTATTGTTTTTGGTGGTTATCAGCGATGTACTCCGTGCAGCATTGACGGAAGCTAATTCTGGAATTCGTTGGACTATGACATCTTACCTTAAACACCTAGATTACGCTGACGATGTTTGTCTACTTTCACATCGGATAATGGATCTTCATCTGATGGCACAAAATCTAGAAGCTGAGGCAAACAAAGTGGGGCTAAAAGTAAACACAGCCAAAACAAAAGCCCTCAGCACTTCTTCTAACAACCGCGCTCAACTTAACATTGCCGGACAGGAAGTCGAGAAAGTTGATAACTTTCTTTATTTAGGAAGTGTGGTCTCGGCTAATCGCGGTGGCACTGAACTGGATGTGTGCAGCAGAATCGGGAAGGCTAAAGCTGCGCTTGGAATGCTATCTAAAATCTGGAGAAGCAATGTTATCAGCTTAAGAACCAAGCTGCGACTGTTCCGCTCCAACGTAGAATCAGTGCTGCTTTATGGGTGCAGTACTTGGAAGGTGGACACCATTAACACACGGAAGCTGCAAGTCTTTGTAAACAAATGCTTAAGAATCATCTTGAGGATTTTTTGGCCGAACCGCATCTCTAACGAAAAGCTTTATCTGAGAACGGGCCAAGAACCTATAAGCATTACTATACGAAGAAGAAAGTGGCAATGGATTGGACACACCCTACGGCGCGAAGACAACTCCATTGCGAAATACGCCATGCAGTGGAATCCGCTCACCCAGGCAGGCAGAATAGCGGGACGCCCTAGGCAAACGTGGCGCAGAACAGTTGAGGAGGAATCGAGCTCTTTAGGAATGAGTTGGAGGCAGCTCAAACGCGTTGCAGAACTTCGAACAAGATGGCGCGCAGGCGTGGTTGACGCCCTATGCCCCCCGAGGGGTTAAAGGATCTAAGTAAGTAAGTAGGGACGTAAAGTCGAATTTTTGCGATAATAAATCCACAGGCTTGGTTCTGCTTGACATCGAAAAAGCTTTCGATTCAGTCTGGCACAAAGGGCTAATATACAAGCTATTAAAATTTGATTGCATTTGATTGATTAATTCAGTTAAATACCTTGGAGTATATCTGGATAAAAAATTAACCTTCAGTGAACACACTAAAAACACACTAAACAAAATAAATTTGGCTATTAAAATGCTTTACCCACTTATAAATCGAAAATCATTTCTAAGTAAACAAAACAAGATCATTATCTTCAAAGTTATTTTTCAAGCTATTATGACATATGCTTTACCAGTTTGGGGAAATTGTGCAAAAACTCATTCATTCATTCATTCATTCATTCATTTTCAATGGCCCGCTAATCCTTCATGAGGGTCGCGGGGTACTCGCGTACTCTGGTGTTGCGCACTCGATCCCTACGAGTTATTTCAACAACACCGAGAAGGAACCTCATTTCGGCAGCTTCTATCCGCGATCTTATTCTTTCGGTCACTACCCAAATTTCATGACCATAGGTGAGAGTTGGAACATACACAGAGTTAAAAACCGATAGCTTAGCTTGAACACTAAGTTCGGCCTTCCTTATAACAGATTGGCCAAGCTCTCTCAAAATTGATCCAGCCTGACCAATTCTACAGGATAACTCGGCATTGCTTCTCCCATCACTCGTGAATAAAACCCCGAGGTACTTAAACTTATCCACCTGCTTCAGTGGGACTCCACTAACATGCAGAGTGCACTGAATGGTTTTTTTGGAAACGACCATTACTTCCGATTTGTTCACGTTGATCTTCATTCCAGCATCATCACAAACGGCTACAAACCTTTCGAGTGCGCGCTGAAGTTCGGTTTGAGAGGACCCAAGGATGACGAAATCATCCGCAAAGAGCAGATGACTAATCCTTAGGTCTCCCACTTCGAAACATTCCCTGCCACGGCTGCGCTGCAACATCCAATCCATATATACAATGAAGAGGAGAGGTGACAAAACGCATCCCTGGCGGAGTCCAACGCCCACAGTGAAATGTATTGATTTAACACCGTTTATCCGAACACAGCTTCTACAGTTTGTATATAAAGATTGAATCGCCCTTAACAGGGAACCAGCAATCCCATACTCCTGCAGAACACTCCAGAGTTTGCCTCGAGGAACCCTATCATATGCTTTTTCCAAATCCACAAAACAAGTGTAGACAGGTTTGGCATATTTCCAGGCCTTCTCAAGAACCATTCTGAGAGTGAACAACTGGTCGGTTGTACTTCTACCGGGACGAAAACCGCACTGCTCATCCCCCAAACTGTCCTCAATCACAGCTCTGGAACGCTTTTCTAGCACCTTAGCGAAGACTTTTCCAGGGAGACTTAAAAGAGATATACCCTATAGTTGGCGCAATCTGTTTTGTCCCCTTTTTTAAAAAGAGGAACAATCACCCCCATTTGCCAATCACCAGGTGTTTCACCGCATTCCCAGGCCACTTTAATGACACGCGAGAGCCATTGAACTCCCTCTTTACCTAAAGCCTTGAGCATTTCTGGCCGAATTTCATCCACACCAGCAGATTTGCCAACTTTTAGCGCTTTAGACTGAAGCCATCGACCTTTTAGATTGCGGCAATCATTTGAACCAATCAAAGATTTGAAGTCACTGGAATGAAATCCTTTTGACTGCACCGCATTCTCTGAAGTCACATTGAAGTCACTTGCATTCACTTCAAGTCATCGACATTCAATTGAAGTCTTTCAGACTTCACTATTTCTTTAAGACTTCACACCAATTTCATTGAAGTCTTTAAGACTTTACAGTAATTTTATTGAAGTCTTTGAGACTTCACACTAATTTATTGAAGTCTTTGAGACTTCACGTCACCGTGTCACGCTTTCGGATTGGTTTGCTACGAACTCAGGAAACAAACAAGGTTGCATGTTAAGTCCTTTGCTGTTTAGTTTGTATATACGTAGATGATGTAGTATCCTATTTACCTGGTGGAATCGTGTTTGAGAACTGTACTCTAAGTGCTCTATTATACCAATGACATCGTCATTCTCGCAAAATCGCCAAACATGCTGCAACTGAAGATCAACAGGTTGGAGGAGTACTGCAAGCTATGGAACCTTCATGTAAGTATCCCTAAGTCAAAAATCTTGATATTTCGAAACAATACGGGAAGATATTCTAGAGAGGAGAAATTGACGTTTTTTTTTTATATAATTTGCGCGCACTCAAAGGGTTATGAATACCTTTAACATGTTTACATACAGTGCGGGCGTTGGAAAGGATGGATAGAGAGAGAGAGAGAAAGATTTTGGTGTAGTGGTTCTTGAAGCTCAGTTGTTTATGCTTCAGCTATTCTCCGGGGGTGGCGTCCAGATAACTGGGGAGATTTTTGTTATTATTGTCTTTGCTTCTGATTCACAGTACTTTTTTCCCTATAACCGATGTCAAGGGCAAATCATCATCAACAGAGCGAACAATTTTTCCTGCCACATGACCTAGCTACTGCCAGTGTTATGCCTTCGCAGTAGTATCCACAGAAGCTTTTGCAAATGATCGGACTGACTTTATATATTTCATGAGAAATAAATAATTGCTTGCTGACATCAGAATTTGAACCATAAACCATTAGCGTGGCAATTGACGACGTTACCACTACACCATTGCCACCCCCAAACAGCTGCAAATAGTCAACAAATACTGTCACCTCGGGGTAAAATTTACCTTAAGATTATAAAACCCCACGCACCTACAGAAAAAACTAAGGGAGTCGAAAAGAGCCACAAATAGTACAAATAGCCACAAATAAAACGGTTTTGAAAGAAGCGATGTCTCAACAAAGCCGAAATATAATGGCTTTGAAGTTACGGCTACGCAAGCCAAGTATGGGGTTTGAAGGAGTATGATGAAGTCGAGGCACTGCAGAGATATTTTTTAAACTCCCACCGAACACCCCAGATTAAATGCTGTATGTGGAAACAGGTCTACCTATTCTGAACCTATATCCTTTAGGGTTTCATTTAAAGTACATCCTTAAAGTGTCAGAGATGCCAGATCACCGACTTGCTAAGATCCTGCATCGGTATAATCTTAACAGAAAAGTTTTACTATTTAAAAAATGAGTGCGGCTCAGTAGGTATTGCGGACATATCGCTATGGTGGGAACACTGAAGTAGTTGGCGTTCAGCGGTGGAAGCTATATTAAAGTCACTGAAAGTCACTGAAGTCATGAAAGAAAGCATGTGGGTTTCTTGGAACGCACTACTTAGTTAGAGAGAAGTATTATATGTAGAACTCATATCCATAGCTTGAAGGAAAGAAACTACATCAAAGAAAAAAGTACCATACCCCAAATAAGTGTAGCGCGGGTTGAACTTCTACCGCTATATACTAGATTGCAATGCATATACTAAGTATTTTTTATACAATAAAAATATTTTTCTTAGGTTTTTCAATTAGTTATGTTAGTTGGAATAAATAAATTTAGTTAGGTTACGTCGAAAGACATACATAGGTTAAGAGTTAAGATTAGCTTAGAGCGTCCGTATGGGTCCAGTAAGTTAGAATAAGAAAGTTAAGTTAAGAATTGGTCAAGGAAAAAATAAAAGCGCATAAAAAATGGCAACAGAGTCGTGCTCCGCAGCATAAAGCACACTTGAATCGTCTGTGCAATTTGTTGAAGAAGACTATTAAGGATTTTAAGAATCGTGCAATAGGCTCTTACCTTGAAAGTTTAACAGCGAAAAAAGATTCCAATTATTCACTTTGGAAAGCTGTAAAAGGCACCAAAAAGTCCAAAGTCCCCGCGCCGCCAATCAAATTAAATCAAAATGAATGGGCAAGGGAAGATAAAGAAAAAGCGGACGTCTTTGCGGCCCACCTGGAACAAACCTTTAAACCGTACGATGGTCAACTGGCTTACGACAGCCACAATAGGCTGAATTTACCATTTGACGCTCACAAGTGCAACGCTAAGGGAACTCAAACATGAGATCGAGAATCTAAAACCTAAGAAATCTCCTGGTTATGATTTCATTACCGGAGAAATTCTCAAAGTTTTACCTAGAAAAGCATTGATTAAGCTTCTCCATATTGTAAATGCTGCACTCAGATTAAAACACGTGCCGAGCCAATGGAAAGTTGCGGAAGTCATAATGGTTTTAAAACCAGGAAAACCGCCAAATGAAGTAAAATCGTATAGACCAATTTCGCTTCTTCCAATCATATCGAAAATTTTCGAGAGGATATTATTAAGGCGTCTCCAACCGGTTATAGAAGAAAATAATCTTATCCCTGACCACCAGTTTGGGTTCAGAAATAAGCATTCGACGATTGACCAGGTGCATAGAATTACTGACGTAATCGAGAAAGCACTTAAATAAAAAAAGATTTGCTCAAACGTATTTCTTGACGTCTCGCAAGCCTTTGATAAGGTGTGGCATGATGGCCAGAAGAAAGTTAAGTTAATTAAACTAGTTTAAAGCGTTTTTGTTAGCAAGTAAGATATACTATACATAAATGAATTACTAGAATGCGTTGAAAATGAAATGAATACTAGACTGCACAGGAACGACTTGCCAGTTTATTGCTTACTGTGCAACCTACAGAAGAGAGAAGACGTGTGCCACTTCCTGGGAAGATATCCTACCCTAAAATAATTTCGGAGACTACTAGAATTAGTCTGTGTTGTCGCTGTATGAAGTAGTAGAAATTCTAAACTAGTTAATACTTTTCTACTATGAATTGGCTGCATTATCGTACAGAAAAAAAGCTAAAGTTATAAAATTGTCAAACTTATTGATTTGTTTCTCTGTCCCTTTTGATTGACAGGTTGATGGACGAGTGACCAAGGGCAATACCCCTTCGGAAGAATCTTACGCACCCATACTCTTGAAAAGAAGCTTTCAATATCCCCACTTATTAACTATTTTCTTGTTCTGACTTTAAGAGTGACTTTAAGAGCTTTCATTATAAATGAAAACTTCAATGGAAAGAGAATTTAATACTGTTTAACCTGAGGCATGGTGATTATCCAGTCTTTCAAAATTGATTTTTAGTTTATGGTAGGTTGTATTTGGGTTGCCAAATATTAATTTTCCTCTCATATAGGCTAACCGCATCCGAGCCATATTGGTTTTCGGTTAGGGAAAAACAATTTGCATAGTTGATGAGTTGGGGTCCGTGACAGGTCCAGGGTTTTAAGTATCACAAATGATTTATTATTGTTGATAAATATAAATTTAATGTTGTCAACTCAGTCAACGGATGACATCTCCACCCGTAGACTGGACCAAATAGAGTGTGGGAATGTTTGCTGTTAACAGTTAATTATTGAATGTGGAAAATATGGTCATTGATTGATTAAATTGAACCTGAAGTTAAACATACATATTTCACATGGGAATAATGAATATAATGCAGAATAGAGTTATAGAACAATGGGAAGGCCTAGTAGAGCGTATTTGCGAAACTCCCTTAGTTTATTCATTCAGTAATCAAATTTTAAGACGATATTGAATATACTGCTTTTGAATTACTTTAAGCGTGTGCAATACACCGCACTTCAGTCTTGATCTTCATTAAACTCATCAAATTCAGTCCTATCTTGGGCATACCAAAGAGTATTGGCGTTGTCAATAGTTATGAAATCACAACTGAACTAAGGAAACATTTTTTTTTAGCGTTGAAAGTATGGCAAATGATGAATAGGAAGTGTGTATAACAAATAAAATATCGATATAGAAAACAAAGCATGCTTCCATGTTCTGTTGTAAATGCAATTCGGCAGATATATGCAGTATAGAATATACTTAGTGTGATGGCGTTTTTATCGAGGGCTGGGGTTGGCTCGCCGGATCTCAGGGTCAACCAAAGAAACACCCTGAAAACTTTGAAAAGAGTTAGTTTATTGACCAAAGAAATGTGAGATGTATAATATTTCTTTATGATTTAAACAGGACATTGAGCTAGTTATGGTAAGTTGCAGACCCAAGATATGTACAAACATATTTAGCCGCTAGTCACCGAAGGGGAAGAGCGCGGAAAATAATGAGGGTTACACAAGATTAGGACATATTCGTATCACAACAGGACGTCCCCCTTCTGCCAAATTATTGTTTGGTAGACGGCCTGAGAAAAGTCCATAAGCCGGGATAATCTAGGTAAAGTTCAACGATCAACTTGTTTGTAGATAAGTGGAGCATTGCTTAAAGCTGCCTCTGCAGCACTGGACATTCTGTTTCATTTGCTACCCCTCGGCAACTTAAGTATGCAAATCGCGTAGCTATTGCAACCATTCGCCGCATAAGCAAATCCCAAACTTTCAGTCAGGACTGTTAAAAGATCGTTTATATATTATTATGAATAGTTATACCCATATCTTACAAAAAACCCGGATCCAAGCCTAATAATAATTCTAACATTAGAATGCTAGCCCTAGTTCTATTATTCAACACACACCTGTAATCAACTCAGACCCAAACTGGAGTTTCTCTCCACAGATTCGATATACCCATTCTTCTCTGAAAAATTTTAGCTCAAATTCTCTCCAACATATCTTCTACCTTCCTTAAACTTCAAGGAAACGTGCATCTTTCACTCTGTTACCTGATTCTTGTCCTTCACTAAGCCGGGACTCTTTTTCTAAGAACACTCCCCCCACCGTAAATTACCGGAATTTTTTCTTCGTCATCCATCCCCAGTTGCACCTATGCCCATATCACGTCTACGCCCCCTCCTAACGTTTCCACCATGGTCAATTTGCCCCCAACTGCATCTCCCCCTACTTTCGATCCACTACTTCCTCCCACCGTCAAACTCACGTCTAAATTAACAGACCCCACGTTACCAATCAATGACTTCGATGGCCGCTATATTGTGTCAAGATTGCGTGATAACCGGCTTTTCGAAAATGTTTGTCTTTACCTTGCCTATTTACATGACAAGCCTGACTCCGTCTACATCGACGCAAAGACAAAGACGAATGTCATAGTCTCGATCCAAAAAAGAAAGCCTCCCAACTGACCCTATGGATTTGAAAAATATCTACACTCGTTTTCATGAGAGTTTTAATATCTCCTCTCCTCTTGTCTAAAGACCTTTCAACCTATGGTTCTCATATTGGTTCCAAACGTCTCTCGTATCTCCAAAAAACTCGCAGCAACCATAATAAATATTTTCGTTTCCAGTCGATCCATCTCACCCCGTCGTAATCGCCCCAAAGCTCCTATCCCTCTACTATCAGAATGTCAGAGGACTTCGCACCAAAACCTCGATGGAGCAGCTGAAATCACAATCACTTCCCTACGACATTTTTACCCTAACTGAAACCAACATTTGTCCCAATTTTCTTAACTGTGAATTATTCACTTCTGATTTCGTAGTCTTTCGCGCTGACGGCCAGGAAAACCAATACCTCTCCTTCGACCGCGGTGTTCTTTTAGCCATACATAATCGTCTTGATGCAACCCTAGTCAAATTCTCAAATTCCACTTCTTTCGAATTCGTATGTGCTAAAACGGAGCATATATTGTATATTGTTTGCTGTTATATTCGCCCTTCTCAACCCGCCCAAGCATACCAGCTGGCCGTTGATACAGTTAACTCTCTGTTAGATATCGCTAATCCTGATGACGATTTTATGATTGTTGGCGACTTCAACTTCCCTTTTGCAATGGACACCATCGGAGGACGAATAATACTTTGTTCCTACTAACTCCTCCTCAGAAAAGGAAACCCTTCTTATTGATCGTCTTTTTGACTCCGGCCTTTTTCAGATTAGCGGCATTACCAGCAACATAGGTAGCCAGCTAGATCTTATTTTCTCATCCGACGCCCATAATTCCTTGGTTACCATCTTCTCTGCACCCTAGACTACTATCACCCCCCTCTCGTTCTCGCCTTTTCGTATGAAAACGACCATATCACTGTTGATTCTGAGAAATTTCTCTCTTTCATGTTTCGTAAAGCTGCCTTCGTTAAACTTAATAACCTAGTCAATAAGATAAATTTCAGTCAATTTCTAAACTTTAACACCCCCGTTGATATCGCTCTCGTATTCTTCTATACAGCAATCTTTGACTGTCTTCACCAATCTGTCCCTTATGTGCCTCGAAAAAAACTGCTCGTCATCCCCCACCTGGTATAATAATGAATTGCGAAATGTTAGAAACAAGTTTTGGAAAACTTATTTGAAATCCAGATCTGCCTCAGATTTTTCATATACCAGCAAGCTTACTGCCGTTTTTCCACCCTCTGCAGATCCCTCTATGGCGAATACCTCGATAGAATGCAATTAAGTCTAATCACAGATCCTAGGTACTCTTAACAATTTATTAACATCAAAAGAAAGTCCGATGGCTTCCCTTCTACTCCAAAATTATTTATTACATCATCTGCTGACCCTAAAGAAATCGACATCGTCTTGCGACCTTTTTCAGCCAATCGTACAGTGACCATGTACACGAATCGAACCTTGACTATTTCTCCTACCTGAGTAACTGCCCACAAACCTCTGTAGTCTCAGTTGACATTAGGTCTGACATTAGGTGCGAGAACAAAATTAAAAGGCTCAAGGATGACTTTTCCCCCCGGTCCCGAAGGCTTGCCCGTCATATTCGTAAAAAAATGTGTCACTGTCCTGTTTCAATTCAATTTCGACTCTCACTCTCTCAAGCCTTTTTCCCAAAATTATAGAAGGACTCCTTCATTTTTCCTATCCATAAAAAGGAAGTAAAAACGTCATATCGAAGTATCGATCCATAGCCAAACTCTCCTCTATCAGCAAGCTCTTCGAAAACATTGTATACAGTGGTCTTTCCATTGCAAATCCATTTTTTCCCCACAACAGCACGGTTTCTTAAAGGGAAGGTCCACAACGACTAACCTAACCGAATTTGTTTCCAAAACACTGCAAGCATTAGAGGAAGGTAATGAAGTGGATGTTATTACCACCCACTTCAGCAAGGCGTTGGATAATATCTGTCACCTAACTATTTACCTTAAACTTAAGGCCATCGGTTTCCCATACTCTTTCTTATGGCTAAGATCGTATCTGGAGTAACGCCAGTATAGGGTTCTCTTCCAATTTTCACTCTCTGACCCCATTGACAGTATTATTTGTGATAGGGAGCTAAACTTCTGTTCCCACATTGACCAAATTATACACAAGGTCAATTCTTTTCTCGATTTCATAAAACGCTGGTCTAAAGAATTCTCGAACCCTTACGTTACTAAATCCCTTTACATCACCTTTGTTAGACCCTACCTTGAATACGCAAGCCAAGATTGGTCACCTTATCACGACACCCGCTCCCTTAGAATCGAAGTTGTGCAGCGTAGATTTATCAGTTTTGCCTTACGCGGTCTCCCATGGGCCGACAACTACCATATATCTTACCCCCACATGAAAATCGGCTAAAATTAATTAACCTGTAAACCCTTGCAGAGCGTTGAAAAGTCGTTGACATACTCTTTGTGCACCAATTATTAACCGATACGATCGATTCCTCCGCACTTCTGGAAATGATTTCCCCTTCGCACCAACCCTCGTATCATAACATTAGGTCTACCGCTCTTTGGTCTCCCTCACCACCGCACAAACTACGGCCACTTCGAACCAATCTCCAGAATGTTGCGCCTGGCTAACAACGCAAAGAACACCCTTGGCTTTCATCTTTGAAAAAAAAAAATGTTTTTTTTCTTGTTTTTAAGTTTAGCTCTAAGCTGTTGCTTGTATTAAGCTCAAATAAATAACAGCTGTCCTAAAATTGAGCTTTAAGGCACTCCGTACGTTATTGGTTCCTGTTGGCCGTAGTTATTTAATACTTTAACCTTAAGTCCTTTTTACGTTTCCATGGGTCGTCAACAGTAAGATCATCTGTATCCGAGGCTGTTGGTTGCTTCGTAACCAAAGGTTTTTTACGTGGTAGGGAAGTTAACCCGACGGCACAACCCCCAACCTGGAGGGCCAGATCATTTTTTTTGTACCCCTAGGACAAGAGGCCGGATACACCGATGTCAGTAACCCACTTCGGGGATATGAGCGCTGCCGTTGGCCCATTAAGGGTTCATCCGCCACCATCTCTTTTTCAATACCCTGACCTAGTATTGAAAATCCTTACAGACCTCAGCTCCAAATATGTTGAAGTAGCTCCGGTAAGGTATCCGCTGGTCTGTAGACGTCACCGTTGATTCCATCGAGAGAATTCATCCGCCGCCCGTCCTTCTTCTGAGGACCTCTTGCTAGACTTCTGAGACGCATATTTCAGCCGATCAGGTCAACAAGAGAAGCCTCGTCCGGTTAGACATATGCGCGCTGAAGTTCACCCAGATGTGCTTATGCAGGTCTGAGTGTTCAGCTGCACATATATCGTCAGACTCAGCATACGCTCATCGTTAGTTCACTATCAGATATCTATCCAGCGGGCGCCGCGAGGAGGTGATGATGCGATTTTGCCCACCACCATGCAAACGTAAAAAGGACAACGATCTTCGTGTCTGCACATGGAATGTTAGGTCCTTCTACAAACCACGTGCAGCCGAACAACTTGCGGAGGCCCTAGAGTGTCTCAAAGCAGACATTACCGCCATCCAAGAAGTTCGATGGGATGGGCCGGGCAAAAGGAGTATGAAAAACTGTGACATCTACTACGGCGATTGCTACAGACAAAAAGGACAGCGTCTATTCGGGTGCAGATTTGTCATTGGAGGCAGACTTAGGCAAGAAGTCTTGAGTTTCCGGCATGTGAACGAGCGCCTCATGACTATCCGTATCAAGGCTAAATTTGCCAACATTAGCCTTATATGCGTTCACGCCCCTCACGAGGAGAAGGACGACGTGACAAAGGATGACTTCTACCAGCTCTTGGACAAGACGTATGAGCGATGCCCTAGCCACGACGTTAAAATTATCCTCGGCGACTTTAACGCAAAGCTAAGAAGAGAGGACGTCTTTAGTAGTGTGGTCGGAAAGCACAGCCTGCACGACAACACATCCGGCAACGGACTCAGGCTAATCGACTTTGCGGCGGGGCGAAACTTTGTCGTAGCTAGTACGCGGTTCCCACGTCTCGACATTCACAAAGGAACATGGCTCTCCTTTGATCGACAAACTGTCAACCAAATCGATTACATTGCGATCGGCGCAAGGCACTCTTCCAGTATTCTGGGTGTCCGGACCATCCGAGGAGCCAACGTGGACTCGGATCACTACCTACTTGTAGCCGAGGTACGGATGCGGATATCCACAACGGAGCGAAATCAACGAAATACTGTGAGGAAATTTGGCCTCGAAAAGCTACAATCGCAAGAGACCGCCAGAACCTTTGCCGATCGTGTTTCTTCTAATCTCAATCTAAGTCCTATGCCGCCAGCAGCAAATGCGGAAGACCAGTGGCAGCGTTGCCAACAAGCCATCAGAGATGCCGCCTCTGATGTACTGGGTTTCTCTCGGCCACCACAACGAAACCCCTGGTTTGATGAGGAATGCCGGCAAGCACATGCAGCAAAACAAGAGGCGTATAAAGCGGCGCTGCATAGAAGGACTAGAGCTGCTTACGAGCTCTACGTACGCAGGAGAAAAGAGAAACAGCGACTTCTCAGAAAGAAGAAAAAAGAGCATGAGAAGCACTCGATCGAGGAGATTGAGAGACTTTATTGCAGGAATAATGTTTGAACATTTTACCAAAGGGTAAAAACAACATGCCAGGGTTTCAAAGCCAGAACAGAAGCCTGCAGGGACGAAAATGGCAACATAGTAGTAGAATCGCAGTCGGTGCTGAGGATATGGAAGGAACACTTCTGCAGCCTGTTAAACGGCGATGATGATCAATATTCCGCTGTCAGGCAGAATGAGCCATTCAACAGTGACGATGGCAGTCAAAATTCCCGTCAACCCGATCAGAATGAAGTGAGGATAGCGATATCTAAACTCAAATCCAACAAAGCTGCTGGAGCCGACGGCATTGCCGCTGAACTTTTCAAGGCAGAAGGAGATGTTGGTGAGGAGCATGCACCAGCTCATCTGTAAAATCTGGTCAGACGAAAGTATACCCGATGAATGGAACCTCAGCATCGTTTGCCCGATCCTGAAGAAAGGAGACCCCCTGAACTGCGCCAACTACAGAGGTATAAGTCTCCAAAATATCGCATATAAGATCCTGTCTGCCGTACTATGTGAACGCCTAAAACCGATCGTCAACAACCTGATAGGTCCTTATCAGTGCGGTTTCAGGCCTGGAAAGTCCACCATTGACCAAATATTCACACTACGGCAGATCTTGGAAAAAACCCATGAATATAAAATCGATACGCACCACCTCTTCATCGATTTCAAAGATGCCTATGATAGCGTGTATAGAGACGAGTTATACAGAGCCATGTCTAGTCTTGGCATCCCTGCCAAGCTCGTCCGTTTGTGCAGAATGACGATGGAGAACTCTCGCTGCTCCATCAAAGTCGGTAAGAACATCACCGAACCGTTCGATGTCAGGAAATGTCTTAGACAAGGCGACGCGCTATCATGCGATCTCTTTAACATAGTACTTGAGAGAATTGTACGAAACTCACAAGCCAACCCCGGAGGTACAATCTTTTACAAGTCTGTACAACTACTCGCTTATGCCGAGCGGGCCGTCAATGGGGCATTTACGAGTATTGAGATCGAGGCAGCAAAGATGGGTCTAGCGGTTAATGAAAGCAAAACAAAATATATGCTGTCTACAAAAAAGGACACCCAACATCGGCGTCTTGGACAGAACGCCACAATAGACAGATATCATTTTGAGGTAGTAAAGGATTTTGTCTACCTAGGCTCTATGGTGAACTCCGCAAATGACATCAGTAGGGAGATCACACGAAGAATTACTCTTGCCAATCGTTAGTTCTATGGGCTAAAACGGCAATTGAGTAGCAAAGCCCTATCTCGAACTACTAAGGTAACTCTTTATAAGACATTAATCATCCCAGTCCTGCTATATGGCGCAGAGGCATGGGCTTTGAGAAAACCGGATGAGGATGCCTTTGGTTATTTCGAGAGAAAAGTTCTTCGAGCGATCTTTGGTCCCGTCTGCATAGACGGTGAGTGGAGGAGAAGGTACAATGCCGAACTATACGGCCTGTACAAGGACATCGACTTAGCCAGAAGAGTTCACATACAGCGACTAAGATGGCTGGGTCATTTAGAGCGGATGGAGCCCAACCTTCCCGCTAAGAAAGTCTTCGAATCCACCCCGGACGGACGGCGCAGTAGAGGACGACCTCGCGGTAGGTGGCGCAAACAAGTGGAGGGGGACCTCAACCAACTTGGCGTGCGCAACTGGAGGCAGCTGGCTCGTAACCGTGCTGGCTGGAGAGGTTTGTTGGTTGAGGCCAAGGTCCACCCCGGACTGCAGCGCAATCTAAGTAAGTAAGTAACCTTAAGTCCACGATTTCTTAAATAACTTCTAAATCACTCAAAAACTTCTTATCGAATTAAAATGTTTTCTAATCTCTTACCTTTCTGAAATCTATGAAAATGACCAAAATATTATGGTTTTTATCAGATAGATAGATAGATAGTGTGTTTATTTTGAGATAAAATACAATATTGGTTGTTACCGCACATTTTACATCACGCCTTTCACCCATCGGAAAGAGCCAGAGGCGGATCATCTTTGTTTATAAAAGAAAATATCGAACACTCAGCGGAAATAAAAATTGAATTAGAAGCAATGCAAGTAAGCACGGTACGCGTTAGAAATAGACATTTTGCTTTCAACATTTCGTCTACATATTGTCCACTGCGATGTAAACTTGAAGAAAGTGATTTCACAAACATCTTCAACTTCCTTAAACCAAATTTTATTATTGGTGGTGACTTCAACGCGAAACACCCCTTCTGGGGCTCAAGGTACGCCTCTCAGAAAGGTAGAAAGCTTTATAATGCGGGTATGCGATTCAGTTGTGATTTTTACTCGACGGGTAAACCAACATATTGGCCAACTGATAGAAATAAGATACCAGATCTGATTGATTTCTTTGTTGTTAAAGGAATATCTAGCAACTGTATAAAAGTTGAAGAAAGCTTTGATCTCTCCTCTGATCATTCTCCAATCATTATGACGATAAGCGAAGCTTTGATTAAAAAAGTAGGACCGGCCAGATTAACTGGCGCGAAAACTAATTGGGACGGCTTTAAAAAAGATATTGAAGCAAATATTGAGCTGAGCGTATCACTTAAAACGCCCTATGAACTTGAAGTTGAAGTAGAACGCTTCGTCGAAATCTTACAGGATGCCGCGTGGAAGAATACTCTCAACCTAAAGAGAACCCCGGCCAGTTACATTAAAATTTATCCGCAGGAAATAAAAGAGATGATTAAGGAGAAGAGAAAAGCGCGTAAAAGATGGCAACAAACTCGGGCTCCGCAACATAAAGCACATCTTAACCGTTTGTGCAACTCACTAAAAAGATCTATTAAAGACCTTAAGAATAATGAAATACAAACTTACCTAGAAAGCTTAACAGCAGAAAAAAATTCTAACTATTCGCTTTGGAAGGCTATAAAAGGTATTAAAAAACCTCAAATTCAAGCCGCGCCAATTAGGAAAAATCAAGACGAATGGGCCAGGCATGATAAAGAGAAAGCGCAAGTTTTTGCCGCCCACCTGGAAGAAACTTTCAAACCGTTTGATGGACAAGCTCTTATTGAAAATATAAATACGTCGTATATAGACAATAGCGTAATAAGAAATGCAACGCTTACCGAACTTAAGGAAGAAATAAAGAAACTTAAACCTAAGAAAGCTCCTGGATACGACCTAATTACGGGAGAGGTTCTTAAAGCACTACCAAGAAAAGCTCTAATTAAGCTTCTGTTCATTATAAACGCCGCGATTAGACTAGAATATGTTCCCAGTCAATGGAAAGTCGCCGAAGTTATAATGGTCCTTAAGCCTGGAAAACCGCCGAATGAAAAAACCTCTTATAGACCGATTTCGCTTCTTCCAATTATATCCAAAGTGTTCGAGAGAATATTGGTTAGGCGAATACAGCCGGTTATAGAAGAAGGGCATCTCATCCCTGATCATCAATTCGGATTTAGAAGTAAGCATTCTACAGTTGAACAAGTACATCGAATAACACATGTAATCGAAAAATCACTTGAAGAAAAAAAGATTTGTTCAAGCGTATTCCTTGACGTTTCTCAAGCCTTTGACAAGGTCTGGCACGAAGGCTTAAAGTTTAAATTACGACAAGTTCTGCCAGAGCATCTATATAATATTTTGAAGAACTACCTTACGAATAGGCTATTTCGCGTCAAATGTGGAAACGAATATTCAGATTTTAAGGAAATAATGGCTGGGGTGCCGCAAGGAAGCGTTCTTGGTCCAGTCTTATATCTATTATACACTCGTGATATACCGCAAGTAGAAGGCACTGAGCTAGCTACATTTGCCGACGACACTGCTATCTTGACAGTAGGTAAAACGGTGGAAGATACTACAGAAAAACTGCAAGAAGCTTTGAATAGAGTAAATGAATGGACAAAGATTTGGCGAATCGCACTCAACGAGACCAAATCTGTTCATGTAAATTTTACTTATAAAAAAATAAATAATTTGCCGATCTTTTCAAACTCGGTTCAAATCCCGTTTGCAAACGAGGCTAAGTATCTTGGAATGACACTTGATACAAAGCTGAAATGAAAAACGCACGTTAAGAAAAAACGCAAAGAACTAGATAACAAATATCGAGAAATGTATTGGTTACTTGGAAAATATTCCAAGCTTAATATATATAACAAACTGCTTTTATATAAGCAAGTGCTAAAGCCTGTATGGACATATGGTATACAACTCTGGGGTTGTACCAAAATAAGTAATATTAAAATTTTACAAACTTTTGAAAACAAAGTGCTAAGAGGTATTGTAAATGCGCCATGGTATATCAGAAATAGCGATATCCACAGAGACCTTGGCATTAAAACAATCGAAGACGAAATTCAAACCTACGCGAGAAAGCATAGAAGTCGACTAGAAAGTCACGTAAATATTACAGTCCTCCAACTTTTGGAAGAAAGAAATTTACTGCGCCGTCTACAAAGAACCAAACCTTTAGACCTAGCGCGATAAGTAACCGCGTCTAAACTGCGGAGCTGGCAGGAACTTCCAATGGGAAGGTACCTGCAAAACGTCATTATTTCGCGAAACGAAAACTACTTGATAAGTCGAATACTTAGTTGTAGTAAAAATAAAAACAAGTCTGTTTTGAAGGGAGGTTTTTTAGTGGGTAAGAATCCCACACTACTATGAGCACGCGCTGTCGATCCTCATAGTGTCTTGTTGAAGATTTTCACCTACCCTCGGAAAAAAAAAAAAAAAAAAAATTTTACATACAGAGATCTGATACTTATGATTCTTACTACTAAAATATTGTACTCAATCGAACAAAATAATTGATGACAAAAAAGAAAAATGTTGAAGGAAAACTCGATAAAAACCTTCATTTAATGAAAAAAAAAGTAACATAATAATAAATAAAAAAATAAGTAATTAGTACAACTATTATAAATGTAGACTTTTATATGCATATAAAGATACAAAAAAAAACACAAAAAGCATAAAGATACCAAGGTGCAACGATGAACGAATATATAAATAAATAAATAAATAAGTTAATAAATAAATAAACAAATAAATAAATAAATAAATAAATGAATTAATAGATAAAAAAAAATCTGAATAAATACATATGAATAGGCAAATAAATAAATACAAATAGTTAAATATATACATGTAGATATGCATAAATACAAACATATATAAAATATATAAATTTATTGTACATAATAAAACAAACATAATTTCATAAAAGGCCAGTATATCATTTCAATAAGATAATTCGTTTACCAAAATGTTGTCAGCAAGGACACAGCGAGATATAAACCTGTGTTTAAGTTTTGTAATTTTATCAGAGATCAATTCAACATTCCCTTTTTGATGCAGGTCGAAAGTAGAATGATGCCTTGGCAAATTCAACATCATGTTTAAAATTTTACGTTGTGCAATCTGCAGCTTTTTAATATGCGATTTAGCACAGCTTCCCCAGGCTTGACATCCATAGAGTCAAATTGCCTGAAACACTACCTTTGCTATAATAATTTTATTCTGGTATAACATTTTTATAGCAATATTAACCTTATTCAGTGTATTTTTTATATGTTCGTTGAATGTTAATCTCGTATCAAGATGAACCCCTAAGTATCTTACTGATGACATCCAGTTAATCGCGACTCCATTAACCTGCAATTGGTGATTTGGACTACAACACGCTTTTCTTTTCCATGTGAAAAAGATGGCTTGTATGTACTTTGTCCATGTTAACCTTTAGTTTCCATTTTGATTTTAATTTATTATTATTATCAACAAAGTACAAGACTTTCTTAGATAGAATTACAAAGAGCTTAAAAAGAACAAATGAAACAGTAAATTTAACAATAAAACAACAAAACAAGTAGAAAATAAAAAAAATTAAATAAAATTAATATAAAAATGAAGGTAAAAATTATGACCGGGTAAGAGCACTCATAACGTTTCTTTTTATAATATCGACCGAAGAATTAAAGTCGAAGAAATGAGCATTTTCATTATACAACTTCATTAGCCCATTTATTGATGAAGAATGGCCGTAATTAGTTCGCGAGTGAGATATATTAAAAAATCGTTGATTTCTTAAGCCAGCAGCTGGAATATTTATATATAAAAGACTTAAAATCTCAGGGGAATAAATCTCACCAATAAGTAGCTTGTGAAGAAAAATTGTTCTAGCCACCACTCTTCTAATTTCAAGCGGTTCTAACCTAATCAACTTAAGTCTCGATTCGTAGGAGGGTAACGTGTTAGGGTCGACCCAGGGAAGTCCTCTAAGGGCAAATCTCAAAAATCTTTTTTGGATGGCTTCAATTTTTAAGATATGTACATTGTAATACGGATACCAAACAATTGACGCATATTCCAAAATGGACCTAACAAACGATACATATAACATTTTAATTACGTACGGGTTGGTAAATTCACCAGCATAGCGTCCAAGCTCTATTAGCCTTATTTGTGATAAATTCAATGTGATTTGTATAGAAAAGTTTAGAGTCCAACAGAACACCCAAATCCTTAATTTGGTGAACTCGAGAAATTTCTTTATTGTCAAGTGTGTAATTAAATAAGAGAGGCGATTTACGGCATGTGAAGGATATAACCGAACACTTACTAACATTTAGGGACAAAAAGTTTTTAGAGCACCACAGAGAAAATTTCTGCATGTTAGTATTAAGTATTTGGAAGCAGTGCGTGTTTTTTCCGGATACAAACAATTTAAAGTCATCCGCAAACATTAAAATATCACATTGAGGTATAAATTTAACAATATCATTTACAAATAGGACGAATAGGAGTGAACCAATGTGGCTTCCTTGCGGCACACCAGAAGTAACTACAATTTTATTTGAAATTGTATTACGGAAGTTTACAAATTGGTATCTATTACATAAATATGATGACAACCAATCAACAAAGGAAATTGGAAAACCCAGGCGTTTAAGCTTGAAAAGCAATAGACTATGATCTACACGGTCGAATGCTTTACTAAAGTCCGTGTAAACGGTATCTACTTGGTTGCCTTTACTTATTTCAGAGACAACAAAATTTGTAAACGAGATTAGGTTTGTTACAGTCGAGCGCTGTTTTATAAATCCATGCTGGTTATTACAAATCAATGACTTACAAAAAAAGCTAAGACTTTCGGTAACTAATTTGTCAAATAATTTAGAAATTACAGATTGTTTACATATGCCACGGTAGTTTTCAATTTTGTTTCTCCTACCAGACTTAAATATGGGTATTATAAAAGATTTTTTCCAAATAGATGGGAATGTAGATGATTTTAATGACAAATTAAAGATGTGACAGAGAATTTTGTGTAAGGGTTGTGCACAATTCTTTAGAAAAGCAGAAGGTAAACCGTCAGGTCCGGGATTTAAGTTTGATTCCAATTCCAACAAACACTTCAATGTGATATCCTCGCAAATTTCGATATTATTGAAAATAGGACACTCAGATTCCTGAAGATAACTAAAAAATTCTTCATCAATGTTTGAGACTTTATTCGCGTACACAGATTGGAAAAAATTTCCGAAGTTGTTGCAAATAGTTATCGATGAGTCGAACGACTGATCCTTGTAAGAAAGAGAGGTCGGATAACCGTCGGATTTATTTTTAGTATTAATGAAATTCCAGAAATCATTAGGCTTAGATTTAATATTAGTCTCAATATTTTTAATATAAATGAGGTAGGCATGATACAGAGACGTCTTAAATTCAGACTTAAGTTTAAGGTACGATAAGTAGTCCTCATTCGTTAAACTTTTACGCCATCTTCTATGCGCTCTATTCTTTTGAGTTTTTAAAAAACGAGTAAACTCATTATCCCAAGGGCAAGAACTAACCGAAGAGTTTCGAACGCGAACTACAGGCACATATTTAAAAATAACTTCCTTGATGACCCGATAAAACTCGGAACATAAATGGTTAGTTTCCAAGGAAAGAAAAGGATACCAGTCATAATTCTTAAGTTCATCACAAATGGAAACATAATTAGCTCTTTTCAAATCAAATTTGAAAGAATCAGTAATATTAAGTTTATGAATATAAAAATTTGAAAACAAATACAGAGACGGATGATACAGATCTTCAGGAACAAGAGGTGCAAGGCTTCTGGAGACGAAACTATCATCACTGTTATTGGTAAAGATGAGGTCCAGTGTACGATCTTGATGATTTCTTATGAGGTTAACCTGAAGCAAACCCAATGATTGCAGTGTATCCACAATATCAGATCCGGATCCAGACAAGGTATTACTAGGGCTCAAAAATTTGCAGTCCGCATCAGCTGAGGCCCATATAATTTTGGGTTGGTTGAAATCACCAAATATGTAGATTTTGTCCAAGGCAGTTAGGCAAGCAACAATGAAGCGGAAGGCATCTAAGTATCTAGCCACTACTGATGTTCGGGATCTCAGTGGAATGTAGACACATATAACATATAGTTTCGAAGATGCTGTGAGATCAATTCTGCTGCAGCATATTTCAAGGTCGGAGAAGTTACTCAGGTCAACTTCGCTTGGCTTGAAGACTTTTTTTATTGCGATGATTACACCACCAAGACGATCTTTGTTACTATTATCCAGAGAACGATCACAACGATTAACAGAAAAGCTTTGTGGAAAAACGACGTCATTATGAAAACTGTCATCTAATCCACTTTCAGTGCTCATCAATGCTTATAGATGGAGAAAGCGGGGAGGTAGATGCATCAACCTGCGATTTATCGTTGGATACATTTGTAGCTGAAAGATCCTCTATTGGATTTGAGTTTGAACGTAAAACTCTCTTTTGCTGCGGGAGTTCAAGATGAATTGGAGGGTAGGAACTTGTTGAGCATGTATGGACAACACTATTCTGCTTATCCGGTATCATGATTGATTCTTGAGTGGTTTCAGCAGAAGTAAGTGATGGTAGTTGCGGGGGGGCTGCTAAGTCGGTTTTCTTTTGCTTTTGTTGTTGTAATTTTTGTTTTTGCTGCTTATGCTGGATTTGGGCAATCTGTTTTTGAGAAGTTTGGTTTTTTTCTTTTTGATGATGTTCTTGTTCCTGAAGTTCGTGTTGTGTAGGTTTATGTTGATGGTGTTGTTGTTGTTCACGTAGCTGTTGTTGGATGAGATGCAGTTGAATTTGTTGCTCGTTTAGTTGTTTCTGTTGTGCCAGTATAATGAGTTGGTTTTCGTTGATGGGCTGATGTTCTTGCAGCAGACGATCAATATTATTGAAACCCTCCAACAATTTTTGTTTATTTGAAGTATCAAATACAAACACCTCACGAATTTCCGCGAAAATAGCAGATAAATTGTTGAAAGTTTTTTGCAACTTTATAATTTTCCAATGCAAGACGTCAGTCGATATACTGCGATGTTTTTCACAATAGAAGGAGAGGCCAGGTGTTGACACAATTTTATCTATGTCTTTCCCTTTGATATTGATGCATTTAGCGTGCACATTCACTAGGCAAATTGCGCAGGAAAGTTTAACATCATTTGATGGTTTATTGCATACGTAGCATTCAACATCACTCATGATTACGTAGGTAGTATATATTCCCACCAGTTGAAAAAATGAAAAGAAACGGTTGGTGTATTGAATAGCGAAATACTTTCACCAAGATGGGTAGTAGGTTGTAGTATTTGATGAATGATGGTTCCAACATGCAATGAGTGAAAACAATACAATGGAGTAGAATCAACTTTGCTAGAACGGCAGAACATGCACTAAATATTGTACTCACACGTGCGGGGGAGTGAGATGGCAATGTCACTTCAAATTTGTTGATATGCAGTTGAAATAGGAGATTAAGTAATTTCCAATTGTTATCACTCAATGACGGTTAAGTTGAAGAGATGTGAAGAGAGAACACAATTTATTGTATAGACTCAATTGCATTTAATGGCAGAGCATACACTAAAAATGAACTCACCAGGAGAAGATGAGTCAAAAAATGGATTTAACGGCCGAAATATACGGCAAGATTGATGCGGGTTAAAGAGAACCACTCAAATAAGTTCTTCTGTTGTAATATCAGAGACTTCTTTTTTTGAAAATTAAACACTATAGAGGCAAAAACACAACTCGCGGTAATGATAATTAAAAGAAGAAGATCCTAATTTATCGGATACTACAAGTTGAAATTTTACTAAGCGAAGGGTTATGAAATAAAAAAGAACAAAATTAGAGAGCAAGGCCAAGCGAGACTTTCTACTCGAATGCTATTTTATTTTAATTTTAATTTTGTGTAATAATGGAGGAGTATTTCCATTGCATTATTCAGATTTCTCTCAATATTGAAAGGAAATTCATGCGATGCAAATACAGCCGTGTCATCAGCATAGATAGCCGCCATACAATTAGGAAGGCTAGGAAAATCTGCAGTGTAGAGATTATATATAATAGGGCCAAGAACTGATCCCTGAGGGACACCTGCACTAACATAAAAACGGTCGGACGGACTGTTGTTCACGAAGACTCTGAAATAACGATTGGACGAAAAACTTTGCACAGTTTTACATAGCTGCGGAGGAAGTTAGAACTTAATCATTTTATAAAGTAGACCGTTGTGTCATACTGAGTCAAATGCTTTTTCAATATCTAAAAGAATCATTCCGGTTGAGTTTTTATTAAGATTGGTATGGATCAAATGAACAAATTCCGCTAGAAGTTTATTCGTGCTTTTTTTTCTGAATCCGAATTGGTTTTCGTTAATGATCCTGTAGTGATGAATGTGGCTTCAAGCAATAATCGCCTGTTGATTTTCACAGTTTCTCAGAAAACGAGTTAGAAATTTTCCTTTTTCGCAGAAACGTATGGGATTTTGCCATATCGGTCTTCTTTCTTTGCTTACAACTCGGTAACCTCTGCAGAGAGGAAAATAAAAAAAAAATGCCATAAGCTTTGAATATTGGAGCATCTCCGCGCAGCCTTAAGTAGATTCCGTCATAACTCGACTTAAGCAGTTATCGCCTGAGGCCACAGATAATCCTTTAATTTATTCGCCATGACTTCTTCCAATAATTTGTCGTTGCTGGAAGG
Source organism: Brachypalpus laphriformis (assembly GCA_945910035.1). Taxonomy (NCBI): domain Eukaryota; kingdom Metazoa; phylum Arthropoda; class Insecta; order Diptera; family Syrphidae; genus Brachypalpus; species Brachypalpus laphriformis. The sequence goes on along the minus strand of OX246754.1, from coordinate 68,867,480 downwards.
ATGGAAATAGGTCTATAGTTAAGGACGTCCGTTTTTGATTCTGGTTTGAATATTGGGCGAACTACTGCAACTTTTAGCTTATCAGGTACGCAAGATTGGTTCAAGCTCAGCTTAACGAGATGCGATATTACAGGTGCCAGTATTTCAGCAATTTGTTTCAAGCCTTTTGTATGTATGCCATATATTCCGGGTGATTTATTTGTTTTAAGATTAAGTAGTTAATTAAGGATTTCTTCATTAGATACGAGTACATTTCCAACAAATATCGATTGAACCGAAGGTGTAGTTGTAGTGTGATATGGTATGTCTCTACATTACATGCGTGAACAACATTTTTTATTTCATTTATGAAACTTGTGGCGAATTTATTGACGAGCGTGTGAACATTAATTTGATTCCCGAGATTTTTGCAAATTATTTCGTCCAGACTGGTTGTATTTCTGCTGAGTTTATTAAATTCAAAGTATTTTTTGGATTTTTTCTAGATTCCTGGAATTAGGTTCGATAAAAATCGAATTTAGATTTATTGAATTTGTTTGTTAACCAGATTCCGTAAATTTTTGTACTCAAACTCAACTCTTATCATGTTTCCATCGTTTATGCAAAGTATCTCTTTGTTTCCAAATAGTGCAAATTTAATTATAAATCATTGAGCTTATGCTGCTCCTCTTCTTGTTTTTTGCTTTAAAAGTTGATTTTTCATGGTCATCATCAACTATCTCTGGTCTAAATGTGTTAGCGTAAACTGGCAGTCATTTCAATCTAACCTAGCCTAACCTAGTGTTAATTATGAGAACTGACCGTGCAAGATTTATCCAACACTTGTACATATAAATCCTTACAAAGATGCATGCGCTTCAATTCTAGACTAGGTAAAGTTAAGAGCTATACTTATTAAATCTTAAAAATACATTTTTTGGAGGATAACCATCCTCTTTTTTTTAATGTAATGAATGTACGTTATTGAGAATTAACTTCAACAAATTGTAAAACAACAAATTTTATTAAACGGTATACAATAGATTCTATTTTATTGAGAAGCACAACGGATGTCTAAAAGATGTTTTGTTGCCGTCGCTGTTAGCCAGAGAGAGAGAGATCAGTGAACACAGGAAAAAGATTGGCGGAAAAGGCGACGGGCTGATTCGGAACAAAATGGCTGACTCGAAAAACGACGGATTTTGTCCCGGCTCTGTTCACATGTTGCATCGCTGATGTTCGGTGAAATATTATTGTGCGGTTGCCACATTAGGAAACTTAGTTCTAATGCACAAAATTTCTCAAACTGCTATTTATACAGATATTTAAGTGTAGAAAAGTATCAAATATTCTTTGAACTGCCGATAGTTTTCCTTGTGTAGTTCTTGTGTTTTTACCTTTCCACCGAACAAGAGCTCCATACGTAACTATAGGTCTGACTGCCATTATGTATAGTCAGTACATCATTGCTGGCTTCAGAGCCAACGTATTCTCTGTTGCTCTCTTGCATATAAGGAGCGCATTATAAGAGTTCCTAATTCTTTGCTGTATATTTAAGTTCCAGTTCTGATTACTCAGTTGTAGTGTAGTGGAGTTTGAAGGACCGCACAACCTTCGAAATTTATGTAGCGGTTTGAGGATAAGATAAAAGGGGTAATTGGGTAGACTGTTTATTTGCTACTGACTTACTCTAGCTTACATGCACTATTTATATTGACTTAAACCTATAACATAATCATTTATTTAACTTACAAGCTAATCTGGGCTATACTACTTATTGCTAAGATCGTGTTAAAGGTGTTAATGATTGTGTAATGTCGCTAAATTTGCTTTATTAGTTATGCAAGGTTTACTAGGCCACTCAAGTGCATTGTTCGTATCGTATTTTATTGATTGCTTAGGGTAGTGCACTTGAATGACCTATAGTGATTGCTTATGCTTAATATGTTTATACATTTATGTGCGAACAAATTCAATTTTCTATCTAAAATTATTCCAAGGCATGATTCTCGAAAGCCCAAACAAGATCTAGATTGACATTTTGATAGGTTGTAGAGTTAAGCCACGTCTCATATGACTGGGTATAGAGCAAGACTGATAATGCAAATATGGAAGTTACTATCAGAGACAGATCTTCCACCGCTAGATCCACTTCCATTACTTTGATTCATCAAAACTACTGTACGGAGAGCTGCTCTAAATCTAATCTTTCACTGACCAGAGTTCTATCTCTGCCGAGTACGGTTGACATAGATTGCCTACGCCGCAGTTTCAAGTGTACCCCCTTATAGTATCCAACTGATCTGCAACGCAATTCTCGGAAATAAAGTAAGAAAGTTCACACGATAGCTCATTGTGTTTTGTTAAGCCACTGCCGAAGGCACTGCGGCGGATGCTGCTGATACCTACATCCACAAAGTATCATAGTCGGTTTAGGTTTCTGCGTTGTTGTCATTAAATTTTAAAAATAACGATTTCTTAAGCATATTCTTATTCCATAATGTTTAGCAATTTGTGACTTCCAATAAAGTACCAACTTATTTGCTAAGAGCCTGCCCACCCTTACTCACTTTTAATTACTTTCTTTTAAAATGTCATCATTAAATAGCGCTCATTATGTATATCTATACCAAAGAAAACTACTTTGAAAATTGTTCCGACGAAAAGCCTTTAGCTGAACCTATCCACTTACCTTAAAGCCCTATACCCTCCTCATCAACTCATCATAGCTCCTGGAGCGAACCAAGCCAGCATATAAATTGCAAAGTTAATGTAATTACTTTCTTCCTCTTTTGCAAAACCGATACAGTACGCAACCAAGCCAACTGAAAATCCTATATACACTCAACGATAACCATCCTTAACCCAAAAGGATTCCCCTTAAGGCGTATTAATTAAAAATTCTTCTGTTACCTGGGTAGCATACGATTTAGGAGCTGCTCAGTCTTTTTCCTTTCAATATCCAACTGTTCCGTACGCTCTCTAATTAATTCTTCCAGATTATTGGAATACTTCTCCAGCATTTGAAACATTGTGTCAACAAAGTTCACCTTCCTGCCATGGTTCAGCATCTTGAAACGTTCATACACCCTAAGGATGGAGTAAGGAAGAAACAAAAAAAAAAAAAAAAACCGTTTAGAGGTATTTTAATCCCCTTATACGTAAGAATAATGAATAATGTATTTACGAATTGAAATCCGGTCTCATGTCTGGAGTTTCCGCCCAACACTGTCGCATGATGTTAATTGCTTCTGGTGGTGCAGCACCCTTCGATACGGACGGCCGAATCAGCGGAGGCGGCTTTTTAATTTTCGCAATAATCTCCTCTGGTGACAGTGACAGCATGCAGTAGGGTTCCCCTCGCACCACAACTTCCTGCATAATAATTCCGAAGGAGTAGACATCGCCCATTTGGGTTCCACCACGATTGTGTCCTTTCGAATTACGCAGAAGTTCTGGTGCAGTCCATAGCAATTCTTTGGGGCTTTTGTGCGGAGGTGTTATGCCCTGTGCCTCGTAAAATGTTGAGAGTCCATAGTCGGTGATTTTTAACACCCAACGGGCATCTACCACACAGTTACGGGATGTAAGGTTACCATGGAAGCGTAGTGGTGAAGAATGGACGTATCGCATGCCACGAACTAAGTCGGTCAGCAGGCTGAGTCGGAAGGACCAATCGAGCTTTATTTCGTCCATTATGAGTACATCCTGCAGACTGCCCCGAGAACAATAATCGAATACCATTGCATTGCGATTGGGATCACTTAACCAACCTGGAAAGATAGTATATTTGATTAAAAAGCTATATTTATGGAGGTAAATACAAGTGAGATAGCGTTTAAATCCAAATGCGAAACAAATTGAACCGGTTGATGGGAATACTCGAATAGAACGGACTTAGAATAAGCAAAAAAAAAAAAAAGAACAAATACGCTAAATTAATTTCCGCACCAGAAGATAGCCAAAATGAAAATTGGAGGAAAACCAATCAAGGAAGCAGATCAATTTAAATGTAATGTGTAACTTAATTCCTACGTCAGCACTGATGACACAATCCAGCGAGAAATCTCACATTGAATCCAATGCGGGTGCCAAGTTTGGTGCTCAGTCTCAGGAGTTTTATGGGGCAAGAAAATACCACATTCGCTGAAGGGCAAAATCTATAAGTCGGTCGTCAGACCATTGCAGATTAGATTTTAAATTTTATTGGACTTTTATTTCATAAAACACCAAAACGTTTTTTCACAGTCCCACCTCTCGCGGACGTCTGACAAACATCCGAGAGTATTTTTGTTTCGAAAAAGCTTCTCAAACCAAATTGCACTTCGGATACGGCACTTAACTGTAGGTCCCTTCCATTCGTGTGAAAAAATATAACGGGAGTAATAGAGACACGGGATCCTTCAAATAAGGTTCTAATGCAAATACACTTTCCGGGAGGCCGTTTTACAAGGAAACAAGGAGCAAACAGGATACATATGTCGGAAGGGGAACAGATAGTAACTCCAGAAGCGGTTCGAGGAGCGATACCAACTCCCCTCACAAGATCGCATAGCCAGATATTATTTTCGGAAATAACACATAAGCCCAGTGAAATTTTTGTGACAGGGCGACTAGATGCCACCCGTAAATAAGCATCCTGTCCCTAAGGCAAGGCGTTATGCGACCCGTACCGAGGCCTGAATGGTGCTGGGGACGTAAAACCCACACAGCATCGCTAACGGGGCCCTCCAGATAACTGGTTCCCTCTGGTTGTAATACAGCCTTACCACATTACAGGGGTCTCTGATGTGGTGGACATTTCTTTCCCCCATACTCGTGGGATCCAATCATGAATCAAACAAAAACAAATACAAATAAAACACAAAAAAAGAACAAAAAAAGTACAAAACTCAGGAGACGAAAGTACAGAGGAAAATCCGTTCAGGAGAAGCTCGGTACTGATGCGATCACCGCCGTTAAAAATAACGGATGGACCGACGCAAGAAGAGAACACAAACGCGGAGATGCCGTCTGAACCAATAAATCAACAGACAACCTCGCAAATGCCGTCGAAAACTTTCCCCAGTGAAATATTAACTGGTAGTCTGAAGTCCGAAACCAACACGGAAGTAAAGGCAAAAGAAACCAGCGAAGAGAGAGAAAAACGTGAAGCCATGCATTCCCTGGGAAAGCACATCTCGGCACTGATGGAATTCACTAAGGGAAAAAACAATGTACATCATGAGATTAGGAAACTGGCTAGTGCAATTCGCAAATACTACAGCTGTGCAGTAGATTGCGAAATAAATAAAGTGAGTGTTTAAAGTCACTCAAACCACCCACTCTCCAGAAATGAGTGAGTTGGCTTTCCCTTCTTCGTTGTAACAACTGCCAGACCCCAAGCGAAAAAGGACGAGATCTCCAAATACCGAAGAACCCTCCACACTGTCATACGCCGAAATTGTTGCGGAAAAAACCGGAAATGGAGGTAAAACAAAGCGTGCATAAGGACCAAAAAGAGAGAAAAAAAGGCCACAGGAAAAAACCATGGACAGACAGTGAAACCCCGGATCGAAGAACCAGGTGCAGAAACTACTAATAAAGTCGTTTGGACAAGAGTAGAAAAAAGTCGAGGCAAGATATATGCTAAGCCCGACGCACTGGTGATTAAAAAGATCGGAGAAATTTCCTATTGCGACATACTCCGAAAGGTGAAGACCAACCCCGAGTTGAATGGATTGGGGTGTGATGTAACCCGCATAAGAAGGACAGCCAAGGGAGAGCTACTGCTTGAGCTCAAGAAAGCAGCTGATGGAAGAACATCAGAACACCAAAGTAAACTGGGAAAAGTTCTCGGTGAAATAGCGGAAGTGAGATCCCTAACGCAAGAGGTGCTCATTGAGTGCAAAGACCTAGATGGCGTCACCACAAAGGAAGAGATCTGCCAAGCTCTGTCCGAGCAGTTCGAGGAAGCACAAGGCATAGAGATCTCATCCATTAAATCTATGAGGACAGCCTATGCAGGGACGCAAACTGCCGTCATTAGCCTCCCGATAAATACTGCCAGAAAAGTTCTGGAGGTTGGAAAAATAAAAATCGGATGGACGGTATGCCGAATACGGGAGAAAATAATACTGCTGCGATGTTTTAGGTGTCTTAACTTCGGGCACCTAGCAAAGGCGTGTAAAAACACGTTAGATAGGAGTGAGGATTGCGTTAGGTGTGGACAGAAAGGCCATGTATCCAAGAACTGCAGCAATGATGCAAGGTGTGTCCTTTGCGAAGAAAAGGGAAGTAGCAACATCAAACACGTCGCAAGAAGAATATGAAAGTGCTGCAACTAACCTAAACCATTGCGAAGCGGCACAGGACATCTTAGATAGATAGATGTTGCCGTATTATGCGAGCAGTACAAAAATCTCGATGATACAGTTTGGGCTGCGGATGAGTCAAAAAGAGCTGCTATTTGGGCCTGTGGAGATTGCGCCTTTGAAGAAAAAATGATGACACCCAGAACAGGCTTCGTGCGAGCAAAGGTCAAAGGAGTACATGTCTATAGCTGTTATTCATCTTCAAACAACACCATTGAGGAGTTCCAAAGTATGCTTGATAGGCTCGTGGATGATGCTAGAGGTCGTATCCCAACGATTATAGCTGAAGACTTCAATGCATGGGCCACTGATTGAGGCAGCGCACGGACCAATAGAAGGGGAGAAGCTCTCCTAGAAGCCGTATCGTCACTAGACCTAATATTGCTAAATACAGGAAGTGAGCACACTTTTAGTAGAAATGGTGTAGGCTCCATAGTTGATATCACCTTTGCAACTAGTTCCTTATCGAGAGGCGCCAACTGGAGAGTCAGTAATCAATATACTCACAGTGACCACCTTGCCATCCTGTTTGAGACCAGGAACGCCCAAAGAAGGCACAACGAATGGGGTAGAAAATAAGCACCATGGACAAAGACACTTTTGCCCTGATTTTTGCAGAGCTAACAATAAGCCTAAGAACAGCAAACGCTATGGCCGTTGAGGTTACCAAACAAGTAACTAGGGCTTGCGACACATCCATGGCCCGAAAAACGTCAACAAATCACCGGCCACCAGTATACTGGTGGAACCAAGAGATAGCAGAGCTACGCAGCAAGTGCCATAGAGCCAGAAGACTATTCCAGCGATCTAGAGGTTTGTCCACACATCAGGACCTACGGGTGCAATTCAAAGATAGGCGAAGAGAGCTAAAACTAGCCATCCGCAGAAGTAAGAGCAATAGCTTTAAGGAACTCTGCGAGCAGGCAAATGTAAATCCTTGGGGCACCGCCTATAGAACAGTAATGGCAAAAATCAAAGGCACTAGGGCACCCTCCCCCTCATGCCCTCTCCTTATGCAGAAAATTGTATCGGGGTTGTTTCCACCTCAAACAGCAGCAGAGCGGAAGTACAGGACATCCCAACTGTCACGCAAAGAGAGCTCCTGGATGTATGCAGACGATTCGAGGATACCAAGTCACCTGGATTGGATGGCATACCGAACAAGGCCCTCAAATTAGCCATTAAAACAAATACGCAACCATTTGTGGAACTCTACAACAAGTGTCTAACAGAACGAGTTTTTCCAGACCAATGGAAAAAGCAACGTCTAGTGCTGCTGCCTAAAAGGAAAAAAGCACCAGACGAGCCCTCGTCATACCGTCCCATATGCCTGTTAGACACAATGGGTAAAATACTAGAGCGAATCATATGCAACCGATTAGAAGTGGCAATTGATGAAGCCGGGGGACTCTCCAACCAACAGTACGGTTTTAGGAAAGCTCGTTTTACAGTAGACGCAATAAGAAGGGTAACTACAACCTTGGAAGAAGTTATTCAGGGCAGGAGATGGAGAGGCGGTGCAAAGAAATACAATACAAATACAAATATTTGGCGCAACAGCTCTTTAAAGTGCCGGGACCTAGCTTCTCGCAACCACTCATGTTGTGTGCGTTATATTTTTCACACGAATGGAAGGGACCTACAGTTTAATGCCGACTCCGAACGGGGATTTGAGAAGCTTTTTCATGACAACAATACTCTCGGATGTTTGTCAGACGCTCGCGAGAGGTGGGACCGTGAAAAAACTTTTTGGTGTTTTCTGGGATTCGAACTTGGAACCTCATGCGTAGTGATCCGACACACTAACCACTTACGCCACGGCGCCCCAAGAAATACGGTGCCGTAATAGCATTGGATGTCAAAAACGCGTTCAATTCTGCGAATTGGGGACTCATAGTGTAATCGGTTAGGTCAATGATGGTGCCATGATTCTTAATTAAAATAATACTGAGCTACGGTTTCTGCTCTTCGATACCGACGATGGAGTAAAGCAGTACCACATATCTGGCGGAGTTCCACAAGGATCGGTATTAGGCCCTATCCTTTGGAACATTATGTATGATGGGGTTCTAAGGCTTGGAATCCCAAATGAGGGTTTTCCCTCATGATGATATTGCAATTGTCGTGGTTGCAAAACATCTAGAGGAAATAGAGGATATTGCAAATGAATGTATCCGAAAAGTCAAACGGTGGATGGCAGCAGTCGGGTTAGAGCTCGCCGAACATAAAACAGAGGCAGTATTGGTAAGCAGCCGCAAGAAAAGAGAGGAAATCACCATCAGAGTAGGAGATCATAATACGACATCAAAATCGGTTATCAAATACCTAGGTGTGATGATCGACGCGATGCTCACTTACAAGAAGCACCTTGAAAGAACGTGTGACAAAGCGGCTCGGGTGAGCGGTGCCTTATCAAGAATAATGATAAATATAGGAGGACCTAGGCAACAAAGGAGACTTATTCTATCCAGGGTGGTGCAGTCCATCCTTATGTATGCGGCACCCATATGGGCCAAAGCTATGGCGAAAAAGACCTTCGCAAGAAGGATAAACTCTGTCAACAGACTATGTGCGCTGAGAGTATGCTGTGCCTTCCGTACGGTGTCAGACGAGGCAGTATATGTCATCGCGGGAATGCTTCCAGCGGATATCTTGGCTATCGAGCTACAAAGGACCTACGACGCCAAAATTCAGGAACCTCAAGCGTCAGTCAAAAATATCAAGCTGGAAGAAAGACAGCGAAGCATTAGAGCATGGCAGGAGCGATGGAACCAGTCCTCAAAGGGAAGATGGACCCATCGACTTATACCGGATATCCAAAAATGGATTGACCGGAAACACGGAGAGGTAGATTTCTATCTTAGCCAGTTCCTAACCGGACATGGCTGCTTTCGAGCATATCTCAACAGGTTTGGGCTCGATGAATCTCCCAACTGTCCAAATTGCGGAGAGGCCTCAGAAGACGCTCAGCACGTATTTTTTCAGTGCCCACGTTTTCATATAGAGCACAGAGAACTGGAGGAAAAAATTGGAGAAATACCAACCCCAGAAAACATTGTGCACCATATGATAGCATCGAATGCAATATGGGACGCGATGAAACAAGTTGCAGCGATAATCGTGCAGGAACTTAGGCGGCTGGAAAGAGTCAGAGAGAGCAACCAAATCCAACCGGCAACACTTTTGGAACAAGGAGCGGAAGACAGCGAAAGAAGAGCATAAATAGCTAACCAGCCCCGCGAAGTAATACCTAACGGTAGTCCCGCGGAGAGAGTGGTTGAAGTGTGCAGGGTGTGGTTTAGTACGTAGGCGTATTCCTGGCATCGAGTATTCAGGTTTGCGAATCGTGCATGCCAGTAGCTCGGGCTACTGGTATCTTTAGAAGATTACACACCCTTTGGAGCAACCATGAAAAAAGAAAAAAAAATACATTATTTTCCCAGTTTTAATGCAATGGGGGCACAGACTTAATTCTTTCTAGGCTTAGAGTCATCCATGTTACGTGCCTAGCAATGGGCTACATATCGTTTTTTTTTCCGAGGGTATGTGAAAATCTTCCATAGACACCATGGGAATACCAAGCGAGTGCTCATAGTAGTGCCAGATTCTTACTGACTAAGAAAACACCACCCTTCGATATAAATTTGTTAGATATTGCAACTAAGTAATAACTTATCAAGCAATTTTTCTATCACGAAATAAAAACGTTTGGCAGGTTACTTTCCACTGCAAGATCCTGCATGTTCCGCAATCTAGACGCGGTTAATCATTATCTCGCCAAGTCGACAGGTTTCGTCCTTTGTAGTCGGCATAATAAATTCCTCTGATCCAAAATTTGTAGGACTATATTGTTGACATGCCCGATTTCTATGCTTTCTCACGAAGCTTCCAATTTTAGCTTCGATTGTCGGAATTCTGAAATCCCTGTGGATATTATCGTTTCTAGTATACCATGGTACTTCGACAATTTCTCTAAGCACTTTGTTTTGAAAGGTTTGTAAAATATTGGCATTTGTTTTCTTGGTCCAACCACAAAAGCTCTAGACCGGCCTTAGCACTTGCTTGTATAAAAGCAGTTTGTTCTTAGTACTGAGCTGGAAATGTTTTTCGAGTAACCAGTTCATTTCTCTATATTTGATTTCGAGTTCTTTATGTTTCATTTTCACGTGCGAATTCCACTTCAGCCTTGCGTCGAGTGTCATTCCCAGGTAGTTGGCCTCGTTTGCAAAAGATATTCGGGCCAAATTTTGAAAAATTGGCAAGTCATTAGTTTTCTTACAATTGAAATTCACGTGAAGGCGATCCGACAGTCCCTCGTCCATTCATTTACTTTATTCAGTGCGTTTGCAGTTTTGCAGTCGTTTCTTCGAATGTTTTACCTACTGCTAGGATAACGGTGTCATCGGCAAACGTAGCAGGTATTGGCGGTTTTCCTGGATTCAAAACCATTCTTCCGCAACTTTCCATTGGCTCGGCACGTGTTTTAATCTGAGCGCAGCATTTACAATAGAGAGCGGCTTAATCAATACTTTTTTAGGCAAACTTTGAGAATTTCTCCGGTGATCAAATCATAACCAAGAGCTTTCTTAGGTTTTAGATTCTCGATCTTATGTTTGAGTTCCCTTAGCGTTGCACTTGTGAGTATTAAATCGTCAGATGATAAATCCAGCCTATTGCGGTTGTCGTAAACCACTTGACCATCGTACGGTTTAAAGGTTTCTTCCGGGTGGGCCGCAGAGACGTCCGCTTTTCCTTAACTGGCGGCACGGGGACTTTATGACTCTTGGTGCCTTTTACAGCTTTCCAAAGTGAATAATTGGAATCTTTTTTCGCTGTTAAACTTTCAAGGTAAGAGCCTATCGCAAGATTCTTAAAATCCTTAATAGTCTTCTTCAACGAATTACATAGGCGATTCAAGTGTGCTTTATGTTGCGGAGCACGACGCTGTTGCCATTTTTTACGAGCTTTTCTTTTTTCCTTGACCAATTCTTTTACTTTCGGGGAATATAGTAAACCGTATTTGTCCGGCGTTTTCCTTAGATTGGGCGTATTGTTCCAAGAGGGGAGCTGTACGATTTTAATGAAGCGATCAACTTCAACTTCAAGTTCATAAGGTGCCGTAAGTGGAACGCTCTGTTTAGCATTATCTTCAATTTCGTTCCTAAAGCCTTCCCAGTTAGTTGTTCTACCAGTTAATTTCACTGGCTCTAGGTTTTTTGCTCGATGTTAAAATAACTGGGGAATGATCAGACGACAAATCAAAACTCTCTTTAATTTTTATATGGTCGGTAGATATTCCTTTCACAGCGAAGAAATTGATCAGGTCAGGTATTTTGGAAGTATCAGTTGGCCAGTAAGTCGGTTTACTCGTCGAATGGAAATCACAACTGTACTCCATACCTGCCCCATAGAGCATTCTACCTTTTTACGAGCTGTATCTTGAGGCCCAGAACGTATGTTTCACATTGAAATAATAGCCAATAATGTTAGGTTTCAGCGATTTAAACAAGTTGTAAAATCATTTTTCCAAGCGTGGAACGCGGTGAACAGTAGATAGATGCGATTTCAAGAGTACGCTGACTATTTTTAACTCAAATCGTGCAGAGTTGCAAAGTCTCGAGCTCTATCCTTAGGTCTTCGGATTATTCGATGCAGTCTTTAATAAATAGGGATGCTCAGCCCCTCGCTTTTCCTGAAGGGTGACAAGCGTGATTATTCTAGCCTTTTATTTTTAAATGCGATTCGTTTTTTACGTGGGTTTCAGAAATCAAGCAAATAACAATATCTTTTTCACGCATGAATATTTCCAATTCGTCGAGTTTTTGCAAAAGTCCGTTTGAATTCCAAGTACATATTTTCACCATTCTTTTTTCATTCATATTCTAGTTGAAGTACGCGTTTTCCATGAATTATTTTCGAGCTTAACCAGCCTATTTTGCTTTGTTCTTCAAGTTTCACGAGAAAAACTAAGAAAACATGAGGGACAGGGTCTCCGTCGAAATTTCAATGTTTTTTGGTTTTTTGAATGCCACGGCGTAAGTCTGCACTCCTGGTGCCCCAGGGTTATTACACGGTGGTTTTTTCCAATGGAAACTTTTCCGTACCGTTTCTTTTAAGAACAGAGGTCGATGACTTTTCTCTTGTCACTCTTTCCCTCACCTTTTTGCGCTCTGAACCTCGTAGTCCAACGGGTATGTGGACAAAGGTGAGGAATCTCGCCGAGGTCAGCATATTGGATGCATACGATGATAGTTTGACCAATTATCTCATATGCGTCAGTTGTATAGTGATAGAAAGCTTCCCTGAAAACTGTAAAGATGCATCTGGATAGGGTCCAACGTCTGGCTTGTGCAGGGATCATCGGTGCAATACGAATGACACCTACATGCACAATGGATGTGATCCTAGGTATTCCGTCGTTGGTCTAATTTATTTAGAAAGCAGCGGCATCGATGGCACTTCGTCTGCATCGAGATGCCAACTGGCACTGGGGCGGTTCCATTTATGGAAATAGAAAAATTCCGGATCTAATGAAAAATGAGATTGAGGAGTTGAATATGTCCATGGATGGAATAAAGAAAATACGAAAGGTATCGCAAAACTCTTATCGGGAATGGAACACTCCCAGAAAGGAAGATTAGTGATATAATCAGGTATCTTCTCAAAAAAAGTGGAACTAGCCTGTCATATTAGTTTGGTAAAATACCACCTTGATCAAAAAGTTCCCGGAATTTATTCAGAAAAATAAAAATACAAGTTTATTCATCTAAATCTATATTGTCCCCTTCAAAGTAATCCCCATCGACTGCAACACACTTATGCCAGCGATTGATCCAATCTTCGAAACATTTTTTATATTCGGTTTTCGGTATGTCCATCAGTGCTTCCTGCGATTTTTCCATTACTTCCTCTCGGCTGCTGAAACGCGTTCCCCGTAATGCTTTTTTAACTCGATTGAACAGAAAAAAGTCACAGGGAGCCAAATCAAGTGAATTCGGTGGCTGTTGGATGGTATTTGTTGCATTTCTCGTCAAAAAATTACGTCTTTTGCGACGTCAACATGGTCTCTTTTTTGCATGAAATTGAGGTCTTTTGGCACCAACTTTGCTGCTACACGACGGAAACCCAAATCATTAACCAAAATGTCTTGGACGGATCTATAGGCAATGTTCAAGTCCTCCACTATCTCCCTGATTTGCGGTTATTGACAACATTTCTTTTACTTTATCAATGTTTTCGTCGGTTTCCGATGTCGATGGTCTGCCACTGCGTTCATCATCTTCGATTGACTCACAACCACTTTTGAACCGCTCGTGCCACTGGTAAACGACCGTTTTCTTTCGAGAATCGTTGCCGAAACACTTTTCCAACATTTCCAACGTTCGCGCACCATTAAATCCGTTTTTTACGCAAAATTTAATACAAGTTCGTTGTTGCAAATTTAAATCCATTTCTAAAATTGTAAAAAATCGCCAACACACACAGAGATAGATGTACTCTTGGCTACGTAACTTTTGCAAATGTCAAGCTATGATGCTAAGATTTAGAGAGAATATCAACAACAGATGTACCAACTTAACAAAGAAAACTCAAATCGGAACGATGGAAGCGCCACACGGTATTTATTCCGGGAACTTTTTGATCAAGGTGGTATATCTCAGTTTAACAAGCCGAAATGATTGCCTTGTTGCATGCGTTGGATCACCTGAAAGATGGCCAGGTTATTGGTAAAAATATGCATATAGCACTGGAAACCCATGGAACAAACAGATATCCATATATCGTTGGCATTTAATTGTGTTCAAAAACTCAATGACTACTGACTTCGAAATGAAATGACGCTACACCGGCTGAGAGCGCACATAGGGTCAACTTCTGAGCTCTCTAGTACGGAAACCTTTGCTGCAATTCGTAGGGGAATGGTGGAACACCTGATCAACAACTGAGCCGCGGCGGCGAAAGAGCAGAGAAGGTTGTCAACCGTGGAAAATTGCAAGTGGGCAGAAATAGCTTTTAAAATGCCGATTGGTATCACTCGTAGAAAAGTTCTAAATCTGAAGCGAAGAACACTGAAATGGGTGGTAGCGTCATCTACAGGTGATGGGAATTGCGGGTATCACCTGAAGAAGAAGGGTCTTCTAGAGGATCAAACCTGTGAACTATGCCTGAAAGAAATTGAGACGGCGGCACACCAATTGTGTCAATGTCCCGCACTAGCCAGAAGAAAAAAGAGAGAACTTGGGGCGCCATTGGCAGAAACCCAGAAGATGAACCAGATTTCTGTTAGATAGATGTTAGCGTTGACACGAGGAATTAAAACAAGAGAAGAACTGTATAGAAATCCAGAGAGTCTCTCAGGCTAAAATGGATTATCGTAGAGAGACGAAAAAGGACACAACACGGTGGTCTAAAGGGTCAAATATATGTACTAGTATGTATAAGGTGGCGCAAAATTAATCAACCAATAATGTTTTTGAATTACTTTTTTGCTAAATAAAAAGAAATGATCGACACAATTATTCCACGCTTTTGCGGAGTATAGCGCTCCACTGCTTGTCTGTTTGTATACTGCAGCTGTCTAGTTCACAAATGTCAAATATGATTGACGTACGACGCCATTTGCAAAAATTATAAAATCACGATAGGGTGATTCATTTTGCGCCACCTTGTATATACTCTCTTCAGTACCTTCTAGGAAAAAATGGTTTGAAACAACAGTTTCGTATTTCGAGAGCTATAACATTTCCATAAGACAATTAAAACAATATAATCCCATTTAAATCTCTTACCTATCAGTGGATTTACGTTTTCGTGCCTCAGTCCATGCTCCATTACCATCAAATCCATCGCTTTCGATTTTAACTCAGTCGAACCATTCAGAGAGATTTCCTTTAGTTGTACCAAGTCCCCATTGTATCTGGCTCTCATGTCTAATAGCCCTGGATTATGTCTTGCCAAACTTCCAGATCCAGATGTATTTTTGCCTCCACCACCACCACCTCCAGAAGTTGTATTTCCAGGACCACCACCTCCAGCATTACTACTACCACCACCTCCGCCACCACCTGCTAACGCAAGGCCAAAGTTTTTCAACGAACCAATAGATCCTTTGAGTAAATCTGGTTTATCCACTTCAGGTCCACCGAACTCTTGAAGTTGTTGCAGCCAACAGCAAAGCATCGCTTCGATACCCTCATCCACCTGTGGGAATACAAAACACAACAGAAATTTACACAACATTTCCACATGTATTTGTGTAGATATCCATGTCAAGGAATTGTGGTGATGGGACTTAGAACTTACCCTCCTCGAATCGACCGGAAAAACAAAATCACTTGCCGACAGGACTATTTTATTGGGTCCTTTGGATAGGCGCTTTCGTAGAAAATAATTTCTGCAAATAGAGAAAGGAAAAAAACGATGAAAAACCAAATAAGGTGAATTGGAGGATTAACTGAACAGAAGGTCAAAGGAAGAGGTCAGAGGGTAACGAGGTTCAATTTAATAAAGTTTACATCAGATTCCATAGGGTAAATACATTTAAATTCATGTTACATACATGAATACATATTTATCCATTGGAACAATATGTCTTTAAGGATTATGAAGGAAGAAATTTTCATCCAGCAGATTTATTATTACACACCAGAGGGCACTTGTATATGCCGTTGTTGCATTTAGACGTTTTGCGAATGAATCCTTTGAAATACGTAATAGGAGAATGTATCTGAAGAAAGCAATGTGCTAACAGAATTAGGAGCCTTCTTTGTAACTTTGTAATGGCAATTTTACTCTCCTTTGCTTTCTCCATCATAGTCTAGTAAGTGTAGGATTATAGGATGGAAATCACAGAAAGATTTTGCTCTTCCAAAATAATCGGGTGAATTTTAATTCGGGTTTGATACGCAGAGTTTTTTAGGTTTCATTTAACTTTTATGGCACTCCCCAGTATTTCTCAAGTTTATGTGAAGTACTTCAAGTGAGAGTCTCTTAGTCTAAGTGCTAGATCTTTAGGTGTTATCCTAGATCCCAAACTTAAATGGAAACTAGACATAGAACAACGGGTCAAGAAATCATGTGTACCACATGCGGGTCAATAGTATAGCGGCAGAAAAAAAGTATAACATAACCAGACTTAACAAGGTACAAAGAGCAGCATGTATAAGCACCACAGGCGATATACGTTCAAGTCCGTCATATGCTCTAACGGTCTTCCTGTATCTTTTAGCCCTAGATTTGCACATAACAAATATTACATCACATAGCGCAATAAGATTCAGAGAGTCTGGGTGCTGGACTGCGATACCCTACGGCCAAAGTAATATTCCGGACTCTCTACCGAGAGAACCCAAATTCTTATATCGACTATAATGGATTACGTTATTCCCAAATTGATTTTCGCAAAAGGTTTCGACGTACTATTCCCCACAAGAACAGAATGGGAAGACGGACAGCTTATTAAGGATTTCCATCTAACAATCTAATAATCTATCAAAGATGGACTGCAGGGTCGTTGCAGGCGTTTTTTTCTGAATCTTTTAACATCTCAAAATCATATAGATTTCCGGAAACTGCCAGTGTTTTCCAGGTGGAAATACTAGCTATCCGCGAAGTATGCCGCCAGATCAAACTATACACAAATATAACGCCAAGGCAAAAGATCGCCATATTCCTTGATAGCCAAGCTGCTATTAAAGCAATTGTCTCGGTTTCTATATCCTCCAAACTAGTAAAAGAATGCTGAAATGAGCTAGCCTCGCTAGACGTTCAAATCAAGGTAACCTTGATTTGGGTTCCAAGTCACAGCAACGTTTATTGAAACGAACAGACCGACAAACTGGCCAGACAAGGTTCAGCTCTTGACTATTCACGTACAGAATTAGTTCACATTCTGCTGGGTGCTCCCAGGTCAAGATAAAAATCTTCTCAAAGTTTCTTATTAAAGCAAACCTCAGATGGACTACGCTGATGACTTGCGTCATACCTAGAAAGATGTGGCCAAACTGCAATTAGGCAAAAAAAGATGCGTGAAAATATGCCCGAGATAAATGCGATCACCACGAGACATTGGTCGATAGGAGATCATGCGGCCAGACTAGGTATCAAACATAACACACAGTGTCGTACTTGCAATGTCGCAACCGAAAAAGATACTCTTACTCTGCCATCAACAAATGCAGATGGCCAGCAGTAAAACTGGTAAAAATCCATCAGAAAAGGTTTCTCTTGATCACCACAAAGAAATCCCCGATTTGATGAAGAATGCCGGCAAGCACATGCAGCAAAGTAAGAGACGTATAAAGCGGCACGGCATACAAGAACCAGGCTGTGAGCAGAGGGCAAAGGAAGAACGCGCACTTTTCAAAAAGATGAAAAAAGAGCATATGTATGCGGTCGATTGAGGAAATAGAGAGATGCAGGAATGATGCTTGAAAATTTGACCGAAAGATAAAAAGAACATGCCAACAGTCTAAAGCCAGAAGCAGGAGAATCCAACGAAGAGACCTGGTAGTATTGACAGAATCGCTGTCGATGCTAGAGATATGGAAACAATATTTCTGAAGACCGTAGAAGACAATGATCAAAATTCTACTGACAGGCTTAATTTGGACGATGATGGACAAAATTCCATCATCTTATTCGTTCTTAATATACGTACTGGCTATATAGTTTTCGAAAACGCCGTAGAACTGGAGACTTATTGAGCTACATCACTCATGCATGGCCTTTAGCCATCAAATCAACAGCCGCTGCACTGGACATCTTAAAAGCATTCGATCGTATTCGTTTAGTAACGACAGCGCACCGTGCTTTTCCGTATTAGGGAGTAGAGTACGTACCGGAGAATATGGTAAAATAAAACAAATTGTTTTAGTTTTACCACTGATTTCTTCTTGCTCAAGGGGCCGCTGTCTCAATGCATTGGCTGCGACTGTTCGAGTTGAATTGTAAATCTATTCTAATTTATTTCTACCTGTCCTCCGCCTTATTTAGCTTATCGATTCCATCCCTATCATCCACATAAGACATTAGGTACATTCGGTACCGCCTTTGATCTTTTACATACAGCGTACCTGATTATAAATGTATCCCGTCATAAATGGCTTACCCATGCTGTTGTATTGGGAAAACCCATCAGGGGTTTTCTAGCATGTGGTGCCAAGACCGTCGTAAAGTATTTCCGGCGACCGTGTACCGTCGGCGATCCGTTCACAAAGTGTATTTGATGGCAATTTAAGCGATTAATCTTATGGTTTGGTATGCGATAGTTAAGGGATGGAAGTCGATATATGCGATTATTGTGATATGTTATATGGGGCGCATGTAGTGATTCACTACATCCGGCATAGAGCCTTGTTAAGCAAGTTACCTTCCTATGGACCAGCATAACAGCTTTGCGCATGTATGAATAACTTTCTCCAAGAAAGATCAATTCAAGTGGTCGATGGTGTACCTTTCGACACCTTTGCTGTAAGTGCTACAGGGGCTCTATACTTTCACTAACTCTTTTTCTATTCTATATTAATACATACATACATACATACATACATACATTTTCAATGGCCCGCTAATCCTTCATGAGGGTCGGGGGGGGTAGGATGCTCAGCTGGATTCTCCATCCTTCTCGATCCTCCGCCATTGACTCCAATTCATCACTTGGACTTGGACTTGGTCCAACCATCTATTTCTAGGCCTTCCGCGAAGTCGCCTACCTGATGGCATGGCAACCATGGCGCGTCTTGGAAGCCGGTCTGGTGGCATACGCACGGGCGAGTACCAGTCTCCAACGCGTAACACTGTACTACTCTATTCTGGAAGACCATCCGGAAGTCCGCGGGAATATGGAGTCGGACTACTGCTAACAACAACAGCACGCAAGGGCCTGATTTCCTGGCAGCCTCATGGTGATAGGATTTTGACGGCCAGATTCCGGACTAGAGTACGACGCGTCACCATCATACAGTGTTACGCCCCAACGAATAGTTCGTCTGAGGACGAAAAGGAGAGCTTCTACAATCTCTTAAGCGCCGTCTTCAACACAACACCAAATGGAGACATTGTCATAGTGATGGGGGATTTGAATGCCAAGGTAGGCAGCGACAACGAAGGGCTCAAGCATGTAATCGGGAAGCATGGACTAGGCAACCGCAATGACAACGGCGAAAGGTTTGTGGATTTCTGCAATGCCAACCGCCTTGTGATAGGTGGTACCATGTTTGAGCACAAGACCTGCCACAAAGTCAGCTGGGTTTCCAATGACAGGCAAGCAACCTCCAACCAAATTGACCATTTTGCTATCAGCCGCCGCTTTAGAAGTAGTCTCCTGGACGTCCGAAACAGACGAGGGGCAGATGTGGGGATAGTACGTGATCACCATCTTATGATAGCTACTCTCCAACTACGCACTGCTGCAGTTCGAAGATCCCACAACAACACAAGAATGCCCAGGTTCAACATCGATAGACTTAGTGATCCCTCAGTGCGCCAACAATTAAGGGAGCACTTTTCGCAAGGTGTGGAAGCAATCAGCAGCTCAATGCCCGCAACCATCCAAGACCATTGGTGTGCTGTGAAAAATGTTTTTACATCTGGTGCTGAAAGAATTGTCGGTCGATCGCAGGGAAGACATAGGGCGTGGCTTTCCGAGGATACCTGGAGACGGATTGACGAACGAAAACAGCTAAAAGCTCGCGTTGCAGCTACCCCAGCAGCAGGGAGAAGCGAGCTAGAGTCCCTATATCGCATGAAGATGAGAGAAGTTCAGCGTAGCGTACGACGTGACAAGCGCAACTACATCAACGCGCTGGCTACAGAAGCAGAAGAAGCTGCACGGAGGTGCGACAGCAGGACTGTCTACAGAATCACGAAAGAGCTGACAGGTGGTCGCAGCTCCAGCCAATACCTAGTGAAAAGCCTAGACGGCTCCTTGCTCATTTCGGATGAGGACCAGCTCAAGAGATGGAAAGAGCATTTTGCTACGGTTTTGAACCGTGTATTCGCTAGCGATATGCTCCCAAATCAGACTGAGATGCCCGAGGTGAGAAGTTCCCGAATACGCACCACGACTCCCAGTAAAGATGAGATCATTACCGCGATCAAGGCACTCAAAACCAACAAGGCGGTAGGACTTGACGGTATTCCAGCAGAGCTCTTACGAGCAACGCCAACAACATCGGCTGAGCTTCTGCTTCCACTTATAGATAGAGCTTGGGAAGCTGAGAGCTTTCCTAACGAGTGGAAAAAGGGAATGATCGTCAAGCTTCCTAAGAAAGGAAATTTAATGGAGTGCGGAAACTGGAGGGGTATCTGCGTGCTGCCTGCTGTAGCTAAGATAATAGCTAAAATCATCCTTGAGCGAATCAAACAACATCTCGAAGACACACTCGATGCCGAACAAGCAGGTTTCCGCTCTGGATCCTCCTGTGCCGACCACATCAACACCCTGCGGATTATCATCGAACAGTGTGTTGAATATCGATCGCCACTGCACCTGCTGTTCATCGATTTTGAGAAGGCGTTCGATAGTGTCAACAGGGAGTTTATTTGGCGTGCCTTACGCAGGAGAGGCATTCCCGATAAACTAATTGCTATTATCAAAGCTACATATGAAGGCTCCAAATGTCACGTTCTGCACAGGGGAAGGTTGTCTGAGGAATTTGAGATCCAAAGTGGGGTAAGACAAGGCTGTATCCTTTCACCAATATTATTCCTATTGGTGATTAGCGATGTGCTTCATGCAGCTTTGTCGACGGGAAACGGAGGAATTCGATGGACTCTTACATCTCAACTGAAACATACTGACTACGCTGACGATGTATGCTTACTCTCCCTTAGAATTATGGACCTCCACCAAATGAGAGCAGATGTGGAGAGGGAGGCAGGCGTCGTCGGGCTGAAAATTAATACGGCAAAAACTAAAATTATCAGCTTTGGAACTAACTCATCGGCTCAAATATGCATTGCTGGACAACCGGTAGAGAAAGTAGAGGATTTTCTGTATCTTGGGAGTATTGCCTCGACCGATGGTGGAACCGAACTGGATATAGCTCACTGGATCGCCAAAGCAAAGTCCGCGTTCGATATGTTGTCCAAAATATGGCGAAGCAATGCAATCAGTTTGAACACCAAGATAAGATTGTTCTGCTCCAACGTTGAATCCGTGTTGTTATATGGTTGCAGCACATGGAGAGTGACCACTACTATCACCAGAAAGCTGCAAACGTTCGTTAATAGGTGTCTGCGCAATATCTTAAGGATTTTCTGGCCCAATCGTATCTCTAACGAACACCTTTACGAGAGAACGGGTCAGGAACCAATAGGCACAACTATCCAACGGCGGAAGTGGCAGTGGATTGGTCACACGTTCCGAAAGGGTGACAGCTCCATAGCGAACCATGCTATGCAATGGAACCCTCTAACTCAGGATGGCAGAAGACCTGGCGGTCCGCGGAAAACATGGCGCAGAACAGTCGAGAAGGAGGCACGGCAGTTAGGGAAAAGTTGGGGAGAACTCAGACACATTGCCAGAAACCGTACACGATGGCGCGTAGGCGTAGTAGAGGCCCTAGGACCCACAAGGGGATACAGGACATAACTGGCATACGCACTATGTGACCAAACCATCGAAGTATAGATCGTTCCTTTCGCAGAAGTAGCTGCTCAACATTGAGCGCCTCGCGTACTCTGGTGTTGCGCACTCGATCCCTATGAGTTATTCCAACAACACCGCGAAGGAACCTCATTTCGACAGCTTGTATCCGTGATCTTATCCTTTCGGTCACTACCCAAATTTCATGATCATAGGTGAGAGTTGGAACATACACCGAGTTAAAAACCGATAGCTTAGCTTGAACACTATGTTTGGCCTTCCTTATAACAGATTGGCCAAGCTCTCTCAGAATTGATCCAGCCTGACCAATTCTACAGGATAACTCGGCATTGCTCCTCCCATCACTCGTGAATAAGACCCCGAGGTACTTAAACTTATCCACTTGCTTCAGTGGGACTCCACTAACATGCAGAGTGCACTGAATGGGTTTTTTTGGACACGACCATTACTTCCGATTTATTCACGTTGATCTTCATTCCAGCATCATCACTAACGGCTACAAACCTTTCGAGTGCGCGCTGAAGTTCGGTTTGAGAGGACCCAAGAATGACCAAATCATCCGCAAAGAGCAGATGACTAATCCTTAGGTCTCCTACTTTGAAACATTCCCCGCCACGGCTGCGCTGCAACATCCAATCCATATATACAATGAAGAGGAGAGGTGACAAAACGCACCCTTGGCGGAGTCCAGCACCCACAGTGAAAGGTATTGATTTAACACAGTTTATCCGAACACAGTTTCTACAGTTTGTATATAAAGACTGAGTCGCCTTTAACAGGGAACCATCAATCCCATACTCCTGCAGAATACTCCAGAGTTTGCCTCGGGGAGCCCTATCATATGCTTTCTCCAAATCCACAAAACAAGTGTAGAAAGGTTTAGCATACTCCCAGGCCTTCTCAAGAACAATTCTGAGAGTGAACAACTGGTCGGTCGGCTTCTCAATCACAGCTCTGGAACGCGTTTCTAGCACCTTAGCGAAGACTTTTCCAGGGAGACTTAAAAGGGATATACCCCTATAGTTGGCGCAATCTCTTTTGTCCCCTTTTTTAAAAAGAGGAACTATCACCCCCATTTGTCAATCACCAGGTGTTTCACCGCATTCCCAGGCCACTTTAATGACACGCGAGAGCCATTGCACTCCTTCTTTACCTAAAGCCTTGAGTATTTCTGGCCGAATTTCATCCACACCAGCAGATTTGTCAATTATTAGCGCTTTGATCGCCAAAGTTACTTCCTCTACCGTAGGACTACTTTCCGCCCTACTCTCGGCCATAGGTCTGTCATCTTCGGTGCTCTGTTCCGGATTGAGCAATTCTGAAAAGTGCTCGCTCCATCTGCGTAAGATGTCCTCCTCATTGGAAAGAAGTGTACCGTCGTTGGATTTGACTCTTTCAACGATATTCAACTTTTTTCTTCTGAGTCGGCGGACGGTCTGCCAGAACATCTTATTTGCAGATCTGTGGTCACGTTCCAATTTCTCCCCAAACTCCTTCCAACACTGTTTTTTCGCTGTTTTCACAGCTAATTTGCATGTTCTTCGTGCCTCAGTGTACCGATTTCGAGAATCGGAGTTCCCCAAGTGAATCCACACCTTAAAGGCTCTCTTCTTCTCTGTGATGGCTTTTTGAACTCCGGGCTTTTTAAACCAAGCAGTTCTTTTCTCACCACCAGCCGCCACACCAAGCCGCTTCACTCCACAAACATCTCCCGCAGAGGCAATAACCGCTGTTGAAAACAGTTGCCATTCTTCCTCTACATTTGATGGAACAGTTGGAATTCATTTAAACCTCTCAAATGTCTCCCGTATCTCATCGTCCTGTAACCTCTCCCATCGTATGCGTGTAACAATCCTTGGATTACGCTTTGGTAGGGCAGGCACTCTCTCGCTAAGATACAATTTGCACAGCACTAAGTGATGATCAGTTGACAGTTCGGCCCCTCTCAATACGCGAACATCACAAACCATTCTCTTCAGACACGATGGTACCACAAAGAAATCGATCAGCGATTTCTGCTGAAGACTCTGACGGTACCACGTGTATTTGTGAATGTCTTTGTGCGGAAAGATAGTGTTCATGATGGATAAACCATTTTCACAAGAAAAATCCAACAACCTCTCTCCGTTCGCATTTTGATCAGGATCACCGTTCCTCCCAATCACACTCCCCCATGTCATAACATCTACACCCATATGAGCATTGAAGTCACTCATCAGGACAAAAGAATCCATATCTGCAACCTTTTCAAGGGCAACATCAACTTCATCTAAGAAAGCTGCGTACTCTGACTGAAGGTTCGGTGCATACATCTGCACCAATGCTAGAGTTGATCTTTCAAGCTTGAGCTTTAAGATCGCAACTCTCCCTCCTAATGGTATCCACTCCAATATTCTGTCTGTCAACCTGGGACTTGTGAGTATCCCCACTCCTGCCCGAGCAGACATTGAGGGTGCGACTCCTGACAGGAAGAGCTTCCACCCATCCGAAAGGTCCACAGTTTTAGAACCTCTCTGCTTTGTTGAAGAGACGCCAACTATATCTAGTTGTCTTTTAACAGCCTCCCCAACAAGCTCAAGATCCTTCCCTGTGAGCGATGAGACGTTCCATGTGCCTATCCTAAGTCGATGCCGTTGTCGAAACTCAGAGAGTCCATCTGTGCCCCTATTGGTGCACAGCGCGCTCACCCCTTGACCCCTGTAATGGATCGCAAGATCATTGACAGGAAGCTCGTAGCCATTTCGGTTTTGACCCGGCCGGCTGCCGAGCGGGACAGGCCGACCACCAGACACTCGCATACTGACACCCTTCAGGCCTGGCTCCAAAGGATGCCCTGGTTTACCAGGTTTGGCAATATCCGAGGCCCGTTTCTGTCGTCTTGTCATCATGGGGTGTTCGCTTTGTTAGCTGTGACTGGATTGTATGGATGGGAATAACTATTTAAGTTACCCCATCCGCACATCCCAGTCACGTTGCCCGCCCCCACCATGAGGAGGTCAGCTGCCAGGGGGGGCAGGGGGCATATTAATGACCTGGTTATTTACTCTCTTACTTAGGTGGCTTGTTGTCTAAAAAAGCTTCTCAAATCGCCGTTCGGATTCGGCAGTAAACTGTAGGTCCCTTCCATTCGTGTGGAAAATATAACGCACACAACATGAGTGGTTGCGAGAAGCTAGGCCCTGGCACTTTAAAGAGCTGTTGCGCCAAATATTTGTTTTTAGGTGGCGCCGGGGTGGACCTGGGCTTCAACCAACAAACTTTTCCAGCCAGCCCGGTTACGAGCCAGCTGCCTTCAGTTGTGCACGCTAAGTTGGTTTAGGCCACCTCCACATGATTGCGCAACCTACCGCTAGGTCGTCTTCTACTGCGCCGTCCATCCGGGGCACCGAAGATTTTCCGGGCTGGAACGTTGGGCTCCATCCGCTCTTTATGACCCAGCCATATTAGAGTCGCTGTATATGAAATCTTTTGGCTAAGTTGATGTCTTTGCATATGCCGTGTAGTACGGCATTGTACCTTCTCCTCCAGTAGCCGACTATGCAGATGAGTCCAAAGATCGCTTTTCTTTCAAAGCAACCAAGGGCTTACTCATCCGATTTTGACAAAGCCCATGCCTCTGTGCCATACAGTAGGAATGGAGAGAGTAGTGTCTTATACATAGTTACCTTTGTAGTTCGAGATGGGGCTTTGTTAGTCAATTGCCTTCTTAGCCCACAACTTTGAAATCGGTGATGCGATTTTAAATTCATGGGTTTCTTCCTAGATCTTGTGTATGTGAATTTATATGCGATCTTGAGAAGACTTATACATCTGTAGTTGCCGCAGTTCAGAGGGTCTTCTTTCTTAATAACCTGCTGAGTCGCCATATAACAGGATATTCATCTTTGCCGATGATGGCACTCTGACACCATCCTGTTCGACCGTATCACAGTTTAAAAAGGACGACCGAACAATATAGCCTAGGGAGACCATGCATCTCTTGGCGTCAAGGTTAACTCTGGCATAATATAGCACAAACAAATATCGAACATCATAAAATCAGTATCCATGACACAGCAAAGAGATGCTTCGTATCGGCACAGCTTTTATACAAATCAGAAGCTTGGCCAAGACTTTATTTCTTGTTCCCAACTTTAGAGCTCAGCTCCAAAACATTGTTTAAATTTACTCCACATCATCCAGAGACAAGCAGTTCGCCTAATATGTAGAAGACTATATATCGAATTTTTAACCATTGGCTCATCGAATGTGAGAAGCAGACATATGCCTATACTACAGATACTACCATGAAAGATGGTCCAAAGAACTTCGAAGAATAAATCCCTGATAACACAACATTTGGACGTCCTACCAGACAGGCTTCCAGCACTGCTTACCTAGAAACTGCGCGAACATCTCTCTACTGAAATTCCCTTTGTTTCAGAACGAGAATTTCAGATTTGCTACAAGATATATTGACAGAATGTACTGGAAAAACCGAAGAACAATGAAGAGAAAGAAACTGGTGTTCTATACCGACGGTTTTAAGATGGACGTTGGCATGGGAGCCAGATTTCATTATGAAGCCCTAGGAATAAATTACTCCTTTAGAAGTTACAGACATTATAAAGGCTGCTGAGTAGCGAGAGCAATAGCGTTGGTAAAGCAATTACTGTCTGTATAGCCAGGCAGCCGTTAAGGCTCTGGTCTCTGCTGCAATTAGCTCGAGGTTTGTGAAGACCTGCAAATTTGAAACGAGCCAATGTAGTGACCCTCTGCTGGGTACCGGGGTAAGCAGATATCAAAGGAAACGAAAGAGCTGACGAGCTTGTTAGGAAACGGTTGGCGCTGCACGTATCGCGGGTTCTTCCTTGTCGTGACTCCAATCAGTTTCTTATGGAAGAAAATAGAAGATGAAGCCACCGGTCGAGCAAACAGATATTGGGTTCATCTGGATATATACGCAACGACCAGAGTGCTATAGCCGGCCTTTAACAAGAAGGGATCAACCTCTCTGGTGAAACTTAGTCGTCATAACGCACGGGTCATTTCTGGCATATATTGGTCACTGTGCCATTGCCATTCACGTGGAATGATTCGGTGTACTGCACAACGTTTATTGTAGAAGTTGCAGGGACGAAGAAGTAATTGAATCGGTTCATCAGCTGTTGTATGATTATCCTGCCCTATCCGTCAGAAGAATAAGGACTCTTGGTAGTTACTTATTTTCGGAGCTTGAGGACTTAGGTAACGTTGAGCTGATGGACCTCCTGAGATTCATATCACTATCTGGGTGGTACTATTAGCGGATCATCTCTTCGGTGTTTCCAGGGTTAAATAATTGGGCACAATGGACCCGAACTATTGCTCTAACGAGGCAGTGACTCTTTTGTCACAAGGCGCTTATCTACCTAACCTAACCTACAGAACGAGCCAACTTCGTAACTCATTCCCAGGAAACATATTTCAAGAAGATTACAATTTCAACTATTCAGCGTTATAGGTTTGTCTTTCTTGAAGGAAGATAATAAAAAAATGACAGTTTATTTTATAGATGTGCATCTATCTAGAAGGTTGTACCACTTTTCTTTCCTTCAGACTAATAAGTCAGATTGATTTCTTTGGTGTTTTTGATGACGGCATTTTTAAAGTCATCTACATGCTTGAGAATATAGACCGTACTCTTGTAGATCCCGTTTCCTCTTCCGGCTTCGTCATCACTTGGAGCTCTAGTTTGTTGATGATCCTGGGTACTTCAGGATCACCATTATCCTTGAGAATCCGAGTGACTCTCTGGATGTTCGCGAAGTGGAATTGTCAGTCACTCAAGATGATCAAGATTAACAAAATCAAAATAATTTTTCACTGTATGGAGCGAATTTTTGACGCACACTGTAACAGCTCTGACAGTTTGCTAGTGCTAGTTTCGATAGGGCTGTATTCAAGTGACAGTGCTGGGAGGGAATTCAAGCTGTATGCTTCATGCTTGGTCCACTTCGGCTAATACAATGTTGGATTTGGGAGTAGTAAACCCTCTGACATATCTTGATTGTTATAATCGAATGCCCAGTAGATAATGTCGGTTCTTTCTGCTTACCAGTACTCGAAAAAGTTATTTAAAAGTCTTACGTCCTTCCAAGGAAGGTTCTCTCTTTATTATTAAAATAAATAAATACGCAGCTATTTTGAATGATCCGCCTGTCGTAAGTTACAAATCTCATTTACCCCTTTGAATAATTTAATCTACCACAAATAAGCCGGAAAGTGAACTTTGTTACCTTTTCCATGAAATGATCATAATTAATATGTAAATGTAATAATGATTCTTGTCCAGAGCAAAATTCAAATCTTAACCCTGTTTTAGTACTCAACAATTTTCTGAAGCCGCAAAACCACCCCAGTTTACATTCGCTCTTTTTTTTTTTTTAATTAATTAGAACAGGAAACACTAAAAGGAGAGTGAAATATGGTATAATTAATTCATAACACTAGACCGCGATGAAATTTCTCCTTTTACCGGTGAGGGTTAGGAAATTTAATGAATACCAGCGAACCGTTGATCTTTTACTTAAAATAAATTATTTCACGTCATAGGTAGTGATTGACTACCATTCATCTTCCTGCTTGAATTTTCAGGAAAATCTGAAAAAAATTCTGGTAGAGCGTTACACCAGTCCCACATTAAATGGCTCCGCAAAAATCAACAAATGCCTAAAAGTTGGTCTCATCCATAAATCTTTGCATACCCACCACATCCCTTGCCAGCCAACACATCATTGCCTAATCGGCCTAAGTGCTGTGGTACATTAAAAAGAAACACAAAGTAAATACGAAGATAATTCGATGAATTGTTTTTCTTTTCTGGCTTTCTCGCAATAAATTACTGAAATAATAAACATCATTAGCACACACAGTCTCATTAGCAGGACTAGATTTCCGCAAACGACAGATCCCATCCAAATCCAAATGACATCAACCAAATGTCTGTATGCTCTTTTCCCCACCCGCAAGTGGTCGGATATTTTCACTTAGCTCTTAAAGCGATTATTTATAACCCTTCTAATGAAGAGCTTCTCACTCGAGGACCCACTTGATATCCTTGCTCTATGAAACGCAAAAGGGAGTGATAGCAAGAAAAAAATATTCTCAAATCGTGTATAATGAGCAGATAATTAAGCCTCTTCAAATGGGATCTTGCATTACATTTATTTTAGAATCCTATCTCATCCTTGCTTAAGGATCTTCTCTCCTTTTTTTAGCATACGATGCTCGTGAAAATCAATACTCATCATTTCCATGACGATTTCATGTGGTTTTGTTCGTATGTGGAATGTAGGGCTACCGGTTATAGCCACGGTGCCATCAACATGGGGAGAAAAGAAATCAGACGATTTCCCATTTCGTAATTGAATTACGGAATGAAAAACAAACAGTGTAGCATCTGTGTGTGTTTATGGATAAATAGGAACTACGTAGGTTCTGGTACATCAATCATCTTTTAATCTTTTGGGTGGTGTAGGGAAGCACAAATCGAGCTCCAGTTCATTTAGTATGACAATGAATATGATTATATAGGTATTTTTAGAATTGGAGAATTTTATACCTAAAACTCTCATATGGTACTTTATAAATTGATAGATATAATATTTTATTATTTTCAATTTTCAATTCATTTACAAAAAGGTTAATACGTTCAATTTAAAGACATGACTCGCGTTCTGGGATTTTGACGAAGTTTATAAAAGTATTTATTTAGGCGGTTAAACCTTCAAGATAAGCAGAAGTCTCTCGGTTTTTTAGATCTTGGATCGCTTGAAATTATTGCATAGGTAATTTGAATATGTTGTACGTATATGTTGGGGAGCGCGGGTTTGTTGATATATTTTGCGTGTTCTCCTCTTTTCACGAATAAGTTCTTTTATTTCCTGCGGATAATTAGCTTCACCGCGTGTGACTTCTTTTCTCCTCAAAGCAGTATTTTTTTTTTAAATGACCCAGCCATCTTAGTCCATGTATGTGAACTCTTCTGGCTAAGTCGATGTCCTTGTACAGGCCGTATAGTTCGGAATTGTACCTTCTCCTCCACTCACCGTCTATGCAGACGGGACCAAAGATCGCCCGAAGAACTTTTCTCTCGACCAAGGGCATCCTCCATACAGCATGATTGGGATGATTAGTGTCTTATAAAGAGTTACCTTAGTAGTTCGAGATAGGGCTTTGCTACTCAATTGCCGTTTTAGCCCATAGAAACAACGATTGGTTAGAGTAATTCTTCGTGTGATCTCCCTATTGATGTCACTTGCGGAGTTCACCATAGAGCCTAGGTAGACAAAATCCTTTACTACCTCAAAATTATATCTGTCTATTGTGGCGTTCTGTCCAAGACGCAGATGTTGAGTGTCCTTTTTTGTAGACAGCATAGTTTTTGATTTGCTTTCATTGACCGCTAGACCCATCTTTGCTGCCTCGATCTCAATACTTGTAAATGCCCCATTGACGGCCCGCTGAGTTCTTCCGATTATGTCAATGTCATCGGCATAAGCGAGTAGTTGTACAGACTTGTAAAAGATTGTACCTCCGGTGTTGGGTTGTGAGTTTCGTACAATTCTTTCAAGTACTATGTTAAAGAGATCGCATGATAGCGCGTCACCTTGTCTAAGACCTTTCCTGACATCGAATGGTTCGGTAATGTTCTTATCGACTTTGATGGAGCAGCGAGAGTTCTCCATCGTCATTCTGCACAAACGGACGAACTTGGCAGAGATGCCAAGACTAGACATGGCTCTGTATAACTCGTCTCTATACACGCTATCATAGGCAACTTTGAAATCGATGAAGAGGTGGTGCGTATCAATTTTATATTCATGGGTTTTTTCCAAGACCTGCCGTAGTGTGAATATTTGGTCAATGGTGGACTTTTCCGGCCTGAAACCGCACTGATAAGGACCTATCAGGTTGTTGACAATCGGTTTTCGGCGTTCACATAATACGGCAGACAGAATCTTATATGCGATGTTGAGGAGACTTATACCTCTGTAATTGGCGCAGTTTTGAGGGTCTCCTTTCTTCAGGATTGGGCAAACGATGCTGAGGTTCCATTCATCGGGCATACTTTCGTCCGACCAGATTTTACAGATGAGCTGATGCATGCTCCTTATCAACTCATCTCCTCCTGCCTTGAAAAGTTCGGCGGCAAGGTCGTCGGCTCCAGCAGCTTTGTTGGATTTGAGTTTAGATATCGCTATCCTCACTTCATTCTGATCGGGTTGACGGGAATCTTGACTGCCATCGTCACTGTTGAATGGCTCGTTCTACCTGACAGCGGAATATTGGTCATCATCGCCGTTTAACAGTCTGTAGAAGTGTTCCTTCCATATCCTCAGCACCGACTGTGATTCTACTACTATGTTGCCATTTTCGTCCCTGCAGGCTTCTGTTCTGGCTTTGAAACCTTGGCATGTTCTTTTTACCTTTTGGTAAAATTTTCGAACACCATTCCTGCAATAAAGTCTCTCAATCTCCTCGATCGAGAGCTTCTCATGCTCTTTTTCCTTCTTTCTGAGAAGTCGATGTTCTTCTTTTCGCCTGCGCACGTAGAGCTCGTAAGCAGCTCTAGTCCTTCTATACAGCGCCGCTTTGTACGACTCTTGTTTTGCTGCCTGTGCTTGCCGGCATTTCTCATCAAACCAGGGGTTTCGTTGTGGTGGCCGAGGGGAACCCAGTACATGAGAGGCGGCATCTCTGATGGCTTGTTGGCAACGCTGCCAATGGTTTTCCGCATTTGCTGCTGGCGGCATAGGACTTAGATTAAGATTAAGAGAAACTCGATCGGCAAAGGCTCCGGCGGTCTCTTGCGATTGTAGCCGCCTGACGTCAAATTTCCTCACAGTATTTCGTTGATTTCGCTCCGTTGTGGATATCCGCATCCGTACCTTGGCTACAACTAGGTAGTGATCCGAGTCCACGTTGACTCCTCGGAAAGTCCGGACACCCAGAGTACTGGAACAGTGCCTTGCGTCGATCGCAATGTGATCGATTTGGTTGACGATTTTTCGATCAAAGGAGAGCCATGTTCCTTTGTGAATGTCGAGACGTGGGAACCGCGTACTAGCTACGACAAAGTTTCGCCCCGCCGCAAAGTCAATTAGCCTGAGTCCGTTGCCGGATGTGATATCTTGCAGGCTGTGCTTTCCGACCACGGTACTAAAGACGTCCTCTCTTCCTAGCTTTGCGTTAAAATCACCTAGGATAATTTTAACGTCGTGGGAAGGGCATCGCTTATACGTCTTGTCCAAGAGCTGATAGAAGTCATCCTTTGTCGCGTCGTCCTTCTCCTCGTGAGGGGCGTGAATGTTCAAATTGTGTACTTAAGAAAATTGAATGTTTTATAGTGGATGTGTTGGCAAATGTTTTTAATCGTTGTGTGTTTGAGGGGGTCTTTCCTGAAGGTCTTAAATGTGCAGATGTGATTCCTTTACTCAAAAAAGGTTCCGCTGCGGAAATTGGAAACTATAGGCCCATCTCACTTCTTTCTGTTTTTAGAAAAAATTTTCGAAAAACTAATGAAAATTAGAATAATGAGTTTTTTAGATAAAACCAGCTTTTTCAATCCAGTTCAATTTGGTTTTCTCAAAGGCAAATCGTCCGAAGATGCGCTTTTACAGTTTTGCTCCCAAATAATGTCACACCACGATGGAAAGAAATGTACGACTGGTTTGTTTATTGACATTACCAAGGCATTCGACATGGTCAACCACAATTTCTTTTTGAGAAAACTGGAGAAAGCTGGATTTCGTGGATTCATGCTTCACTGGTTTAGGTCGTATCTTGAAAATAGGTCGCAAAGAGTGAAGATTGATGATATAAGGAGCGAAATAAGGTTCTTCAAGCTGGGAGTTCCTCAAGGCTCTGTGCTAGGCCCAGTTTTGTTTTTGGTCTATATCAATTCACTCTTTGCTCTTAATTTCAAGGGCTCACCAACAGCTTTCGCTGATGACGTTGGTTTCACTTATGGACCTAGTTTCTGACGTTAATTGGGACCTAAGCTTATTGAGACACTGGTTCGCTGAACATAATTTAGTAATAAGCTCAAAAACTAAGATAATATTTTTTAGCTTATCTTCCGCGTACAATTTGAAAGCAAATGTGTACTTCCATGCACCTGAGTGTCTTAGATTTAAACTGTCTAACTGCTATTGTTCGTCTGGTTTTTCCTCTCCCTCTTTTTGTTCTAGTCTAGCCTGTAGTGATAAATGCTTTCTAATATAGAGAGTAGACGAATTTAAATATTTGGGGCTTACCCTTGATTCTAGGATGAGTTTTGCGAATCACGCTGATACTTTGAAAAAGTATTTCCGATGCACCCTTCGACATTTTTACTATTTACGTAACGTTTGCTCTACCAAGCTTTTAAAAACAATTTATTATGGTATTTTCCATACCAAGTTACAATATGGCATTGCTTGTTGGGCGGGTGTGTATCGTAATAAAATACAACCACTGTTGATTTTGCAGAAATATGTCCTAAGAAAAATTTGTCGAAAATCTGGTAGACATTCTAGCTTTCCTTTGTTCTGTGCCCTGAAAATTCTTCCTGTTCGTCACTTGTATTGTTATAAGGTGTTAAAAATATTCTTTATGAAGTCTGGTAATCGTAATTTTCGTTTAATTTCTTCGTGGAAACCTTTCTAACATTTTATCTGTACCCAATTTCCGTACCACTGCATACCGTAATTTTTTTTCTGTTTTGTCTTTTAGACTATTTAATGAACTCCCTCAGTCTATCAGGACAATTACAATACCTGGAATGTTCTTAAAATACGTAAAAATGTGGCTCTTCAGCTTTGATTATGCTGCGTTAGAATCTTGTATTTCTAATGTTTTGGTCTGATCTTTGTTTTTAGTCTTTGTTTTCATTCTTTCCTTCCTTTATAATTTTTTTATAATTAATTTTCTTTTTTATTGAAATATTTTTGTATGTTTATAGTTAATTTTTTATTTTGTTCTTAATTTATAATTCTTAAAGGGTCACCCCACCCATACATTTTACTTTGCATTGTTTTAGCCAATTGATTATGGCATTCAACTCTATTTTTTACTTTTTAAATACTGAATGCTCAACCTTTCTTATATTTTGTTTCTAAGAACTTGAATTGTTTTATTTGGATGTTTCATGAATTTATAAGAAATAAATACATTCTATTCTATTCTATTCTATGTATATTATGCTTATATTGGCAAATGTATCCTTGATACGGATAGTCATAAGGCGCTCGTTCACATGCCGGAAACTCAAGACTTCTTGCCTAAATCTGCCTGCAATAACAAATCCGCACCCGAATAGACGCTGTCCTTGTTGTCTGTAATCGCCGTAGTAGATGTCGCAGTTTTTCATACTCCATTTGCCCGGCCCATCCCATCGCACTTCTTGGATGGCGGTAATGTCTGCTTTGAGACACTCTAGGGCCTCCGCAAGTTGTTCGGCTGCACGTGGTTTGTAGAGGGACCTAACATTCCATGTGCAGACATGAAGATTGTTGTCCGTTTTACGTTTGCTTGGGTCGTCAACAGTAGAATCATTCGTATCATTCGTATCATTCTGAGTTTAGCCGCCAAAGAGGAAAGACGAAAAAATGTCGAGTTGTTTAGTTTGCAAAGTGAAAATTGTCAGGGACTCAAGTAAAATAAAATGCAATGAGTGCAGCAACTTATTGCATGCAGAGTGCGCGAAATTGAAACCAGCCGATATTGAATACCTCATAAAAAATAAAAAAGTGTGGAATTGTTCTGTGTGCACTCTTAAAAGGCGCAATGATACGGGGAGATTATCTTTGTCATCGACAACGTCATATGAAGGCGACACCACCAACATCACTCTCAAAGAAGTCTATGACCAAATCATTGAGCTAAGAAAAACACTCTCTTCCACCGAGATTACGCTTAATGCAATGAACAGCCGTCTCACTGCACTGGAGGAGTCGGCAAAAATTACGAATGCAATCAAAAAGGAGAACGAAAATCTGAAAATACAGCTAGACGAATGCAAAGAACGTCTCAGCAGCGCAGACTGGTTGATTCATGCCAACTATTTGGAGATCCGCAACGTACCGGCAATCGACAGTGAATGCGTCATCGACACAGCTGTAAACATTATTAACACTGGGTTGGGACTGCAAGTAAACAAAGAAGACATTGACCTCTGCTACAGAAAAAAACTGCGAGTGAACGGCAAGCTTTCTGATTCTGATGTGTTGGTACTGAAAACGCTGCGAACATGTACTAAGGAGAAAATTCTCACTACGATGTATGCTAATAGGAAACCGATAAAAGCTAATTTCATCACGCCTTCTGCTAAGGGGAATATTTATATAAACGACTGGTTACCTGGCGAGTTGAAATATCTTCTTAAGGAAGCTAAAACAGCAAAGAAGCAGTTCAAATATGAGTTTCTCTGGGTGCGCCGTAGAAGAATTATGATGAGACGATCAAATGGAACTGAGATCAAATATATAAGGAGTCTAGAAGATCTTAGACAATTATAGTAAATCTAAATCCAAATCCTATCTTAAAAATTAATATGTTACGTAACTTTAATGACCTCTATGATCCAATTTGTGTGAATGACTGTAATGAAACTTATGTTGGTACGAGATTTTGTAGTTCAAACTTAGACTTAACAATTGTGCATCAAAATATAAGAAGTATGAGAATGAATTTCGATAACTTTTGTGCTCACTTACATAATTGCTTTGCTACATTGCCTCAAATTATTGTCTTAACGGAAATCTGGGTTTTTGATAACGAAGTCTGTAATTTTTCTATTCCCGGCTATTGTGTGTATCCAAATTGTAACGAAACTTATCCATCGGGTGGCACGGTTGTGTTTGTTAAAAGTGATCTTGAAGTAGAAGATACATTCACTCCAGATATTGAAAGTGCAGATTGTGTAGTTTTAAAATTAAAACTGAGTAAGAATTTATTTGTGACTTTTGTTTGTGTTTATCGACTGCAGTTTGTGCATAGTAGTATTTTTCTTAATCAGCTCGAAGGTTTATTGTGCTCTATTAACTGCGGGAATGTTTGCTTAGTGGGGGACATAAATATCAACATACTTAATCTTCCAAGGGATTCTGATGACTATATGCTTTTGTTATCCTCACTAGGTTTTCATTCGCTTATAAATCTTCCTACAAGAATAAGTGATAAAACAAAGTCATGCATTGACCACCTCTTTCTCAAGTCCAGAGATTTTACCAATGTCTATCCGTATATTTTGGAACTAGGTATAACTGACCATTATTCAATCGGCGTTGCTTTTAAGAATGCTTTAAGAAAAGTTCCGCTGTTAATAATTCGGACCAATCTTCTAGTACTTGTGAAAAAGAAACTTTTCAAATTAAATTTTCTAAACTAATTCGGTGTCTGTCTATAGAAAGATGGGATTCTGTGCTTAGTTCCGAATGTCCTGATAGTGCTTTTTCAATTTTTTTAGAAAAACTTAAAGGATATATAAGCGACTGCAAAAGTGCTAAGCAAAGGAATAAATTTAATAAAATTAAACCTTGGATTAATGATGGAATTTGCGCAAAAATAGAAGAAAAAAATAAATTCTATGCAAAAAATAAGAGCAGAATGAACCAGCCTTTAGTTAAACAGATGTATAGAGAGCTACAAACTAATGTGCGGGATCTTATAGATAGACAGAAAATTGAATACTATAGCAAAAAAATTGCAGAAAGTCGGTATAATCCTAAAGAGCAATGGCGTATTGTTAATAACATATTAGGCAAAGACAAAAAAGACCCAAATTTAAAGTTTCTTAAACTAGGCAATCAAATCGTCAGTAGTAATGAGGACTTAGGTAACGGAATGAACACTTTCTTTAAAAATGTCGCTGAAAAATGTAAGCCAGATGTATGTGTTCAATTAAATGAGAGTAATGGGAGATTTTTACTTGATAATACGAGTTCACTTTCTTTTTATTTTGGGCCCATTAGTAATTCAGAACTTATCGATATTATTAACAGCTTGAAAGCTAAGAACTCATGTGGAATAGACGGCATTAGTAACGTTATCATCAAGAAGATAGGAAAGTTAATAGTAAATCCCTTGAGGCACATTGTTAACCAAAGCTTTCAATGCGGAATATTTCCTGATTGCCTTAAAACCTCGTTAATTATTCCGATTTTTAAAAAAGGTGATCCAAGTGACCCAAATAACTATAGGCCGATATGCTTGCTATCGGTCTTCTCAAAGATTTTTGAAAAGGTAATAGTTAGCAAAATGCTTAGCTTTTTTGAAAAGACTCGATTTTTTAATAACTTGCAATTTGGTTTTATGAAAGGTAAGTGCACTGAAGATGCAATTGTGGCCTTTTTAAAGAGAATTTATAGTGCTCTAGATAATAATCAAAAAACAGTTGCACTATTTCTTGATTTAACAAAAGCCTTTGATTTAGTTAATCAGGACTTATTAATTCAGAAACTCAATAACGCTGGTTTTAGAGGCAATATATCCGAATGGTTTAAGTCCTACTTGCTTAATCGAAAACAGTGCGTTAGGGTAAATGAATTTGTAAGCAAGGAAGAAGTCTGTCCAAATACTGGTGTCCCACAGGGGTCAGTTCTAGGACCAATCCTTTTCCT
Organism: Brachypalpus laphriformis; assembly: GCA_945910035.1. Lineage (NCBI taxonomy): Eukaryota > Metazoa > Arthropoda > Insecta > Diptera > Syrphidae > Brachypalpus > Brachypalpus laphriformis. The sequence goes on along the minus strand of OX246754.1, from coordinate 68,829,915 downwards.
TGTTTACATTAATTCCATATTCAACCTACCTGTCAACGGCCATTTAATTGGTTATGCAGATGATTTAGCACTTTCATATGCAGAAAATTCTTTTATTACTATTCGAGACCAAATTAATTATGATCTACATTTGCTAAGTAACTGGCTTAATTACCATCAACTTATACTTAGCACAAAGTCTAAGGCTATGTGTTTTTCCTTGTCCAACCCTAATATAGTAATGGAAGGCATTACATCTCATCATCTTAGTTGTAATAAGCTGCACTGCACAAACAAATGCTTTTCTTTTGAGTTCGTGAAGCAGTTTAAGTACCTAGGAGTTATTATAGATAACAAATTAAACTGGAAGTCACACATAATGTCCCTAAAAAAAATTCTATACATATCTTTAAACAAAATGTATCACTTGCGCAAGCTTGTTCCTCATGGTTTACTCTCAGCTATCTACTACGCATTGGTCCAATCACGGCTTGAGTATGGTCTTGCTTGTTGGGGCTGTGCCTATATAAGTAACCTGAGTCCTATTATTACAGCTCAGAAAAAAATAATTCGGTTATTACTATGTAAAAACAGATTTGAGCCCTCATTGCCCCTATTTCAATCAGCGAAAATACTACCACTTCGTTACCTCTTTATCTACAAAGCGCTTAAAGTATTTTTTGTTAGAAGTGGTAATATTCACTTTAGACGAAATGGAGTATATTCCTTGAGAAATGGGTCTACAGTTGATGTTCCTAGGGTTAATAAAGAGCACAATCGACGTTTTCTGACTTCTATAGCACCTTACATTTTTAACAAACTGCCGTCAGATATATCCACTTTAGTGACACATGGAAACCAATTCTTAAACAAACTTAAAGTTTGGTTGCTTTCAAGATCTGAGGTTGAGACTCTACTTCAAGTTATATCTTAACGTACTATTTATTTATGTTTAATTCACATTTTACGATTGTTCTTCTCTTGGTATATTCATCTTTGTTTTCCAAAAAAAAAATTATTTGCATGATAAAAATGATATTTGCATCTCGCTGTACATCGCGTTCTCCTTTCTCGTCTTCCCTTTTCGGCTTTAATCCTATCGTTCTTAATATTATTATTAGTCATACACTTGGTACTGGTTGTATTATACCACAAAGTGTATTATTTCCATATTTCGTGATTATTATACCCAGAATTCGTCTATATTATTATATATGTATCTATTATCATAATGTATTACATTTAAATTCTTTTATTATATCTTTAATGAATTGTTATATTGAAATGGAAATAAAAAAATCTTGAATCTTGAATCTTGAATCTATCCGAGGCTGCTGGTTGCTTCGTAGCCGAAAGGTTTTTACGTGGTAGGGAAGTTAACCCGACGGCACAACCCCCAACCTGGAGGACCGCCCTCCCTAGTAGTGCATTTATATTTACCGCAGTAGGATTACGTACCGTAGTACCGCTAAGGCTACCGCTACCGAGTACCGCTCTGGTGTGTGCCTAGCTTAAGTCACAAAATAAACTACATTTTATTTTATTTACAAATCGTATTTACTTTTGACTTTCAAAATACTATAAATTTCTTATGTCACTGCGGCTTTTTAGTAGTTATTTTAATTGTTTTTCTAAATTCACGTTCCGAAAAGAATATATTGCAAATACCAACTTTAAACTGGCAGCAAAAAAGATGTCAATTCAAATGTGGCAGTGGAACTTTTTTTTTTTTTACAAAGAAAGACGATGACAGTAGCGAAGAAAAGAATAACATAGAAAGTCGTGTTGCCATATGGCAATAGTGGGCACCAAAGGGTTAATATACCCTATGGATAGGGTGTAAATAGAGCATCAAACGTCATATTCTGTTGTACAGTCAAGACCATGTGACCATACGATATCGATACAACAGTCGGTTGTGTGGATACATACGATACAATTATCGTATACAACAGCAAAGCTGTCAAACCGACGGTACAACAGTCGTTTAGTTTATTTCCCACTTTATACCCTAAAGAAGCTGTTTGTACCCTCTCCGGAGTTGTTCTGGGGTGTCATGCATATTCTGATTTTAAATACATATGCATACATATGTACCTATGTATACAAAGTTATTGAGAAACTCAATTATCGTTGTAGCCAAGTACAATCCAAATTACAAAGAAAACATTTGAGTTTATCTCTGCATCCAAAAAGAGCTGTCTCGCCGGTTTATTTTTGACAAAGCAATTGAAATTAACATAAAATTAAAATAAGTGAATCCATTACCAAGGAAGAGTCAATATCGTTTGTAGAATCTAATAATTTCCACTTCAGATCAGGTTAATTGAATTTATCCAACGCAATCCAAGTGGAAAACTCTTTGTCTCCGTTTAAACGGATTTTCTAAATTTTGCTCCCAGGAATATACACATACAAATCTATTTTCCCATGAATCACAGTTCGCATCTATAGAAATTCATTCTATTTAAGAAATATTTCTTCAGGTCCATTCATTTTACAATCGCAATCCTATAAATTCCAACGACAATCATAGTTTGCGAATGGGATTGCGAACGTAAATGAAATCGCCTTCTGTGCTCTTCCCCGAGGACATTTCTTCGTTCTGGTGGAAAATTCCAGGAAGAACAAAATAAATGGATCCTCACTTTGTTTGCTGTGATGAAATTCAAAATATTTCAAAGGTAATTAGAAAAAGAAATGTCGTCGTTGGATGTTAATCACGACGACAACAACGACAGCGACGATGTTGGAAGATGTATCTCCTCCGGTGTTTGATGGGATAAGTCGTGTTCTTTTTAGCGCGTGAGAATTTCCAAATCACCTTCTTGATTCGTTTTTCTCATCCCGTGTACAAGGTACAATCCCTTAAAGGCATCTTTTCAGATAAGAATAAAAGTCGCTAGGAAAAGTTTTTCTTTCTCTCCTCATTTTCATCTGATGGATTGTTGACTTTAGGAATGTTGCGTTGTATACGCCCAACAGTAACAGATCACAGTATTATTTTAATGAAGTGCTGTAAGATAAGTAGAAAAAGTCCTGCCAAATGCATTTAAATGAAAAGTTACTTTTTTTGAATTATTACCAAGTGATGAGTTTCACAATTGGACTTGAATTTAAATTGACAAAGTGTGGGGAAAATTAGTTCCATTCCCAGGATCTGATTGTATTTGAGTGGAAAAATTATGCAAATAAAGAGAAGAAAATTTATTCGGGGAAAAAGTTAAATTTGAATATGTTGGCCCTTATTTGTGGGAATGTTCGTAACATTCAATCTCAATAAATTTATTTGCATTCTTTCCAACTAATTTTTATTCATTCTTATACATAATGTGGAAATTGTAAAGGAAGAGGAAACATGGCAAAAAACCTTTCCTGTCCTCTAATTTCGAAAAAATTAGTCACTGGAGTAGGAGTTTAATGATTTGATTATTATATTATTATTGTTTATTAAAACAAAGTAATTTATTTATTTATATTTATTTATTTATACAAGTCTCAGATTAACAGATTACGAAATAATGATACTTAAGTAAAGACTAAAAAAGAAATGATTAGAAATGTTAGTTAACTACAAAGAAAAGATATAAGATAGTATAAATGAAATAGGTAACAAATAGGAACTTAATTATTAAACAAGCTCAAAACAATATCGCAAATTCATCTTCTTCTTCTTCCTTTTATCAGCGAGGCTATGATCCGAAAACAAGGGATCACAACCCTCCCACTTCACTGCATTTCTACTGATCCGCCTGTGGGGTTCGCCTATTCATTCAATTTAATTCGGCGCAAATTCATAGTCAGATAAAACCCATTTTGAAATTTTTTAATCACCTAGTTATGTTAAAATCGGTTTCCTTCTATTCATAGTTGTCATAAAGTCCATATTAAACCTAGAAAGCGATTTTAAATTTAAAATGAGTCGAACGTCATTTTAAGTAAATAAAATCCGCTTTTTTCAGTATTCATTAATTAAGGAAGTTATTAAAATGTTTCCGAAGGATCATGATTTTAAAATTTTCGAAGATTTGAAATTATAAACAAAGTCAAAAAATCCGATAGCACCCATTTGAGGAGTTAGATGAGGAAGAAGTTTATTCGTGTTATAGGTTCGACAAAAGAAACCTGAAACGAATCGCGGGCTACCAATTCCAATATACATATATACAAGTGCTAGTAACCTTGGAGTCGGTGCGGGTGTGTTTTCCGAATCCCTAAACGTCTCTAAATCATATAGGCTTCCGGATTCTGCGTTCCATGCAGAATTACTCGATGTCCGGGAAACTTGTCGTCAGATCAAAACACACACCGATATAACGCCAAGGCAAAAGATCGCTATTTTTATTGATAGCCAAACAGCCACCAAAGCCATTGCATCGTTAACTAGATTAGATTAGATTAAAAGATTTTATTTATTCATATAATATTTTCTAATACAGTACAAAATCAAAATTTAGCATGGCTTTGCCGTCTGCCTGGTTGATTTATTAATATTCACAAGTAAAAATAAAATAGTAATTTTAACTTCTATAGTAAACTACACAAAATAAAAGGAATAGTTTGTTAAAAGCTTTCATTTATAATTTGCTGTCGATACGTTAGAGCAATTCTGCAATACCGGTAAAGCGTGCTTACATCCGCTTCATTAAGGAGGGAAACCACTTACATCTCCGTCAAGACGTCATATCCAAATACATGCCTTCTTGTTTCTCGTAGAATTGGGCATCTTCCCATAAAATGGAATACATTATCTCTCTCCACTAAGTTACACATGTTGCATAAAATAGGCAAGTTCTCCCTGTGGGGAACGTAGTTCAGGTTCAGGAGTTCACCACGCAATCTCAGTATCGTCGTTATTTCTTCTATCTTGTAATTATCATGGAAATAATTGTTACTCTGCAAGTTGTGGTTGAGCTTACTGTAGATTGCTCTATGTACTGATCCAGTTGCCTCTTCAGCATATCTCGCTCTAGCCTGCTCGTCTAACTTTATAATGAGCTGGTACAATTTGGTGTCCCAGTTTTGCATGTTGTCCTCTCTCAGTTCGATCCCACATCCATCAGCCAGATCCAGCCATTCCCTGTACCAACCAGTTTTTGTTTGCACAGCATTTAGAACTACTTTTCTTGGGAGACGGTGGGCTGGCATATTAAGAGCTTTTAGTATATAATCTACCTGTAGCTTGAATATCCTAATAAATAAAGGCGATAAGCCTGTTTCGAGCATAAGCATGTAGTTAGGTGTATTCGGTGGAAGGCGGAATATTCTTTTCACAAAAAATCTTAGTAGCTTCTCCACCGTTTCGTACTGCCTTCCGGCCTATACTTGCGCCGCATATAACAGGGTGGGCTCGGACACCGCTTCAAAAACCCTGAATTTGCTGTTATGATTAATATATTTGCTGTTGAAATAATTTTTCCAAGCTACATTGATGGCCGTTTTAGATTTTATTAATTTTTCCTTGAGATGCCGTTTCATGCTCATATTTTTAGTTATCTAAACCCCGAGATACTTGTACTCCTTAACAATTTCAATTGCTCCCTCATCGAAGTGCCATTTTTCGTTGGAACAATTTCGGCCACCACCTTCCTTGAAAATCATAATTTTGGACTTGTTAAGGTTGACCACTAGCTTCCATAATATGGTGTACTCATGCAAACGATTGATCATGAGCTGTAAGGAATCCGGGGAGTATGCCAACAGAACAACATCGCAACCCGCATATTCCACACCTCCTGGTAAACAGTCAGTCAGGTCATGAATGAACAGAGCAAATAAATTTGGGCTCAGCGCACATCCCTGTCTTACTCCTGCGTGCGTTTGGAACCATGCCGATAGAACATCTCCATCTCAAACCGCAGCTTTAGTATCAGCATATAGATTTCCTATTAGCCTTCCAAATTTCAGCGACATTCCCAAAGAGTAGAGCTTATATAATAGGGCAGTTCTGTCCACCGAGTCGAAGGCTGCCTTAAAATCAGTAAAGAAGGCGTAGAGCTTCTTGTCTTACGAAAGAAATGACTTTGCAATGCTGCTTAATAAAAATATATGGTCGATTGTAGAGTACCCTGATCTGAAACCCACCTGGAACTCATTCAGTAGGTTATTGGCTTCTATCCAAGCATTTAATTGTTTTTGAAGTATCGCCGTAAACATTTTGTAGGATGCATTCAGAAAGGAAATACCCCGATAATTCCCTGGATCCAATGTACAGCCCTTTTTGTGGATATGGAAAATTAAGCCTCCTTTAATCGCTGCGGGACACATCCGAACTCCAAAATATTATTAAACAAGCCGGTCAGTCTACCGTGAAGCTCATTGGCGTCATACTTGTAAAACTCGGAAGGGATCCCATCCGAGCCTGCTGCTTTGCCATCCTTCAGATTACACAGTGCTTCTGTAACCTCAGCATGTGGACAATCCGATAGCCCAGAATGTCATTCGCGAAGCCAGATGTAGCATATTGAAAGCTTTCACTGTACGCAACCGGGTTCAGTACACTTTCGAAGTGCTCTCGGAGAATGTTAGAGCTCAGCTCCCTAGCAATAGTGTACCTTCTGCCATTGACATTTCTTATCCGCTTCCAAAAGTCAGCTGTATTCCTACAATGCGCCAATTTACGTGCATATAGCTGGCAGTGTTTTCTCCTCTTCTGCGTATACAGGGTCTTGTACTTAATGTTGACTTCGATATAAGAGTCACGGATCACACTCTTATTACAGATTCTAAATAATTTAAGCCAGGCGAATGAAATCTGTCTGGCTCTTTCGCACTCATCATCAAACCATGGTTTTACATATGTCTTGCGTCTTCTGCTTGTTGCTTCTAATGGAACATGGGTAAGAGTTTTTAATACTATCTTCTATTCCTTTAAGATTCAATTCCTGCTGGGCTATAAGGTTTTCATCTAAAAGCCTCATATACATGGGTTCCTTCGCAAAACTCCACACCAGCTTGGGGGCTAACTTCATATCTCTGGTTCTCTCCATCTGGGTGCTAGTATATTCAAAGGTACCAGTTTAACCTCTAAGTCCGTAACGCGCAAATTTTAATCACCTCCTAATAAGCAATAGTCAATAACCGTCGTTCCCTGCTTTCCCATAAATGTGAAGTTGCCGATTTTGTCGCTCACACTGGTACCATTTAGCAGATAGGATTGTAGTATGCAGTATTGTGTTTTCTCGAACTCCAAGCTTACATACGCCAACTCCTCCAACACTTTAAACTCACAGTGAACCTCACCAAGATCCTTCTTGAAGTCAAAGTAGCACCCTCCACTCGCCCTTCCCCTTCCGTACATTCTCGTTGCGGAAATTCATTTAAATTCATAGTTCATAAAACTGCATTCATAACTTTTAAAATTCATTTCTTCTACATGAGTTTCGAAAAAAAGATGATTTCAAACTGATTGATAAAATTATAAAAATCTGCAAACAAATCCTTATTTTTTAAACCTGCTACGTTATATGACAATATTTTATATTTTTCAATTTCTTTCTTAATACGATTTTCATTATTTCTTCTATTTTTAACGCAATTTTTACAGAAAACAGGACAGACGGCATAACAATTAAATACTAGACTGTGGCACAAAATTTGAAGAATTGCTGCTTGTATTTCCAGCCACTGTTTTTCCACTCTCAGCAATTGATCTTCTTTCAGATATCATTGCAGAACTGTCATCGATCACCTGCTGGAGAATTGACATTCCACACTCGCCGTCACACCCTTCACATCGCGGACTGTTGTTGTTGTCGAAGTAAAATGTCTTGTCACCGATTTTCAGTTTTTGTTCGCGCACTTCAGCATGAATGTTTTTATTCCTCTTTGAAATATCAGCTTTTATATTAAACATTCGTTTTCTCCTATCCCGTGATGCTTCCGTGTAATCTCTGTGTATAGTCACCCTAGTGCCGTGAAGTTTATATGTTTTGTTTAGAACCCGCCCGACGTCTTACTTCTTGTGCAATTTTAAGATGACGTTTGCAATGTTTTTTTTAGTCCTCATGGCCCGTGTATCCGTAATTAGCGATGTATCTTCGCTCCCTAAAAGTTGTAGACATAATTCCCTCGCTTTCACTTCAGGGTTCACACCAGTCTGATCAGGCATATGGACCACAACGTTGTTTTCAAACGCCTTCCTCTCTAAAAGTTCCACTTTGCGTTCCAAAGAAGAGTAGCAAGTTTCCACATGCTGCAATTTATTCCTCAGGATAGAGTTTTCCCTTTCTAAGGCTTGTATTTTGACGGTTACTCCTTCCACATCTGCTGTTGTAGCCATATTTTTAAGCTTTTCGTCGAGTAAAGCTGCCACCGAGCCCTCTATAAGTGCTTTTAGGTCGTGGACTCACATGTTACCTACTGCATTATGGTTTGGAATGGCGGGGGCGGAGCTGGGCCTCTCCTGCGGCGACGTTTCAATTAGTCGCCGTTTGTTTATCTGGGAATTATTGTTGCCGTTTTTTTGCGGGGTTCTTTGCACTCCACCAACCATTGTAATCAAAGCACTTTGCAAATTTTTAAACTACTTTATGAGTGTGTCGACTCACTTAATAATTTTATATCTGGATGAAGGCTGTATGCAAATTCTGCACTTCTACTACTTTTTTGCGAAAATTAAGCGTTAAGGACTTGAAGAATTAATTAAACTTTGGCGAAAGATTTTACTTGTGATCCACTCACGAGCTGTCAATCAATATCCCAATCGGTTACTACATCCTCCAAGTTGGATGTTTTTGCTTGAAATCCAAAATGAGCTAGCTTCGCTAGATAGCCAACTGAAGGTAAGCCTGATTTGAGTTCCAGAGCACAGTAACGTTTATGGAAACGAGCTTGCTGATGAACTGGCTAGGCAAGGCTCAGCCCTCCGCAGCTCTCTTGCGGAATCAGTTCAGATTCCGCTTGGAGTAATCAAAGCAGAAATATCCTCAAAATTCCTTGCCCAAGCCAACCTCAGATGGACTAGGCCAGTGTTTCCCAAAGTGTGGTACGTGTACCCCCTGGCGAACCGGAAGCGTTTGATGGGGGTACGCGCTGCACCGAGCTTTGTTGCGCCTAGTGCAACAAGTAGCTTCCTTTTTTTCGATTACAAACATGGAAAAAAAAAAATACGTAACTTGTTAGTACTGCACTGTTGTTCCGTTCACCCCCGCACTTCATGGCCCAGACAATAGTGTCAAACAAGGAACTCCAGTACATATTGAACTCTTACAGCGCGCGTGTGCATTTTTGGCTTTCTTTCGATTTTTCTAACAGGAAAGGCTTGTTATGTGCTTTAGTAGGGCCCACTGATTTTAGAAATTCATACTTAATATAATTTGTATCACTAACATTCAAGATTATGGATCGTTGGTTGAAATCTGGATCTTTAAACAGAAAGAAAACAGTGATTATAGTAACAATTAACAAACAGAAAATAATAAAATTAACGATGGTGAAGCACCTGAAAGAGCCTGTTAAGAAAAAAGCAAGGAAAACTCGCAAGTACGACAAAGAATATCTTAAATTCGGAATCTCATGCCTCTTCCAACTTCATATCTAAATGAAGTTGCTTTTTCAGCGTTTGTAGACATTAAGTCAAAAATAGGAGCAGGCTTTTGGATGTGGAACCTCATCTCAGATTAAAATTAACAACCAGGGAGCCAAATTATTATGATCTGATGTCGCAACATAAACAATTTCATCCTTCTCATTATTAAAATGAATGTTATTTATAATATTACTTTTATTTATTATGTTCATATTTTATTATAAATTAATTCTATTTTTCGTTTATTATTATTTTGTGTATGTACAAAAAAGAGAAAAAAATGAATATATTTTGTTTGTTATTAAAGTACATGAATTTTTTTTTTTTTACGAGGGGTACTCAGTGTTACGAAAAATTGGGAACCACTGGACTAGGCTAACAAACTGTGTCATATCCAGAAAGATATGGCCAAATTACAATAAAGCAAAAACACCGACTTCTTAAACCGAACGCGTAGGGACATCGACAGGCAACCATCACGGGTCACTGGCATATAGGGAACCATGCAATCAAACTAGGTATCTCACACAACACACACTGTCGCAGTTGCAATGCCGTAACTGAGGAAGAAACTTTTACACACTTTTCATGTGCTTGTCCGGCACTAGCTAGGGCCAGACAACAAGCATTAGGAAAACCGTTTTTCGATTCCCTTGAGGAAGTCTTAGAGAGAAACCTTAAAGATTTAATAATCTTTTTAAACTCCACAGGCTGGATCTAGAGACTCCCCACCAACATACCTTTACATCCAGGTACACGAGTTTTGTGGTATCAAAACGGCACCTACTGCTAATTGGGTTCCTCTCTTTTCTTAGAAGAACCACCATACCTAACTACCTACCCTACCTAGTAACTTTACACTTTTATTGGTAAGATATACAGGGTGTCCCAGTTAAGCAATATAATTCTTTAAGAGGAGATATATCTCAAAATAATGAATATTTGTTGTTACATTTTTTCACTTAAAATGCATTTCTCTCAAAATTTTTACTTAATATTTTTTTTTTTATTGTAAATTTTTATCCCTAAAAAATTTCCTTAAAATTATGTTAAGCAACTTTTTTATGTACGATCAACAGAAGTTGTAGTAAAGGCCATTTTTTGTCAGACAAAAATGGTCAAAGAAAATTAAGTGAGAATAATCAACTAACGTACCTATGAGCAATGCAGTTAACAGTTAATTGTCGAATAGAAAAAAAAAAAGTAACAAAGAATTATCACAGATTTGCAAATGTACCGTAATTTTGTTTCAACTGATTTACAATCGACATTTTGCTCTGTAAGGTAACACCCGATCCCCACAAAATGTATTCAAAACGTGAATACGCGGAAATTGTGTTTGTATACGGGTTCTGCAATGGAAACGCTTCATTGGCAAGATTGGAGTACCAACGATGATACCCAAATCGTAGAACACCATGTAGTCGGATGTTCGCTGATGCGTATCAGCGCCTTCTTGTTACTGGGTCAGCTGCACCAAATAAAAGGGAACGACATTCAGACGCAGCGGCGCGGCAGAAGTTGAGAGTGGGATTTTGCGTGCTGTGGAAGCTCAGCCTTCAGTCAGCGTCCGCAGACTAGCTGTGCAGTTGGAACTTCCCAGAACTAGGATTTACAGAACTCTACAGAGTAATAGATTACACCCTTTCCATTTAACACCGGTACAGGATTTACTACCAGGAGATGCGCAAAGAGTGGAATTTTTCAAATGGCTACTGCGCAAACAAGCAGAAAACGGGCACTTCCTAAATAACATTCTGTGGACTGACGAAGCGCAATTCACAAGAGATGGGGTAACAAACCACCATAATTTGCACCATTGGTCAGACTCCAATCCTCATTTAATACGCACATCATTCTTTCAAAGGTAAGAATTTAATAATTGTGAACAACTTCTTCAAAATGTGTTGCTTATTTTAAAGGAGGTTTAGCGTAAATGTTTGGGCTGGATTAATAGGAAACACTTTAATAGGCCCGCACGTTCTTCCACGACGAGTTAATTCCCATTACTACCTGGAATTTCTTGGAGAATGATTACCGGAGCTCCTTAAAGATGTTCCTCTTGTTCAGAGAAGGGCGATGTTCTTTCAACAAGATGGAGCACCTTGTCACAGTAGCAGCGGAGTAACTTCGTTCCTCAACCATACTTTTAACGAACAGTGGATTGGTCGATTTGGCCCCAACACTTGGCTACCCAGATCTCCTGATCTACCACCCATGGATTTTTTCTTCTGGGGTGCTATGAAAGAAAAAGTTTATTTTAGAGAAATGTCGAGTCTTGAAGAGATCAAAGAAAAAATGAGTGCCGTTTCAGAAGAGATGAGAAGAAGTTTGCTGCTCGTTAATCTGCCATCCAAAATGCTTAAACGCGCCCGAAAGTGTATTCAAATGGAAGGAAGGCACTTCGAACAATTGCTATAAACATTCCATAAACTGTTTTGTTTTAAGACTAATTCAGTAGGTACCTATACTACTTTTTGACCATTTTTGTCTAACAAAAATGGCTTTTACTACAACTTCTTTTGATCGTACGTAAAAGAGTTACTTTTTTTAAGGACATTTTTTAGGGATAAGTACTTTATAAAAAAAAAGAAAAATATTAAGTAAAAATGTTGAGAGAAATGCATTTTAAATGAAAAAATGGAACAACATATTTTCATTATTTTGAGTTTAAGGAGCCATAACTTTTTGTAGCTGCACAGCTGTACCCAATGTGTTTGAAACTTGTATGCGCTACTAAATTGTCTTTCCAAAATATATAAAACTATTTTTGTACCTTATGCATCTCTACACCTGTACGGTCCACCTAGGTATGATGGGCTTGATTGAAACGGTCACCCCAGTAGTCAACACCCTGCATAGCAGTACTTAGAGTTCGATTGAATCATTCACTCTTTTACGCGTATGCATCTCTACACCTACACAGTTTACTCAGACTTCCCAATACAACTCACAAAACAGTACTGGGGGTTCGATTGAATCAGTCACCCCTAATACTTGTTTTTTCACTATACCTTCCCGGTACACACCGACTTAGGGTCGATTGAGTCAGTCACCCGCATAGTTATTCTCACCCAAAACCCTCCTGAGAAATATGAAGGTTCCCCCGGTAACCGGGATTCTCCGGTCCCAACTCTACGTGGTATCACAATGGACCCAAGTGGTCTAAGTGTGTCTTGACCCTGTCAGGGCAGCCACCTTACCTAACTTAACCTAACCTATTTTTGTACCTCTAATAGTTTAGAAGTTATAGCGTTTAAAGTGGTTACACCTTCAAATAAGAGGTCACCCACTTTGATGGGCTATAACTTAAAATGTGGTGAGAATAGACACCCCCTGCCATACAATTTTTTGATCGGCGGAACTTCAGGTATCTCCTCTTAAAGAATTATACTGCTTAACTGGGACACCCATTGACATATTCTGGAGCCCTACATTGAATGTCGTAACCAACTGTTTCAGCGTTATAGGTTCGACCTTCCCGAGAGAAGATTATATAAAAAATACTTGAAAACAAAACATATTTTGATTTTGGCATAAGTATACTTATACTGTTATGCCTTGTGACCACAGAAATTACCTTAGTTTCTTTTTTTGAATCCATTTTTTATTTCGAATTATTTTTGTATGTGAATCTACTCAATTTCTGTCAGATTATGTTGGAGTTTATGTTTGTTTGATCAAAAAACATTTAAAATACGTTCTAAAGTAGGAACTCGTTAGATGATGGGAAAAACGTGTATATAAATAACAAAACTTAAAATATGGTTTTCAATTTAAAACCGGTTTTAAATGGAATCGGTTTTATACCCTAATCAAAGGCTGACTATGAATTTCCGCCAATGTTTTTAAAGCACTCTCTTGAAATACTAAAATTAACGTAATTACATATTTCGTCAAAGGATTAAAAAGCTCTAGAAATTGGCTGATTCTGGCCATAGTTTGTATTCTTAACGGCCGTTCCGGAGCTTAAATTGGTAACATACGAGTAGATAAAAGAACAGGACTAGCGATCTGGCTACCAATTAGGGTAATGCAAACAAATTTACACCATACATGCAAACTAGAAAAAATAGTCGCTGACTTAAAACAAATGGCTTAAGAGCGATAGATGCAGCAATTGAGCTTAAATGGAAAAGCAAAGAACCGCTAAACATGTTTATATTAACATGCAGTGTTGAGGAGGAGATTGAAAAAATATATCAATTAAAAAGTATTCTCGGCTGAGTGGTTGAAATACAATCTATAAAAAATCGCAGCTTATACCTCAGTGCAAACAATGTCAGGCTTATGGTCACACGCAAAAATATTGCAACAGAACACCTAGATGTGTAAAATGTGCAGGTAAGCATCTAGCAAGTGAATGCATTAAACCGAAACCAACCCAACCTAACCAAGTGGGAGCCGCAGCGTAAGTAGTTAGTGTGTCGGATCTCTGCGCATGAGGTTCCAAGTTCGAATCTCAGAAAACACCAAAAAGTTTTTCACCGTCCTACCTCTCGCAAGCGTCTGACAAACATCCGAGAGTATTGTTGTCACGAAAAAGCTTCTCAAATCGCCGTTCGGATTCGACACTAAACTGTAGGTCCCTTCCATTCGCGTTAAAAATATAACGCACACAACATGAGTGGTTGCGAGAAGCTAGGCCCTGGCAATTAAAGAGCTGTTGCGCCAAATATTTATTTATTTATTTCAACCTAACCAAATTCGAACACAACAAATGACCGATTTAAAGGATAATTTCAAGCAGATATTGCATCTTATAATAAATAAGTTAAATGCGTTTGACGAGCGACTCTTAACATTAGAGTGCAGGACGAGCAATAGAGGAGCAACCCCCAAACCAAAAAATGGACTGAGATTTTAGAATATTAACTTCAAATGCTAATAGACTAATGCAGTAGTCCTCGATATAGAGATTATTGACGTGTGTCTTATATCAGAAACACACTTTACTAACCAATCGTTCATACAATTCAGAAATTTTGCTATTATACATATCATGCTATTCACCCCCAAAATACCACCAAAGGAGGAAGAGCAGTTATAATAAGGAATAACATTCAACATCATGAAGGATTGAAATATATTACCGAACAAATTCAAGCAACAGCTGTAAATATAAAAGCAAACAATTATTCTTTTAACATAATAGCATTCTACTGCCCACCAAAACATCTGTTAAAAGTAGACGATTAGCTGAAACTGCTGAGAAAACTGGGAAATGGGTTTATAATTGGAGGAGACGTTAACGCAAAACATGTCCACTGGGGATCGAGATTGACGTCAACAAAGGAAAGGAATTACTCAACGCAACTAGACGGATGCGGAGTCTTGTCAACCGGAAAACTAAAATACTGGCCGACTGATCCAAATAAAATATCAGATCTGATAGACTTTTTTATAATAAAAAACATATCTGCAAATTATCTTCAAATTGATGAGTAAAATGATCTAAACTCTGATCATTCCCCAATACTACTTACGTTGAGTGAGAACATAATTCAAAAACAAAGCAGACCAATGCTAATTAACAAACGCACCGATTGGGATAGTTTCAAGAAAACTGTGGAAGGCAGGATTGAACTAAGCGTGCTTTTGTACTTTTGAACACCTGGAAACAGAAGTCGATAAATTCGTTAATGATATACAAAAATCAGCTTGGATAAACACAACAGAAATTAGAAGGAAAATTAAGGGGAACAACTATCCCAGGGAAATCAGAGAACTTATTGCGGATAGAAGATGAGCGTGAAAAATATGGCAACAAACTAGAGCCCTCCGAGACAAAACGAAATTGAATAATCTTACTCAACAGTAAAGAAGAGAAATAAGAACATTAAAAGAAGACACAATCAACGATTAATCAATGAAAAAATCACGGATTATTCGCTATGGAAAGCAATGAAAACACCAAAAGGCCAATTATACAAATACCACCCATCAAAACAGTCGAAGGAAAGTGGGCTAGAAGTAACGAACATAAAGCCAAAATATTCGCAGAAAACTTAAAAAGTGTATTTCAACCACATGCCGAGCAGGAAATATATATGCCTGCGGAAACAGTCCTAGAAGAAAGTAAAGAAATAAGACTTACCACTCTAAGCGAAGTGAGAAATGAGATTAAAAAAAATATCAACCCGAAAATGTCCTGGTTATGACCTTATAACTGGTAAAATATTGAGGCAGTTACCAAGGAAAGCCATAAATAAACTAACAAATTTAATCAATATTGCTTTTAGAATGAAATATGTTCCTAGCCTATGGAAAGTGGCTGAAATAATAATGATCTCTAAACCCGGAAAGCCACCGAACGAGGCGTCATCATACAGGCCAATTTTAATACTGCCAGTCATATCTAAAGTTTTCGAAAAACTACTTGTTAAACGACTTAATCGCATCATTGAACGAAAAAAACTAATTCCAAATTATCAGTTCGGATTGAGAAGACATCATTCAACAATTGATCAAGTCCACAGAATAATTAATATCAATAGGAAAAGGTCTGCTTTGCAGTATTTCTCG
This sequence comes from Brachypalpus laphriformis, assembly GCA_945910035.1. Taxonomy (NCBI): domain Eukaryota; kingdom Metazoa; phylum Arthropoda; class Insecta; order Diptera; family Syrphidae; genus Brachypalpus; species Brachypalpus laphriformis. The sequence continues at coordinate 68,813,882 of OX246754.1, read as the reverse complement.
ACGTATCTCAGGCCTTTGATAAAGTTTGGCATGCAGGACTAAATCATAAACCAAGATGCCTCCTACTAAAACAGTATGCTGCAATCTTAGAATCATATCTATGCGGAAGATTTTTCAGAATAAAACAGGAAAAACCAGAAAAAACACGAACGGAAATTAAAGCAGGAGTTCCGCAAGGTAGCGTACTGGGCCCCATTCTATACCTCCTATACGATAGTGACCTCCCAGAGCTAGAAAATTGCGCTTTGTCTGATGACACTGCAACTCTAGTGGTAGGAAAGAACAATATAGAATCAACGCAGAAACTGCAATCAGCTGTGAACAAAATTTGTAATTAGACAATAGAATGGCGAATGAAGCTCAATGAAAGCAAATCAGTGCACATGAACTTCACTAACAGAAGAATAAATCATATCCCGGTAACTATCAACCAAAAAGTAGTGCCGTACGCGAATACAGCAAAATATCTTGGAATGACCCTGGACGTTAAGCTAAGATGGAAAGAACACGTAAAAAAGAAAAAAACCGAATTGGAAATAAAATACAGAAACATGTATTAGCTGATAGGAAAGGATACGCCACTATCTTCATGAAGGCGAAAGAAACAATAAAGCAGAAAGGTGTTAAATACGTTTGGTTCAAAGACAATAAAATTCTTGTCAGAAAGGTTGAGGGAGGTAAAGTCATCTCTGTTAGATCTTTTAATGATCTCACTCTTATTTAGTGTTTTTTCCTTTTTCTCTCTTTCTTGCCAATAATATGATTGAAATGAATGATTTATTCGATGACTTTTCCTCCGCTTATCTTTGTAGCTCTAAAGCTGATATTGATGTTACTTATAGTTTCTGTAGCAAAGATAGATCCTTTATTGTACACCAGAATGTCAGAAGTCTTAGGGAAAATTTTGCCGCTCTTGTCACTCATGTTGATTCGTTTTTGTGCGTTCCAGATATTGTTTGTTTGTCCGAAATTTGGATTTATGAGTTTGAAAAAGAAGATTACTTTATGCCCGGTCTTAAATTTTATGCTAACACTAATGAAAATTACGCTGCAGGTGGTGTTGGTTGTTTTATGAAAGAGAAAGAGGAATGTTTTATTCACGAAGTCGTTTGTGTTGATTTTTTGTGTGCAGATGTATCAAAAGTTTCCATTGAAATGAACCATGAGATCTATGACTTTTTATGTGTTTATAGGTTGCATATGGTATGTTTACTGTTTCTAGGTTTGTAGAAGAATTTGCCCGTCTCTTAGAAAATGAGAAATCAAAAAATTTAATTGTATTAGGGGACTTCAACATTAATATTTTAGAAAATAGTGTAATTGCTTCGAGCTATATGGCATTATTAGCTTCACATGGTATAGCAAGCTTTATCAATCAACCCACTAGACTTGTCTCAGGTAGTTGTTTAGACCATATTTATGGAAGGTTTAGAAATGATTCGATCAGTAATTGTAAGAAATTCGTTCTAGATTTTATGATTACTGATCACTGTATGACTGGGTTTATGTTTAGCATTTGCAATAGCAAGATTAATAATTATAGTTCCAAGTCTCCAAGCAGGGTAGTGAAGATTAACTACAGCAAGCTCAAATACAACCTTACATTTGAGTTTTGGGAATATGTTTATATGTGTACGGATGGCTCAACTTCCTATTCAATGTTCATCTCTTCTCTTAAGAAGCATATTCTTAGTTGTTCCTATACTTTACGTCCTAAAAGTTATTTAAAGAGAATTAAACCTTGGATTTCTATGTACTTATTAAAAAATGTAAACGCTAAAAACAAACTCAGAATTCAATGCCATAAGTACCCTGGAAATCTAAGACTAAAAGCAACTACAACAAACTGTGCACTGAACTTAAAAGGGAAATTCCAATTTGTCGAGATAACTACTACCGTTCTCAATTCAGTTCTGCTAGAGGTAACTTAAAAAATGAATGGCAAATAGTTAACAATATTCTTAATAAGTCCACAGTTACAGAAAAGCTGATTGTTATTCGTGTCGATGATTGTGTTGTATCTGACAAACCGGTTATTGTAGATAATTTTAACAACTATTTTACAAAGATAGCGACTAATTTACAACCAGGTCTTGCCCAACCTTATTCTCTCACCTGTTTGACAACTGGTTGCTGTGCTGATCCAATCTCTTGTAACAGTTTCGTATGAAGTGTTAAAAGTTATCGGTACTCTAAAAAATACAAACTCGTGTGGTGCTGATGGTATTTCGAATATCTTTCTTAAAAAAGTTGCATGCTATCTATTGGACGTACTATCACCTATTTTTAAGAAGAGCTAGCACGCGAAACAAATGGGGTCTCAAAGAAAAGACCCAGCAAAAAACGAAGAGCCGGTTCTTCACCTGAAGTCGAGCCACGAAAACAAGACAAGGAAAAAGACTTGAAACAGAAACAAACTCACGACAAATTACGTCCCCCGCCTGCAATAAACGTCGTCGGCTTTACGGACTACAATAAATTGCATTGCCTTCTTAAGGGAACTGTGACATCGGAATTTAAAGTAACGTCATTCCGAAACAATGATTGGAAAATTAATGTAGTTGACTCTGACGGCTACCGAGCAATATCGAAAAAACTAAACGCGGAAAAGATCCAGTGGTTCACCTACGAAAATAAATCAGAAAGACCACTCCGTGTTATAGCAAGGGGTCTCCACCCCTCATGCACTAAAGATGACATTATAAATGACCTTAAAGGAAAAGGCTTGAAAATTATCGACGCAATTAATATCTTAAAGAAGATAAAGCAGAAAACGGAACAAGGCAATGAAATCTTGGTCAAGCATGGACTTCCGCTCTTTATGCTAACCTTCGATAGAAGCGAAAATATAGACGATATTTATAACGTAAAAAGTATTTTGAATATCGTAGTTAAAATCGAGCCTATGCGTACGAATACACGATCGATACCTCAGTGCAAACGCTGTCAAGGTTTCAATCACACCCAGTCGTATTGCCAAAAAGAACCGAAATGTGTAAAATGTGCCGGGAACCACTTATCAGAAAGGTGTGACTTAAATAAGCAGGCTCCGGCGACCTGCATAAACTGTAAAGGCAAGCACCCAGCAAACTATCGAGGTTGTGAAGTAGCAAAGGAGCTTCAAAAAAGGCGCGATACTCTCAAGAAACCGATACACCCGAACCCAAGCTTAAGAGATCGTAAAACCGACAAGCCCAAGACCGCTAAGCCAGTCAAAACGAAGCGACCGATAAAGGGAAATAAAAAAATTGCGCAAGAGAACGTCGCTGGTCCAAGTGCAGCGGAAAAACCGCCACAGGTTGACGCGAGATCGTACGCGCAAGTCGCGTCAAACGAAAACAAATTAAGATCAGCTACAACAGATCCGGTTAGCCAAATATTTACCATTATATTGGAAAAATTTGAGGAGCAAACCAAAGTTAATAAAATTATACTTGACAAATTGAGCAAGCTCGAGTTCAAACCTCGCAAGACAATCAAAAAAACATGAATATGAAACAGCTACTTAAGATACTAACGTGGAACGCAAACGGCCTTCTGAAAAAAATCGACGAGTTAGAAGTGTTTCTACGGAAAAATAACATTGACATATGTTTGGTATCGGAAACGCACTTAAAAAAGGGACTTAGACCCAAAATAAAAGGCTACAGCGATTACCATGCGAATCATCCTTCGGAAAATGCGAGAGGCGGGTCCTCTCTTTACATCAAAGACTGTATTAAGCACTCCGAAAACATAGAAATAGAATTTGATTCTATGCAAATAAGCTCAGTCTCCGTAAAAATAAACCACTTAAACTACAACATCGGATCTAGTTACTTCCCTCCGGGATATAAGCTAGTAGAAGACGACCTCGTTCGTCTCTTTGACTCACTCGGACCTAATTTTGTCTTAGGTGGTGACTTTAACGCGAAACACACTTTCTGGGGATCCAGATGCAATTCGACAAAAGGCAGATTATTGTACAAAGCCAGCATGAAACGTGGGGTGAACTTTTTTTCGACAGGAAAGCCAACTTATTGGCCAACTGACAAAAATAAAATCCCTGACCTCGTCGACTTCTTTATCGTAAAAGGGTTAACTAAAAATTTGACGGAAATCGAAGAATGCTATGATCTATGCTCAGATCACTCGGCAGTCACTCTGAAAATAGGTGGAAGTCTAGTAAAAAAAGAAGGACCGCCTAGGTTAACTAGTAACAAAACTAACTGGGACGCTTTCAGAAGAGACTGCAAGGAAAATGTTGCTTTAAATGTACCGCTAAAGACACCGTTCGAAATAGAAGAAGAAATCGACAAACTCGTCGAAGCCATTCAGAGCTCAGCGTGGAAAAACACTCCTTTGCGAAAGACAGAAGCGCGGAACAATAAAGTCAAATACCAGCCTGAAATCGAAGACCTCATACGAGAAAAGAGGAGAGCGCGCAAGAGATGGCAACAATCCCGCGCGCCACCGGATAAAACTTATCTGAACCATCTTTGTAACAAGCTTAAAAAAGTGCTGCAGGACCTAAAAAATCACGAGACTTCTACTTACCTCGAGGGTTTGACCGCTGATAAGTATTCAAACTACTCTCTATGGAAAGCCTTGAAGTCCATAAGGAAACCTGTAATGCACTCGCCGCCAATTAGGAAAGCTAACGGGGAATGGGCAAAAGAAGATAAAGAGAAAGCAGAATTATTTGCCGATCACTTAGAGGAAACGTTCAAGCCGTTCGATGGACAACCGTTGATCGAAGATCCGAATGATAATATGGCACCCGACAACTTTAGAGTAAAAACCGTATCCCTGTCCGAACTTCGAATGACAATACAAAAATTGAAAAATAACAAGGCTCCGGGATATGATTTAATCACTGGCGAAATTTTGAAAGAGCTACCGAAAAAAGTTCTGGTTAAGTTGCTCTACATTATAAATGCTTCCTTAAGACTATTATATGTCCCAAGGCAATGGAAAGTCGCCGAAGTTATTATGGTTCCGAAACCGGGGAAATGTGCAAATGACAAGAAATCATATAGACCTATTTCACTTCTACCAATAATATCTAAGGTCTTCGAGAAACTTCTGCTGAAACGATTGCAACCAGTAATTGAAGAAAGACACTTGATCCCGGATCATCAATTCGGGTTTCGGGTCAAACATTCCACAATCGATCAGGTGTATCGAATAACGAACGAGATTGAAAAAGCTCTAGAAGGGAAAAAAATATGCTCTAGCGCTTTTCTCGACGTATCGCAAGCCTTCGACAAGGTATGGCACGAAGGCCTAAGGTATAAGCTAAGGGTAATCTTACCGGAAAAGTTGTACAGAATATTGGAATCTTATCTTGAAAACAGACTTTTCCGTGTTAGACACGGGAGTGAATATTCGGATTTCAAAGATATCTACGCCGGTGTTCCACAAGGAAGTGTTCTCGGTCCAATCCTGTTCTTGCTCTACACAAGAGATATACCACAAGATGAAGGGACCGTTGTAGCAACGTTCGCAGACGACACGGCTATCCTCGTAATGGATGAGTCAGTCGAATCATCAACGGGAAAACTCCAACGAGCTTTGAACAATGTATGCGAATGGACAAAAACCTGGCGAATAGTCCTCAATGAGACAAAATCAACGCATGTCAATTTTACGTTGAGAAAGATAAACAACTTACCTATATCCATTAACTCGGTACAAATACCTTACGCAAACGAAGCAAAATATTTAGGAATGACCCTAGACGCAAAACTTAAGTGGAAACCACACGTTAAAAAGAAGCGCGAAGAGCTCGAAATCAGATTTAGAGAAATGTATTGGCTACTCGGAAGATACTCGAAGTTAAGCGTATACAACAAACTGCTTCTGTATAAGCAAGTGCTAAAACCGTCTTGGACATATGGTATACAACTTTGGGGTTGTACCAAACCAAGCAATATGGCTCTACTGCAAGCATTTCAAAATAAAATGCTAAGAGCAATCGTGAATGCTCCTTGGTATATAAGGAATAGTGATATTCACAGAGATCTAGGAATTGCTACCGTGAGGGACGAAGTAACAAACTTTGCTCGCAAACTTCGTACCCGTCTTCGTGTTCATTGCAATAATGAAATAATCCGTACTATGGACGTGACAAGCCTTGAGCGCCGACTACAAAGAACAAGACCTTTCGACCTAGCGCCGTAAGGAAAAACCGCATGTAATGACGGTATTAGTAGGTGCCTTCACTGGAAAGCTACCTACCTAACGCGATTAACACTACAGAAGCGTAAACTACTCGTTAAGGCAACTTAGTCGTAGTCATCACAAAAAATGAAAAAATGAGAGGAACGAATTTCCTACTACTATGAGTACGCGCAGCCGGTTCTCATAGTGCCTCTCTGAGGGGGTGAGGTTTAACCCGTAGGCATATACTGACTAGCACTGATGGCATTGTCAGATATATGAATCGGGCATAACCAATGGTACGGACCATTGGTATCTTTTGAAGATTCCTGCACCTCCAGGCGCAACCAAAAAAAAAAAACATATTTTTAATCGCTGTATTTTTGAGGGGGTTTTTCCAGAAGAGCTTAAGTGTGCAGATGTTATTCCGTTGTTTAAAAAGGGTTCTACTATTGAAATGTGTAATTATAGGCCTATATCTCGTCTTCCAGCTATAAGTAAAATTTTCGAAAAGCTGATAAAAAATAGGATAGTGAATAACTACCTAACATCCGAAAATATGTATATACGAGTGTAATGGAACGACAATATACGAATATTCCGTTCTAGTTCTTAAAAAGAGATAACCACGCATTTAGATTTAAAGAATTAGCGGCACACCAGTTTGACAATTTATTCAAGTCTGCTTGCACTTCCATTTTTAAGCAATTAAGCAGGCTTTTTATCTTTGAAAATAGCTTAATATCATCTCCATATATCATATTAATCAATTAGAAAAGTCAATGAGTTGAGCTACAGTCATCCACAAAAGTCTGCGTACAGCGACGAAACTTTGGAAAACAGAGGCGTTGTGACCAAATAGTAAATAATATATCTTTCAAATTGCAATATTTCAGTAAAAGAGCATTAAACCCATTCTTTTTGAACAATATTTTCATAATTTTTTTTATTTTCTTAAGAAAAAATTAGCAAAAACAAAAAAAAGTCATTAAACACATTCCACAAAAGTTTGCGTACTGCACTGAAATAAAATGGAAAACATTAGTTCAATTGAATAAAAAGCAATTATTTCTTTTTACTTTTATGGTTAATATTTTGTCGGATATCCCTTCTTCTTAATTACCCCCTTCAAACGGTTTTGCATAGAAGAAACTAGTTTTTCTGTACACGAACTAGTAATATTTCTCCATTCTGCTAGTAAGGCTTCCTTAAGTTGCATTTTATTCCGAATCTCACGCGTTCGGATCCTGCGTTCTAATTCATCCCACAGGTGCTCAACGGCTTGAGGTCTGGACTCTGCGGGGGCGTTCGCAGCATGTGGGGAACGTTGAACAAAAGCCAAATAAGCACATTATGGGCCGTATGTTTTGGGTCATTATCTTGCTGGAAGTAAAAATCATCCGAGACTCCCAGTATCTCAGCACTGTCTCTTAAATTTCTTTTGAGGATATCAATGTAGTTGAACTGGTCCATGATTCCTTCGATTATTTCCAACTTTCCGACCCCCGATGCAGACATACAGCCCCATACCATCAAACCTCCACCTCCATGTTTCACTGTCTTGACGGTATACTTGGGATTTAGTGCATTGTTTTGACGTCGCCAGACTCTCAAGCGGCCATCCGAACCAAAAATGTTATATTTTGACTCGTCCGAAAATATAACCTTGCGCCAGAAGTCTGCAGATTTGTTCACGTATTCCTTTGCGAACATGAGACGTTTCTGACGGTTAATTTTATTCACCAAAGGTTTTTTTTCTGGGTGTGCACGACTTAAATCCCATATCAACGATGACCCTTCGTACTGTTTCTGGATGCACTGTGGTGTTATTGTAAATTTCGAGATGCGAACTTATCTTTTGAGCGCTAATGAAGGGGTCCTGCTCCACAATCCGCTTGATCGCCCGCTTATCCCTCAGAGTTAGCTTCGGTGGTCTCCCAGATCTTGGCTTTGACTCAATTTCACCTTCATCCCTAAAGCGACTTATTGTTCTCTGGATCGTTGACCGGGGTCTTGAAGTTATTTAAGATATTTGAGAGTACGACTTTTGCTGCTGTATGTATAAATTCAAAATCAACTGCCTTTCAGACACACTTACAGTGAACCAAAAAAAAAGTTGAACGCCAGTTGCGACTGATTTCTCAGTTGAATATTTTCACAACCTGTTCAGATATTAAAATCAAACAAATGGCAAATAATAGCTAGTCTCTGAAATATTTTCAATCCTTTTATTTAAATTTTGTAAAATCATAGGGTTTTAGTTAAAAATAAAAGAAAACAAAAGGCCATGTTTTTTAATGCCAAAAAAAAACTTGAACGCTTTTAGCATCCGCACTGTTAAATACCGTTACAAGTATTTCGTCATTGTTTTTGTATTTGTCATAATCGTTGCAGTTTGTTTTTTGCTTTCCAAGTGTTCAGAAGTATTTAAAATAATCAATAAACCGGTGAGATGGAAAACAAACAAATATCTACTGATATGAAGAAATTAATTGTAAAATTAAGGAATGAAGGGAAAATTTTTCGACAAATTGCGGGAATTGTGAAAAAGCCATTGTCTTTAGTGCATTACGTCATAAAAACATGCAGCAGAAATGGATTTTTGGAAAGACCTAGTGGAAGTGGGAGGCCGAAAAAAATTTCGACACAGCAGTTGGAAAGGAGGATTACAAGAATTGTTACGCAAATTCCCAAAATTTGCGCTGTTCAAGTCGCAAAAGATTTGGAACTAGACTCAATTGTAAGCGTGCACCCACAGACCATTAGAAATTTTTTGCATACAAAGCAATTGAGGGCGTATAAACCTCGGAACAAACCCCTTCTCTCGGCAAAAAATGTAAGAAAACGTTTAGAATACGCAAAGGAATACGTAGAACACCAGCAGAATTTTTGGAACCCCGTTATTTTTACAAACGAGTCCAAATTTAATATTTTCGGATCTGATGGACGTCGTTTTGTTTGGAGGAGACAAGGAACTGCTCTCGATTCGCAAAATGTAAACGCGACGGTAAAACATGGAGGGGGCAGTGTTATGGTGTGGGGTGCATTTGGGTCCAATGGCGTTGGAAATTTGGTGTTCGTTGAGGGTAATATGAATAAAATTGATTACCCCAATAATCTGAAACAAAATTTGCCAGAAACAGCAGCAAAGTTAGGACTTAGTAATGGATTTCGTTTTGTGCACGACAATGACCCGAAACACTCTTCATACATTGTAAGGGAATGGCTCCTTTACAACACCTTGAAAGTACTGCCCCACCCACCACAAAGCCCGGATTTAAATCCGATAGAGCACCTGTGGGCGTACATGAAAAAAAAAATTGCGAGAGAGAACAATAAGCAACAAAACGCAACTCAAAAACGCTCTTCAAAACATATGGGAAAATATACCCTCGAACATAACGACCAATTTAGTTTCTTCGATGGAGAATAGATTGAAATCTGTCTTAAAGGCTAAAGGACATCACACCAAGTATTAAGTTTTTATTATTTTGAATTTAATGTACTTTTTCCTTAATTTATGAAGTGTTCAAGTTTTTTTTTGGCTTTAAAAACAATGGATTTTTTATTTTTTTTATTTTTAACTGAAACCCTATGATTTTACAAAATTTGAATAAAAGGATTGAAAATATTTCAGAGATTAGCTATTATTTGCTATTTGTTTGATTTTAATATCTGAACAGGTTGTGAAAATATTCAACTGAGAAATCAGTCGCAGCTGGCGTTCAACTTTTTTTTTTGGTTCACTGTAATTCTCTGTTTCCCATTTTCTGAATTAATTTTAACCGAATTTCAAAGAAAACTATTCTCTCTACAAGCACTACAAGCAGACAACCACGGAACTTATTCATATCCTGCAAAAAGAAATGTCCCGTTACTTAAACGGAATTCTGGGAAGGAAAATCTGTAGCTGTACGCAAACTTTTGTGGAATGAATTTAATGACTTTTTTTTGTTTTTGTTAACTTTTTCTTAAGAAAGTAAAAAAAAATATATATGTAAATATTGTTCAAAATGAATGGGTTTAATGCTCTTTTACTGAAATATTGCAATTTGAAAGATACATTATTTACTATTTGGACACAACGCCTCTGTTTTCCAAAGTTTCGTCGCTGTACGCAGACTTTTGTGGATAACTGTATATCTTCTATACATACATATAATAAAACTGTAGGGTTTTTCTTTTGTTACCTAATAGCGTGAGAACCGCTAGACAGATTTGGATGAAACTTTTTTTGAAATGTTTCCTAAGACTCCGGGAAGGACATATGCTATGTCGTTGTTTGCCCAGACTACTTTAGGGAGCATTTTTGAAGTTTTTATTTATTTTTACTGACTTTACTGCTCTATTACTCGGGTAATTCCTAATCAATACAAAAGGAAGAGTACATAATGGGGTCAACACTTTCCCCTTAATATTTTAAGTTATTCATCAGCTTTCTGTTTCATCTAGAAGCTGAGCTACAGACCAAAATCTAACATGATCAAAATAAATTTACTTTCTCAAATCTAAGGAAATTAACAACGATTGTTCCTGATCGTTGTTCTGCTTTGGGGTGGCGGGTGCACATCGAAAGCACATTCACTTCAACAAATACTGTGTGTCGTTTTCTCTGTTGGATCGGAACGAAAGAGAAGTATGCGCACATGTGGTGGTGTAAATACAAATTGAGCGCAAGTGTATTCTCAGTTTTTTTTTGGAAGAAACACTCCATTTAATGTGAGCAAAAATTGTTTTCGTGAAGTTTAATGAAAATCTCTCACATAATGTTGAAACATTATACATAGTTGGTGTTTCCCTTTAATGAGTGTACATATGTATGTATCTTCTTGCACTGTCCCCCATAGAATTTACGTGGAATGCTATTTTTTCTCAAGCCACCACTACAACTTTCCAGTTTCTTTTTTTACATTGGCTTTTCTTTTAGGTGAGTTAATATTTTTTATTTATTGATTGATACAGGGCTTACCGTTTTGTTTTAGGTAACGCCGTTTATTTAATAAAATATGCCTTTGAGGAAAAAATCCAATCTTTCTCGAAGCTCAAACGTGCTAGGACAATTCGTCAAGTTCGATCACATCAAACAAATGAAGAACGTCACAGTAGGTCAGGTACTGAAGTTGAACGTCTTGCTACGACTCGCGCGTCACAAACAAACAACCTCAAACATTGTTTACAAAGAAGCTTTGTAAAATTTGTTTACCATAATAAAATACAATTGTCCATTATTTAAAGAATTGTATTTTTTATTACGTTTGATAATATTTTAGAGAATGTTTGTTTTTGAGAACTATGAAATCTGCACTTAGGGGCTGAAAGTTACCCATTGGTACGACATTGATAAAATGCAATTAATCCACAAAATTTATGGTACACAACAATTTTATGGACCTGGAAAAATACTTTGACGTTTCTTCACTCGCTATGATATTACATATTTGTTCGCATGAAGAAGCCCTTAGAGGGCGAAGCAAGGCAAATAGGGGCTCAGCTAGTCATAAAAATAACGAAAATCATGGGACGCAAATGGGTACCTAAAGAAACTCCAGAAGTACAAGAGATTATTCTTGAACAACAATTATCGATGAGAACTTCTTGGGCCCTTCCAATCAAAAATGATGAGATCCACCTGAATTCCAAATTTTCTAAGCTTCATTAGCATCACCTCGTGATTAAAGGAGTCAAATGCTTTGCTAAAGTGTGTATAGATGACATCAACCTGACCCCCATTTTCGACAACATTAACTACAAAAGATGTAAAATGGGCTAAGTTAGATAATATCAAACAACCGGGAACAAAACCATGTTGAAACTCTGATGTTCTTTGATGTGGAAATCTAACTTATTTTTAATAAAACTTTCACAAAGCTTTAGTATAGCAGATTGTTTGCAAATCTTTCTGTAGTTTTCAACATTATTCTTTGAACTAGATTTAAAGATAGACACCAAAAAGGAAATCTTTATATTAATCTATGAGATACAGCACTGATAGCTGAATGGGCTATCGGCTAGAGAAGTTTAATAAAGATATGTAGGATGCTTGGGAATATGGCGTAGCATTTTAGAGGTAATACATACATACATACATACATTTTCAATGGCCCGCTAATACTTCATGAGGGTCGCGGGGGTAGGATGCTCAGGTGGACTCTCCATCCTTCACGATCCTCCACCATTGACTCCAACTCATCAGGAGGAATCACTAGACGGCTCCAGAAGAGATGCCGGACTTGGTCCAACCATCTATTTCTAGGCCTACCTGATGCCACGGCCACCATGGCACATCTTGGAAGCCGGTCTGGGGGAATTTTAGAGGTAATGTCAAACAAAAATGATTATGTACCTATAGTCATTTTCCCGATTTTTAAAGGTAAGGCTATAGCGTTCTGTAAGACTATATAATTTTTATCTTAAAATGGCTCTACTTTTACCGAAGATGCATCGTCTTCTCCTTCCTATTTCGGCGAGGTTAGGATCTGAAAACTAGCGATCATAGCCCTCCGTCTTCACTGTATTTCTGCCGATCCGCCTGTGGGGTTTGACTATTTGGCCTGTTTTTGTTTTGGATCACTTCGTTACTGAGGCAAACGATTTGTGCGATCTAAGTGTTTATAAGCCTGCCTTTATTTCTCGATCTCTTTGGAACGTTCATTGATATTGCCTTTTAGCAGGATTCAAATGACTGGAAATACCAACTGAGCCAGTCGCATTTTATTTTTCGTGAGATCTTCGAACTCCTAAGTCGAGCAATCTTTATAACTCTTACTCCAGAGCGAAGCTTTCTTTACAATACGAATACAATATGCAAATCCTTAAAGGGGTTATACGCAGTTGCAAGGCCAAAAAACGTTGTTTATTTATGATTTTTTTTCTGAAAACGGATTTTATTTGACAAATACAAGAAGTATTTATACATGTAGTGGTGACTTTTAACTTTATAGCGGCATATTTAATTTTTAAAAATATTGAGCTACAGTGCTCCTGTAGACGATCTCCTGGAGGTCCTCCAAAAAAAGGTGTCTGGCTGTGAGCACGATATCTCTGGTTTGGATTATTTATAATAAAAAAACCAAAAAAGATTCTATTAGTGGATAGATAAATCTAAGGACTGATCGACGGAATAGTCGAAATTTTGTTTTTTGACAAAATGGCGGCTCCAAAAAGAAAAAAATCCGATTTTTAACCAACATTTTTTCGTTAAATTGTTTAAATAATACAAATAATTTTCGGAAATCTTATTCCTTTGATCAATCTCTGAAGAATATATCTAAGAAGGTTGTGTTAAAATTTCAGACTGATTGGTTGAGCCGACTTTGCAAACACAGTTTTGAGAAAAACGCGTTCAAAGTTTCAAAAGACGTTCAGACACCGCTTTTCTTTTTTTGGAATTTTTGACCGCGTCACTAAGTTCTTCGACTCTTATGTCCTGTATTTCAAACCAAATGTGCATCAAATTTAACAATTAGTATTCTAGATCTTCAAGGTAAAACCGGAACACTTATGCTTGAAACAGATGTGTAGCGAAATTGCTGGCAGTAATGTTACATATGCAGTGAAACAGACATATAGTAAATTTTTGACATTTCATCACATAAGTTTGCTTTTATTCTCACTTCACACATGAAACGACAAATCAAAGTAATTGTAAAAAATTGTACTATTTTGCTGTTCTACTACTGGAGGTTTGCATCCAAATTATAAATAGAGAAGTCTTGCAGCAATTCATACCCGTTTAGCAAACCCATATGCCCTCTTACATATAAAGTCATGTTCTATAATTTCGTTGCATGGATTTTTCTGCACAACTGTTTCAGGCACGATGTCTGCCTAATTTTGCTTATGCCCACACAAAGGCAAAAAAAAAACATTTGTTTGGGTTTCCTTTCTACCCAACACTTTGTACTTAGAGTAAACAAATAGTTTTGTGCTCCGTTATGGGCACACATTAAGAACAAGGACTTCAGATATTAAAAAATGCACTCTGTTTCTATCTATTTCCGGAAACAGTTATCTAAAGAATCCATGGACAGGCATCCGTATCCATCTATCGTGCAGATACTATTGATAAATTCATTGCTCTTCGTATAGAGCTAATTGAACTTTTGAGAATCGCATGCTTTCAATCCTCGCAAATGGATAGCAAACCTCACACGGTTGTTTGTGTAAGGTCGAAGTAACCTCTTGGAATGTATGCCCAGAACGCCGTATTTTATCAGTATAGCAAAGTCGCAAACGGCTTGCGGCTCACTTTTAGCTAGAGAGCCAGAGCCGTTTTCAAACGGCTCGCGAGTATGAGCGCTGCGCTGATAAAAAAATTAAAAACGACTCTGTTTCACTAGGAATATACGAACGCTCTCTGACAAGGATACTTTGAGTTCGGCAATTTAATGTTAAAAAATACTTTGTTGTAGAACGTGATATTTTGTGATGGTATGTATTATTTCAACTAGTTCCGGGCTATTTTTTCTTGAATTAATAAATTTTGTTTTCAATGTTAAGCTGTTTTTCAATAAACGTTTTCTTCCCAAAAAGTGAAACAAATACATTTCGATTCAACACAATATTACAGCTCATCCTCCATTACCTTCGTAATTTCATTGGCGGTGAAATATATAAGAAATGGCTCGCGATCTCTTACAAACCGCTCGCGAGCCTAATGAAAATGGCTTTCTATACCACGGGTCTTAGGTAGCCCAATGAAATGGTTTTAGTCTATTGACAACAAAATACTACATAGGAAAATCTAGCTATTGGTGCGCTTTGATGAGAATTATTTCTTAAGTATAAAGTTTAAGCCAAATCGCTTTGTAATAATTGCATTCGCATTTAAATATTCGGTGTACGAACTTCCCGCCAAAAATGTCAGGCAATAAATCACCACGAACTCTGAGATCAAAACCTTCACAACAACCATCGCCTTCCATCTCATCGGCCAAGGACTAAACAAACAAATGAGTGAATACACATCTGAGTTAAAATCACTTATAATGGATGCTAACAACAATCTACCCCCTTCGGGTAGGGGTTAGAATATACCCGAGGTAGGCATGCCTGTCGTAAGAGGCGACTAAAATCCACCCTCCGTATACCGAGTATGGCGTATACAAAAAACATGCAATGAACAAAACAAAAGATTTAAATACCCCAGGTGGCAGTCCAGGTAAACTGGAAAATCCACCCTCTTCGGAGGTCGGCTCTACGGATTCTGGGGAGAGCCATTTATTGCACCTTATAAATCCCTTCTCAAAAAGTACAAGGGTATCTCGATCTCCACCAACAAGATCGAACGTCTCCGGAAAAAGAAGTCCGCCGGAAGCGCAAACGCGTGAAAAACGGGACTCAGCGAAATCTAAAAGCATTGAGGAGGAAAACGACGTACTCCGTACCAAGCTTAGCGAAATGGAGCTACTCTATCGTGAGCTCAAGAAAGAGGTAGATTTACTCAGGCAAGAAAATAATGCCCTAAAAAACACGTACCTACAAAAAGAAAATACAGTTAGCCCACATCGCTCAACTAGTCACGAATACCAGACGGATGAAGAAGAGCTAACACGCGAAACGAATTGGGTCGAAAAGAAACGACCCAGCAAAAAACGGAAAGCTGGTTCCTCACCGGAAGTCGAGCCACAAAAAGATGAAAAGCGCAAGGAGATGCAAGAAAAGCAACGACAACCAAAATTACGTCCTCCGCCACCGATAAACGTCGTCGGAATTACGGACTATAATAAGTTGCATTGCCTCCTTAAAGGAACTCTGGCATCGAAGTTTAAGGTGACATCTCTGCGAAACAATACGTGGAAAATCAATGTCGATTATGCCGACGGTTACCGATCAGTATCTAAAAAATTGAATGCCGAAAAGATTCAGTGGTATACTTATGAAAATAAGTTAGAAAGACCACTGCGTGTTGTAGCAAGGGGACTCCACCCCTCGTGCACTAAAGAAGATGTAATGCACGACCTTCAAGGCAAAGGCTTTAAAATTCTTGATGCCGTCAATATTATCAAGAAGGAGAAGCAACAGTCGGAGGGAGATCATGAAAAATTGGTAAAGCGCGGACTTCCACTATTCATGCTTAGTTTTGATAAAGACGAAAATAAAGATATTATATATGGTATCAAGACTATTCTAAACATCGTGGTCAAAATCGAACCCATGCGTAAGACCTCCAGATCGATCCCGCAGTGTAAGCGCTGTCAAGGCTTCAATCACACGCAGACTTACTGCCAGAAAGAGCCGCGATGCGTCAAATGCGCAGGTAAACATCTCTCGGAAGAGTGTCACCTAAACAAGCAAACCCCAGCCACTTGTATAAATTGCAAGGGAAAACATCCTGCGAACTATCGAGGTTGCGAAGTGGCGAAAGAGCTTCAAAAACGCCGCGATACGCTAAAAAATTCGACGCGTCCGAATATGAAACCAATCAAGAACAGACCCAAAATAGCTACGAAAAAAGCAGCTAAAGACAGAAAGTCCGTCAATATTAACTTAAGATCGGTTAATGATAAAAAATCCGAAAGTAATAGAGATAAGGTAACAGAAGCAAAATCTCCGAATATTGGCGTGCAGTCTTATGCTCAAGCGGGGAAGACAGTTAAGGGTACGTACACGACCGACAACTCACGGGAGATCAAAGCAAGAAACCGTCCAAACTTTAATGTAAAAACTCCTTCTCAAGTTGCGACATTGAAAAATAGTGATAGAGGTAGTTCAGAAGATCATGTATCCAATGTTTTTTCCCTAATTCTTGCGAAACTTGAAGAGCAATGCAAAACAAATAAACTTATTTTCGAGAGACTAGTTGCACTAGAAAACAACATTCATAACACGCGCACTTCAACCAGAATATGAAAGAAACGCTTAAAATTCTTACTTGGAACGCTAACGGGCTCATACAAAGACTCGACGAGTTAGAAATATTTATGCGAGAGAAAGATATTGATATATGCTTGGTCTGTGAAACTCATCTGAAAAAGCAATCGAATATTAAGATAAGGGGATATAGCGGATATCACGCCTTTCACCCATCGGAAAGAGCCAGAGGCGGATCATCTTTGTTTATAAAAGAAAATATCGAACACTCAGCGGAAATAAAAATTGAATTAGAAGCAATGCAAGTAAGCACGGTACGCGTTAGAAATAGACATTTTGCTTTCAACATTTCGTCTATATATTGTCCACTGCGATGTAAACTTGAAGAAAGTGATTTCACAAACATCTTCAACTTCCTTAAACCAAATTTTATTATTGGTGGTGACTTCAACGCGAAACACCCCTTCTGGGGCTCAAGGTACGCCTCTCAGAAAGGTAGAAAGCTTTATAATGCGGGTATGCAATTCAGTTGTGATTTTTACTCGACGGGTAAACCAACATATTGGCCAACTGATAGAAATAAGATACCAGATCTGATTGATTTCTTTGTTGTTAAAGGAATATCTAGCAACTGTATAAAAGTTGAAGAAAGCTTTGATCTCTCCTCAGATCATTCTCCAATCATTATGACGATAAGCGAAGCTTTGATTAAAAAAGTAGGACCGGCCAGATTAACTGGCGCGAAAACTAATTGGGACGGCTTTAAAAAAGATATTGAAGCAAATATTGAGCTGAGGGTATCACTTAAAACGCCCTATGAACTTGAAGTTGAAGTAGATCGCTTCGTCGAAATCTTACAGGATGCCGCGTGGAAGAATACTCCCAACCTAAAGAGAACCCCGGCCAGTTACATTAAAATTTATCCGCAGGAAATAAAAGAGATGATTAAGGAGAAGAGAAAAGCGCGTAAAAGATGGCAACAAACTCGGGCTCCGCAACATAAAGCACATCTTAACCGTTTGTGCAACTCACTAAAACGATCTATTAAAGACCTTAAGAATAATGAAATACAAACTTACCTAGAAAGCTTAACGGCAGAAAAAGATTCTAACTATTCGCTTTGGAAGGCTATAAAAGGTATTAAAAAACCTCAAATTCAAGCCGCGCCAATTAGGATAAATCAAGACGAATGGGCCAGGCATGATAAAGAGAAAGCGCAAGTTTTCGCCGCCCACCTGGAAGAAACTTTCAAACCGTTTGATGGACAAGCTCTTATTGAAAATATAAATACGTCGTATATAGACAATAGTGTAATAAGAAATGCAACGCTTACCGAACTTAAGGAAGAAATAAAGAAACTTAAACCTAAGAAAGCTCCTGGATACGACCTAATTACGGGAGAGGTTCTTAAAGCACTACCAAGAAAAGCTCTGATTAAGCTTCTGTTCATTATAAACGCCGCGATTAGACTAGAATATGTTCCCAGTCAATGGAAAGTCGCCGAAGTTATAATGGTCCTTAAGCCTGGAAAACCGCCGAATGAAAAAACCTCTTATAGACCGATTTCGCTTCTTCCAATTATATCCAAAGTGTTCGAGAGAATATTGGTTAGGCGAATACAGCCGGTTATAGAAGAAGGGCATCTCATCCCTGATCATCAATTCGGATTTAGAAGTAAGCATTCTACAGTTGAACAAGTACATCGAATAACACATGTAATCGAAAAATCACTTGAAGAAAAAAAGATTTGTTCAAGCGTATTCCTTGACGTTTCTCAAGCCTTTGACAAGGTCTGGCACGAAGGCTTAAAGTTTAAATTACGACAAGTTCTGCCAGAGCACCTATATAATATTTTGAAGAACTACCTTACGAATAGGCTATTCCGCGTCAAATGTGGAAACGAATATTCAGATTTTAAGGAAATAATGGCTGGGGTGCCGCAAGGAAGCGTTCTTGGTCCAGTCTTATATCTATTATACACTCGTGATATACCGCAAGTAGAAGGCACTGAGCTAGCTACATTTGCCGACGACACTGCTATCTTGACAGTAGGTACAACGGTCGAAGATACTACAGAAAAACTGCAAGAAGCTTTGAATAGAGTAAATGAATGGACAAAGATTTGGCGAATCGCACTCAACGAGACCAAATCTGTTCATGTAAATTTTACTTATAAAAAAATAAATAATTTGCCGATCTTTTCAAACTCGGTTCAAATCCCGTTTGCAAACGAGGCTAAGTATCTTGGAATGACACTTGATACAAAGCTGAAATGGAAAACGCACGTTAAGAAAAAACGCAAAGAACTAGACAACAAATATCGAGAAATGTATTGGTTACTTGGAAAATATTCCAAGCTTAATATATATAACAAACTGCTTTTATATAAGCAAGTGCTAAAGCCTGTATGGACATATGGTATACAACTCTGGGGTTGTACCAAAATAAGTAATATTAAAATTTTACAAACTTTTGAAAACAAAGTGCTAAGAGGTATTGTAAATGCGCCATGGTATATCAGAAATAGCGATATCCACAGAGACCTTGGCATTAAAACAATCGAAGACGAAATTCAAACCTACGCGAGAAAGCATAGAAGTCGACTAGAAAGTCACGTAAATATTACAGTCCTCCAACTTTTGGAAGAAAGAAATTTACTGCGCCGTCTACAAAGGACCAAACCTTTAGACCTAGCGCGATAAGTAACCGCGTCTAAACTGCGGAGCTGGCAGGAACTTCCAATGGGAAGGTACCTGCAAAACGTCATTATTTCGCGAAACGAAAACTACTTGATAAGTCGAATACTTAGTTGTAGTAAAAATAAAAAACAAGTCTGTTTTGAAGGGAGGTTTTTTAGTGGGTAAGAATCCCACACTACTATGAGCACGCGCTGTCGATCCTCATAGTGTCTTGTTGAAGATTTTCACCTACCCTCGGAAAAAAAAAAAAAAAAAAAAAAAAAAAATAAAAAATTGGATAGAATTGTGGTTGACTTCAATAGCCGTATGGAAGACGTCACCAACACCATATCTCCGCTGACAATTAGAGTTGATGCACTTGAAAGCCAACAATCTGCTAAAATCAAAGAAACATCACAAAAAAACGCTGAAATATCTCAACTTCAAGGAACTGTAGATCGTATGCACCGTGAGCAAATTATTACTGATGCATTATTACATGGAGTACCACAAACTACAGATGAAAATCTGGCCGACATGTTTAACACTCTATGTTCATCTATCAAATGTCCCACTATATCAACTCCCAAGCAGATTTTCCGAATGAAACCACGAACTAATTCAACAGATGCAGCTATAATTATAAAATTTCAAACTGTAGCTGACAAAATCACCATATTAAAGGCTGTAAATGAAATGTACACAACATCAAAACAAACATTATGTCTCCGTCACCTGGGAATGGTTTCTGACAGCCAAATATATTTTAATGAGAGTCTTACGCCATATAACCGAATAATTCTCCGAAAAGCTTTTCGACTGAAGAGAAAATACTCAAATAAACTTTCTTCTGTGTTTACTCGCAATGGATGTGTGTATGTGCGATTGACACCAAAGGGAAAAGCTTTTCGAACTGATCACTCCACTGACTTGGACCAGATAGTTGCAACTGCAAGAAGACCAAATGATGATAACGATTTTTTATGAACGTAAGCTGTTGGATGCTTTAAGATTGTTCCATTATAATGCACATGCAATTATTGAAATTATTTATTATATTTATGTTTATTATATTATTATCTTCTTTAACATTATTTCTAATTTTGAATATGTGATCTTTTTGCTGTACAGTTCTCTTTTGCCTATTCTTGTTGCTTGCCAGGTTCTAATTAGATTGTTTTACGTTTCGAATCAGACAGAGTCGTTTACTTTAGGGGATGCCTTAATTTGTTGCTACATTGTTTTGCTCTTATGAGTCAAAGCGCTTCGATAGCAATGGTTTGAACACAAATCTGCGTGTCTTAATTAATATTTTTTGTAAACAACGTGATGGATTGCGTGTATGCCATATTAATGCACAGAGCCTATTCTGTAAAATAAATGAATTTAGAAAATTGTTTGTTGATTCTGATGCAGATGTAGTGTGTGTCTCTGAAACCTGGTTTAAACCGAATGTTCAGAATGTTGTCTATGATATAAGTGGATTTAGGTTATTTCGTGGGGACAGGTATTATAAGATTGGTTCTGGTACTGCAATATATGTTCGTTCAAGTATTAAATGTAAACATGTGTTATCGTCCCCTCCTGATAGCGTAACGCAGTATTGCTTTGTCGAAATTGTGGGTGATAAAAGGAAAACTCTTCTGGGGGTATATTACCGGCCAAATAGCCAAATAGACATATCTCCCTTTTACTCGCTGCTTGAAAATATCAAACTTTTTATTCGAATGTAATTATCTGCGGTGATTTTAATTTCAACGTTTTAAATAAGGAAAGCACCGCTTTATTTCTGAACAACATGAAATGCCTTAGTCTAAATCTAATAAACTCCTCAGTTCCCATCATTCACTAACACCAGTAGTACATTAATAGATTTATTTTTTTCAAATGCTGACGACATTTACTTTAATCAAGCTTCGGCCCCAATGTTTTCTAAGCATGATTTAATATTTGCAAGTTTTAGTATTTCGCTCTCCAAGACCCCGCAATCTATCACATATAGAAATTTCAAATCCATTAATGATGATCTACTTCGAGCTGACCTAGAAAGAGTGAATTGGCAAATCTTTTATAGTTATCCGTCATCTAACGAACTAATCGATATGTTTAATGATGTAATTCTTAGCTTGTTTAATACACACGTTCCAATTAAAACCAAAACTATTAAAAACTCGGTCATATCCTGGTTTACTCCTGAAATTATGGAACTCAAAAACAGACGGGACTTGGCATTTAGGAGATGGAAACGATTTAGGTTGCCAGAGCTCTATAATGATTTTCGGGTGTTAAGGAATGTGGTAAATTTTAAAATACGAAACACTAAGCGTGGTTTTTATTCGAAGCTTCTTAATAGAAATTTACCATTTAAAACACTATCGAAAAATATTCGAGGTATCGGAATTGGAAGTCAAGATGAGTTTGATTTCTGTGGAATAGATTTAAGTAATCTTAACAACAAATTTGTGCAAACCCCTGTGACGTCATCACTTAATTTGTGCCCTTCAAATACGTTCACTACTGAGGATGGCTTTGAATTTCATCGGGTGGAGCAGACTTAAATCTAAACTTAAGAACTAACAACGAGGGACCTTAACTCTAAGCTTAACCATTTTTTTTTTTTTTTATTTTTTTTTTTTTTTATTTATTTATTTTTTTTTTTTTTTTGTTGGGCCCCAGGGGGCCCACACATTTTTTATTAAACTAGGTCTTAAAATCTATCTTAAAAACTAGAGAGGGAACTGGGACTGGTTAGTTCATGAAGAGGTGTACAGGGACTTTCTAAGGGCGGATAGACTCGAATGAAAGTCTAGGGTGTTCTGTGAGTTATTTGCCAGGCGTAACATTCTGGAAATTGGTTCGAAATTTCCGTAGTTGGTGCGGTGGTGAGGGAGAAGAAAGAGCGGTACGGACCTGAGGTTTCGAGGGTTAGTGCGAAGGGAAATCATTTCCAGTAGTGCGGTGGAATCGATCATACCGGTTAATAATTGGTGCACGAAAAGTATGTCAGCGACTTCGCGACGTTTTGTAAGGGTTTGCAGGTTAATCAATTTTAGCCGGTCTTCATAGGGAGGTAAGATATAGTTGTCGGCCCATGGGAGACCGCGTAAGGCAAACCGGATAAACCTACGCTGCACAGCTTCGATTCTAAGGGAGTGTATGTTGTGATAAGGTGACCAAACTTGGCTGGCATATTCCAGGAGTGGTCGGACAAAGGTGATATAAAGGGATTTAGAAACGTAAGGGTTTGAAAATTCTTTAGACCAGCGTTTTATGAAACCGAGAGAAGAATTGGCCTTGTGTACAATATGATCAATGTGGGAACGGAAGTTTAGCTCCCTGTCACAAATAATACCCAAATCGCATATAGAGGAGACTGAGGGAACGGGCTCGCTAAGAAAGTAATAGGTTCTGAGGGATGGGGGGAGGCGTTTACGAGAGAATGTTATGGATTGACATTTGGCGACGTTAAGTTCTAGAAAGTTTTTGTCGCACCATGTGTGGAATGAATTTAGATCGATTTGAAGTAAGAGAGAATCGGTGGGGGTAGATATTACCTTAGTGATTTTCATATCATCCGCGTAAATAGACAGATCAGAGTCTTTTATTACGTGACCAACATCGTTTATAGTTAAGACAAAGATCAGCGGACCAAGATGACTGCCTTGAGGAACCCCTGAAGTGGCGTTAATGGGGTCAGAGACTGAAAATCTGAAAAGAACCCTGTACTGGCGTTTTCTAGGTACGATCTCAGCCATGAAATGAAAGAGGGTGGGAAACCGAGGGCTTTAAGTTTAAGGTAAATAGTTCGGTGACAGATTTTGTCAAAGGCCTTGCTGAAGTCGGTGGTAATGACATCCACTTCATTACCTTTCTCTAATGCTTGTAGTGTTTTGGAAACGAATTCGGTCAGGTTAGTCGTAGTGGACCTACTTTTTAAGAAACCATGCTGTTGTGGGGAAAAAATGGATTTGCAGTGGAAATACAGTGAGTCGTAGACAATGCTTTCGAAGAGCTTAGGGATAGAGGAAAGTTTGGCTATGGATATGGAAAATAAAAGAGTCCTTCCATAAATTGGGGAAAACGGCTTGAGAGAGTGAGAGACGAAATAGAGTTGTAAAGGGCTGATACAGGACATCTACACATTTCTTTGGTAAGATGGCGGGCAGATCATCGGGACCGGGGGAAAAAGTAATCTTTGAGCCTATTAATTTTTTCTCGCACAATATCAGACCTAATGTCCACTGAAGCTAGAGAGGTTTAAGGACAGTTATTCAGGTAGGAGAAAAAATCTAGGTCCGGTTCGTGTACATGGTCACTATACGATTGGCTGAAAAAGGTTGCAAAGAGGTTGGAGATTACTTTAGGGTCAGCAGATGAACTATTAAGTAATTTTAGAGTGGAAGGAAAACCGTCGGACTTTCTTTTGACGTTGATAAATTGGTAAAAGCGCCTAGGGTCAGTGATTATACTAAATTGCATTCTATCGAGGTATTCGAGATAGAGGGATTCGCAGAGGATGGAAAAGCGGGAGTAAGCTTGCTGGTAATATGCGTAATCTGAGGCAGATTTGGATACCAGGTAAGTTTTCCATAATTTGTTTCTGACGTTGCGAAGAGTACGCAATTCCTTATTATACCAAGGAGGTGATGATGAGCAGTTTTTTCGAGGCAGATAAGGGACATATTGGAGAAGACAGTCAAAGATTGCTGTGTAGAAGAATACGAGAGCGATATCAATGGGTGTGTTAATGTTTAGGAAGAGGCTGAAATTTATGCTATTGAGTAGGTTGTTAAGTTTAACGAAGTCAGCTTTGCGGAAGTTGAAAGAGAGAGAGTTCTCAGAATCAACGGAAATGTTGACGTTTTTATACGAAAAGGCAAGAGCTAGAGGAGGGTGATATTGGTCTAGGGTGCAGAGAAGATGGTTACTCGCGGTAACCAAGGAGTTATGGGGGTCGGATGAGAAAATCAGATCTAGCTGCCTACCTAAGTTGTTGGTAATGCCACTGATCTGAAAAAGGCCGGAGTCAAAAAGACGATCAGTAAGGAGGGTTTCCTTTTCTGAGGAGGAGTTAGTAGGAACAAATGATGATTCGTTCTCAGATGGAGACCATTGTAAAAGGGGAAGGTTGAAGTCGCCAACAATTATAAAATCGTCATCAGGATTAGCGATATCTAACAGAGAGTCAACTGTATCAACGGCCAGCTGGTATGCTTGGACGGGTTGAGAAGGGCGAATATAACAGCAAACAATATATACGCTCCGTTTGGATACAGATAATTTAGCTGATACGAATTCAAAAGAAGTGGAATTTGAGAATTTGACGAGGGTTGCATCAAGGCGATTATGTATGGCTAAAAGAACACCGCGGCCGAAGGAGAGATCTTCATGTTTCTGGCCGTCAGCGCGAAAGACTACGAAGTCAGAAGTGAATAATTCACAGTTAAGAACGTTGGGACAAAGGTTGGTTTCAGTTAGGGCAAAAATGTCGTAGGGAAGTGATTGTGATTTCAGGTGCCCCATCGGGGTTTTGGTGCGAAGTCCTCTGACATTCTGATAGTAGAGGGAAAGGAGCTTTGGGGCAATTTCAATGGAGTGAGATGGATCGACTGTGATGGAGTTAGGGACGAAAATATTTATTATGATTGCTGCGAGTTTTTTGGAGATACGAGAGACGTTTGAAACCAATATGAGAGCCATAGGTTGATAGGTCTTTAGCCACAGTGGAAGAGGAGATATTAAAACTCTCATGAAAACGCGTGTAGATATTCTTAAGGGCTATAGGGTTAGTTGGGAGGCCTTCTTTTTGGATCAAGACCATGACATTAGTCTTTGTTTTTCCGCCGATGCAGGCGGAGTCAGGCTTGTCATGTAAATAGGCTAGGTAAAGGCGCACATTTTCAAAAAGCCGGTTATCGCGCAATCTTGACATAATGTAGCGGCCATCGAGGTCATTGATTGTTGACGTTGGGTCTATTAATTTAGACGTGAGTTTGACGGTGGGAGGAAGCATTGGATCGAAAGTGGGGGGAGATGCAGTAGATGGCAAATTGGCCGAGATGGAATTGTTACGAGAGACCGAGGACGAAGTATGGGCAGAGGTGCAACTGGGGGTGGTTAACGAGGAAGGATTGAGAGTGTGGGAGTGGGTGAAATTCGGGTAATTAACGGTGGGGGGAGTGTTATTAGAAGAAGTGCTATGGCTTGGAGGAAGACAGGAATCAGTTGACAGATTGAAAGAGACGTGATTACTTGAAATTCTTTTGGGGTAGTTGACTGAGGGAGTTGCCTTGGTGTTTGGAGAGGGAAAGGGGACCGGCGGGACATCGAAAGAAACTCGCTTGATATTCGGCGATTTGGTAGCAGACTTAGACAGTACGGCTGCCGTTTTAAAGTTGAAGTTAGGGAAGATGCCCATTTTGAAAGACCAATTTGTGTCGGGTTTAGAATTGTTAAAGGACGGGAGATGAGTACTGCTGGATTTTTGGTGGGTGGTAGGTCCATTGTTTGAAATGGTGGATTTGTTATACGAAGAGTGGACAGAGAGTGGGTTCAACTTATTATTAATTAACTTATCTCTATGGGTGAGGTTGTTACTAAGTCTATTATTAATTAACTTATCTATGTTAATAGACTTGTTCGTCCATTTGCAGATACGCATCTTTCCGAGGTTGAAATTTAAACTAGCAGGGTTTTGGAATAGCCATTCGTATCTAGTCGGGAGGTCGAATTTAAAGTTGCGAAGACTTCTGTGGTGAGAAGGCAGGATCAGTTCGCATCGGGAGATGGTGATACCGTATTTCTTTAAAAACAAATTCGTAATCCACGAGACATCAGCATTACGAGGGCTACCTTTGATGAGGAAGGTGGTAACCTGGAGGTTGTCAGGACTTAATTTATTCAGCCTACGCTGCCACTCAGAAGGTGTCCAGGTTGTTCCAGAATGCTTGATGAGTTTCCGGGGGGCAGCGACGGGTGGAGTTTCGGACTCTTGGACAGTAGGAGCAGCGAGAGATTTTGATGATTCGTCCGTCGGCAGTAAAAGGGAAGGTGGAGTTGAGCGTGAGTCGACATCTGCATCCAGTAACTCATCCAAAATTGATGTGTTGTAATGGATGTTTGGGTTATGTTGGGTATGGATAGGTAGGTCGTCGATTTTGTGGCATACCGATTCAATTCCATTCACAATGATTGAGCGCGTTGCAGTGACTTCGTCGCCGACACCATTGATTCGATCGTAAATTACGTCGAGCATTGGATCAGGTTGCCTAGGAGATGAATGCTTGCTTGACGATTGGAAGAGGATGTCAAAGTCTTCCCGTAGGGAGTTTACACATTCGCGCAATTTATCGAAAGAACTGATCTGCGAGGTATAATTAGCTTTGAGATCACAAAACACTTTGTTGAGATGGTGCAAGGTGGATTCTTCCTTCGTGGGACTGGCAAGAAATAACTCCGTCAGACCAGCAATTTTTTTTTCAATGTTACATAGTTTAGATTTGATATCCTCGGTTGAGTTCTGAACCGAGTTGCCTAAATCGTCAACACATCTAACACTGCTATCTAAGTTGGAGAGTTTACCCATAATCTTTTTAGAGAAATTTTTTTGGTGGGAGTCATTTGATTCACTAAGGCACTTTATCGCGAGGAGAACGTGCGAGAGTGAGATATTCTTGCACTCATCACAAAAGAAAAGTAGGTTGTCCGAAAGTGCTTTTACATATACCGTATTTGTTTTGTTAAGACCGACACATATGGCATGGAAAGATTTTCCGCAGATTCCTTTACAAGAAACCCAATCAGCATTATTGTCAGTGATTGGGCAGTTGATAATACCGCAAGACATGGCGAAATATAGGGTGAACAAGCGCGTCAGCGAAAATGGGGTGAATGGAATTGGTGGCACAGTGACACAGAGCACGATAATTACTGCAGATCTATGCAAAAATTTAATGGGAACACTTTTATCAAAGTCAGATGAAAGTGGGGCGAATGTCAGTACTTGAGGTAACGCACTTGAATACAGTTAGTAGGTCACTTAATTGAAATTGATTGCAAAACCGGGCGACACTTGGGGTAATGCACTGAATATTAAGTTGGCGAAAAAGCGGTTTAGAGTGATTTGGCGGAAATATTGACTCGCGAAGCAGGAGAAAATGAAAACACGTCTAAACGGTTGGACAGTTGGATCAAACTACCTTGTTAAGTATTAAATCTAAGTCCTCAGGTCTTGATGGAATTCATCCCATATTCATTAAAATGATCCTACCTTTTATCCTTCCAGTTTCAACCCATATATTTAACACGGTTTTGATGACACCATGTTTTCCTAGTGCTTGGAAAATTGCCAAGATAATACCTATTCCAAAAAACAAAGGAAATCCACAAACACCCTCTGAATTTCGTCCTATTTCAATATTACCTTTTCTGTTCAAAGTTTTTGAGAAAATTGTTCATGAACAAATATCATCCCATCTGCAACACAATGACCTACTTTGCAAACACCAATCAGGTTTTCGTAAGCATCACAGCTGCACCTCTGCGCTGTTAAAAGTAGCGGATGATTTAAGAATATCAATGGAAAGAGACCTTGTTTCGCTGCTAGCACTACTAGATTTCTCTAAAGCCTTTGATACAGTAAATCATTCAAAACTTGTATATAAACTCATCACGCAATTTAATTTTTCATCTTCAGCAGCTTCATTGATAGATTCCTACCTGTCTAGTAGAAATCAAGCAGTCGTGGTGGGTAATACTATGTCAAATTTCAATTGTTCGTTTATGGGTGTCCCACAACGATCTATATTGGGCCCCCTTTTATTCTCAATGTTCATAAATGACCTCCCTGAAAGCATTACCTATTCTTCTGTTCATATGTATGCCGACGATGTTCAGTTGTACTTTAGTTGTAGATTAGGACTAATTGAAGATGCCATTTTTAAATTCAATAATAACCTTAAAAGTATCTTTCAGTGGTCAAGAAGAAATGATCTATGCTTGAACCCTAACAAATCGAAATCCATGCTTTTATCTAAAAATGGTGTAGACCCGAGTGGGTTCTCTAAGATATATCTCGGGGACGAACAAATAGAATTTGTTGAAAGGGCTAAAAACCTTGGCATTTGGTTTGACACTAACTTAAGATGGGATCTTCATACTCGTATCGTTATAGGAAAAATATATGGATGTCTTCGTAACCTGTTTATGTCACAATATTATACCCCTGTCAAAACAAGATTAATGTTAGTTAAGTCTCTTATTGTTCCAATTTTATCATTTGGGTCTGAAGTGTCAATGTATTGTAGTGTGGAATCTAGAAGAAAACTTAATGTTGTCTTTAATAATGTTACTCGTTATGTGTATGGTTTAAAGCGCCAGGATCATATCTCTCCATATAAAAGTAGTGTTTTTAGTTTAACACTGGATGAATACTTAGATTGTTGTTTGATAAAATATTTGCATAAAGTTATAATTTCCCGAAAACCAGAATACTTATATGATAAACTAACTTTTTCTAATTCATCTCGTACTCTAACGATAATCCCTCCGCGTGCTACATGCATCACAACCGAGCGTCAGTTTTGTGTTCATGCTATTCGATTATGGAATTCTCTCCCTCTTGGCATAAGAAGACTCTGTTTTGTAGATCGTTTTAGTGCTTCTCTTTTTTCTTACCTGGCTGGCAATTATAGGTGTTAGGGCTCTTAAATGTTTGACCTATTATTTTTAATTTTAATGTTAAATACTGTTGACCAATTTGTTCGTTCATTCACTTTTCTCTTCTCTCTTTTTCTTTGTCATAATATGTATAAATTCAATGTTAAATTTAAATGTACTTCATAAATAAATTATATAGTTATATTAAGTTAAATTGTAATACAATTAATTACCATGATCACATTTACGTCATTAAAAATACTTCATTGTACTCTTTGTAAATGTTTGTTAAATTAATCAATAAATATCAAATAAATATCAAATATCAAAAGCAAAGTGAAAGATTCTCCACAAAACGATTCAAAGTCAATCTGGTTTAAAACTTTTTTTATTGTTTGAAGATTGGTGATTGAATTGAAATTGAATTAAAAAGTATGAAAAAGTTGTGCTTAAATGTGTGAAATACTACTGAATCACTCAAGTTGAATGAAAAAGCTTTTCTCAGCACCATCTGAAATTTATAGCGCAAAATAAACATCCTAACTCAGTTTCGACTGAGAAAAAAAACTTAAGTGGTTTCAAGTCACTTTTTGTTGTTCTTCTCCGTGTTAAATCTTACTTCACTGAGAACCGACGTATCACCAAAACGCACCATATGATTGCAAGCATATTTTGGAGTCATCTTCCTTCACTCTGGATCTAACATTGCCAATGTGGCTGCACGTGGAACGGTACCCATTATTTTTAGTTTCTCTTTTTTCGGCTTAGAAAGCGTTTAACTAGGAAAAACAGACGCAACTGATTCATTGTGCTACCAGATAGCAGTGGGCGCCGTGGCGTAAGTGGTTAGTATGTCGGATCACTACGCATGAGGTTCCAAGTTCCAATCCCAGAAAATACCAAAAAGTATTTTCATGGTCCCACCTCTCGCGGGCGTCTGACAAATATCCGAGAGTATTGTTGTCACGAAAAAGCTTCTCAACTCGCCGTTCGGATTCGGCATTAAACAGTAGGTCCCTTTCATTCGTGTGAAAAATATAACGCACACAACATGAGTGGTTGCGAGAAGTTAGGCCCTGGCACTTTAAAGAGCTGTTGCGCAAATATTTATTTATTTTTAGATAGCAAAATTCTGGTTTACACAATTTCTGTGAAGTAGTTCAGCGATGAGAAGCTTACAGTATCGGCAATGACCACATCAGCATCGAAAATCTTCCACCTGATATGAGCAAAGGCAGAACACTCGCAGAGAAAATGTTTAGCAAAGTCGTCGCCCTCTCAGCAAACGCCGCAAACTAAGGCGCCACTTAAGCCTAGCACATTAAGATGCTTTAAGAAAGCGAAGTGGTCTGTCAAGATTCCAATAAGTTATTTGCAGTCTTTTTGCTGAGCGACAGCAAGAATGCCGCTGATTTTTTACAGACATCCGGGAGCATTTGTTTAGTCAGCCTATATCCTGAGGAGTCATATCACATGCAATTACGTTCGTGAGAAACCTAATCGTCAATGGAAGCGCTATCTGAGAACGCAAGAAGACCTTACGCAAGTTCGGGTCCTGAAAACCTCATTTGAACCTTCCCTTGCGCAGATCTCAGTGTGACCTGGGATCGAGATAAGAGACAGAAAATTCAGCTTTAGGACCGAGTTCAAAGAGTTTTTACATTTGAAAGTGGTTAAAGAGTAAAGCAAGACTTTAAGCGCAGCCCTACATTGCATTGTGATTAATCAGGAAACTACTGACTGCTCAAAACATGGTTTGGGCCAGTAGCGCGACAATCCAGTTAGTGATGAAGTGCTTGCCTTACGTATAAATCCTATACTATCGTCCTTGCCTGTACGTATAAATCCTTAGGCGTGTAGGTTAAAATTACAAGTGCGGGTTGTCTAGGGCCTTGACTCTAGACTAGGTAACGTGAGCTAGTAACCTACGTTACCGAACCCTGCTCGTTACAGAAACCGACACTATGTCTCGGATAAGGAATGATCACATGTTGACAACGTTTAGCTATTGTACCCGGATAAAGATAGGATTCTGGAATGTGAAGACGGCCGAAACAGGCGAGAAACAGATGTGAGGATAGTATGAGATCACCAGCTTATGACAGGTACTCTCCATCAGCGCACTGATATAGTTTGAAGATCCCACGACAACACAAAAGTGCTCAGGTTCAACATCGGACTTAGCGACAGCTTAGTGCGGCAACATTCAAGGGGGCACATTTCACAAGATGTGGAAGCAATTAGCAGCTTACTGCCCGCAACCATCCAATATCATTTGTGTGCTTTGAAAAATGTCTATAGGTACATCTGGTACTGAAAGAACTGTCGGGGAATCGCAGTGAAGATATAGTGCGGAGTTTTCCGAGGATAGTCAATACCCAGTGAAAAGTCTTAGATGGTTCCTTGCTCATTTTGGATGAGGACCAGCTCAAGAGATAGAAGGAGCATTTTGCTGTGGTTTTGAACCGTGTATTCACTAGCGATATGCTTCTAAATCGGACTGAGGTGACCGAGGTAAGAAATGCACTCGCCTCCCAGTTAGGATGAGATCACTACAAAAAATCATAATGCGCACAACATATTGTAGTTGATCGTGCGATCATTCTTTACTTTGAAACCTTCAGATGCTCGAAATCCCTCACAGACTCTACCTTCAAATTCTCCCTGGCACTCAACCTCATATTCATATTGAGGGATCGAGTTAGAATTGAATCGAAAGAGGATTGCGTTTGACTCTTCTTCTTTTGTCCGTGAATTTAGGTACGTCAAACTCTTATCTGTACCATTATCTTATCTTACCCATCCATTGTAAAAAAGGCCATGAAATGATAAACAAAACAAACGAAAACAATGCATGCAAATGGTGAAGTAATTAGCATGGAAAACTCCTTCTGGATTTGTACCTACACTTCGTGGAAAAAGCCAACCCTTTCTGCTGCCTGGCGTCACAATGATCCATTCCTTCACTTTCTCTCCCTTCTTTCTCTATCTGTGAAACATGATCTTTCGATCCACGTTTATATATGTATGAAATCTTAACTCGATCACAGAAAATTTTGTGATAGAATTTAGTCAATCCGGTACTTCAGCCGAAATCCACCTAGATTCAAACCACCATGTAAACGGGGTATACCATGGTATGGTATGTCTGATTCAGCAAAATGCGCTGGTGTGAAACTAATGTCTGCGAAATTAGTTCTGTTAAATATTATAGCCTACCTTTTGCAGAATTGAATCTGCATTGAGATCAAAAGGCATTGACCTTTCGCTAGTGGAATGGTTCTTAGATATGCTTAGGGGGAGAGAAATTACAGCGACTCTGGGCGGTTACCCAAGACAAGCTGTCAAATGCTTCGTACAGTGAGGCGTGCTCTCCACCACTTTGTGAAACCTATTAGTCGACTCATGTTGTGTGGACTTAATAGGTAAAGACACCCAGTTATTAGGTATACCGATGATATATGCATCACTGTTAGGCG
The DNA here is from genome assembly GCA_945910035.1 of Brachypalpus laphriformis. Taxonomy (NCBI): domain Eukaryota; kingdom Metazoa; phylum Arthropoda; class Insecta; order Diptera; family Syrphidae; genus Brachypalpus; species Brachypalpus laphriformis. The sequence continues at coordinate 68,781,115 of OX246754.1, read as the reverse complement.
AACTAATATACTACTAATGAACTGTGCTTATGCCGTCATTCAAAGAGGCTTTTAGATGGACCAAAAGAGGATACGGCTCCGACTGAATACATACGACTCCAGAACTTTAGTAGATCTCATCACTGGGTTCAGCTCTTCAAGGGAGCATCTTAAAACCATTGGTGTAAGAGGCACGGGTCCATATAAATGCTGTTTTGGGACGGACGAAACGGCTCTATAAACATTAGGCACATATTGCCTTGGAGAGGACGAGCTGATCGAGCTCAACCTTGCCAGTCTTCTGCGCTTTGTGGAAGCAACAGGCAGGCTTTAAGCTCTGGGCGCGCAATCACTGATCAGTAGCGAATAAGGTTTGCTAGAGCACAATGGACTTTTAGATGTATTTATGAGCTATTCGCCCTTTGATGAACCCCTCTTAATAAAAGTAATAATTAGATTTACACTAACAAACTATCATTGGAATCAATAGATCAATAGAATTACTTTACAGTCTCATATTTAGTGTTTCTTTCTTTTTCCTTTTTTTAAGCACATTTGTGATATTTGGTCAAAAAAACGTCGTTCTTGTTGCACGCAATCGAAGACACTACAGAATTTATTCGTTAATAAATTTTCTTAATAGTACTCACTATTGAGTAGTTTCAGTACTTCCAGGCCATTACATCCGAAGCATTGATTAAAGCCGTTCGATTCCAATACTGGTTGCCATACTAGAGCCAATACATATTTGGAACTCGAGTTACATTGCTAACAACTCACGAAAGCGAAACTTCCTCTAGATATCATTGAAACCTTAACGGACTTGTAGGTATAATACTCTTCTATGACTTAATAAAGAACCCTCTCGAGATCGCACTCAAACGTAATCTGGAAAAGTTTATTTCCACCTTGGTGTTTGCCCACGGATCGGATCGCATTAAAATAAGACTGCATTCGAATGTAAAATCTATACTAAAAGACCGTTTTTCTATACAAACAAACCTTCACTTACCTCATAGCTATTCCAGCGGCGACACTTGCTGCAACGATGCACATCAGCAGTGCCACACAGACAGCAACTACAGCCCAGCATATGGCACCGCAATACCACAATTGCGACCTACTCACTAGCAGCCAATCATTGTATCCTGGTAAGATTGAATGCGTTATGTAGGTCTTTAGGTTGATTTCATGCTGTTCCAAGATTAACAATGGCCTCCACTTGAACTCATGCGGGCTTGCAGTCTCATTCTCCACACTCCGTACAACGTCCAGCACAAGAAAATCATACTTCGGCACTTGCAAACTGCCCGAGGATGGACCTCTCGCGTTCGCAATAATGAAGTCGTAGAAATGAAAGAAATCAATAAAATTCCTTAAAGTTGATATCCTTGCAGTGGCAGAAGTAGCAATTGTGAGGTTTTGTGAAATGTGGCTGCTACTGGAATTACACAATTCCTTGAGTTGTGTTCGCAAGACCCTTGCGTGTGTCTGATTTTTTACATTACACTGTTGCACGAATAATTTAATATCCTTGCAAATTTCCGTAATGTTTTGTAGCCTGACCGGGTCTTTACAAGCCGATGGAAGTGAGAGTGGCTCCAACTGCACGGAACGGTCCAAATGCATTGGCCAGTGCACGTTTTCTGGCAGGATATTCTGTTGTTTTTTCTCCTGTTCCTGTTGCTGTTGCCATCGACGAATTTGGTGAAAATTTTGTACGGTCCCTATGCGATTGTCATCGAACGCCACATTGAGAAAGTGACGATACTTATCACTTAGCACGGTGAGAAGGAGTAGGTTGGACATCAGTCTCGAGGTGGTTCTCATTAATGATAGGTTCTTATAGAATCGGTTCTCAGCATTAAAGGACGTTGCTATGATATCGATGAGTAGCACTTTGGTGTGGTTAAGTGCTTCTAGGAGGGAGAGTATTCGCAGGGTTGACGCGTCATTCATGTCGGCTGTGATGATAATAGCTGTGGGAAGAAGTAAATGATATGAAAGAACATTTTCATATAAGAACACCATTACCCTTTCCCGCCATATCGTTTGTAGTCAAGTCGCTTGCAGCATTTCCACCAATTTCAATTCTGTAGGGAATATGTAGGTTCGCCGCTATTGTTAGTGGGAGACCCCAGTTTTTATCTGAAAGAGAATAATGATTATTGATACAATGGTAGCACTGAGGTATTTTTTGTTTAAATACAAATTATCCTTGCCAGAGCGCGGTAAGTAAAGTAGGCACAGACAATTGAATCAGATTTCATTCAAATTATGAGTCTGTAGAGACCATGACAAGCAGTGCCACATACAGGAAGTATGTCCTTTTGGAAATTGAAGGTCTTCCTTTTTTTTTTATAAAATAAACCCGCAAATTGTAAGGCCCCGAGCAAATTTGTAAATGCAATAGAGTTAGGATTTCTACAGTTTCAGATGAGCTTTGTTTTGGTTTCTGCTTTGAAAGAATGCTGCAAGGGGCGGATGTAGTGGAGGAAGTACATTTCGCAAAGCATATCCGAAGTAAAACCAGATTAAACTAAGGAATGCTAGATATAGCAGAATAACAAGGTTGTGACGGAGTGGATGGTGGGTGTTAGGAACGAAGAGTTTTATAAAAATTAATCCATCAGCTTGCCTTAGCGATGCTTGCAGGCAACCAGCAATTTATTACTCATCACAAGGGTGGCTTATTTCATTATAAAATGTTGTCGGTGTTTTTAAATAAATTAACGTGTCTGATCGTAAGACTAAAAGACTTGGTGAGTACAAAACTTATCTTTAGAAGGATTATGCTCTACAGAACTTAGCGTCTGACTGCCAGAACACAAAGAAGATGCTTCGGCAGTAGTAGCAGCGGTAGTATGAGCTGTCAAAAGCAGACATTTTACAAAGCCAGTACTGTAGAACTGTACCAAACCGTATGTTTCCGTTCTCAGTAACAGGAATTCCATGAAACCCGAAGTAAGGTTTCGTTACTCTCAAATAAGTATTGTTACTCATATGCCATAGTTAGGTACTCTCGCTTGGCAGACACCTTGACGCGGTGCGAGAGCTTACGTTGCAAGGACTCACTCAACCGCGGGAGCTTCGCTCTCGGATGAGCTGACTGAGGAGTAACTTACCAAGAGCTGCCCCCCCTAATCCAGGGTGTTAAGCGAGACCGTGCCTATTGGATGGTTTGCAGCCAGGGGGTACACCGGCTGTATTCGAACGGAGCCTTCCTGATACCAGGTCGCCTCAGGGAGTAACCATGGCCCGACCACATCATGCAGGGCTCTGATGTGGCCGATGAATATTTCCCTAGCTACTCGTGGGAACATGAACAAAGAAAAAATAAAAAATAAAATAAAATACATGCGGGATATCACCGCAACAGAAATGGCAAGTCGTCTGGAGAGAGACCTCCGAGACGAGGACTACGACAGGCCTAGCACGAGTCGTAGAAGAACGCCTCCAGCGCGCAGATTTAGCCCTAGGCGCAGAACACCTCCAGCGCGCAGAGTCAGCCCTAGGCGCAGGATGAGCACGGAGCACCACAGGCGCAGAGACACTGAAGCTCCAAGAAGACAGTGGCCTACAGGCACCCAAAGGCCAAGATCCCCGGTAAAGAAGGCATACACTTCCCGGGAGGCGAGAAGACCAGCAGAGAGTAGCAGACCCAGAGAGCGGCTGCATAAACCTCCCACGCTACCAGACAGGGGTAAGCCCGGTGGTCTGGATGACCCGTTGAGAAAAGGCCTCAGTGGAGCGGGTGCAAAGTGGTACTTGCGCTTCCTAGCCCAAGGTTTCGAACCTGAAGAAGCAAGGAAGCTAACCGTGGAAAGGAAGAAGGAGGCAACTGATACTCCAGTAGTACAGGGACACCTAAAAAGGGGAAGGGATACCATCACCCCCCCGGAGAAACCTGATAGCAAGCGACATAAAGCTACCAGTAGCGTCAGCTCGGCGGGCCCAACCACCGTCCCAGCAGAGAGGAGACGCAGAGTAGAGCCAGGCACCAGCTATGCAGGCATAGTGAGAAACCTGCGAGTGGCTGTGCTCCCAAAGGACTACCCGGTGGCAACGCTAAGCACCGAGAAGCAAACGGCGCTTGAGGACGCCATTATTGAAGAAGTAGCCCTAGGCTGGAAGAGCAAGCTTCAGTTTGAAGGTATACACTTCAGACTGGGCTTACTACTCGTTGACTGTTACAACGAGGACACAGCTCAGTGGCTACTACAAGCAGCAGCAAGATTAACTGCGTGGAAGGGGGTCAAATTGACGGCGTGTTTGGGAGAAGATATCCCCAAAATCCACACCATCACCGTCTTCCTCCCAAGGAGCTCTGGGCACGACCAGAAGAAGTCGCTAGACCTCATAGAAGCGCAAAACGAGGGGCTTAACACCCATCTATGGAGAGCGACCAGTAGTCGAGAAGAAGGCAAGGGAAGAGTGGTAACCTTCCTCATTGACGACCAATCGGCAGAGACGATTGCCAAGCAGGACTACATGATCCGATATAGGTTCGGCAAAATAAATGTCTGCGGACTGCGGAAGCAAGCAGCCGAAACAGCCGAAACCCACGCGGGCGAGGACGGAGCACTCGCAGTAAACCATGGATCAGTAGCTGGAGAAGAGGGAACTGCAACTCCAGCTGACTCCATCACAGCAGCAACAGCACCAGCAAAGGCCGAGGAGATCCCCCTGAGTGAGGAAGACACTGAAAGTGTCGACATAGCTGGACTCAACATGGAGGATCTAGTCATTCCTCTAACAGAAGAGGAAGAAGAGATGGAGGTGGGCACCTGCCCCTCTCCGAATTTCCCCTAAAATGGAGCAAAAAGCTCTAACTCGCATCGCACAAGTTAACCTACACCACGCGAAGGCGGCCTCGGCCGTCATCTCAAGAAGTTTTATCAAACACCAACTTGGACTTGTGCTGATACAGGAACCCTATCATTTCAGGGGAAAGGTAAGAGGTCTCTCAAGCAAGAATGCACAGGTAATCTGGGATAATAGACAGGACCTCCCCAGGGCCTGCATACTAATCAGTAAAAACATAAAATTCTTATGTCTTTCAGAGTACATGACGCAGGATTTGAGAGCTATCCAGGCCTTCATTAACGTAGGAGGCACCCACTGCGCCATTGTAATTGCTTCGGCCTACTTCGACGGAGGCGGGGAGGCACCGCCAGAAGAAGTTCAAAGGCTAGTGAGACACTGCAGAAGGCACAAACTGCCACTTCTGCTAGGATGCGATGCCACCGCCCATTGTCTGGAATGGGGCAGTAGCGACAATAACGCTAGAGGTGAGCGCCTTCTCGAATTCATTATTAATGAAAACCTAGATATTTTGAATGTGGGAACTACACCAACTTTCGTAACTAGGGTAAGGGAAGAGGTTCTAGATATTACACTCGGCAGCCCGAGTATTAGTAACTGCATTACAGGTTGGAATGTTTCTGACGAGCCGTCCATGTCGGACCACAGGATCATCACCTTTAACATAGAAGGTCTCAGTAAGGAGGTTACCCCGAAAAGAAACCCCCGCAAAACTGACTGGGACAGATATAGGTCTACACTCGAGTGGAACCTATTAAATGTGAAAGGAAAGAAAACGGCGAGCCACTTCCTAGAACTGGAAAGCAACGTAGAAGTGGTTAACAGGGCGATCAAAGATGCATTTGAAAGCAGCTGCCCTATTAGCCGTACGAAAGATCCGAAGGATATTTCCTGGTGGAACAAAACGCCAGTCGACCTAAGATCAAAGGTGCGCAAGCTCTTTAATAAAGCAAAGCGTGACGGAGACTGGCAAACATACACCGAGCAATTAACAAGATACAACTTGGAAATCAGAAAAGCTAAAAAAAAGCTCATAGCATTCTGTGAGAACATAGCGTCAACCCCTGCAGCGGCCAGGTTACATAAAGCACTGGCTAAGGAGAAAGCAGGCGCGCCTGGCTCACTGAAAAAGCAAGATGGCAGCTATACCGAAGATGAAGAGCAGAGGGCCCTTCTACTATTAGAGACACACTTCCCGGGTAGCTCAATCTACAGCAGCACAGATGTACTAGTAAGACATAAAAGGCCCAGGAGAGAGGACTGGGCGATGGCAAGAGACATCTGCACGAATCAAAGGCTAAGTTGGGCTCTGAACACCTTCCAGCCGTTTAAAGCACCGGGAGCGGATGGAATATTCCCTGCCCTACTACAACAAGGCCAGGAAATCATTATGCCACACCTCCTAGGACTATTGAGAAGCAGCGTCGCACTTGGGCATATACCAAGAATATGGAGAAGGGCAAAGGTTATATTCATTCCGAAAGTGGGAAAAAGAGACACCACTTCACCAAAATCCTTTAGGCCCATCAGCTTGACCTCATTCATGTTAAAGACGCTAGAAAAGGTCATAGATAATCACCTAAGAATGACTGTGCTGGAAAGAATACCTCTCCACCACAATCAACATGCCTACAGAGCAGGAAGATCCACCGAAACTGCGCTCTACCAGCTGACAAGTTGGGTTCAGGATACACTGGAGAGCAAGGAAACAGCAGTATGCGCATTTCTAGACATCGAAGGAGCCTTCGATAACACCTCCCACGAAGCAATTAGGAGGGGTCTCGAAATAAAAGGAGTAAATCACACCACAAGTAACTGGATGTGTGAGATGCTAAGAACTAGGACTGCTGAGATAGAGGTGGGTCAAAAAACCATCACAATAAGCACCACTAGAGGCTGTCCACAAGGAGGGGTATTATCACCATTGATGTGGAGCTTAGTAGCAGATGAACTACTGCACAAATTGACAGGTGCCGGCATTGCGTGCCAGGGGTACGCCGACGATATAGTCATTGTCGCAAGAGGAAAATTTGAAGAAACGCTATGCGAAATCATTCAGAGGGGTCTACGAATCACACAGAAGTGGTGTAAAACGGTAGGACTCAGAGTGAACCCTACCAAAACCACTGTGATACCCTTCACCAAGAAAAGACAGTTAAAGCGTATGCAACCCATCCTGTTGAAAGGGATCAGAGTTGACCCACAGAAACAGGTCAAGTATCTAGGTCTAACACTAGACAGTAAACTCCTCTGGAGAGAACATGTAGAAACTGTGGTAACCAAAGCCACCAGAGCACTTATGGTGTGCAAAAACATTTCAGGAAAGACCTGGGGTTGTAGCCCAGCCACACTGAGATGGATGTATCTGATGATAGTAAGACCCATCATCACATACGGGGCAGCGGCATGGGTCAACAGATCTAGACTAACCACGACGAGGACATCCCTCAACAAAGTGCAAAGATTAGCCTGTATATGTATAACAGGAGCCATGCGAACCTGTCCCACAGCAGCTCTAGAAGTGATCGTAGGGATACCTCCACTACACATAGTGCTAGAGCGAATCGCCAAGGAGACCATTTTAAGAATCAGCAAAGAGGGCATCGGGAAAGGAACATGCATCGCAAATAAAGAGCGAGTAACCCTATCCAAATCGGTGCCGCTTCTGGACTGGCCCAGAGATGATATGGTCAAGAAATACTGCTTTGAAAGGAAATTTGACTCAAAGCTGAGCAACAAAAGAGATTGGAGCAGCGAATCCGATAAATACCAACTCAAACAACACACAATTAAATGGTACACAGACGGATCGAAAACATCTACTGGCACTGGGGCAGGAGTGTACGGGCCCAGGACTAGATACTCAGAATCACTGGGAACATTCCCCAGCATATTTCAAGCAGAAGTTAACGCGATCGAAAGATGCGCGGAATTCAACTTAGACAGGAAATATCGCGGGCAGGACATCGCGATACTATCAGACAGCCAAGCCGCTATTAAAGCACTGACCTCGCATGAGATCAGATCCAAACTGGTATGGGAGTGTCTCACCAGGATCAACAAACTGGGAGAAACAAACAAAGTAACTCTCTACTGGGTACCAGGACATGTAGGAGTAGAGGGGAACGAAGTAGCTGATGAGCTAGCTAGAAACGGATCAGACACGCCATTCCTTGGACCAGAACCCTTCTGTGGGATAGGATCCCACAAAATAAGGGAAGACTTAAGGAAAGAAGAAGAGAACAAATGGGCCAAACATTGGGACGATATCCCCCAAATAAGACAGGCAAAGGAACTTCTGGGGAAATACAACCAGAAAAGAAGCAGAGCCTGCCTAAGAGTTAGTAAGAATCGGCTTCGCATCTTGGCGGGCATGTTAACATGTCACTGCAGACTTAAGGAGCACCTTAGGAAACTGGGAATAGAGGAAGACGGACACTGCAGATTCTGCAGGGACTTCGCAGAAACACCAGCGCACCTTCTTATGGAATGCGAAGCACTGATCCACAAAAGAAGGAATCACCTTGGTGCCTACCTCCTATCAGAAACGGATTTGCCTTCGCTGGATCCACTGAAGATACTCCGGTTTGCTGTAGCAGCTGGACTAGAGGAAGTGCTCTAGACCGAGTATATCATCGGCTAGAACCTTAGTAAGGGGGGCACAATAGATCTTTTATAGGTCGCAGTGCACTTGCACCTCTCAACAATATAAATCTAAATCTAAATCTAGGTAGGCAGGTAAAGTGGCGGTCCAAAAAGAACCCAATTAGCGCTTAAAGTGCGCCGTTTTGTTACCACGGACTCGTGTCTACCTGTTGTAGTGGTTAGTTAAAAAAAGGGATGTTAAGTTCAAACCCAGCCCGTGGAGTTCAGGAAGAGGATTAGTTCTGCAATCCTCTTGTCCGCTATCTCTCTCAGATCCTCGAAGAAGGGTTTGCCAAGAGTTTGTTGTCTGATCCTCGCCAGAGCCGGACATCTGCAAAGGAAATGACATAGAGATTCTTTCTCATTATTATCCTTGCAGCTCCTACAAAAGGTATTGTGGGGGATACCAAGCTTGGCTGCATGGTCTTCAACTGGCCAGTGGCCTGTGATAATAGTTATAGTTATAGTGCCATAGTTACTTTTGCATGATCCTGTTCGTGTGCTCTTTAGATTGTGAATGTAAATAGAATTTTCCGCCGTTCTTCGTATCCGACAGTTTCATATGTATGAGTGCGTCGTTTAAACTTGCATGGTACCTATACACAGACAATTGGCGAAGTTTCTCAGCTTGTAATTTGAAGTTTCCTTGTTATGCGTCTGTGTATCGATTTTGTGTTCTGTTTGTTTATCCGTTGGTGCTCTAAACAAATAAATTGATATATAATTCATTACATACGATATCATGCCAATACATTTAAAACGTTACTCATATACTTTCTACTGCAGTAACGAAAGTAACGATACTTTGTAACGGGTAGTCAAATTAAAGGTATACATACATACGGGTTCATATTTTGTCGTTACTTTTACAGCTTTGCAATGCTGCACACACAATGAGTAACTGCTACGGTAGTGCATCGCTGCTTCCCTGGGATTACAGCCTTATTATCGTGGGGGAGAGGTTTAAGTTATACAGGGAACACTATGCCGGTGTAAGCAACTAGAAATTGTACACTAGACCGTATCTCGAGTGTTTCCAACCATCCTGTGGACTTTTGTGCGAGACCAAGAGCAATCTACCCCTTACACCCTATCTCACCTTCTCCTTATTCTTAATACATTACCCCTCCCCAATCACACTCCCCTTTTACCCTGCGCTAGATTAATAATGCCAATCGACCCGCGCCGAGAACCTCCCATGCTGAGGGTCCAGTAAAAATAGCTCAGTAGTGAACAATGCAGTCAGACACCTAGCGCCCTCTGAATTAGATAGCCTTATCTGTATAACGACGGGCTCTATGGGGACTGACGATTCCTTCCCTAACTAGTCGTGAGACAAAAACATGAACAATGAACACAAATAAAAACGAAAACAAAACACACATACCAGCACAAACACAAACATTTACGGACCCTTTGTAATGGACGGAAAACCTAAAACAATTAGTCTAGGTAGGTAAATGGCTCAATATACCATCGCCGAGGGTTTAATGGATTCGGAAGATATAGGGGCTTTGCTTTGTGTTATACTGGCAACCCTACTGACGATGGATCTTTAGCTGTATCACAGGTCAGTCACAGGCATGTCAATGTGGACTCCGAACCTGAGGCTTAACTGTTGGAAGAGGGCGGGAATCCAAAAGCCACTGGTACTCGAAATGCTTTTGTTACATTTATGCATGCCAGTCGTTGTACCTTAGTTAAATTTACTACATAGCTGGTCTTGTCCGTTGCATTCCACCATAAAATAATACCGTAGGTAAGTGTAGGTCTGGTTGCTGCATACATCCAGTTTATTTTAGATGGACACAAGCCCCATCGTTCTTCAAAGGCTTAATTATTGGAAGAGGACGGTAATCCAAAAGCCACCGGTACTACGAAAGCCAAGTGGAAAGTCAAGAGCATCAGAACGAAAATAGTTAAGGCGAAAAACGGCTACAGAAGGTCTAAGGTAAGATGGCTGTGGAGGAAGAAGCAATTCTTCTACGTACGTCGGATGAGGAAAGCGTTGGTGCAATTGAAGTTAATCTGGAAAATCTTTTTCTGGAATCAAGCGACACTTGCTCCATTGCCAGTTCATCCTTCTCCAATATGTCAACATCCTCCAAGCGCTCAAAAAATTGCAAGTTGACAGTCCGGAGATTAGGGAGAAAGAAATGGGAGGAGTCAACGGAATGCGAGCGGAAGAGGCTCCATAACGCACGAGCCTTCCTGCAGGAACAGTACTTGGCGGAGTGTAAGCCTATTGCTAGCCCTCCAAAAAGAACAGTGACGGCGGAAGTCACGAGCGAGGAAGGGTTGATGGGACCACCTAAGTCTGCGATAAGCCTTAGCCAGTCAGGACGAAAGGTGATCTCATCGGCCAATCCGGAGCACAATCGTGATTCAGTGGTATTGCAAAAGCCTACCGATAAAGCCTCTGACTCGACGACTGGGATAGTCCCAGTGTTAGGTGGGAGTGCGACTCTGGAGGATGCCGGGGTCAAGATGGACACTTCCAGCGTGTCAAGCCTCAGCTACTCACGGGGGAAGGATACGTCTACACCTCAGCAACCTGGCGAATGCAGTCCTGCTGAGCCTAGGATTGACTCTTCTGCCTGTAGCTTTGCGACGGTAGTTAGCTTAGGTAGCCATGGTTTGGGACTAGCCCGACCACCCAAAATAGGGAAGACCAGTGACGTAAGCATCTACCCAAGACAGACGACGGTACGTAACCGTATACGCAACGCTATCCGGTTAATACGGCGGCTTAAAAAGCGTGATCCGGAGTCCTACACGGACAAGGAAAGAGTGGCCATTGATAGAGCCACCAACACGCTTAAGCTGAGAGGATCCACCCGACAAGACAGGACGGGCCGTAAGGTAAGAAGTTCCCTCGCGGCGGGGGCGGGAAGCCTCTTGCTCCCCACCTTGGCCGCGAGGAGACTTCGGCCAGTTACCGACTCAGACTCAACCCCTGAGTCGGTTGCTGGCTGTTCCAATAAGGCGACTACGTCACGGAACTCGACCGCAACAGGAACGGGTGTAGGACTGACCGCGGCGAGGAGGGAACGCCTCTTTCCATCCACCTCAGCCGGGGACAGACCTAAACCGCTTTCAGTCGATCCAAGCAAAGACGCACAGTCAAAACCTGGGTCGACTGCGAGGCGTTCTATTGCTGACTCAGGCATTAATCGACGTAGCATAGGGCAGACTAGGGGAACAGGCAGGAGATTGTTCGAGTCGAGGAGGGAAAGCCTCTTGCCATCCACCTCAGTCTCGGACAGACTCAAGCCCCCGCCAACCGTTTCGGATGGGGCCACAAGGCTCACGGCCGAGCCGATTGCGGGGTGTTCCAAGAGAGGTAGGCACGAGGACACGACATCGCCACCAACACGAAGAATAAGCAAAACAGCCAAGATGGCATCTTGAAAACAAAAAGATAATCTTCAGGTGGCGATCGTCGATTTCAATAACCCGGACCGCAAGCTATCCGGAGACCAATGGAGGCTGGCGGAGCTGCGTATACTCGACGGAGTAAATGACGCCGTAGTCAAGAATCAGGGAACTATCCCTTTCTTTGAGCAGCTCACCACCTTCAAGGGCTTCAAGGTCATGTCGTGTGACAACGAGGCAATACTTAATTGGCTCAAGAACTTTGTAACCAGCACGCAGGCTCCTTGGGCGAATGCCGACCTGCGACTCGGGCCCACACATTCCTAGAGAACGGCTGGAAAGAAATCTCCAACACCTCAACCCCGAGCTCTATAGCGAAAACTGGGAGGTGTTAGAAGTGGGTACCCATACGGAAGCCAGAACTGAGATAGTGGTGTTGCTCAACCACAAGTCTATGCCCATCCTAAAGAGATATAACTATAAGGTTCGCATTGGAATTACCCAATGCAAGGTCAGACCTTTAGTTGGGATGGACGAAAAGAAAAGAAGGAAGGCGGGTGATAAGGAAAATCAATGATGAAGATTGCTCAAATAAACATTCACCATAGCATAGCAGCTAGCGCCAATCTCATCTATCTCATGGGAGATAGGAACATAGACATTGCCCTAATTAAAGAGCCATGGATCTCCCGTGGCAAAATACGTGGGCTAAGGCATAAAGACCTTACTACATACAGCATCGAATGTAAGACCAGAACGTGCATCGTAGCTAGGAAACAAATTAACCTCTTTCTTTTATCTAGCTACAGCAATGAGGACCAAACAGTGGAAAGGCTTGAGCGGAGGGGGCTTTCCCCACTGATTCTATCAGCCGTCTACATGCTTTTTGATGCCAAGGAGGGACCGCCATCCACACTTACCCGCTCTCTTGTGCAAAAAGCGGAACAGGAAAGATGGGACTTGCTGCTGGGGTGTGATGCCAACTCTCATCACTCTCAATGGGGTAGCAGCAATACAAGCTTACGCAGTGAGTCTTTGTTTGAGTTTATAATTGAAAATAACCTTATTGTAGCTAATAGAGGTAACGAACCTACTTTTGTAGTAAAGAACAGGCAAGAAGTCATAGATGAAACTTTAGCCAGCAATTCAAGCACCCTAACTATTGACAAGTGGAATGTGATAGGGGAAGAATCCTACTCCGACCACAAAATGATTGAATTCCTCGTGGGTAACAACTAAGACTCGCCCAAACCTTACAGGAACCCCAGAAAAACCAACTGGGATCTCTTTAACAACGAGGTGAGGAAAGGTATAAAATCCCTGCAGGATAGCAACTGGCTCGGACCTACCGACATTGACCGCAAGGCAGAGGATATTACATCCATCTTTAATGAAGCCTATGTCAAAGCATGTCCAGAAACCAAACGAAAAGATAAAAAATCACCACCTTGGTGGTCATCTGAACTAGCTAGAATTAGGATAGTAACTAGACACCTTCTAAATGTGGCCAAAAGAACTATGCTAGAAGCCGACTGGGAACAGTATAAGTCCAGTCAGAGAAATTTCAAAAACGAGACACAGAAGGCCAAACGCCACTCTTGGCAGCACTTCTGTAATGAAATCAAGGGTACGACAGAATCTGCGAGACTGAGAAAAATTCTATCCAGGGAATCAAAAACCTGCTAAAAGCGCACTTTCCGGGTTGTACGACCCATCCAGATAATAACATCGTAACTAACAGTAGTTTTGTAACGGAAACTCCGACGGATTTTATCACAGAGGAAAGAATTGAGTGGGCAATCGGATCATTCTCTCCATTTAAATCCCCAGGACCCGACGGGATTATCCCGATTATGCTACAGAAAACAATAACCACAATCATCCCGGTACTTAAAGAACTGTACCTGAACAGCCTCATATGGGGGTATATACCTAGATCATGGAAAGAGGTAAAAGTGGTTTTCATACCCAAGGCCGGTAAAGCAAGCCACACTACTGCGAAGGACTTTAGGCCAATTAGCCTTACCTCCTTTGTCCTAAAGACCTTTGAAAGACTAGCTGACATATACATCCGTAGTAAACTACGCCCAGGGGACATATCCCCAGCGCAGCACGCTTATACGAAAGGAAAAAGCGTAGAGACAGCGCTGCACTGTGTTGTCGGCTCAATCGAAAAATCACTGAAAGACAAAGAATATACACTAGCGGCTTTCCTAGACATTGAAGGAGCCTTTAACAATGTCGAAACGGACGCGGTCAACAGAACTCTAACGAACCTTAATATTCACAATTCCGTGATAAAATGGATCGTCAATATGCTAAAGGAAAGACATATCAAAGCTGAACTCGGAGGTACTAAGCTCGAAGTCTATGCCTCAAGAGGCACCCCTCAAGGAGGGATTATTATATTATACTGTGGGTAATTGTCCTGAACGAAGTCCTTCTTAAACTTAGAAACAGCGGCGTCAAGCCCATAGCATATGCGGACGATGTTGTGCTGCTAGCAACAGGTAAATTTCTCCCGGCCCTGGGCGAACAAATCGAAGGGGCGCTGGAAATCATTGACTCCTGGACGGAGAGATGTGGGCTGGCGGTTAATCCCCAGAAGACAGAGTTAGTACTATTCACTAACAAAAGAATAATTCCACAATTCGTAACTCCTTCCGTAAGGGCTACTCCCCTGAGTATCTCCAGTAGTGCGAAATATCTTGGCCTGGTGCTCTTTACGAAACTGAACTGGAGACTAAACATCAACGAAAGAGTCAAAAAAGCCACGATAGCTTTTTACTCGTGCAATAGAATATTCGGGAAGACTTGGGGACCGAGCCCCAAAAACATCCTATGGATGTATACAGCTATAGTAAGGCCAATACTAACGTATGGCAGCCTTGTATGGTGGCAGGCAGCCAGCAAAATAAATAACCTTGCTGCTACCACAAAAGTACAAAGACTAGCGTGCATCGCCACAACCAGTGCGATGAGAACGACACCTACAGCAGGACTCGAGGCCATTCTCAATCTGCTTCCGCTAAACATCTTTATACAAGTATCGGCGGCTCATAGTGCCGTAAGATTAAGCCAAACAGATAGCTGGAGACCAAATGCAATGGGTCACACCACGATCCTGCAGAGATATCTAGGCAGTGTATCTAATACAGACTACTTAACGCCTTACCTAGACTTCATAAGACCATTTTCTAGCACCTATCCGAGCAGGGAAGACTGGAAAAATGACAGAACTCCTAACGAGCGATCCTTAGCTGTTTACACCGATGGATCCAAAATGGAAATAGGTGTAGGCGCAGGCATCTTCTCTGAAACGCTTGGCCTCTCCATGTCAGCTCGGCTTCCGAACTACAGCAGCGTTTTCCAGGCGGGGTCCTAGCAGTTACAATAGCAGCTCGTGAGACTGCGATGAGGGCAATACCACGAGAGGATATCAAATTTTTCATCGACAGCCAGGCGGCGATAAAAGCAATATCTGCTATAGAAATAAAATCGAAGCTTGTGAAGTGTTGTAGAGAAGAGCTCAAGGTTCTTGGAACACAGCACGAGGTAAAGCTCTGCTGGGTCCCTGGTCATGAAGGCATACCAGGGAATGAGAAAGCCGATGAACTGGCTAGAGGAGGCTCAGCACTAAACTCGGACCAATCCGACCCCTCGGTGTACATCCCGCCTTGCGCCCTTAAGCTCGTAGCAGGAAACAAAGCCATAATGGAGGCTAACAATAGGTGGACCTCTTTAGATACTTGTGTCACCACGAGGAAGCTGTGGCCCGCTTTTGACAGAGTAAGAACCAATAGACTCATACAGAGGCATAGAAAATCCCTCTCTACTCTAAAAGGCGTCATTACGGGGCATAATACCATGCGGTACCACATGAAAAAACTGCGTGTGGCTAACGAAGACCTTTGTAGAGGCTGCGGCGACGAGGAGGCTCAGGAGGACACCGCCCACTTTCTCTGTCATTGCCCAGGCCTCTATCATTTGAGAAATAAGATCCTTGGACAACACTTCTTTGAGGATCTAGAAGAGTTGTCCAACAGACCAATAAATGACATCGCAAACTTCATCAAATCCTCTGGATGGTTTGTATCTAGGGCACAGTGAGTACTAAGTTCTTTCTTTGGGATATTTACAAAGACGGTATTTTTCCACGAGGAAGGGATTCCCTTTTCTATCTCCTTTCCCCCCATGGGTATCACAATGGGTCTATACTGACCTGAGTGTGGTGTGGAGGTTTTCTATCCCCCTACCCCTGCCCACTTACCTAACCTAACCTAAGATGGCTGCAAAAGACCGTTTACCCAGACGGATAGGGGAGATGCTTATGCATGAGCACCGAAAATCCACATATTAATCGAAATATTAAACTTAATAAAAGAAAAGTTTTGCTAATATTTACGAGTGAAGAAGTCAACACAATTCTAAGCAGATAACTTATTCTGAAGTAAGCAAACAACCCAATTGTTGGCGGATTTTTACTGTGCAGCGCCGTACAATTTGATAAATCGTACTATCGCTGCAGCGATATGTGTTGTGTTCAGGCAGTGAGAAACACAAAGAGAACTTCTACAGTCAATTACAAGTTGCCCATAATACAACAACTAGTGAGAATATTGTCGGGAGACTTTAAAGCAAAGGTGGGCAACAGTATTACTAGTCTCCAACATGTGACCGGAACTCATGGCCACGGTGTACGCAATGATAAATGTAAAAGGGTCACCGATTTCTGCAACATTAATTGGATGTTTAGCGATACGCAGAGAACTTTCAATAAAATTGTCTATATTATTATCACCCGCAATTTAGAGGATTCCTCCTTATCCGACCATATGGTAGCTATCACCCGCCTTATAATCCCTCTGTACAAGCAATAACATCGCGCTTTTGTTGCCATATTTTGTGCGCTCTCCTCTTTTTATGAATATGTTCTTTTATTTCCTGCGGATAATTAGCTTCGCTGCCTGTGACTTCTTTTCTCCTCAAAGCAGTATTTTTCCACGCGGCACTTCAGTAAATTTGGCGACTTCATCTTTTATTTCGAATAGTGTTTTGAGCAATACATTTAAGACGATATTTGTTTCGCAATCATTCTTAAAGCCGTTCCAGTTTATTATGGTGCTAGTTAATCTAGGCGCACCTTCTATTTTCTTTAGTCGGTTACTTATTGATCTGAGAAACGATCAAAGCTTTCCTCTACTTTGTGCAAAATTTGCCTCTTGAACGAAGTGGTCTATTAGGTCAGGTGTTTTTACTTCATCGGAGGGCCAATATGTTGAATTCATCGTCGAAAAGAAATGAACCCCCAATCGCATGCCGGCTTCGTACAAAAGTCTGCCTTTTCGTGATTCGGATCGTGAACCCTAAAGGGTGTATTTTGCGTTGAAATTGCCACCAATAATGAAATTTGAGTGAGTCAAAAAGACGTCTACAAAGTCGTTACTTTCAAACGTGCATCGGGTAGGACAATAAATGCACACGATCTTGAAATAAGAGTTTTTATTATTAACTCCAACTGAACTTGTTTGCATTGTATCGATTTCAATCGTTATATTCATGGAGTGTTCAATGCACTTTTAAATGAATGGGGTGGATACGTCTTTAGCTCTTCCGGAAGGGTGATATGCGCGATAAGCACGATATCCTCTTGCTTTTACTCCGGATTCCTTGCCAAATGAGTTTGAGATATCAACCAAATGCCAATGTCGTCATTCCGCAAGAATACTTCTAATTCGGCGATTTTTTGTGGAAGACCGTTTGCGTTCCATATTAAAATTTTGAGTAACTATTTCATATTCATATGAGAGTTCTTTTTTGGCGAGGTTTTAACTGGAGCTTGCTCAATTTATCAAATATGAAGTTGCTTATCTTGGCTTGCTCCTCAAGTTTCGCAAGAATTATAGAGAAAACTTGGGAGATTGGGTCTGCCGCAACACCGCTTTGTTTGTTTTCTTGCGACGCGGCTTGAGCATATGTTAGTGCCCTGGAGATTACGGCTTTTCCATTGTATTTGTCGTAGTGGCTTTACTTTAGTCGCCTCTCGTCTTTTCTTTACGGGTTTATTTACGGTCGTTATCCTTGCCTTTGCAGTTTCACGTCTATTGTTAATCGGTTTTGCGTTCTGACGTAAAATATTTTTTAATGCGTCGCGCCTTTTTTTTATTCCTTTTGCCACTTCGCAACCTCCATAGTTTGCTGGGTGCTTTCCTTTGCAGTTTATGCATGTAGCCGGGGCCTGCTTATATAGCTTACACCTTTCCGAGAGATGGTTATCTGCACATTTTACGCATCTTCGTTCTTTTTGGCAGTACGACGACTGTGTGTCATTGAAGCCTCGACAGCGTTTGAACTATCGTACATCGCTTTAGGATATCAATTATTTTAATATGCAGACTTTAAGGAGATACTAGCCGGGGTACCGCAAGGAAGCGTCCTCGGTCCACTTCTGTACCTATTATATACTCATATACCGTAAGTAGATGGCACTACATTAACTCCATTTGCCGACGGCACTGCTATTTTGGTAGTAGGCAAAACGATCCTACCGAACAATTTCAGGAAGCATTGGAAAGAGTAAATGAATTGACAAATATTTGGCGACACATACTGAATGAAACCAAATCCGTTTATGTAAACTTTACTTAAAAAAAAAATTAATAATTTACCAATTTATTTAAACGATTCCATTTGTAAACGAGGCTAAGTATCTTGAAATGACGCTTGAAAGCTGAAATGGAAATCTGAACGTTATTATTGCATTTTCCGCAGAAGATTGGTAGGGCTTTGACATCGCCTAGCGGAACACTACCATTGCCAAGATGGCTAAAGTGCTGTGTGCACTATTCTTCCTCGGTGATCCAGGTTTGAATCGCGTTTTTGGCACATGCATTTTTTTTGATGATTTTTTTATTAATTTGTATTTCACAATTAATTATCAATCAACAAATCAGCTGTTGGAATATCAATGTAAAAATGATTATTTTTTGGAGAATTGATCAAAGAAGAAGACATTTTTCCAGAGGCAGGAGACGAACCTCCGATAGTTATGGTTTTAGTTAGCCACCGACGCTCTACCACTGAGCTATCCCTGGATGTTTTCTTCTCCGGTCAATTCTCCAACATCACATTTGTGTCTTATGTAAATGGAAATCGCACGTAAAGAAAAAGCGCAAAGAGCAGAAATTAAATACAAAGAAATGTATTGGTTACTTGGAAAGTATTCCAAGCTTAATATAGAGAAAAAACTGCTTCTACACAAGCAAGTGCTAAAGTCGGTATGATCATATAGTACATTAATATTCTACAAACTTTTGAAGACACAATGCTAAAAGGAATTGATAATGCACCGTGGTAAAAACAAAAACAGCGATATCCACTGAGAGCTCGCCATTCAAATCATCGAAGACGAAAGCAAAAACTACACGAGAAAGCATACATGTTGACCTGAAAGCCACATAAATAATGCAGCCCTTCAAATTTTGGTTAGACATTTACCGCGCCACCGCGTCTACAAAGAATAAAATCATTAGATTGACCACGATACCGAGTAACCGCGTTTAAGCTGCGGCGCTAGCAGGAACTTCCAATGGGAAGGTATGTGTCAAGCGTCATTATTTCATGAAAGAGTTTCTCTTTCATGATAATTAAAAAGACTAGTTGGAGTAAAATATGTTGACAATATTGCTTTCAAGGGAGGTTTTTCAGTGGGTAAAAATCGCACACAACTATGAGCACGCATTGGTGGTCCTCATAGTGCCTTGTTGAAAATATTCATCTACTCTACAAAAAAAAAATTAAAAAATTAATATTAATCATAGGTAAGGTAAGGTCAGAGGAAAGCGCATCTAGGTGCTCTTCACTGAGGTCAAATGGCCCATTGTGTTTCCCTTTTTATTTATGGAGCCTATAAACTCGTTATCCTTCGGTCGGTAGCGAACCAACTCGAGCTCTTTATGAAACATATCATGTTCCTTAGTGGAACTTGCACAAGATCCCTTAGTTCGTCAAAAAACATGTTACCCATATGGTGTAGGCGGCGGTTTTGTAGATTTGGGCAGTCAAGCGGCACTCCAGGTTGGGGGTTGTGCCGTCGCGTCGGGGTAATTTCTCTACAACGTAAAAAAACGAATGGTTCCGAAACAACCAAAAGCCTCGGGTAAGGACGACTCAACTGGTGACGGCCCCAGCAAATGAAATAAAGACAACGACCTTCGGATCTGTACGTGGAATATTCTGTCGTTTTACAGACCACGTGCAGCCGAAAAACTAGCAGAAGCCCTAGACTGCTATATAGCAGATATTACCGCCATTGAGGAAGTGCGATGCGATGGGCAGGGCAAAAAGATGATGAAAAACTGTGACATCTACTACGGTGATTGCTACAGATGCAACAGGCAACGCTTATTCGGATGCTGCAGACTTAGGCAAGAAGTCTTAAGCTTCCGACACGTGAGCGAGCGTATTATGACTATCGGGATCAACGCTAAACTCGCTACCATAAGCCTAATATGTCTTCATGCTCACCCGGAAGAAAATGACCCTACCACCAAAGAGTGTTTCTACGAGCTCCTCGACAAAACATACGAGCAATGTCCTTAATACGACGTTGAAATCGTATTGGGTAATTTTTATCGCCAAAATAGGAAAGGCGGACGACTTTGGTAGGGCAGTCGGTAAGCATAGCCTACACGACACCACGCCTGATAACGGACTAAGGCTAATCGATTTCGCTGTGGAGCGAAACGTCACTATAGCAAGTAAATTGTTTCCTCATCTCAATATTCATAAGCAGACATGGCAGTCCAATGATCCTGTAACGATCAACCAAATTGATCATATTGCGATCGACGCAAGGCATGCCTCCAGTATTCTGGATGTCCGGACCTACCGAGCGGCCAACATTGACTCGGATCATTACTTTGTTGTAGCCAAGGTACGAATGCGGATATCCCAATCTGAGGAACAAAGAAGAATCACTGTGAGAAAATTTAACGTCGAAAAGCTACAATCGCAAGAGACCGCCAGACTCCTCACTGAACGCGTATCCCGAAATCTTTCAATCACCCCTATGACGCCAGCATCAAGTGCCGAAGACCAGCAGAAACGCTGCCAACATGCCATCAGAATTGTCGCGACTGATGTGCTGGGTCTCGCTCGCCCACCACCGCGAAGCCCCTGGTGTGACGAAGAATACTGGCGAGTGCATGCAGCAAAACAAGAGGCATACCAAGCGGCGCTGCAAAGGAAGACGAGAGCTGCTCATGAGCTCTACGAGCAAAAGAGACGGGAAGAACATCGGCGTCTCCAAAAGAAGAAGTAAGAACATGAGAAGCGCGCGATCGAGAATATTGAGAGTATATACTCCAGGAACAATGTACAAAAGTTCTACCAAAAGGTAAAAAGAACGTGTCAGAGAAGCAATACCCGTACAGAAACCTGTAGAGATGAAAATGGAAACCCTGTAGTAGAATTGCAGTCGGTGCTGAGAATATGGAAAAACGATTTCTGCAGACGCCTGAAACCTTTTATCAACAGCATGATTGGACCCTATTAGTGCGGTTTCAGGTCAGGAAAGTCCATCATCGATCAAATCTTCACACTTCGGCAGATCCTGGAGAAAACCCAGCAATCCCAAATCGATACTCACCATCTCTTTATCGATTTCAAGGCCGCCTCTGACAGCGTCTTTAGAGAAGAGCTTTATAGAGCTATATCTAGTTTTGACATCACTGCCAAACTTGTTCGTCTGTGCAGGATAACAATGGAGAGCGCTCGCTGCTCCATCAACGTCGGTAATGCCTCACCGAGACCTTTGATGTTAAAAAGATTTTAAACAAGGTGACGCACTGTCATGAGACTTCTTTAATATTGTACTTGAACGGATTGTGCGGAACTCACAAGCCAACACCGGAGGCATAATCTATTACAAGTCTGTACAACTGCTTGCATACGCCGACGATATAGACATTATCGGAAGAACTTAGCGGGCTGTCACCGGTGCGTTTGCAAGCATTGAGGCGGAAGCTGCCAAAATGGGTTTAGCGATAAACGAGGGCAAAACCAAGTATATGCTGTCAACAAGAAGGGACAATCAACAACGGCGAATTGTACAGAACGTTACAGTGGGCAGCTATAATTTAGAGGTAGTAAGGGACTTTGTCTACATTGGCTCTACTATAATCCCTTAAAACAACACCAGCGCAGAGATCAAGCGAAGAATAGCTGTTGCTAGTTGCTGTTTTTTGGAGGCTTATAAGACAATTCAACAGTAAAGCTCTATCTCGAACAACTAAAGAGACTCTGTATAAGACTCTGATCATCCCAGCCCTACTTTACGGCGCTGAAACATGGACTTTAATAAAAGAGGATGAAGATATTCTTGGTCGCTGCGAGAGAAAAATTGTTCGTAAGATATTCGGTCCTGTTTGCGTTGACGAGTTTTGGAGGAGAAGGTTCAATAACGAACTATACGAGCTATACAGCGACATCGACCTAGTTGAAAAACTGTTTATTGGACGTCTGAGATGGCTAGGACATGTAGAGCGAATGGATACCAACGCTCCGGCTCGCAGAGTCTTCGAATCTAACCTAGAGGGACGACGCAGTAGAGGACCTCCTCGCCGTATGTGACGCGCACAAGTTCAAGAGGACCTCGACCAACTTGGGGTGCGCAACTGGAGGCAATTAGCTAAAGACTAAGTTAAATGGAAAGGCTTGCTGGTTGAGGCCCAGGCTCACTCCGAACTGTAACGCCACCTAACTAAATAAGTAAGCAGTCACGCAGAAAAAGCCATTCATGTGAAAGTGCGCTTAATATGGTTATTACTAGCTGGAAACAAGATTTTCACGAAAAAAATAGTATTATATGTATATTCTTCGACTTAAAAAGGGCTTTTGAAACAGTGGATAGATCGATTTTGTTACAAAAATTAGAACAATATGGAGTGCGTGATAATGAACTGCGTTGGTTTTATACATACCTAACAGGCCGGTCCCAAAAAACGCGAGTAAATGGAAAATTATCAAGCCCTTTACCGGTAAATATTGGTGTACCATAGGGTTCAGTGCTTGGACCATTGTTATTCAACATTTATATAAATGATATGGAAAGTGTAATTATGCATAGTAAATTATCGCTGTTCGCGGATGATGCCCTTTTATTTATTTCGTGTAAGAACTTGAATGATGGTGTATTAAAAATGCAAGAAGATTTAAATCAATTAAGTATGTGGCTTAAAGCAAATAAACTAAAAATAAACGTAGCAAAAACAAAAGCGATGGTGATTAATAACATTAATAATTATGCGGTAAACTTATGCCTTGACAACGAAAATATCGAAACAGTACAAAAAATTAAATATCTGGGTGTAATATTAGACAATGAGTTAAAATTTGAAGACCATGTAGAATATATATCGAAGGAAATAGCCAAAAAAGTCGGGTTTTTAAAAAGAATTCGAAGGAACTTATCAACTATTTGTGCAATAAACATCTATAACGTCATTATTAAACCTTATTTTGAGTATTGTTCTTCTATTCTATTCCTAGGAAATCAAAATATGTTCGACAGATTTCAAATCTTGCAGAATAAAGCAATGCGATCTATATTAAAGTGTAATATATACACTCCGATTAATTGCATGCTTAATGCATTGATGTGGTTGAGTGTAAAACAGAGAATATATATGAATGTATTAATTCTTATTTTTAAAATCAAAAATAATTGTATGCCACAGTATTTGTCGAGGTATATTAACTACGTAGGTGATGTACAACCATATAGACTAAGAAATGCCTTGGACTTTAGGCTTCCTAACTACCGGCGAACAGAGTCTTGTAATGGGCTGATATATAAGGGATTTCAACTTTTCAACTCTCTGCTTAACGCGATCAAAAGTGAAACAAATATTAATGTGTTTAAAAGGGGTGTATTAAATTTTGTAAAATCCCGATTTCGATTATAAATTATGAAGTCTTAACTTTTAAATTTGTAAAAATTAATTGCATTTCATATTATATTTTGTTAAAAACTATTATTATAAAATAGTTCATAAAAAATAATTCATAAAAGAAACAATGTAAACAGTAGTTTTGTAAATAGTAACATGTTGCTAAATAAAATAAATCAATCAATCAATTAGGAAGTACATGATATTTTCTATCTCTTCTGCATCTTTATAGTTCCTGCAGTGCTCGGGTGAGTTGATGCCTAGTCTTACGGCCATTTTCCCTATGGTATAGTGTCCTGTAAGCGTACCTATCAAGATGGCGACTCCTTTCTTGATCATTGGCAGCAGGCTTTTGGTTCCGCCTTCATTCGATACCGGCCATAAACGGCGAGATATGCTACAGTCGCCTCTGATAAACAATGCGGAGTTGATCAGCTGTCTTGTTTCAAGGTCGATTTTTATTTTTATTACTCCAATAGCAACTTTTACTAATACCTGAGTATGTTTCATATCGAATCCTGATCGCTTTCTGGCTTGTTCACTCACCCTTCTCTGCTATATTGCGATGTCCGGGAATCCAGCAGAGAGTTACGTCATGGGTATTGCATATACTGTTCAGGGAATTTCGGCATCTGGAAACTGCTTTTAATCTAACTTTCTCTAGTGCTTTAATTGCTGCTTGACTATCCACGAAGGTAGTAATCTTGGAAGGAACAAGTTTCTTGCTGTGAAAAGTCAATGACTTGGCTTGAAAGGTATTGCAGTCATCTGGTAGTTTGTGTGAGTCGTTGATTTTGAGTGACTCACAGAAAACTTCAGAGCCAGTTCCTTATCCATTTTGGATCCAGTCCGTGTAGAGCTGAATAACCTGTTCAATGGTTAATGCATGGGAGTCCCACTCTTGCCTTTCCGGAATAAACGTGGAGTAATTCTTATAGAAGTCTATGTAGGGTATGACATAGTCCGTAGTTCTATCGAGATCTGTTTTCTATATTTGTGTAGTAGAACCATGTCCATAGGAACTTTGCTTCCACGCATCCGGTTGTTTGAGGTGAATAGCGCTCTTAGCAGCTGTGCTTTGATTGTACTCATCCAAGGGAAGGAGGTTTAACATCACCTTAAAGCCTGCTTGCAGGGTTGACCTCGTGCTCTTGTTTCATTTATGCATGCCAGTCATTGTACCTTAGTTAAATTTACTAGATAGCTGGTCTTGTCCGTTTCATTCCACCATATAATAATACCGTAGGTAAGTATAGGTCTGGTTGCTGTATACATCCAGTTTATTATAGAACACAGGTCCCATCGTTCATCAAAGGTTTCCTTACAAGCGTAGAATGTGCATAGTGCTTTCTTTGTTCTTTCTTCTGTGTTCTTCTTCCATGTAAGCTTCAAATCTAGGATAATTCCGAAATACTTTGTTGTTGGAGAGAGTTTCAGAGAAGTTCCATTCAGTCTTGTGAGGTCCATCAATTTTCCTTCGTTTAGTAAACAGAACCAGTATGGTCGTTGTCGGATTAATACTTAGGCCGTTTTGTTCTGCCCAGGAGGACCATTTTTTAGTGCAGATTCTATGAGATTATTGATGGTAGGTAATAATTTCCATGTCGTCTGCATATGCAACTGTTTTTATTCCTTTGTTTCAGACAATGTTAAGAATTTTGTTAACGACAAGGAGCCAGAGCAAAGTAGAAACTACTCCTCCTTGCGGGGTTTCTCTCGTAAATGTTTTCTTTAAATACTCTCACCTTATTCGGATTCGATTATGCTACTCTTAAGCATTTCGTCTATTCAGCTAACTATCTCTGCTTTTACTCCTAGTTCAACTAGTGCTACATTTATCGAAGTCATATTTACGTTGTTGAACGTCCCTTCGATGTTTTGCAATGTGGTCAGAGTATTCTTTATAGTGAATGTTTTTTTCCTTTGAATGAGACAATATTATATATAGGTAGGCTCAAAAACACTTACCCAATGTTGTTTTGCTATCTTTGAAATGAAACGACATAATTTCATAAGTCTTTTTCTAAATGTTTGTTTGGACTTTTTTCCATAACTTTTTGAAGATGATATCGGTCAAGCGAGTGCCCTCATTGTTGACGACCATTTGGGTTGTTTTTACCGCATTTTCAATCGTTTTGGCAAGAACTTCGGTTCTCGCACTCTTTTCGGATATTCTCTTTGAGAGCTTCCAGAGTCTGAGGTTTATTCTCATAGAGCCGCGACTTAAAAAAAACCCCAAAAAAGAAGTTTGGAGCGGTCAAATCGAGCGATCTTGTCCATTGTCGCGCAAGCTGTGTGTGTAGTTGCACCGTCTTTTTCGAACCACATGTCCTCCAGACTCAATTCATTAATTTGCGGCAATAAAAACTCGTTTTTTATTGTTCTGTATACCTCACTAGTCATAGTAACCGTGTTACCCATGGCATCCTCGAAAAAATGAGGCCCGATGACACCTCCGTGACTTTGAGTGGATATAATGGCTTTCCGTAAATGATACGTGGATTCTCAGTGCTCCCGAAGCGCTAATTTTGTTTGGTTACGTATGCGTTCAAATGCCGTCTCTAATGAGCCTTGTCGCTCATGGTGAATTTCGACTAAAAATCACGAGTCACGAGTATTCTGCGATTTAAAGGAGTATAGTGTTCCATGGCTTATCGAAGTGAATTCTGCATCTATTTACTTCAGAAACATCAAAGCAAAACTAACTGTTGCCACCATTTGCAAAAGTTATAGAATCTTCCGATAGGGTGGTACATTTGGGGCCCCCTTGTAGTGCAGTTTCTACCGACTTGCCTTGTCTTCCTTACAAAAGAAAAGAATTCTGTCATAAGTGACCTTGAAGACCATTATGCTGAAACTAATATAGTAAACCATAAAAATATGCAGGATTATTCTTGCTTGCGAAATATGAAATGCCCTTAGTCATCAATTATTCCAGTTAGAAAAATTTAAGAACAAAGTTTAATGTGAACAATTACACAATTCATCGCGGCATAATTTTCTACATCAAAAACTCACAGACAGTCCTAAATTTTATTAACAACAACTTCTAATTCATAAAAAGTAATTCTATTGTGACGGCATCGCAGAATATAAATAAAAGTCGCCTCAATATTTAATATTTTATTTCGCTTTAAATTCCCAAGAAGATAATTTAATGGATTTCGGAAATAAATTCCCTCAGCACTTAATGGAGCAAAATTATCCATTTCACATTTTTATTATCTATTTTCTTCGTTTTTGGTGAGTTCCCTTCTTTTCAATCCGATTATATTGCGTATACGCCAGAGGTGTGTGAAATTTTATTTTGAAAAATCGATTTTTGTTTAATGTTCTATAAAATTGGATATTCGTCCTTGGTTTTCGCCTTCAGTGGGGCTCGACACACACACCATTATACACTCGACCTTACTTAGAGTAATGTACTGAACTTGATTGTCGACAGACCGGTCAGAATGGATTGGAACTTCTTGCGTAAATGCATAACTAAGGTGCTAGTGAATATTTAATGACGTACTAATGCAGTCAATCGTAGTAGAAATGAGAATTGATGGGTTCAGCGAAAATTTCATTCAAATTATTGATCTTTTTGTTTTGTGGATATTGAATTTGAGTAATGAGATGTTGGATTTCAAGGAGTGCGGCATTGAAAAATTGAGGAAAAAAATCGACGGTAAAGACGGCCAGAAAAGGTTGGTTTTAAATTATAAATATCTTAGCATAGATTTAGAGCAGAAATTATATATGTATATATATATGTGTATAATGTATGTAGGTATAGTGGGCGATATACGCGTAAGCTTTCTTTAATTTGTTGCCTTCAATATTTTAATCGATTGATATTAAAAGTGGTCCTCTATATTTTCTTGAACTCCATACATGTTTCATAGTTTGCATTGTTGTTTTGACTCACCAAACTATATAGTAAGGGCATGTTCAATATTTTATACTAGCGTTGCTCGCGTTGTTTCAGAAAGTTCTTAGAAATCTTTTGTTGACGTCGTATGTGTCGTGTCGTATGCTTTTTTTTTGTATCGTATCCAAAATAATGATTTTCAACGAAATAATTGTAAGAAAAATATGTTTTTACATACACACGTATTTAGGTTATTTTTTTTTATTTATTTCAACGCTTCGGGACAGACAATATCTACAGTTTCATTGTTTCCAGGAAGAAGCAAACACAGATTTTTCTTTCAGCCTACTCTTGATAAGGCAACATAAAGCTGGCCATGGGTAAAAGCACTGTCCATGAGATCCACCCCAATAAATTTAAATGATTAAACCTAGGCCTTATTAATTATCATTCAGAAGCATGGTTTAACGGGGACAGATATCCATTGGTATTATTGGAATTCTAGTTATAAGGACATCCTTCCCTGCTGCGGGTGCAGTAAGAATTTAAATACCTACGAGTATAATGCTTTTGTTTAACTCTTGATTCGTGCTATTGCAATGGTTTTGGGGGACTGAGATTTCTTATTAGCATAATTGGTGCGTCGATTTTAAAGGATTAAGAAATGTTTGAAGATAATTGACACTGTTTTTGCCATGATTCTAAAGCCTTCAGATCTCTTTAAATATACTTAATAAGTTCTTCCGTGCTATAAACGACTGAATTATATTCGCGACATCTGACCGAGTACATTCTTCATCACCAATTCTTAGCAGAAGAGATGCAAACTTGGCATTATCTCAAATGCAAGCGCCACCAATTCAAAAACACGATAGAAACTGGGGCAAGAGCGACAAAGAAAAGGCAGCACTTTTGGCTTTAAACTTAGAAGAAACGTTTAAGCCGTTCGACGGCCCTTCGTTAACGCTTGACTCCCCAGTCACGACATTTGACAAATTTAAAGTAAAAAAAGTTGCATTGATTGAACTGAGGGAAGTGATAAAAAATTTAAAGACGAAAAAAGCTCCGGGTTATGACTTGATAACGGCGCAGGTAGTCAAATTATCAAATTGCTCTACTTGATCAACGCTACGTTCAGATTGCTCTATGGTCCGAGACAATGGAAAGTCGCGGAGATTATAATGGTCCTGAAACCAGGCAAACCGCTGAATGAGAAAAATATCATATCGGCCTATTCCTCTATTGCCGGTTATTTCAAAAATATTTGAAAAACTACTTTCCAAACGTCTATAACCCGTAATCGGGTCGACATCTCATTCCTGACCATCAGTTTGGATTTAGAATCAAACATTCTACAATCGACCAAGTCCACAAAATAACTGACGTGAATGAGAAAGCTTTCAAAGCTTTCGATAAGGTGTGGCACGAAGGCTTGGAGTATAAATTGCAACCACTACTGCCACGGCAACTCTTTCTTATCCTACGATCATACCTCACTGAGAGACTCTTTCGTGTTAAGCATGGAAATGATAACTCCGACTTCAAGCAGATTGCGGCCGGAGTTCCACAAGGAAGTGTCCTTGGCCCACTTCTATGTGCACTCTACACGCGTGACATCCCACAGGAAAGAAACTGCGTCGTCGCCACGTTTGGGACTTACATACTTACTTAGGTGGCGCTACATTTCGGGGTAAGCCTGGGCCTCAACCAACAAGCCTCTCCATTTATCTCGGTCTTTAGCTAATTGCCTCCAGTTGCGCACACTAAATTGGCCGAGGTCCCCTTGTGCGCGCCACCTACGGCGAGGAGGTCCTCTACTGCGTCGTCCCTCGGGGTTAGATTCGAAGACCCTGCGAGTCGGAGCGTTGGTATTCATTCTCTCTACATGTCCTAGCCATCTCAGACGTCCAATAAGCACATTTTTAGCTAGGTCGATGTCGCTGTACAGTTCGTATAGTTCGATTTTTTTACAACTTTGAGGCCCTGTAGCCCCTAAAGCGCTCGGCCCAGGTCCGCCAGAATTTCACATGTTGACGAAATAATCATGAACAACTTTCACCAGCTCTTAGTCTATAAAGAATGCTTCTGGGTAAAGTAGTTAGATCTTCATCCTTAATACTGCACTGAGCTATGTCAATACTGTGGGTATCAAGGAAACTAAATTACGAATCAATTTAGTGTACCGAACATCGTTCTCTACATCAAACGATGTGGTTTGCTGCTGATATCCTCGCAGTTAAATAACAACGTCTATACTGCGAATGGCATCGATTGACAGGTAACTAGTTGGGGCTGCGAAAGCCCGCAAGTATCAGAAGTTAAAAAGAATTGAATGTCAATATCGCGGAAAACCTCCTAGAAAGGCAGGTGGAGTCAACGATTTAAGACGCAAAACCTAATCTGGTTCATGGCAAATAAAAATTGTAAGCAATAAAGTAATATACGACTATCAAACATAAATGTGCATATGTGGGACGTGGCCCTACGATTGTAGTCAGCTTTTTACAATCTTTTCGGAAATAGACCTCATTCTGAAACTGCCATGAGTGAAATTGCTTACAATGCGGTCCATCATTGTCACGCCGCCTGTTAACTTTTTTTTTCTGTATTCTATACATATGCATAATAAAACTATAAATATCCTGTCTGCATATTTATTTGTACATGCATCATCCAAATATTACTGCACAAAATTGAAAGGCGTTTTCACAGTTCCATTGCATAGAGCCTAACTTAAAATACAATGTATGCTCTATCGTGATCCGGCATCCAGCAGCTGAGGTCTAATCAAAAATATCTTTTACAAAATTCAAAAGTTAATAAATTGTAAGAAGTTAAACAAAATGTTTATTCCCTTACTCCTCGAAGACCTTTATAAAAAAATGGTAAAGAGAAGTTTAGGCTAATGAATTCATATTGATTTAGTGATTCGCATAAAGTGCAGTTCTTGGAAAGCTTAGAAAAAATAATGTTGAATATTGTGCGGTAATGAAATTATTTACAAAGAAGGATTTTTTTCCAAAATAAATAAAGGATGAACTGGATTATGTTTGTGCACCATCTTATACAGTCAACTGATTATATGCGATCATAAATAAATATATTTCCGACGGGCACATAATGTTCAATGCCACATGTTCATGTAGCAACGCTCTTAAATGTCAAAACTTGTATGTTGCACCCGATTATAAGGTATGTAAAAATATGTATATACCTATATATTTTTATAGGAAATACATATTTTGTTTTAAGGGTGACTAACATATTTATGTCTATTAGACGATATATAACAATGTGTAACTATAAATGACAGGAGGCTGACGTCAAAATTACGTCACATGTACATAATTAGTTTTTATATTCCGTCTAATCCTAACTTTATAATTGAGTTAACACATTTGTAGTATCTATCTTATATATTAATAAGTGAACACGAAATTTATCGTACGGTTTTTTAGTATTTATTATAAAAGGATGGGGATGAAACTTATATCATTCGAAAAGTACAGTGCCATAGATATGCAAAAAAAAAGAAAAAAAAAAATCATATGTGTATGTTACCGTTAAGTCAGGTAAAATAAAGGGAACATACACACATGATTTCCCCGCACAAAACGCTTTAACCATTTAAATGTATGTATGTATGTATGTATGTATGTTTTTATTGTTCAAAAATTTTTTATAGATTCATTTGATTTACCCGCAAAACCATTTGGTTTGTCTGCAGGCGGTTATTTAACAATCAATATTAAATTTTTGTGACTTAATACATTTAACTTAACGTTCTGAATTATATGCATTAGTAATAATAATTAAAATAAAGTGATTTTTTACAGAAAAAGTTAAAATTCTTTAGAAAAAAGGACAGTTCTGATTTAAGTGTATAAAAAATAAAAAAAAATAAAAAGTAAAGCAGAAAACAATTAATTTAAGATATGAAATGTGTTTTCAGAATTTTTTTGCGTTTACATAAGTCTTTTATATTTTTTAAGTTTTCTGGTAGCCCATTTATTATTTTTGGAAATGTGTAATTTAGCTGTCTTCTTCCATAGTTGTTGCGAAATGATGGAATGTGAAGTAGACCTTGAGCTCGTCTTCGTGTGTTGACCTCGTGAAGAATTGGTAAATTGAAACGTTCGTCTTCGTAGTACTCCAGTGTGACCGTCATTCGAAAGATGTCCTCAACCGATAGAACTTTAAAGGTTTCACCGTGTTGGTTCTGAGAAATTAATCTGATGATTGAGTTCTGTAATCTCTGCAACTTTTCTAGATGGCTTTTAGCTGCGTTGCCCCAAGCTAGGATACCATACCTAAGTTTCGATTCAACTAATGCATAGTACACTTGTTTGAGCACTTGAAACGTTGAACACCTCTTTAGATAAGAGATTGCGAAAATTGCCTTCTTCAGGTCCCCTCTTACCTTTTCTATGTGCTTATGCCATATGAAGTGACTGTCGATAATAACTCCGAGGTATTTATATTCCTCGACTACCTCTATTATTTCTATCCGACTATTGGGACAGCTTTGGTTCTCGAACATAATTTGTAGCTCACTCTCTTTGTAGTATGGCTGGCGAATATGCATAGCCTTCGTTTTAGATGCATTTAAAACAAGTCCCATATCATGACACCATTGTACTGCTCTATTGAACTCCTCTTGTATAAGGTTTTTTGCTGTCTGAAGCGATTTATGTGAAACTACGATAGCAGTATCATCTGCGAAAGCTATCCCCCCTTCGGGTAGGGGTTAGAATATACCCGAGGTAGGCATGCCTGTCGTAAGAGGCGACTAAAATCCACCCTTCGTATACCGGGCTTAAAGTGTATACAAAAAAATGCAATGAGTAAAACAAAAAGATTTAATACCCCAGGTGGCAGTCCAGGTTCACTGGAAAATCCACCCTCTTCGGAGGTAGGCTCTACGGATTCTGGGGAGAGCCAATTATTGCAATTGATAAATCCCTTTATAAAAAGTTCAAGGGTACCTCGGTCTCCACCATCAAGACCGAATGTCTCCGGGAAAAAAAGTCCGCCGGAAGTGCAAGCGCACAAGAAACAGGACTTAGAGATATGTAAAAGCTTTGAGAAGGAAAATAACGAACTTCGCAATAGGCTTGATGAAATGGATCGGCTCTACCAAGAGCTCAAAAAAGAGGTAGACATGCTGAGAGAGGAAAACAAGCTTCTAAAGAACTCGCTTTTACAAAAAGAACGCGAAGATTCCCCTCCCCGCGCAGCTAACCCGCAATATCACACGGACGAAGAAGAGCTTGCACGCGAAACGAATTGCGTCTTAAGGAAAAGGCCTAGCAAAAAACGCAGAGCTGGCTCTTCGCCCGAAATCGAGCCGCGAAAAGAAGACAAGCAAAATGAGTCGAAGCCAAAACAAACTCAAGCTAAAGCACGTCCTCCGCCTGCAATAAACGTCGTTGGCATAACGGACTACAGTAAGCTACATTGCCTTCTTAAAGGTACGACGACATCGAAATTCAAGGTAACGTCACTCAGGAACAATGCGTGGAAAATTAACGTTGATGACTCCGATGGCTACCGAGCAATATCACAAAAATTAAACACGGAAAAGATCCAGTGGTATACTTATGAAAATAAGTCAGAAAGACCACTGCGTGTTATAGCAAGGGGTCTCCACCCCTCGTGCACAAAAGATGACGTAATGAACGACCTCAAAGCTAAAGGTTTAAAAATTCTTAATGCCGTCAATATTCTCAAAAAGGTGAAGCAACAAACGGAACAAGGCCAGGAAATCGTGGTCAAGCATGGACTTCCGCTCTTTATGCTTACCTTTGACAGGAGCGAAAATGTAGACGATATTTATAACGTTAAAACTATTCTGAATATCGTAGTCAAGATTGAGCCTATGCGTACGAGTACGAGATCGATACCTCAGTGTAAACGCTGTCAAGGCTTTAATCACACACAGTCGTATTGTCAAAAAGAGCCGAGATGCGTAAAATGTGCTGGTAACCATCTCTCAGAAAAGTGTGACCTAAATAAGCAGGCCCCGGCTACCTGCATTAACTGCAAAGGAAAGCACCCAGCGAACTATCGAGGTTGCGAAGTTGCAAAAGAGCTTCAAAAAAGGCGAGACACATTTAAAAATATTCAACGCCAGAACGCAGAACCGGTTAAAAATAGTCGTGAAATCGCTAAGCCAAGGGTAACGACCGTCAATAAACACGTCAAACTTAAGACGAGAGTCGAGCAAAGTAAAGTTCCTTCGGCAAAATCAAAGGAAAAGCCACAATCTCCAGAGACGCTAACATATGCTCAAGCTGCGTCGCTAGAAACCAAGCAAAGCGGTGTTACAGTAGACCCAGTCTCCCAAGTCTTCTCTATAATTCTTGCGAAACTTGAGGAGCAAACGAAGGTAAACAAAGTCATATTTGATAAATTGAGCAAGCTCGAGTTAAAACCTCGCCAAAAAAGAACTCCCATATGAATATGAATCAGATACTAAAAATTTTAACATGGAACGCAAACGGCCTTCTACAAAAAAACGCCGAATTAGAAGTATTCTTACGAAATGACAACATTGACATTTGCTTGATCTCTGAAACTCATTTGACAAAGGAATCCGGAGTAAAAATAAGAGGGTATCGTGCTTATCACGCATACCACCCTTCCGGAAGAGCTAGAGGCGGATCCTCCTTATTCATTAAAGACTGCATTGAGCACTCCATAAATACGACGATTGAAATCGATACAATGCAAACAAGCTCAGTTCGAGTTAAGAATAGGCACTCGTATTTCAACATCGCGTCCATTTATTGTCCTCCGCGATGCACGTTTCGAAGTAACGACTTTGTACGTCTCCTTGACTCACTTGGACCGAATTTCATTATAGGTGGCGATTTCAACGCAAAACACACCTTTTGGGGTTCCAGATCCAATTCACGGAAAGGCAGACTTCTGTACGAAGCCGGTATGCAATTCGGGGTTGATTTCTTTTCGACGGGGAAACCGACGTATTGGCCCTCTGATACAGCAAAAACACCGGACCTAATAGACTTCTTCGTAGCGAAAGGAGTATCTTCAAATTTTGCGAAAGTCGAGGAAAGCTTTGATCTCTCCTCAGATCACTCGCCGGTAATCTTGACAATAAGTGACCGACTAATGACAGTAGAAGCTGTGCCTAGATTAACTAACAAAAAAACTAACTGGCGCGACTTTAGAACTGATTGCGAAGAAAATATTGTCTTAAATGTATCGCTCAAAACACCCTTCGAAATAGAAGATGAGCTCGGCAAATTTATTGAATCAATACAAAATGCCGCGTGGAAAAATACACCTTTAAGGAGGAAAGAAGTCCCATGCAATGAAGCTTATTATCCGCCGGAAATAAAAGAACTTATTCGAGAAAAGAGGAGAGCACGCAAAATATGGCAACAAACTCGCGCTCCCCAGCATAAAACCCACTCGAATTTCCTATGCAATAAGCTTAAAAAAGCGATCCAAGACCTAAAAAACCGAGAGACTTCAGCTTATCTTGAAGGTTTAACCGCCGAGAAAACCACTAATTACTCGCTCTGGAAAGCTGTCAAAAGAATTAAAAAACCCCAAATACATTCGCCACCGATAAGAAAAAACAACGACGAATGGGCAAAAGGTGACAAAGAAAAAGCGGATCTATTTGCCGAGCACTTAGAAGAGACTTTTAAGCCATTTGATGGAGAAACATTGGTAGACGATTTTACCGGTACGACTACGACATCTGACAACCTTAGAATAAAAAGTGTGTCATTTATAGAACTTTGCCAGGCAATAAAAAACCTGAAAAATAATAAAGCTCCTGGCTATGATTTAATAACCGGACAAATCCTCAAGGAATTACCAAAAAAGGCACTATTAAAATTGCTTTATTTAATAAATGCTTCCATTAGATTATTATACGTTCCAAATCAATGGAAAGTCGCAGAAGTCATAATGGTTCCGAAACCGGGGAAATCTCCAAATGACAAAAAATCGTACAGACCGATATCGCTACTACCAATAATAGCGAAGGTATTTGAAAAACTCCTTCTGAAACGGATTCTTCCGGTCATTGAAGAGAGACGCCTAATACCTGACCACCAATTCGGGTTCAGAATCAAGCATTCCACAATAGACCAGGTTTATAGAATAACCGACGAAATTGAAAAAGCCCTTGAGGAGAAAAAGATTTGTTCTAGCGCTTTTCTTGACGTATCTCAAGCCTTCGACAGGGTTTGGCACGATGGATTGAATTATAAGCTAAGACGAATCCTTCCGGAGCAACTTAATAAGATCTTAGAATCGTACCTTAAAAACAGACTTTTTCGTGTTAAGCACGGAACTGCCGGAGTTCCGCAAGGAAGTGTCCTTGGGCCTATCTTATTCTTGCTGTACACTCGGGACATACCTCAAACTGAAGGCACTATTGTAGCTACGTTCGCGGACGATACGGCTATTCTGGCAACGGAAAGTTCAATCGAGTCAGCAACCATAAAACTCCAACGAGCCTTGGATAAAATCTGTGAGTGGACAAAAACTTGGCGCATTGTTCTTAACGAGACCAAATCGACGCATGTTAACTTCACTTACAAGAAAATAATCAACCTTCCCGTTTTCATTAACTCGGTACAAATACCGCATGCAAACGAAGCTAAATATCTGGGAATGACACTAGACGCGAAACTTAAATGGAAACCTCACGTTAAAAAGAAACGTGACGAAGTCGAAAATCGACTTAGAGAAATGTATTGGCTAATTGGAAGATATTCCAAACTAAGCGTATATAACAAACTGCTTCTGTATAAGCAAGTGCTTAAACCCGTGTGGACGTACGGTATACAACTCTGGGGTTGTACCAAACCAAGTAATAGGAATCTCATACAATCATTGCAAAATAAAATTATAAGAATAATCGTGAACGCTCCCTGGTATATCAGAAACAATGATATCCACAGAGACTTGGGGATAGCTACCGTGGAGGATGAAATAAAAAACTTCGCTCGCAAGCTTCGTATTCGTCTTCATGGCCATTGCAACTGTGCCATACTCCAAACTTTGGATGTGACAAATCTTACGCGCCGACTTCAAAGAACGAAACCGTTCGAATTAGCGCTATAAGACAAAAAGCCGCATGTCATGACGGTTTCAGCAGGTGCTTTTATTGGAAATCTACCTGCCTCACGCGAATATAAATCTGAAGCTTAAACTACTTGATAAGGTCAAACTTAGTCGTAGTAAACAAAACGAAGGGAAGGGTGTTTTTAGTCAGTAGAAATCTGACACTACTATGAGTACACGGTCTCATAGTGTCTCATGAAGATTTTCACCTACCCACGAAGAAAAAGAAAAAAAAAGAAAAAAAAAAAAAAAAAAAAATCTGCGAAAGCTATGGAGAAGCTATTTTTTAGTGTTCTCAGTAATTCATTCGTATATAAAATGAAGAGTACCGGTCCGAGTTTTGAACCTTGCGGAACACCGTAATGCACTTCTTCTACTTTGCTTTCTTTGTCCTCAATCCTTACAACGAATCTCCTGTTGCTGAGATAGTTTCTTAACCAGATTGACAATGGGCCCCTTATACCTGCTCGATCCAAACCTCCATTAGTTTGTTATGGTCTAATGTATCGAAGGCTTTACTCAAGTCTAGGAAGAGAACAAGTACGTGTTTGTTTTGATCCAGACTATTGTTAATAAAATTTGCGAATTCTCCTAACAGTTGGTTTGTAGATTTTCCTCTCTGAAAACCATATTGGTTTTTATGTAAAATTTTATATTTTTCAACAAATTTCCATAATCTGCAAACTACAACTTGCTCTAGGCACTTGTCGATTGTAGGTAATATTGATATTGGCCTATAATTTTCAATGCAGTTTTTCTTACCACCTTTATATATCGGTCTTACTATCGCAGTTTTTAAAGTTTTAGGAACTTTTCCTTGTGCTAGACTTAGGTTTATTAATTTAGACACTATTGGTGCAAAAATATCCGCGTTTGATTTAAGGTCCTGGCTCCTGATTCCATCTAATCCTGGTGCTTTATTTACATTTAGTATTTGTAGTATTTTGTAGACTTCAACTTCGTTTGTCTTTTCAACAAATATAGAGTTTGGAATAACCCGGTTTGTATGGTGTGCTGTAGTACTGTTACATTGATGCAGAATTTTTAAGGATGCAGCCGAAAAATAATTAGCACACTCGTTGGCAATAAAGCACATATCCTTCTCGTGTGAAAAGTTTCTAATGATTGTATCATCAATGGATGCTTTTTTTCTGCCCAATAACTCGTTTATCAATGTCGAAGTTTTTCTTGGATCTTTATATGCATGCCTAAATTGGGATAGGTAGAAACTTGATTTGTGGTTTGAAATTTCTTTATTGAGGTGGTTTCTATACTGCTTGTATTCATTCGCGAAGGTGTTATTTTGTCTGTTATTTTTCCATTTGCGGAACAATTCGTCTCTTTTAATACATTTTTTTACCAGCTCCTCTGTTATCCATGGTTTTCGATGTTGTTTTCTCGCTTGTATCTTATTTTTATTTGTTGCTTTTTCATATATTTCAGACATTTGTTTTGTGAGTTCATTATATACGATATTTACATCCGTTTCATTTAAAACATTAGTCCAATCTATTGTCCGAACAGTGTTATTGACTATATTCGTACATATATTTTTACCCGTTTGCTTTTTTATTACGGGTTCTGCGTTTGCAGTAGTTCCGTATATGGTTGCAAAATGGTCAGAAATACTGCACTGTACAATTCCCGAGTATTTTGTAATTTGCTCAATATTATTCCCGATTTCGCTTACAAATTCGTTTATACTATTTTTTGGAGGTCTATATATTGCATAAATATGTTTTTGTTGTGTGTTGTTTTTAAGAGTTATTGATATACACTCGTACGAAAGCGTGTCAATATTTAATCTTTCATATGGGATATCGTTTTTAATAAACACAGCTATACCACCTCCTCTGCGATTTGATCTATTAAGAAACTCCGCATTAAATCCATTAAGTTTGTAAAAACTATTTTCTTCATTTTTGATATTCGTTTCTACCAAAATAATTATGTGCAAATGTTCTAAAATATTAGCTATATCCGCGCAAAAACTATCCCAATTCTTACGCATTGATCTTATATTTAAATTCATGCAAGAAAAATTCATTTTGTTAAATTCGTTTTTATTTATATCGCTAAAACTATTCATTACCCTATGTTTTACATTTAGTTGCACTGTATCATTTTCTTCGAGATCATTCATTTTTACAAGAGAATAAATTTGTGAATCTGTTTCGCTCTTTTTAACTAATTATATGTATTTGATGATCTTATTCAAATCTTCTTCATCCGCTATAAGTAGTGCCTTTGTATTCTCTCTCTGTTTAGCTAATATTTTCCCTGCACTCTCCCACACGAAACTCCAGTTCTCTTCTTTTGCCTTTATTTTTGCAAGCCATAACAAACGTTTGTTGACACTGCTCAGTTGGTTGTTTATATATACATTAGTATTTACATTCTGGATGTTGTTTGTGGCCAGTTCACCTGTCATGTTTTGCTTAATTTTGCCGAGGTTTAGTGATCTAGTTGCCTTTGCTTGTTTTATAAATTTGGTTTTGACGATATTTGTGGCAAATGATGCAATAATTACAGACTTTTCCATGTTTTTCGGTTTAGTTCTGTAAATATCTGCAAGATCATTGGTGTTGACTTCACAATTGATAGATTTACCTATTCCTTTGACGACTTCTGCCAAATTTTCATTTGTTGTGAAAGGAATATTTTTTATTTCTACATTATTTTTTAGTAATTGCTGTTCGAGAGTGTTTATTTGTTTTTTCATATTTAAAATAATTTCATCCTTCATCATGTTACTTTCTTTCAATTCTTGGATTTCTTTTGTGAGATTTTCTAGAATTGTGTTATTTTTGGTGATGTTTTGGTTTAAGTCATCATACTTTTGAGCAACAAACTCGCATGAAGCGGTAGCATCTTTAATCTCTTTTCTCATTAAGGTTATTTGCGTTAGGATTTCATTGGTGGTTGTGTCCTTTTGTGCATGTGTTTCTCCTGGTGTACTTGAGCTTCTCGTTCTTTTGTTAGGCGGTCTTTTAGGTGTAAGTGGTTGATTGGGTGGGGATGAATGTTTCGGTGCGGGGGGTTGGTTTGGTATGGGTAGTTGCTTGGGTGTGGGTGGTTGGTTGGGTGTGGGGTTCTGACTTGTTGTGGGTGGGTGGCTTGGTATGGGTGATTTGTTGCTTCTTGTTTTTATTGTATTACCTTCTTTCACACAGTATTGACATTTCCATGCAGCTTTCTTTGACGTTGCCATGGTTCGATAGACTTTCTCTGGAACAGAACATCCAAAGTGGAATATCTTCTGACAACAATTACATGTCACAAATTCTCCCATAGAGGGAATGCTGTCATGGCATAGACCACACGAATACATATTTAGAATTTGAAAGAGGGTTAACTGGACACAACTTGATCAGGAAACAACTTTAATCAGAAAAAAAAAACGATATATATATATATTTTTTTTTTAATTGCTTATGCAGCGGATGTTTAATATAAGCAATATTATATTACTATTCAAAAGTCACTGTCTTAAACTGTTTGAGCTATATATTTCTCTTTATTATCTTTCGATTTCACCACTTTATTTCAATTTTCATCAGACCGTAAAATTTACACTACTTGCTTCCATAAGTCACTGACTGCTAGTGCATTTCAGTCACTGACTGAAAGCATTTTGATCACGTTAATGACTGTATGAGCTTAGATCCCTTTGCCTTCCCTGCACGGGAGAATATAACAAAAAAAAAAAGTTATACAAATACATAGCGTTGTCTTTCGCTGTTCGTTTTTTTTTCCTCGGTTAAATTTCGACTAGTACTTAAGAATTGCAGATCACTACGTCTACTACGTCTACTCAATTTCAATCATATATATATAATGTATGTAGTACATGTTTAAATGGAAATGGATATGTACTACATACATTATATGTGCACACATGTCAATTCAATTGGCATTGAAGCCATCTGCTTCATTTGATTCTCAAAAAAGATATTCTCTAAGAGGAGATCCAAACAGGAATAGCACGTTCGTATGTACTATATACATATGTATGCCACTAAAAGTACATCCATACATACATATTCACAATGCAACGACACCAAATCATAGGACAAGTAAATCTCTCCCAGAAAGAATTGGTAACGAAGAAAAACCATGTAATTGTGCAACTAGTAGTGTTTGCAATTCCCCAGATTTTGCACTTATTCATTCAAA
This sequence comes from Brachypalpus laphriformis, assembly GCA_945910035.1. Taxonomy (NCBI): domain Eukaryota; kingdom Metazoa; phylum Arthropoda; class Insecta; order Diptera; family Syrphidae; genus Brachypalpus; species Brachypalpus laphriformis. Next base: position 68,740,201 of record OX246754.1, on the reverse strand, counting down.
ATGTACGACAATGTTTTTTTGTGCTACACATTCGCACACGCTAACAGTCAATGCTATGGCTGAGCCGCACATTATGCCCCTACCGTACTCGAACAATAGTTCGCTCGTTGCATGTCCTGATTTTCTGTTTTCAAGCTAAGCGGATGTGGGAAGGCAATGTGTGTAGAATACTTAGGGGTTTATACTTGTGTTTTTTAGCTGTGATTCAATTTTGGTGGAGTACACATACATACATATATTATGTATAAATGTATATGTATGGATGTGCTTATTTATATTCTCCATCTGCTTGTTTAAATTTCAGGAATAGGATGCCGGAAGGAGTTTTTATCAGATGGTTGGCACTTATTCCGTTTTCGTTACTTATATTATTTAACGCTATCAGTACTGCTTAAGGGCAAGCATTTGTGACGAATATTACTTTGAACTGAAAGAGAAAAACTCAAATCAGCTACTAAGTAATATCCAGCTTGTCACAGTCATCATTTAGTGTGGTGTTAGTTGCTAGTATTGCGAATATTTATAAAATCTTACACAAAAAGACTGGACAAGTAAACAAAAAGCAGAATGCATACTAAACAAAAGTATGAACTGAAAATGAATATGCTACGCATAAGTAAAAATTACACTAAACACTTTCAACAAAGAAACTAGTATCGTTCGTATAATTTATGTTTTATATATAATTTACTATGGTTGTAATCAAATTTGTCGCGGTTACTATTTACTTCCTTCGCCATACGCGTAAGAGGTTCGTTAGAACCGTAGTTCGTTCTGTGGAAATTTACGCGGAAAATTTCGGTATTTCTGGAGTTGTAGCATCTTACGTTTAAACTGACTTCATTTAAAAGATTCGGCGAGTCAATAAAACCATTTACCAATTGGTGTAAAAATACTACATCACATACTTCCCTACGTTTCTCCAAAGAATGACGATTTAGGAGAAGAAGGCGGTCGCAATATGGTGGAAGACGTGTAGGGTCATTCCAGTTTACATGGCGAAGTGCAAATCGGACAAACATACGCTGTACCGATTCAATACGGTTAATGTGTACTGCATACATTGGAGACCAAATATTAGACGCATACTCTAACTGTGGACGAACAAAGGTATTATAAAGCGTGGATGTTATAGGAGGACACTTGAATTCTTTACTCCAACGTTTTATAAAGCCAAGCATTGAATTCGCTTTATTGACAATCTGTTCAATGTAAAAATCGAAGTCAATATTTTGAGAAAAATGTACTCCTAAATCACATATTGATGTGACTTTGTTAAGTACAGATTCATTGAGATTGTAATCATAACTTATTAAATTATGTTTTCTTGAAAAGATCATCGACTGGCATTTAGATACGTTCAAAAATAAATTGTTATTACAGCACCACTCAGCGAACGTATCTAAATCATTCTGCATAGCTATGCAATCAGATTCTGTGAGAAAGTTTGTCAAAGGCCTTGCTAAAGTCTGTATAAATACAGTCGACCTGACCACCCTCTTCGACAACTTTGTTTGTAAAAGAAGTAAATTCCAACAGGTTGGTAACAGTGGAACTTCTATTCATAAACCCATGCTGCTTGGTTGAAAGAAATGGTTTACTATAGCCTCGAACAGTTTTGGCACACATGATAGCTTGGCAATAGGTCTATAATTAGAAATTTCACCTCGATTTCCCTTTTTGTGTATTGGAATAATAAAAGAGTTTTTCCAAATTTTAGGAAAAATGCTCTGCTTTAATGATGCCCGAAATAGCACGGCTAAGGGTGTTGCCAAAGTATTGCAACAATATTTTAGCACAATCGGAGGAATTCCATCAGGGCCACATGTAGTATGATGGCTCTCTCACATCTTCATCAATTATTGAAATCTGGCCCATTGAGCTGCTAGAGAAACCTTCAAGGTGGGCAAAATTACTTGGGGTAGGTGAATAGTTGTCGGAACAGAAAGATAGACGAAAGAATGAAGAGAACATATTGCAGATTACAAGAGGGCTGCTGCTTGATTCGCTTAAGTAAGACATATTGGCAGGATAACCATCCGTTTTTTTCTTATTGTTTACAAATTTCCAGAAAACTTTGGGATCATAAAGAAGTGAGCCACGCATTTTATTAATGTAACTATCATATAGATTTTTCGATAAGATATGAAAGTCTCTATAGAGGATAGCGAACAGGTTATAATCGCTTGTTCTGTTTGTAGTTAAATAATTTTTCCACGCTTTATTTCTTTTATTACGCAGACTCCGTAATTGGTTATTGTACCAAGGTGCAGTTGTAGACATATCCTTACGTGTGTTTTTCACCGGTAAGGACGGGATAAAACAGTCAAATATACGTATGTAAAAATGTTCAGTCATTTGTTCAATATTACTATTGCTGTTGAAGATTCCTACAAAATCAATGCTAGATATTAGTTCATTCAGTAAATTAAAGTCTGATTTCTTAAAATCAAATTCAAGAGTAAGATTTTCAAAAGTATCATAAACCACGTCGTCATGTGAAAGAATAACGTGAAGTGGAGGATGATACGCGTCAATAGTACTCATCGTTGTGGAACTAGGTTCCACAATACAACTGCTCGAATTTGTATAAAAAACCAGGTCAAGTTGTCTATCAAGAACGTTTTTTATACTGCTTAGTTGCAGTAATCGACAAGACATCACATTGTCCACCAAAATTGTTTCTTGAGGTAAAGACGCATGAGCTACCACAAAACTAAGGTCGTCGTCAGAAAGGGTCCACTTTAAGTTGGGTAGATTAATCAGGATTATTATATATTAGAGATAAAGATATTATCTCTATTGCTCTGAAATTTTGTGGGAACTTCACATTTCTCAGTAGTAAATACACTAACACTTAAATCTTTTTTTTTTTGTCAAAATATCTTCCTTTGGCTTTTATGACCGCTGCACATAGCTTGAGCACCTACCAAACCAATTTGCCTATAATTGTGGTTAAAACGTTATTTTATGCATCTTTAAGATATGCCTACATGTGATCATTGGATGCTGGGTATGATTGATGACCCTTCCGGTCAAGCTGTGCCCACGAAAGTTCTATTAGGTTCAAATCTGACTTCGCAGGTCAAACCATATTTTGAAGAACATTTTCTGGCTATCGCAGTCCAAATGGCATGCTATGATACCAAGCCCATTGAAGCAAAAGCATCCTCACATCCTGATAGAAACAACCTCCGTGCTTTAGAGTTGGTAAAACACGGTTCCACCTAATGTATTCCCGCCTCTGATAAAGTCTTTGTACTTCGACATGATTTAATTAAACATAGTGGAAATATCTGTACGAGTGAAATCAGTGCTTTTGAGGCACCGCACCGTCATGTTGGTACCATATTTGACCGAGGTCTGTGTTTTCCATTTCGAGAAAAATGGCCCAATAACCAACTTTTTAAACATGCATCTGTCTCTCATGAATCTTATGTGGATTTTGCAAGGTCCAGATCCGACAATTTGGCCAAATGATGAGGAGGCCTTAGCTCTTGGGTAAGTTGAATCCAACACAGTGAAGTTGTAAATCCTAATCCATTATTCGTTGCAGAGAGCTATTTATTTATTTTAAGTTGCACCGATCACCAAACTGGCACTATCAATCGCAATGCTTATCTCTTCTCCAACTAGCAAATAGGAGACGAGGGACTACAGACGGCTTTTTAATCGACCAACCAGTTTTCTGATCTTCAAACTTGAGCCCTATACAAAGAGGCCCTCAAAGGTTGTAAGATGTAAAATTAAAATAATATCCACTTGGGTCAAAGGGAAAAAAACGGACAACAACTTTATTTTAATTCCTCTCTTCCTCAGAGCACCTCTTCAAGTCGGCGGTCGGAGTCAAAATGCCCACCATCATGACCACCGATCTCTTCTTTTAAGTTGGTAGCTCTCCTTTTCTTTCTATTCAAAAGTAAATGGCGCACTATCCAATATATGTGTAGGGAACCAACTTCACAGCGACATCGAGGTGTGGTGAGACGAAGCTGCACCGATAACACAAAAAGTGTGAACCCGACACTATCGCCACCGATGTGCACTCGAAAACACGAAAGTGTGTACCGAGCAGTTGAGCCTATGTGACCTAAAAAAGGACATCGCAGTTGGCAGTCGACTGCGAGGAGAACAACATCTCTCGACCCGAACAACAACCACCGCCGACCAAACATCCTCGCCGCCATCATAGAGTTTATTTGTTATAGTTTTTCCCTAATAAAGAGTTTGAAATGTATGTAGTGTGAGTCATTCGCGGGAACATACTTTTCTCTAACATCGTTTTTCCACAATTAATTGTAGCACGACGACACTAAAACCTAGTGTCCCGTCCGCCGTAATTCAGGCGAACTTACTTTACTTTACTTAGGTGGCGCTACAGTTCAGTGTGAACCTGGGCCTCAACCAACAAGCCTCTCCATTTAGCTCCGTCTTTAGCTAATTGCCTCCAGTTGCGCACTCCAAGTTGGTCGAGGTCCCCTTGAACTTATGCGCGCCACCTACGGCGATGATTCCCTCTACTGCGTTGTCCCTCGGGGTTAGATTCGAAGACTTTGCGGGCCGGAGCGTTGGTGTCCATTCGCTCTACATGTCCTAGCCATCTCAGACGTCCAATACGCAGTTTTTTGACTAGGTCGATGTCACTGTACAGCTCGTATAATTCGTGATTGAATCTTCTCCTCCAAAACCCGTCAACGCAAACGGGACCGAAAATCCTAATTTTCTCTTAATTTTTCTCTCGAAGCGACCAAGGATATCTTCATCCTCTTTTAATAAAATCCATGTTTCAGTGCCGTAAAGCAGGACTGGGATGATCAGGGTCTTATACAGAGTCTCCTTAGTTGTTCGAGATAGGGCTTTACTGTTGAATTGCCTTATAAGCCCAAAAAAACAGCGATTGGCAAGAGTTATTCTTCGATTGATTTCTACGCTGATCTTGTTTGTATAATTTAAAGCAGAGCCAAGGTAGACAAAGTCCCTTACTACCTCGAAGTTATAGCTGCTGACTGTGACGTTTTATCCAATTCGTCGGTGTTGGCTTTCCCTTCTTGTTGACAGCATATACTTGGTTTTGTCCTCGTTTATCGCTAAACCCATTTTGGCAGTTTGGTCAAAACTAGATATGGCTCTATAAAGCTCTTCTCTATAAACGCTGTCATAGGCGGCCTTGAAATCGATAAAGACATGGTGAGTATCGATTTGGGATTGTTGGGTTTTCTCCAGGATCTGCCGAAGTGTGAAGATTTGATCGATGGTGGACTTTCCTGGCCTGAAACCGAACTGATAGGGTCCAATCAGGCTGTTCATAAAAGGTTTCAGGCGTTCACACAATATTGCAGAAAAGATCTTGTATGCGATGTTGAAGAGAGTGGTGCCTCTATAATTGGCGCAGTTGAGGGGGTCTCCTTTCTTGTAAATCGCGCAAACGATGCTGAAGTTCTATTCATCAGGCATACATTCGTCTGACCAATTCTTAGAGATGAGTTGCTGTATGCACTCGACCAATTCATCCACAGCTGCCTTGAAAAGTTCGGCCGGTAAGCCATCAGGTCCAGCAGCCTTGCTGGATTTTAGCTCGGATATTGCTATCCTCACTTCATTTTGGTCAGGTGGATGGAAATTTTGACTATCATCGTCCATGCTGAATGGTTCATTCTGCCTGTCAGCGGGATGTTGGTCTTCGTCGCCGTTATACAGTCTGCAGAAGTAGTTTTTCCAAATTCTCAGCACCGACTGTGATTCTACTACGAGGTTTCCATTTTTATTTCTACAGGTTTCTGTACGAGTACGGCTCCTCTGACACGTATAAAATCTCGATATTCTCAAACGCGTGCTTCTCTTGCCCTTTCTTCTTCTTTTGGAGAAGCCGATGTTCTTCCCGCCTCCTTTGCTCGTAGAGCTCACGAGCAGCTCTCGTCTTCCTTTGCAGCGCCGCTTGGTATATCTCTTGTTTTGCTGCATGCACTTGCCGGCATTCTTCGTCAAACCAGGGGTTTCGCGGTGGTGGGCGAGCGAGACCCAGCACATCAGTCGCGGCGTTTCTGATGGCATGTTAACAGCGTTGCCGCTGGTCTTCGGCACTTGATGCTGGCGGCATAGGGGTGATTGAGAGATTTCGGGATACGCGTTCAGCGAAGAGTCTGGTGGTCTCTTGCGATTGTAGCTTTTCGACGTTAAATTTTCTCACAGTGATTCTTGTTTGTTGCTCAGATTGGGATATCCGCATTCGTACCTTGGCTACAACAAGGTAATGATCCGAGTCTATGTTGGCCGCTCGGTAGGTCCGGACATCCAGAATACTGGAGGCATGCCTTGCGTCGGTCGCAATATGATCAATTTGGTTGATCGTTACGTGATCATTGGGCCGCCATGTCTGCTTATGAATATCGAGATGAGGAAACCATGTGCTTGCTATGGTGACATTTCGCTCCACAGCGAAATCAATTAGCCTTAGTCCGTTATCAGACGTGGTGTCGTGTAGGCTATGCTTACCGACTGCCATACCAAAGACGTCTTCCTTTCCTACTTTGGTGTTAAAATTGGCCGATACGATTTTAACGTCGTATTTAGGACATTGATTATATGTCTTGACAAGGAGCTCGTAGAAACACTCTTTGGTGGCAGAGTCCTTTTCTTCCGTGGGGGCATGAACACATATTAGGCTTATGTTAGCGAATGTAGCCTTGATCCGTATAGTCATAATACGCTCGCTAACGATTCGAAAGCTTAAGACGTCTTGCCTAAGTCTGCCGCGTATGACAAATCCGCATCCGAATAAGCGTTGCCTGTTGCCTCTGCAGCAGTCACCGTAGTAGAAGTCACACTTTTTCATCCTCTTTTTGCCCGGCCCATCCCATCGCACTTCCTGGATGGCGGTTATATCTGCTTTATAGCAGTCTAGGGCCTCTGCTAGTTGTTCGGCTGCACGTGGTCTGTTAAGGGTTCGAATGTTCCACGTACAGATCCGAAGACCGTTCTCCTAATTTCGGTTACTGAGGTTGTCATCAGTTGAATCGTTTTTATCCGAAACTTGTGTTTGTTTATGAATCAGTGTTTTTCTACGTGGTAAGGACGTGGTCCGACGGTACAACCCCCAACCTGGAGTTCCAGTTGTTATACACTTACGTTGTTATACACTTTTGATGCGGGTCCGGGTACACCGGTGCCAGTAGTTCACTATGGGAGTGTGACCGCTGCCGTTGGCACATTAAGGGCTCCTCCGCCACCATATCTATTCCAAGGTCCTGACTAATAATGGAAATTTCTTACCAATCTGTGATCCGAATAAGTCAAAGTAGTTCGCGCAAGGTGTTCACTAAGTTCAACCTAACTGGAACTGTGGACGCCAACATTGACTCCATCTAGGGAATTCGTCCGCTGCCGTCTGGAACAAGAAGAAGTGCTCTAGTGAGAAAGCACTCTTCCCCCATTCTCTTCCGCTATCGCCAAAAATCCTCGAAATGGGCTTGGCTACCCATTTCTCGGATCAAAGTACTTGACACCCAGCGGTCATCACGTGAAGGTTGAGAGTAGGAGTTGGTAACCCTAAGCTGAGTGAAAACGCTGTGTTTTCAGGTAATCGCATGCCCTACCGTTTGACCACCGCAACTTACGTGTGCTTTAAATTTCCGAGGTACGAGTGCATGTGCATTTCTTTAGCATGCCCACTACCTTTAACTTTGGCGCTAAATACATTATTCTACACCACCTATGATTGGGGACCTGCATTGCGATTGATCGGGAAACTACTGACTGCCCAAAACTTGGCTTGGGCCAGTAGCGCAACAATCAAGTTCGTGATGAAGTGCTTACTTTACCTCCTAGTGGTGGTCCCCGGGCAACTATACGTATAAACCCTTATACGCATAGGCCAAAATTGTAAGTGCGGGTTGTCTAGGGCCTTGATTCTAGGCTAGGTAACGTGGGCCAGCAACCTGCGTTACCGAATATTGCCCGCTACGGAAACCGACACTATGCCTCGGGTAAGGAATGATCACATGTTGACGACTTTTGGCTATTGTACCCGGACAAAGATAGGTTTCTGGAATGTAAAGACGCTTCTCGAGTCGGGAAGCGAAGGTCCTTACAATGCCAGATTCCTCCAATTGGAAAACGAATTCATGCGATATAAACTGGACATTTTGGGGGTAAGTGAAATAAGATGGTTAGAAGCGGGCGAGTACCAGTCTCCAACGCGTAACACTGTACTACTCTATTCTGGAAGACCATCCGGAAGTCCGCGGGAATATGGAGTCGGACTACTGCTAACAACAACAGCACGCAAGGGCCTAATTTCCTGGCAGCCTCATGGTGATAGGATTTTGACGGCCAGATTCCGGACTAGAGTACGACGCGTCACCATTATACAGTGTTACGCCCCAACGAATAGTTCGTTTGAGGACGAAAAGGAGAGCTTCTACAATCTCTTAAGCGCCGTCTTCAACACAACACCAAAGGGAGACATTGTCATAGTGATGGGGGATTTGAATGCCAAGGTAGGCAGCGACAACGAAGGGCTCAAACATGTAATCGGGAAGCATGGACTAGGCAACCGCAATGACAACGGCGAAAGGTTTGTGGATTTCTGCAATGCCAACCGCCTTGTGATAGGTGGCACCATGTTTGAGCACAAGACCTGCCACAAAGTCAGCTGGGTTTCCAATGATAGGCAAGCAACCTCCAACTAAATTGACCATTTTGCTATCAGCCGCCGCTTTAAAAGTAGTCTCCTGGACGTCCGAAACAGGCGAGGGGCAGATGTGGAGATAGTACGTGATCACCATCTTATGATAGCTACTCTCCAACTACGCACTGCTGCAGTTCGAAGATCCCACGATAACACAAGAATGCCCAGGTTCAACATCTATAGACTTAGTGATCCCTCAGTGCGCCAACAATTAAGGGAGCACTTTTCGCAAGGTGTGGAAGCAATCAGCAGCTCAATGCCCGTAACTATCCAAGACCATTGGTGTGTTATGAAATATGTTTTTACATCTAGTGCTGAAAGAATTGTCGGTCGATCGCAGGGAAGACATAGGGCGTGGTTTTCCGAGGATACCTGGAGACGGATTGACGAACGAAAACAGCTGAAAGCTCGCGTTGCAGCTACCCCAGCAGCAGGGAGAAGCGAGCTAGAGTCCCTTTATCGCATGAAGATGAGAGAAGTTCAGCGTAGCGTACGACGTGAAAAGCGCAACTACATAAACGCGCTGGCTACAGAAGCAGAAGAAGCTGAACGGAAGTGCGACAGCAGGACCGTCTACAGAATCACGAAGGGGCTGACAGGTGGTCGCAGCTCCAGCCAACACACAGTGAAAAGCCTAGACGGCTCCTTGCTCATTTTGGATGAGGACCAGCTCAAGAGATGGAAAGAGCATTTTGCCACGGTTTTCAACCGTGTATTCGCTAGCGATATGCTCCCAAATCAGACTGAGATGCCCGAGGTGAGAAGTACCCGAATACGCACCACGACTCCCAGTAAAGATGAGATCATTACCGCGATCAAGGCACTCAAAACCAACAAGGCGGTAGGACTTGACGGTATTCCAGCAGAGCTCTTACGAGCAACGCCAACAACATCGGCTGAGCTTCTGCTTCCACTTATAGATAGAGCTTGGGAAGCTGAGAGCTTTCCTAACGAGTGGAAAAAGGGAATGATCGTCAAGCTTCCTAAGAAAGGAAATTTAATGGAGTGCGGAAACTGGAGGGGTATCTGCGTGCTGCCTGCTGTAGCTAAGATAATAGCTAAAATCATCCTTGAGCGAATCAAACAACATCTCGAAGACACACTCGATGCCGAACAAGCAGGTTTCCGCTCTGGATCCTCGTGTGTCGACCACATCAACACCCTGCGGATTATCATCGAACAGTGTGTTGAATATCGATCGCCACTGCACCTGCTGTTCATCGATTTTGAGAAGGCGTTCGATAGTGTCAACAGGGAGTTTATCTGGCGTGCCTTACGCAGGAGAGGCATTCCCGATAAACTAATTGCTATTACCAAAGCTACTTATGAATGCTCCAAATGACACGTTCTGCCCAGGGGAAGGTTGTCTGAGGAATTTGAGATCCAAAGTGGGGTAAGACAAGGCTGTATCCTTTCACCAATATTATTCCTATTGGTGATTAGCGATGTGCTTCATTCAGCTTTGTCGACGGGAAACGGAGGAATTCGATGGACTCTTACATCTCAACTGAAACATCTTGACTACGCTGACGATGTATGCTTACTCTCCCACAGAATTATGGACCTCCACCAAATGACAGCAGATGTGGAGAGGGAGGCAGGCGTCGTCGGGCTGAAAATTAATACGGCAAAAACTAAAATTATCAGCCTTGGAACAAACTCATCGGCTCAAATATGCATTGCTGGACAACCGGTAGAGAGAGTAGAGGATTTCCAGTATCTTGGGAGTATTGTCTCGACCGATGGTGGAACCGAACTGGATATAGCCAACAGGATCGCCAAAGCAAAGTCCGCGTTCGGGATGTTGTCCAAAATATGGCGAAGCAATGCAATCAGTTTGAGCGCCAAAAGAAGACTGTTCCACTCCAACGTTGAATCCGTGCTGCTATATGGTTGCAGCACGTGGAGAGTGACCACTACTATCACCAGAAAGCTGCAAACGTTCGTTAGTAGGTGTCTGCGCAATATCTTAAGGATTTTCTGGCCCAATCGTATCTCTAACGAACACCTTTACGAGAGAACGGGTCAGGAACCAATAGGCACAACTATCCAACGGCGGAAGTGGCAGTGGATTGGTCACACTTTCCGAAAGGGTGACAGCTCCATAGCGAACCATGCTATGCAATGGAACCCTCTAACTCAGGATGGCAGAAGAGCTGGCGGTCCGAGGAGAACATGGCGCAGAACAGTCGAGAAGGAGGCACGGCAGTTAGGGAAAAGTTGAGGAGAACTCAGACACATTGCCAGAAACCGTACACGATGGCGCATAGGCATAGTAGAGGCCCTAGGACCCACAAGGGGATACAGGACATAAACCTATGATTCCTTCCTTGAATAACTATCGTCAGTATGGCAAGATATTGATAGTTAGGCTAAGCAAGGTAAAACTATTTCTCATGAAAATTTCAGAAAGAACCATACAAGAGCTGTCAAGATGGTGCGAACATACCACACCTTCATATGCCAGCTTGTTCCACAAGTTTGACATGCACTTGTCAGCAGGTCACGAAGTGTCCAATCTGGTCGAATGTTGGCTGCGGCAGTTGAGATTCGGCTGTATATCCATTTTATTACACCTCCAACGACAAAGTTACTGAAGGCTTTGAAATTCCTATACCTCACGACAAAAGTTCTTACTGCAGAAAGCAGTAAGCCGTATAATTATTAAACTTTGTAGACAAATTGCTAGTTTCGCTTGGCATTTACATATCATAAACTTATACAACATGCCCTGCCATATGTGGTATTTTGAATATTATCCAAAACGAGGTCAGACAAAACATCATAGAAGCAGAAAACTTTAAGAAACCATCTCGATGAAAACATGCTGCATGGAAAGTTTCTTAAAGTGAATCCCCAGTGCACATGGTGCCGCAAAACCTTACAAACTTCCATTCGAGACACACCATTAACCCTTCATGGACCCAATGCGAACTTTTCGCCAATTTTGCTCCTTAAACATCTTCCGTGCCCTGGTGGCTGAGTAAGTACATCCTACGCCATCATACGCACATATGCAAACTCATTTTTCTCGGTCATAAAGTTTAATTTACCCAAAAACTCCTCACGGATTAAATTATTAAGTCATAATCACATGGATTGTGTGGGGTGCAATTTTCATTCAGCGGCGAACCACATGTACACAAAAATAAACACACGTATGTGTGTCGAAGAAAGGCAAACATGGGTAAAGTTAAAAGAAATATTCAACGATTTTGTGGAATCCAGGAGGAAAAGTCATTGCGCCACCCTGTTTACCAGGGGAAGTGGCGGAAGGCACTTGGTTGCGTTAAACAATGTCTTGTGATGTGAAAGGATTTGCTTACACAGTTTTTTTTTTTCTCTCTCTGTTGTTTACTCTGCTCTATTTGTTTTTCACCCCGTCGGCGATCTAATCGAATTCGCTACTTGGATATCCTGTTGCTGTGTTGTCTGCCGCATAACTTGCCCACATAAATCCTTGTAAACAATGACAGAGAACTCACTACTTGCTAACGAAGTTACTGCAGTTTGCCATGTTTATGTCGTCCCTGATCCGGCGAAGCTTCATTTTTCCCTTCCGCGTCAATTTGTTGCACTGCATTGGATTTCCAACAGGCAACATCGCTATTCATCGTGGGTGGCAGGAGCTAGATTTGTTTATGCCGATTAATTACAGAGACCTAGGAGGTCGAGTGGGCGTGTAAATGGGATTGGCTAGGAGCATGGGGCTGCAAAAATTAGTGCTACCAGCAATGGGGCTTTTGTCGTTAAAGTTGCAGTGGGTGCCATTGACGGGTCGCCACGGAGAATGGCACTTAATATTGAAGTTTGCTTTGGTTTCAAGAAAAATGGTAGAGTGTGTTGTAGAAATAACGCCGCGCTGGGTTGGAGGATGGGACAACTGTGCCAGTGAAAGTGTGCATCGTAAAATTAATGAACAGCAGATATTAATTTCCCACCGCAGAATGTGTAGAATTAATTTTTAGTTATTTTATGACATGGTGAATTGTTTTACTGGAGGTTCTCGTAGTCGGGTAACCAGTGGTAAATTAATACGATAGAAATACCTGCTATAAATGTGAACCGAAACCATGCCGAAATGGGCATGTGAATGGCAGTAACCTGTGCTTAGGAACCCACTCTGTTGGTGATCTTTAATTATTGAATAAAGTCAATCAAGTGCTTAAACTATTGTGAACAAGTTGACTGTACTGAATTGCTAAGCCTTATTGTACTAAAATTGGGTAAGAGGTGCGCAAACTTAATAAAGAAGAATTTTTTTGCCATTGACTGGACTGTTAGCTATAGGAGCCCGTCCAAAGAAATTGAGACCCGTTTTCGTTTCGCGGATAATTCATTACTTCGCATTTATTTTGAAAAAGGTTACGTACTTGGCATACTAGGTGTAGATGATGTCCTGTTACAGCTCATTCTAGATTCTTAATGAGCCTTAAATTCACTTAACTCCTCATTTCTCATGTGGTTAAGGGCATCAGCAAGGCCTACGCTCCATATGTACCCGTATTCCTACCAACTCCTTATTAGCCATAGTTTGCAAGGGGTGACAATGGTGCAGTGAATAGTGTATTTGCTCGTTAACCGATTTGTGCAAGTTCAAGCCTCAGCAAGGAGCAGCATTCATCAGCCACCACCACCACAGTATAAAAAGAAAGACGAACAACATCGAAGTTTTTCCAACTAAAGCGCCAAAGAAAGGTTTCTGACTTGTAATGCAATTGACCGGTGAGTCTGAGTCCCCAGGGATTTGTGTTTTTGCGTTTTCCTTACAAAAAAAAAAAAAAAAACACCGCTTGAGTGGATTAGATCAAAGATGATAAAACTTAGTTTCTCCCCGGCACTCGACGCAAGTGGGGATCTGCATTGCGATTGATCGGGAAACTACTGACTGCTTAAAGCATGGCTTGGGCCAGTAGCACAACAATTAAGCTCGTGATGAAGTGCTTGCTTTACCTCCTAGTGGTGGTTCCCGTATAACTATACATATAAACCCTTATAAGTATACAAGTAAGTAGGCTAAAATTACAAGTGTGGGTTGTCTAGGGCCTTGATTATAGGAAAAAAAAAATATTTGTTCGGCCCTCCAGTTATATTTTGATGTGTTTTCCTTGTTTTGGTGTTCGTTGTTGAAAATTGGAATCGGCTTTCTGGTGACAAGTGCCAGCAATCAGCGTTACCGAACCCTGCTCGCTACAGAAACCGATACTATGCCTCGAATAGGGAATGATCACGTGTTGACGAGTTTTGGCTATTGTACCCGGACAAAGATAGGGTTCTAGAAATGAGATGGTTAAAAGCGGGCGAGTTTTTATTTAGCGTATGGCAAGATACATTTTACAGTGAATATGAAATACACACATAAACTGTACAATACATAAAAATGAAAATATTACAGATTTAGAGTTACAGACATGGAGTTAGCTTATAAGTATTGCACATTGATTTAAAATTGGATGTCAAGCTTTTGTAGCCAATGAATAGCAGCGAAAGAGGCAGTGATGAAATCGGATGGATCGCCGTGGTACTTTCGGAGCTCGCATTCGGTGGTCACATGTTTGATGTTCTGCATTGCAGCGCTACAGACGCAGTGTGGAAAATCGATGCGTAGCCGCACATCTGCCATGGTTCGTTCGCAAACGGTTAAGACTCACCCAAGTTTTTCTGTGTAAGTTGTGACCTGCTGACATGGATGTAGGACCAGGTATGCGAATTAAGTCGTTCGCAGAAGAGGAACTCCACTCGTTCTTCCATACTTCCATTGCGCTGAAGTTAGAATAAGTTGGCATTGATTTTGTTGAACTCGCGCAGTAAGGCATTTTGGCGACGGAGGTGTGCTGGAAGGGTGTTGCTCAACAGCGGGAGAAACCTCGTTGGGGTAGAAATAATAGTTCCTGTGATTATGCGCATTGAAGTATTAAGCTGCACGGTGACTTTGTTGGTGTGAGCGCTATTTAGCCAGACGAGGGCGCAATATTCGGCGGTGGAAAATACCAACCCCAGGGAGCGTAATGCTTTAGCGGAAATGTCCCAAGTCGTTGATGCTAACTTTTGTATGATGTTGTTGCGGGAGTTGAGTTTCGCTGCAGTGTTAATGAGGTGTTATTTGAACGACAGGGTACGATCCAGAGTAATTCCAAGATATTTGGGTAAAAAGTTGTGGGTAAGCTGAGCGTCGTTAAATTGTACGGACAGTTTAGTGTTGGCAAGTTTATTGTTAAGGTGGAAACATGAAACTTCCGTTTTGGTCCTACTTGGACACAGTCTCCACTTTTTGAAGTATGAGTACGAGTACGTACGAGGTACGGGCGAGTACCATTCCCCAACGCATAACACTGTAGACTAAGAATGAATTTTGCAGTGTTACTACTTACTTACCTACTTAGATGGCACTACGGACCGGGATGGACCTAGGCCTCAACCAACAAACCTCTCCAGCTAGCAGGGTTACGAGCCAGCTGCCTCCAGTTGCGCACGCCAAGTTGGTTGAAGTCCCCCTCCACTTGTTTGCGCCACCTATCGCGAGGTCGTCCTCTACTGCGCCGTTCATCCGGGGTGGATTCGAAAACTTTCTTAGCGGGAACGCTGGCTCCATCCGCTCTAAGTGACCCAGCCATCTTAGTCGCTGTATATGAACTCTTCTGGCTAAGTCGATGTCCTTGTACAGACCGTATAGCTCAGCATTGTACCTTCTCCTCCACTCACCGTCTATGTAGACGGGACCAAAGATCGCTCGAAGAAATTTTCTCTCGAAACAACTAAGGGCATCCTCATCCGGTTTTGTGAAAGCCCATGCCTCTGCGCCATACAGCAGGACTGGGATGATTAGAGTCTTATAAAGAGTTACCTTAGTAGTTCGAGTTAGGGCTTTGCTACTCAATTGCCGTTTTAGCCCATAGAAGCAACGATTGGCAAGACTAACTCTTCGTGTGATCTCCCTACTGATGTCTTTTGCGGAGTTCACTATAGAGCCTAGGTAGACAAAATCCTTTACTACCTCAAAATTATATCTGTCTATTGTGGCATTCTGTCCAAGACGCCGATGTTGGGTGTCCTTTTTTGTAGACAGCATATATTTTGTTTTGCTTTCATTGACCGCTAGACCCATCTTTGCTGCCTCGATTTCAATTCTCGTAAATGCCCCATTGACGGCCCGTTGAGTTCTTCCGATTATGTCAATGTCATCGGCATAAGCGAGTAGTTGTAGAGACTTGTAAAAGATTGTACGTCCGGTGTTGGCTTGTGAGTTTCGTATAATTCTCTCAAGTATCATGTTAAAGAGATCGCATGATAGCGCGTCACCTTGTCTTAGACCTTTCCTGTCATCGAACGGTTCGGTGATGTTCTTACCGACTTTGATAGAGCAAGGAGAGTTCTCCATCGTCATTCTGCACAAACGAACGAGCTTGGTAGGGATGCCAAGACTAAACATGGCTCTGTATAACTCGTCTGTATACACGCTTTCATAGGCAACTTTGAAATCGATGAAGAGGTGGTGCGTATCGATTTTATATTCATGGATTTTTTTCAAGATCTGCCGTAGTGTGAATATTTGGTCAATGGTGGACTTTTTCGGCCTGAAACCGCACTGATAAGGACCTATCAGGTTGTTGACGATCGGTTTTAGGCGTTCACATAATACGGCAGACAGGATCTTATATGCGATGTTGAGGAGACTTATACCTCTGTAATTGGCGCAGTTTTGAGGGTCTCCTTTCTTCAGGATCGGGCAAATGATGCTGAGGTTCCATTCATCGGGCATACTTTCGTCCGACCAGATTTTACAGATGAGCTGGTGCATGCTCCTTACCAACTCATCTCCTCCTGCCTTGAAAAGTTCAGCGGCAACGCCGTCGGCTCCAGCAGCTTTGTCGGATTTGAGTTTAGATATCGTTATCCTCACTTCATTCTGATCGGGCTTGACGGGAATCTTGACTGCCATCGTCACTGTTGAATGGCTCATTCTGCCTGATAGCGGAATATTGGTCATCATCGCCGTTTAGCAGTCTGCAGAAGTGTTCCTTCCATATCCTCAGCACCGACTGCGATTCTACTACTATGTTGCCATTTTCGTCCCTGCAGGCTTCTGTTCTGGCTTTGAAACCCTGGCATGTTCTTTTTACCTTTTGGTAAAATTTTCGAACATTATTCCTGAAATAAATTCTCTCAACCTCCTCGATCGAGCGCTTCTCATGCTCCTTTTTCTTCTTTCTGAGAAGTCGATGTTCCTCTTTTCTCCTGCGCACGTAGAGCTCGTAAGCAGCTCTAGTCCTTCTATGCAGCGCCGCTGTGTACGCCTCTTGTTTAGCTGCATGTGCTTGCCGGCATTTCTCATCAAACCAGGGGTTTCCTTGTGGTGGTCGAGAGAAACTCAGTACATCAGGGGCGGCATCCCTGATGGCTTGTTCGCAACGCTGCCACTGGTCTTCCGCATTTGCTGCTGCCGGCATAGGACTTAGATGAAGATTAAGAGAAACTCGATCGGTAAAGGCTCCGGCGGTCTCTTGCGATTGCAGCCGCCCGACGTCAAATTTCCTCACAGCATTTCGTTGATTTCGCTCCGTTGTGGATATCCGCATCCGTACCTTGGCTACAACTAGGTAGTGATCCGAGTCCACGTTGGCTCCTCGGAAAGTCCGGACACCCAGAATACTGGAAGAGTGCCTTGCGTCGATCGCAATGTGATCGATTTGGTTGACAGTTTTTCGATGTTCCTTTGTGAATGTCGAGACGTGGGAACCGCGTACTAGCTACGGCAAAGTTTCGCCCCGCCGCAAGGCCGATTAGCCTGAGTCCGTTGTCGGATATGTTGTCGTGCAGGCTGTGCTTTCCGACCATGCTACTAAAGACGTCCGCTCTTCCTAGCTTTGCGTTAAAGTCGCCTAGGATAATTTTAACGTCGTGGCTAGGGCATTGCTCATACGTCTTGTCCAAGAGCTGATAGAAGTCATCCTTTGTCGCATCGTCCTTCTCCTTATGAGGGGCATGAAATCATATAATGCTAGTGTTGGCAAATTTAGCCTTGATACGGATAGTCATAATGCGCTCGTTCACATGCCGAAAACTCAAGACTTCTTGCCTAAGTCTGCCTCCAATGACAAATCCGCACCCGAATAAACGCTGTCCTTTTTGTCTGTAGCAATCGCCGTAGTCGATGTCGCAGTTTTTCATACTCCTTTTGTCCGGCCCATCCCATCGCACTTCTTGGATGGCGGCAATGTCTGCTTTGAGACACTCTAGGGCCTCCGCAAGTTGTTCGGCTGCACGTGGTTTGTAGAGGGACCTAACATTCCATGTGCAGACACGAAGATCGTTGTCCTTTTTACGTTTGCTTGGGTCGTCAACAGTAAATTCATCCGTATCCGAGGCTGTTGGTTGCTTCGTAAGGTTTTTTACGTGGTAGGGAAGTTAACCCGACGGCACAACCCCCAACCTGGAGGACCAGATCCTTTTTTAGCAACCCCTAGGACGGGGGCGCCGGATACACCGATGTCAGTAACCCACTTCGGGGATATGAACACTGCCGTTGGCCCATTAAGGGTTCATCCACCATCATCTCTTTTTCAATACCGTGACGTTGTATTGAAAATCATTACAGACCTCAGCTTCAAATATGTTGAAGTAGCTCCTGTAAGTTATCCGCTGGCCTGTAGACGTCACCGTTGATTCCATCGGGAGAATTCATCCGCCGCATGTCCTCCTTCTGAGGACCTCTTGTTAGACTTCTGAGACGCATATTTCAGCCGATCAGGTCAACAAGAAATGCCTCGTCCGGTTAAACATATGCGCGCTGAAGTTCACCCAGATGTGCTTACGCAGGTCCGAGTGTTCAGCTACACATATATCGTCAGGCTCAGCATACGCTCATCGTTAGTTCACTATCAGATAGCTATCCAGTGCAGTGCTACTATCTGGCATTTTCACAAAATATTCCGAATCCAAACTCGGTAATTTCTTGCTGTGTATGAGCGTCAATCCAGTATAAAACTTTTACAAAACGCCAATTATAGAGTCGGGATTTAGGGAAAGATTCTCTGAAACTCGTCGAAGGCTAGTACGAACGCTTATTTTACCCATTATTACTTATGCCGAAGTGGTCTACTTTTGCCTTATTCACTTTCACTGCATAAACTTCAAGTAGCCTTTAATGATGCAGTTCGATATGTTCATGGAATACGCAGGTACGATAGGATTTCAATACATTCCAGAAACTTACTTGGCAGTTCGTTACAACATTATATTAATGCGAGAAATTGTATATTCCTACATAAAATTATAACATCGAAATCGCCACCCCATCTATTTTCTAAACTGGAATTCTCTCGGTCTCGTAGAACATTCAACATTAATGTACCTTATTTTAATTACCTTAATTCCTCTTGCCTCTTTTTCATTTACACCATTAGGTTATGGAACGCTCTACCTTTGCACATTAAAGGTATGTCAAGATCCGCAAACTTCAAAACTGCTATCTTACATCATTTCTCTTTGCAGCAATAATATCATTTTTTAACTTATGTCTTTTACTTGCAACCCCCTTCTTACTCTATTCCCATATTTCTTCTCTCTTTTCCTCTTCTTTTCTTCTTTTTTTTTATTTTTTATTTTCTTGGTGTTAAGATTTTTTTTGAATTGTGTACATTCATTCATTCATTCATTTTCAATGGCCCGCTAAACCTTCATGAGGGTCGCGGGGGTAGGATGCTCAGGTGGACTCTCCATCCTTCTCGATACTCCGCCATTGACTCCAATTCATCAGGGAGAATCCCTAAGCGGCTCCATGAGAGATGTCGGACTTGATCCAACCATCTATTTCTGGGCCTTCCGCGAAGTCGTCTACCTGATGGCACGGCAACCATGGCGCGTCTTGGAAGCCGGTCTGGGGGCATACGCACTACGTGACCAAACCATCGAAGCATAGATCGTTCCGTTCGGAGAAGTAGTAGAAGTAGAATTGTGTACATATACAACTAATTATTAAATTTATATAGCTTTTTTTTTGCACTTCTTATTCTAAATATTATATTCTCAGTACTATAAGAGACTGTCTCAATGTACATACCATATTTTTTAAATAAAGAAACTGAAACTGAATCCTCTTTTGCAAATGCGTCAAAAATGTCATTGCCTACAATGGTGCTATGAGGCGATTTATCTCGGTTATCTCGATCGCACAATCTGCAAATTAGAAGACCTTGCAGTGCTGAGAAAGGTTAAACTTTAAGCATTCATCAGTCACCATCTATTTTTCCAGTACCCTGAAAGCTCATTCAGCCCTAGAAATCCTTAAGAGCTAAGTTCTGAATATGTCAAAAGACCACATTTACGAGTATGGTATCTGATACCCTGAGCGGCAGCGTTGGTTTCATTTAGAGTTAAGTGACATAATATTTTTTATACATATGTATATATACGAATATAAACAAAAAGGAAACCGAAATCCCCGAGTAATCAAACTGAAGACAGGACTTGATTGTTCGATATGATTTTAGCCAAATCGAACAGAAACTTTATCCATCCCATCTTTCAGCAAAATGTCAAAATCGACGAAATGGTTGGCTTTGACTATCGGTCGTTTGACGTTTTGTCAAACCGTGCAATCGGGTGGAAGAGGATGTGTCAAACTGTTTGATGGGATCTTACATCGTTCGACCGTTTGACATTTTATGGATAGCCAAAGCGTCGAATGGGCTTAAGTATAACAGGATGGAAATGAAGAATAAATTAGCGATGAAAGAATTTAAAGATGTCTGACTGGATGAAAGTATGGTATGGCAACGGTATTAAACGAACATGCAAACTGACAGAACTGCAGGGCAAATTTGCAAAGACAGCCACCGTAATCCTTTTTCGAAATCGCAGGTTTTCCTTTTCGATGAGCGAAATAATGATAATATATGAATATTAAAATTTCTTATGTGTCATTCGCAAGAATGACTGGGGGTCAGCTTTGGGCTGACGGACACGGAGATGGACAGTGACCCTAGTGGCCTCTCTTTCGAGGATGACCTTCTGTCATCAGACTCAGGAAAGCCAATAATACCGTGATAATGTTATCTGTACAGAAAAGTAGCTCCAATGCTGGTTATCCTTAAGATTAACCTGCATCACTCTATCACGGCTTCGGCCTCCCTTATTATCCGACTCAACTAAAACGGGGAAGACTGAGTCTTGATCTAGAGACCATGGGTTGTTGGAAATCGGGCTCGTGGCCTCAAGACTCCTAACTACAAATTAATCTATGCAAGGAAGGAAAGTAAACCGAGATCCTGTATACTTGCGAAGACCCACCTAAACATCCTTTTACTCTATAATTTCAGCAAACAAGACATAGTCGCTACTAACCTGGAATTGTGGCCGGTATCGGCATATCTAGGTCACGATTATGTGGGCCCACTCAGTCCGGACATCTTGGGGAGCTTGATTGCTAAAGCGGAGAGCCTAAATACTAGTCTCCTCATTGGGTGTGCTGCGAATGCGCATCACTCAATCTGGGGCAGTTGCGACATAAATGAAAGAGGTGAGCAGCTTTTTGATTTTATCCTTAGTACTAATCTAGTAATCTGTAACCGGAGGTCCAAACCGACCCTCATTACTCGCAATCGACAAGAAGCCCTGGACATCACTCTTGTCTCCGATCACTTATATAACTTGGTTAGGGACTGGAGAGTCTCTGATGAGCACACTTTTCCAGACCATCGTTACCTCCAATTTAGTCTTGACGACTATCTGCCTGATCAGAAGGTTTTAAGAAATTATAGAAAAACCAACTGGTCTCTTTATAGGAAACGTTTGTTTACGCTGATTCCCTCCCACCTGCCTACTGAACCTACTGGCGCTGAGGACCTTGACAGTCTGGTCATCACCTTAACATCGGCACTCCATGGTGCCATGCCTGCGGCCTGCCCACTCCGCAAACCTCGAGGTAAAAAGAAACCACCTTGGTGGAATGCAAATCTCAGTCTTCTTCTTCTTCTTCTTCCTTTTATCAGCGAGGTTATGATCCCAAAATAAGGGATCACAATTCACAACCTTCCCACTTCACCGCATTTCTACTAATCCGCCTGTGGCGTTCGCCTATTTGACCTCAGAAAATATCGGCAGGCCTGCCGATTTTGGATCACTCGGTTACTGAGGCCAATGAAATGCCGATGTCGTCGCATTTGTGTGATCCAGGCGTTTATAGGCCGGCCTGTCCTACATCGCGATGTCTTTGGAACGTGCATTGATATGATCTCTTCTTTGAACGTGGCAATACCAGCTGAGCCGGTCGCGCTCTATTAACGATGGTTTCCTTGATGTGAAAGCTTCCACGGATCTTCGAACTTTAAATCTCAGTACTCTAAGGAAAGGCAGTAGGTTCCTCTTTAAAATTGCTAAAAGCACCGACGAGACGGCCGATTGGGACTCCTATAAACTGTCTCTTAGGAAATATAAAATCTAACTGAGGAAAGAGCAACGACTATCCTGGAGACTCTTCCGCGACAGCATTGAAGAGTCCTCGGAAGCTTCCAGGTTGCGGAAAATCCTCTCTAAAAGCCCTTTTATATCTAGCTACCTTTTGCATCCGGATGGTCACTGGACCTCCTCTGCTGAGGAATCCATTGGCATCTTACTGGTTGCTTCCCTGTTGCTGTCTCGCAATTGGTAAATACTCCTCTTCAACCTCGCAGCAACTTCTTAGTTTTGGCAACTACAGAAATGATCCGATGGGCGATGCGCAGTTTCATAGTCCCCAGGACCTGACGGTATTATTCCAGCTGAAATGCAGCAATGCGAGGGCATTGTGCTTCCATGGCTCAAAGTCATCTTGTCGGGCTGTTTAAATCTGGTCTATAATCCTAAACTTTGGACCGAGGTTGAAGTCATCTTCATACCTAAGGCAGGAAAGAGCTCGCACGTGGAACCAAAGGATCTCCGACCTATCAGTCTATCGTCCTTTCTACTTGAAACTTTAGAAAGGTTAATTGACATCCACCTTCTGCAAAGTACTAGCCCAGCTTTGCTCCCGCCGTCCCAACATGCGTACTGCAAAGGCAAATCGGTTGGGACAGCCTTACGAGTACATTCGCTTATGCGCATCATTGAAAAATTCTTGAGCATCAAAGAATACACCATGGTGGCTTTCCTTGACATTGAGGGAGCTTTTAGCAATGTTAAATCAAAGGCGATTACCGACGCACTTGCAGATCTGAAAGTGGATACTTCGTTCGGAGTATTGATCAATCAATTGCTTACATGCAGGATTATTAACACACAGCTGGGCGGAGCATCGGCCAGAAGAATTGCACGCTGCGGTACACCCCAAGGTGGGGTCTTGTGTCCTCTTCTGTGGCACCTGGTAGTAAATGAGCTACTGGTGGTCCTGGATACTTCAGGCTGCAGAGTGACCGCCTATGCTGATGACATTGCTATTGCTGCCTCCGGTAAACACCAGACACTCTCAGGGAAATCCTCCAATATGCTCTCTTTCGGCTCATTAGATGGGCCTCCAAATGTGGACTGGGGGTTAATCCCAAAACGGAACTCGTTCTCTTCATGAGGAAATATAAAGTTCCCCTCATAGACCCTCCTACGATAAATGGCACCAAGGCCAATCTACTAGAACGTGTCAGGACAGCAAATGTAGCTCTCTATTCCTGTAACAAGGCTATAGGTAGGAGCTGGGGTATGAAACCTCAAATCACTAATTGGCTGAACGTGTCCGTTATCAGGCCTATACTACTCTATGGCGTGATCCTATGGTAGCCTTCTCTTGACTGGGTTGTCCACCTCACTCAACTAGCTAAGGTGCAAAGATCTGCATGCATTTGCATCACTGGTGCACTGAGAACTACTCCCTCCGCGGCACTGGACATTTTGTACAACCTGCTACCTTTAGATATTTTCGGCAAACAGATGGCTGCCTGTGCGGCCATCCGTCTTCAAGCCTCCTCTCAGCGGTCTACCTATCGCTTTGGCCATTCCTCGATCCTTGATCTTCTAAATTTCAAGCACGAAAAGACGGACTACACCACGCCGAAACTGAGATTTGACCGAAACTTCCGTATGAGCATCCCTGATCGGGATGAATGGGACACTCTCAGTCGTAGTGCTGAGTTAGTCAAGCTAAAGCGAACACAAATCAGCTGCGTTGTCGGTTTTCTCACTGGACACTGTCTTATAGGCCAACACGCCAAAAGAGTTGGCCTCTTTTCCAACTACTTCTGCAGAAGCTGTAGGGACACGGAGGAGGGGCACACCACCCTTCACCTCCTATGCACTTATCCAGCCCTGTCGCATAAAAGAATACTCCATCTAGGGTCCCCCTTCCTTGGCGACCTCGGCGATCTGGCGTCCTTAGACGTCATGAGCATCTATCGCTTTATTAAAAGCTCCGGTTGGTTTTGTTATTCCCTGAGTGGCCTAATGGTTGACCCATGGTATCACAAAGGACCTTCACTGGTCTAAGTGTGTCTGCATTCTCGTGTGGACAGCTAACCCAACTTAACCTAACCTGTCAGATTATATGGCAACTAATGCAAAATAGATCGAAATCGTTATGCAAATCATTTGGCATCATTTGAAACTAAACGAAAATTTTAAGCTTTGAGAAAATGTGCCAAAAAGTTCAATATACGTGTAGCATGTGGACGTGGGCGCCGTGGCGTAAGTAGTTAGTGTGTCGGATCACTACGCATGAGGTTCCAAGTTCGAATCCCAGAAAACACCAACAAGTTTTTTCACCGTCTCACCTCTCGCGAACGTCTGACAAACATCCGAGAGTATGGTTGTCTCGAAAAACCTTCTCAAAACGAATTGCCATTCGGATACGGCACTAAACTGTAGGTCCCTTCCGTTCGTGTGAAAAATATAACGCACACAACAAGAGTGGTTGCGAGAAGCTAGGCCCTGGCACTTAAAGAGCCATTGCGCCAAATATGATGATGATGATACTACTTCGTGTACAGTATCTTAGTTTGGTAGATAGCACTAGGTAAATTTAGCTACATCTCTCTCATAAATAAGATTTTTATCTGCCATAAGTATAATACTAAATAACTAGTATAGTCTAATACTATAGTATTATAGTATAATACTAAATATCCCGAAAGAAGCTCTCTCTGTCGCATGCGTTTAATTAACTTTTATTGATTAAGATGTACAATATGCCTTAAAAAGTCGTGAATTTGTCGATGTTCGAGACATTTCGGGATACATTTAAAAACCTGGCTCGTATGTATAAGTAAATCTCTTTCTTACAGCACTGTAAGCATGAGAACTACATATGTCGCACTTTACTAATATAAAACAGTCAATCAATCAATTTACTCGTAATATATCACTGAAAATTTATTTTACCACAGGCAAATATATTTAAACAGATTGAATCTAATTTATGCAATTATGACCCCAAATTAAGCTTAATGCCGCATTACAGCAACTATCAGATAAGATTCATATATCATAGTTTATGGGAGAAATTATTCGCAATTCGCTCCAGAAAGTTTGCGTTCAACTATAATTAGTTTTAAGGAATTTAGGCACTCCATGATTGAGCGAATAAAATGATTTCAGATGGAAAATTTGCTTAATTAGTTTTCAACCCTCATCGATTTTATATTAGAACTTCATTACAGATGTCGATACTCGTACTGTATTAGCATTTGAAATTCATAACCGAAATATGTTAAACTTTAATATATGTAGATTAAACACAGAAGGGCCTGGAAAACAAAAGAAAGAAAGAAAACGAAATTTGAATTTCCCATTGACTACCAGGCTTTCATAATACCATAGGTTTGTGTATCTAGTTGATTAATAATATCTAATCTAGCATATCTTACATCTTCTGCAATTAATGTTGTTGAAAGTAGATGCCAGGTTGATACTATCTATGCAGACTTCATAAAAGCTTTTGATTCTGTAAATCATGTGTTACTGATTAAGTAGCTTGAGATCTTTCGATTCCACGGAGCAGTGCTCAAGTGAATTTCATCATTTTTAGTTGATGGGTGATTGTTGTTCCAGATTATTCTATTGCACGTCTGTGGTTCCATAAGGCAGTCAGTAAGGGCCACTGGTGTTTATCATTTTTATTGACAACAGTATTCAGTGCATTAAATTGTCATTGTTTAATATATGCAGATGGCCTTAAACTGTTCTTCAAAATGAAAACTTAGATGATTTCTTGACGATCCAGAAGAATCTTAATAATTTATCTAATCGGCTTATTGCTTGTTTAAAAACACATGGCTATTTCTTTTTCTAGCTCCCTAAGGCATTAATGTTAAAACTATTAACTTAACTTGATGTTCTTATTAAGAGTTTACTTACTTACTTAGATGGCGCTGGGCCTCAACCAACAAACCTCTCCAGCCAGCACGGTTACGCACGCCAAGTTGCCTCCAGTTGCGCACGCCAAGTTGGTTGAGGTCCCCCTCCACTTGTTTGCGCCACCTACCGCGAGGCAGTCCTCTACTGCCCCGTCCGTCCGAGGTGGATTCGAAAACTTTCTTAGCGGGAAGGTTAGGCTCCATCCGCTCTAAATGACCCAGCCATCTTAGTCGCTGTATGTGAACTCTTCTCGCTAAGTCGATGTCCTTGTACAGGCCGTATAGCTCGGTATTGTACCTTCTCCTCCACTCACCGTCTATGCAGACGGGACCAAAGATCGCTCGAAGAACTTTTCTCTCGAAATAACCAAGGGCATCCTCATCCGGTTTTGTCAAAGCCCATGCCTCTGCGCCAAACAGCAGGACTGGGATGATTAGAGTCTTATAAAGAGTTACCTTAGTAGTTCGAGATAGGGCTTTGCTACTCAATTGCGTGTCTTTTTTGTAGACAGCATATATTTTGTTTTACTTTCATTGACCGCTAGACCCATCTTTGCTGCCTCGATCTCAAAGCTCGTAAATGCCACATTGACGGCCCGCTGAGTTCTTCCGATTATGTCAATGTCATCGGCATAAGCGAGTAGTTGTACAGACTTGTAAAAGATTGTACCTCCGGTGTTGGGTTGTGAGTTTCGTACAATTCTCTCAGGTACTATGTTAAAGAGATCGCATGATAGCGCGTCACCTTGTCTAAGACCTTTCCTGACATCGAACGGTTCGGTGATGTTCTTACCGACTTTGATGGAGCAGCGAGAGTTCTCCATCGTCATTCTGCACAAACGGACGAGCTTGGCAGGATTGGCAAGACTAGACATGGCGCAGGACTCCGCCGTACATGGGATTCCTTAGGAGAGAGCCTAGTACCGATTCTTGCGGGACTCCCGCAGTAACGTGTTAGCACAGACAATAAATTATAGACTTATTGTCTGTGGTCTTAGTACTTTACTCCCTCGTCGGTTTGGTATTTCAGCTTCCTCAACAGTAGGGATGTCAAGACCAGACATGGCTCTGTATAACTCGTCTCTATACACGCTATCATAGGCAACTTTGAAATCGATAAAGAGGTGGTGCGTATCGATTTTATATCCATGGGTTTTTCCAAGATCTGCCGTAGTGTGAATATTTGGTCAATGGTGGACTTTCCCAGCCTGAAACCGCACTGATAAGAACCTATCAGGTTTTTGACGATCGGTTTTATGCGTTCACATAATACGGCAGACAGGATCTTATATGCGATGTTGAGGAGACTTATGCCTCTGTAATTGACGCAGTTCAGAGGGTCTTCTTTCTTCAGGATCGGGCAAACGATGCTGAGGTTCCATTCATCGGGCATACTTTCGTCCGACCAGATTTTACAGATGAGCTGGTGCATGCTCCTTACCAACTCATCTCCTCCTGCCTTGAAAAATTCAGCGGCAAGGCCGTCGGCTCCAGCAGCTTTGTTGGATTTGAGTTTAGATATCGCTATCCTCACACCATTCTGATCGGGTAGACGGGAATCTTGACTGCCATCGTCACTGTTGAATGGCTCATTCTGCCTGACAGCGGAATATTGGTCATCATCGCCGTTTAGCAGTCTGCAGAAGTGTTCCTTCCATATCCTCAGCACCGACTGCGATTCTACTACTATGTTACCATTTTCGTCTCTGCAGGCTTCTGTTCTGGCTTTGAAACCCTGGCATGTTCTTTTTACCTTTTCTTTTTACCTTTTGGTAAAAAGATCTGCTGATCTGCTTCGTTACACAGTCGTTTAAAACATGTTGTCTTCCTGCCTTTGATCTCTTTTTTTAAGTTGCGCCTCGCCCGTTTGAATGTGTCTAGACGCCCCTGAAAGTCGACTCTTTTCCTGAAACGTTGAACTCGGCGTTGGGCTCGTATGAGGGTCTATGAAGATAAATTTATATTTCGTCGTAAAGACAACGTGTTCTATTTTGTGACGGTTAACCCACTGTCCACATTTTGAGGTCCATTTACTACGCCGGAGGAGTACACATTGATGGACTTCCCTGAGAGTATCTGGGTGTTTAACTGAGGCAGCAATAGTAATGCCATCTGCATAGGCAATCACTCTGCATCCTGTACTTTCCAAGTCAATTACCAGCTCGTTGGCCACTGAATTCCACAGAAAACGGGATAAGATACCACCTCAGGGTGTTCTGCAACTGGCAAGTCTTCTAACCGATGCGCCGCCCAGCTGTGTGGTAATAATCCTGCATGTAAGCAATTGATTAATCAAAAGTCCGATCCAAGTATCCGCTTTTAGACTTGCAAATGCATCGATGATTGCCTTGGATTTGACAAATTTAAAGCTCCCTCAATTTCAAGGAAAGCCACCATGGCAAATTCCTTAATGCTCAAAGACTGTCTCAACCGATTCGCCCTTGCAGCGCGCATTTTGGAACACAGAGAGCATAATTGTTTGACACAGGTGGATATCAATCAACCTCACCATAAATCCAGAATTCTATATAATTTCGCGGAAACCAGAGTAAGCTTAAACTGTAACTTATATCGTGAAATCATGTTATTACATTCAAGGAATCGCTCCCTAGACGTACGTTTATATATTATATAGGTATATAAAAAAAAGGCGAAGGTGGGTACCGCGATCATGAAATTTATTGTTAAAAGGTGCATGATGTAATAGTTTCCAGTTTAGAACAAATCAATATAGCTTGGAAATTTTTAAAAAACAAAAAAAAAATATTGCAGGCCCAGAAACAATTCTTCTTATTTTCTTTTGAACGACTGATCCAACAAAAAGGCAGTTTACATTAATTAATTAAACAATCTGTTACAAAACACGTGTACATTTTTTCAATTATTTACATAGTTGCCAAAATTTGATGTTTGGTTAATAATTCTATGTATTTGTTCAAATATTCCCTATTGGTTGTATGCGCATAGTTTTCTATATAAAACAGTGCAAACTGTGCTTGGTGAAATCAGTTGGAAAGTTTAAGTCCTCAATTAAAATGGTGCCAAAGAGAATATTTGTGTTCTGCCTTATCGCAGTTATATTTATGTTTTGCCAAGTATCCGAAGGAACATTCCTTGAACGAAGAGTCTTAAGCCCCAGAGTGCAAAGACGCCTGTGCAATAGAGATTCAGTACTATGCCAAACTCCATCAACTCCATCAACTCCACCAGCCACACCAACCACACCAACTACACCTACAACATAAACGATTAGGTGTTTGTCTGAATTTTAAAGTGTTTTGAGAAAATAAACAGACGTACGCTTAAAATACGATAGATATTTTTTTTATTTTTTTTTGTTACAGTGACCAATCGTACGCCTTTTAAGAAACGCATTAGCTTCGATCGATAAATGCAAGGAGGAGTCATCATGATCGGTAAAAGGGATCGTTAATCATGGTTTTCAACTTCAAGAGAAACTATTACTGTGCCACTAAGAAATTATCGGCTGTAGCACAACATTAATCATTTTCATATGATCGTACTGTACAATAGTTACTCCAATTCGGAAGCTACATTGTGGCTGAAAAGATTACATAGGTATAATCATCATCATGTGGGTATCATGACGTAGTGGTTAAGTTAAGTAGATGAGTGCCTAGTAACTGTTCACCAACAGACCGACACGGGTCCATTGGAAGGATAAATAAATAAATATTTGGCGCAACAGTTCTTTAAAGTGCCAGGGCCTAGCTTCCCGCAACCACTCACGTTGTGTGCGTTATATTTTTCACACAAATGGAAGGGACCTACAGTTTAATGCCGAATCCGAATCCATTGAAAGGATGTGACGTCCAAAAGCAAAACTGGATTTCTTCCAAGAACTAGAAAGCAAGCTTCCAGCTTTTACTCAAAATTAAAACACAATTCTGTGTAGTGAGCTGAATAGGCATCCTGGAAAAATAGCAATCCTAACGATAGACGTGTTTTGGTGAGACGCCATCGCTTTGAGGTGAAGTAAGATTTAGCATGGAGTACAACAACAAAACATGACTTTAGCTTTTGTTTCCAGTCAAAACTGAGTTGGGATGTTGGAAATAAGGAACACATGCTGCTTCATATAGGATGATTAACTTGTAACTTAAAGTGGTGGAACTATTCCACAAATTGATAACGTAATCAGTAATAAGGTCTTGGGTCCTAAGCTTTTAGAATGCAGACTTTGATAGATGGCGAATAAATAAGCAAAGTACCAGCTTGAAGAAACTAAGCGCAGGTCTTATGGAAACAAATAGTTTTGGTGGTGTAATGCAGAAGTACAACAAGCTGACCTTTAAGAAGAAACTGACGTTTTAAACTCGGCAAAATACTAAAACAAGCGAACATCGCAGCATGTGTAAAAATAAACAGCGTATGCCACGTTCTACGAAATTTCAATAGACGACCGAAATGACATTTTTAAAATTGCAAAAACAAGTAATATGCTAACAGAAAATCCTACCAGCACTAGTCTTATTCGTGGCACACATGGAGAACTCTTCACAACACACAAGGAGGCAAACATAACATGGATGGAGTGCTACGGCACTTTACTGAAAGTCTTTCCGCTGCTAATCATGCAATCTATCGGAAAGCTTTCCAACTTAAACGTCACAAACATCTTACTTCTGTTTTCACTCGAGGTGGGCGTGTGTACGTGCGTGTGAAACCAAACGAAGAAGCTTTTTTTGGTCGACCACACTCAACGCTTGGATGCCCTTAAGGTCGATTCACAGCTCTGCGACCTGCGAATGAGCGAATATTCGCAAATTTTGACATTTCATTCACAGCCGCTTTTTTTGTGGTCGCGGCAATCCGCGAATTTGAGTTGTCATTAATTTTATAACTAATTGCCTAAACGTAAAAATAAATAAATACATAGCGAAGCTTTCATTCAGAAGGTAATATCCTACATTCTTTCGATAAATTCAACCACGATCTTACCCACCAAGAACAAAGCAAAAGAATTGTGAGGTTAAACTCTCGCGAATGTTTTAGTCGCGGGAATGTGGATTGCGTCCTACATGTGTGGAATGTGAATAAAAGTTGACAGTTCGCAGAAATCATTCGCTTATTCGCGGAAAAATCGGCGAATTGTTAATTTCTTCGCAGAAACTAATTACAATTCAACTTTTTATATATTAATCGATAGATAAATTAAGCTCCGTTCTTTTGGAATAATAAAATTGCCCATGGCGTGCTTATAAATGTGCTAAAAACTGTTTGTTCGCAGATTGGGCATTCGCAATTCGCCGAGCTGTGAATGGACCTTTACTGCTGCTGCCGTCGCTATCCATGATGAACTCTCACCGATAAACATGCAATTATAAGCTGCAAATTCAGTCAAATGAGTATGGGTTACCTAGTCTGTTTATTTTTATTTTTAAATTTAATTCTTTTATTCTTTTTACTTTCTTTTGTAAATTCTTCCTTTATTTGCCCTATTTAATTCCTACTATTCGATGTTTGAGCCTGGAAGTGGGAGGGAGATTTCTCGTTTATATCATCCACTATCCATGGGTGATATAGACGAAAATTTATCCGAAAGTCATGGCTCGAATGATAACTTACGTGTCTTATCAATATCTTTTGTAAGCAGCGAGCAGGCCTAATAGTGTGCCATATCAATGCACAAAGTTTGTTTAGAAAAATTGATGAGTTTAGATGTCTGTTTGTTGGTTCTAGTGTTGATGTTGTATGCGTCTCCGAGACATGGTTTGACCCTGACATAAGGAATGAACTTTATTCCTTGAGTGGCTACAATATTTTTCGAGCTGACAGGAAAAATAGAATTGGTGGTGGCGTAGCAATTTACGTTCGTGAGAACCTCGCTGTCAATTTATTAGTAGAGTCGCCTCCTGATAATCCGCTCCAGTATTGCTTTATTGAAATTGAGAAGAAAAAATGTCTCTTTGGTGTTGCTAATCGTATGATAATATTGACTTATCTCCATTGTATACTATACTAGAAAATTATTCATCGTCATATTTAAAAACTATTGTTTGTGGAGATTTCAATTGCAATGTCTTGAATAGCGAGAGATCACGATCATTTGTCGAGTCAATACAAGCGCTCAATTTAGAAATTATTAATTCGAACATTCCAACGCACTTTACTAGTTCTTCCAGCACTCTTTTAGACTTATTTTTTACAAGTGATATTCAAGACGTTTTCTTCAGTCAAGCATCCGCACCTGTTTTTTCCAGACATGACCTTATCTTTGCTACATTTAACATCACAAATTGTAGAAACCCGTTGATGTATACCTTTAGAGACTTTAGGAACATCAAAGTGGAGCAACTTGAGCAGGATCTTCAAAGTGTTAACTGGCAGGCTGTATATTGCGAAACATCGGTCAACGCCCAAGTCGAATATATTCAAGATACCATAGTTGAACTCTGTAATAGGCATGTTTTACTTAAAACCAAATGTAACTATATTACGTGGTTTACCCCAGAAATCCGTGAGCTAAGGAATAATCGTGATGTGGCCTACAAAAAGTGGAAACGGTTTAAGCTCCCTGAGTTCTACGAAGCATTTCGGATATTACGAAATTCTGTTAATGCTAAAATTAAAGAAGCAAAACGAGCGTACTATGGTAGGCACTACGATCATAGGCTTCCAACTAAAACACTCTGGAAGAATTTGCGAGAACTAGGTGTGGGGAAACAAAGTAAGCAAAAGATGGATGAAGTCGACCCCAACCAGCTAAATAAAGAATTCGCCGAGATACAAACAACATCAGTAGCACTGCGCCAGCCCATTCAAGTGCCGCAAAGTGGCTCCTTTGAATTTTGCAGGATTGAGCAAACTGATGTTGTAAAAGCAGTACTAAAAATAAAATCTAAAGCTGTTGGTATTGATGGAATACATCCTTTTTTTTTTAAAAATTATCCTGCCGTACCTTCTGCCGGTCATTACCTTCATATTTAATAATATCGTAACGAGATCTACCTTTCCATGGCAACGCTAAAATTCACGGCTTCATTCAACGAAGCAGATGGTTCCAAGAGTAAGAGGGTGACCCACCCGCCTTACACATCGGCAGTACAATGGACCTACTTTCTGGTCTAAGTACATCCTCATCGAGGGCCGATCCTAACCTAACCTAACCTAAACTGCTAACTTAATTCATTCGTACCTATTTGGAAGAAGACAAGCAGTCTTAGCTAACAGTGTAATGTCTGAATTTACTGCAACTTCGGCAGGTGTTCCTCAAGGATTCATTTTAGGCCCCTGGCTCTTTGCAGTTTTTATAAATGATCTCCCTAAGGTAATTAAATATTCCAAGTTTCACATGTTTGCGGACGATGTTCAACTCTACTTAAGTTTTGCACTTGGACAAATGGAAGATACGGCGGTTCAAAGTAATGAAGACATACAAATGATTTTTGTCTGGGCTTAAGAAAACTGCTTACGGCTTAACCCGGTTAAAACGAAATGCCTAGTCATAAATAGAAATGGTCTCAACACAAGCAACTTTCCCACAATATACCTGGGTGATGCCTCTATTGAGTTTCTGGATAAAGCTAAAAACCTTGGAGTTTGGTTCAACACAAGTTTGCAGTGGGATGACCATGTGTGTACAGTCATCGGGAAAATTTATGGCTGCCTCAGGAACCTCTCGGTGTCCCAAAACTTCACGCCAGTTAACACAAGGCTAATGCTAGTCAGGTCCTTACTCATTCGTTTAATAACATATGGCTGCGAAATTTGTTGTTGCCATAATGCACTCACTAGGCGCAAACTCAATGTCGCATTTAATAACATTGCACGTTATGTCTATGGTTTAAAACGCTATAACCATGTGTCGTCGTACGCAAAAATGATTCTTTGATGTTCACTCGACAAGTACCTTGACTACTGCACACTCAAGTATTTACACAAAATTATAACCCGCAAACAACCTCAGTACTTATATGAAAAAATTTGGTTCTCACAATCAAACCGTTCTTTAAGTTTAATTTTGCCACTTGGAGTCTGAACCGTTGTGTCGAGCAAGATAGACGTGTGTATAAGAGCTAGTGTAAATTACTTATTTTTTTTAAACTATTCGGCGGGTTTAATAGAAGCATTTTAAGTGGTTTTACTAAACCTCTTTCATATATCGAACTTTAAAATAACGAGTCGATAATATGGATGGTTTTTGTGGTAAATGCGACAAAGGCTTTAGTCGCGGTGATTCTCAAATCGTACCGTGTAGCGGGTTATGCAAAAAATTGTTTCACCGTACTTGCTGTGAAGATCAACTGTCGGAATACGACCTGGGAATTTTAAAAAACAAACTAAGTCTCGGATACTATTGTGTGGAGTGTAAAATAATTTCGGGAAAATTATTGAAGCAATATGATTATATGTTAGAGTCACAACAATCCAAATATGAAAAAGTGATAGAGGTGCTTAACTTAAACGTATCGATGTTGTCAAATCAAATTACGGAATTAAAACAAATAATGCAAAATGAACTGTTAAAGAAGTGTGAAAGTGAAAAAGATAATAATCTGAATGAAGGAGTGCAATCTATTTCAAAAACGGTTAACGAACTTAAACATGAACTAATTATGAAAACAAAAAAAGGTGCGAGTGAGAAGGATAATATGATTAAGGAAAGTGTCGAATATATTTCAAAATCGGTTAATGAAATAAAAAATGAAATGAAAAAAGTGAATAAGGGTTCTTCAGAAAAGGAAGATAAGAGACAAAAGGAGAAATCATTCTCTGAAGTCCTAAGAAATAGGGAACCGGCTGTCCTTATCTATCCAAAAAGAAGCAATCAGGTAGCAAGTGAAACAAGAAAAGAAATTAAAGCAAACATTGATCCAACAACAATTAACATTGACAGTGTCGTAAACAAATCCAAAGGCGGCATTGCCATTCGATGTGCGGACAAAAATTCGTTAGAGAAATTAAAAAGCCAAGTTGAAAATAAATTAAATAAGAACTATGAAGTAAAACTACCATCATTAGTTAAACCAAAAGTGTGCATTATGAACATCGAGAATGATGAAGTCGAAAATGAGGTTTTAAATAAAATTAAATCACAAAACACGGAGATAGCCAACTGCGAGATGTCGTTGGTTAAAATCTTTAGAAACAAAAACAAGTGGAGAAATTTAAATGTTGTGTTGGAAGTTGATAGTGAAAGCTTTACAAAAATTATGAGCTTAGAAAAAATTAGAGTTGGTTGGGTAAAGTGTCCAATCAGAGAATTTTTATGATATTACGAGATGTTTTAATTGCCAAGGGTATAACCATAAAGCTGAAAAATGTAAAAATACAATAGCGTGTACGAAATGCGGTGATAGCCATAAGTTTAAAGACTGTAAAAGTGAACTTGTAAAGTGTATCAATTGTATAAAAGCGAACGAAACTTTCGGGTTAAAGTATAACTGTGATCATGAAGCAAACGATAAAGAGTGTCCAGTTTTCTTAAGAAAACTTAAAGTTTTAAGAGAATCCATTAGATATTAGCAACCAAAGGGGCTAAGATTGGTGTATCTTAACATTGAAGGTCTCATTAACAATTTCGAGGAGTTTAAAGTGCTGATACTGGGAAACAAATTTGATATTATTTTGTTGTCAGAAACTCATATTACCAAAGACATCTTAGACAAGGAGATCAAAGTACCGAACTATGCTTCATTCAGGTGTAACAGTTTGTCGTCTCATACAGGAGGAATTGTTATATACGTTAAAGATGAACTAAAATCAGTGTCATTGTCGAAGAAAGACGATAATATGAATGTGTGGTGGTTGTCCACTTATGTTATAACTAACAATTACACATGTGTAATAACCGGTGTTTATAGGTCACCAAGCTCTTCGGAAAAAAATTTTTGTGAAGAATTTAAACTATTATGCGAAGAGTTATGTGATGTACGGAAAGATACTATTATAGTGGGTGACTTTAATATTGACTGGTTTCAAATTAATAGCACGTATAGAAAAAATATATCAAGCATTTTAAAAAGTAACTCATATTGCCAAATTGTGCAGACTGCGACAAGGATAACTAAATCATCTAGCACGCTAATAGACTATGTGATTACAAATAATAAACGGATTAGTGCCTCAGTTGTCCCTGACCTTCAAATAAGTGACCATCAAACAATTGCTGTTGAAATTAATAATGGAAAAGAAACAAAATTAATAAATAATAAAAGGTTTAAAAATATGATGAAGTACAGTAGAGAACAGTTTCGTGAAGCTTTAGGAAATAGTCAAATGAGTGCAATAAACGGGGAAATGGATATTGATTTAATGGGAGAGCTATTTCTTAAATCTATTGACGAAACCACAGCAAAGTTTATTGTTAAAAGTGAAGTTGGAAATGACAATTATAAGTGGTTCAACAAACGGCTTCAATCGCTAAGAATACTTAAGATCAGAAAACACGCAAAAGCGGTATTGTGCAATTCGGAAGTCAATTGGCGCGATTACAAATTAATAAGAAATAAGTACAAAAGTGAAATTAAGAAGTGTAAAGATTTATTTATTAAACAGAAGGTACAGTGCTCGACGGATCAAAAAGCTATGTGGAAAAATTTAAAAAGATATGTTCTAAAGGACGAAAAATGTAGTGAAATAAAAAGTATTCAGTTTAATAACCAGTGTTTCGACGATAATAAAGTCATAGCTAACAAATTTAATGACTTCTTTATTGAAAGTATAGTGTCAATAAGTGTTTCTATTCCGTCGTGCCGTTCTGTAATAATGTCATTGATACAAATTTGGTCTTTAACTTTCAATTTGTGACGCTCCAAGATGTTAAAGTAATTTTAAAGGAAATGAAAAACAAAGTTGACTTTACATATATGAGCCCCAGGAGATTTCTTGACAGCTACGATATACTCGGACCAGCTTTATTAATGATTATTAATAAATCATTAGAAACCAAGGTATTCCCAAAATCGTGGAAGAAATCTTTAGTGACGCCTATAGAAAAAATATGCAATACTAAACTATGTGAAGAGTTTCGTCCTGTTAATTCGTTGCCATTATGTGAAAAAGTGTTTGAAAAAATCGTCTTTAAACAGTTAAATAATTATTTTGAATCAAACAAATTAATAATTGACATTCAGTCAGGTTTCAGAAAGAACCATTCGTGTGAAAGTGCAATCAATTTGATTATTAACAATTTTAAGGAAGAAACCGACCAAGGGAACAAAGTGTTATGTGTTTTTCTCGATTTAAAACGAGCATTTGAAACAATAGACAGACAAATTTTAATAGATAAGCTTAAACGGTATGGAATTAATGGAGGTAAAAGTGAGTGGTTCAAATCATACCTTAGTAATAGAACCCAATGTGTAAAGGTCAATAGTGAATTATCATGTCCAAAAAGTGTAATGTTTGGTGTCCCTCAAGGATCGGTGTTGGGAACATTATTGTTTATAATATACATCAATGACATGAAAAGTGCAATAACAAATGGAAAGCTTGCATTGTTTGCTGATGATGCGGTGATATACGTTGCGGGTAAAAATGCTTTTGAATGTCAACAAAAAATGCAACAGGACCTGGAAAGTGTTTCCGAATGGCTGAAGATGAATAAATTGAAACTGAATGTGACCAAAACCAAACAACTTATCATAAATGAACGACAAGGAGATGATGTAAGACTGAGAATTGACGGTGAAACTATTGAACAAATTAATGAAATCAAGTATTTAGGTATAACAATCGATGATAAAATTACTTTTAGCAATCATGTTGATTACTTATGTAAAAAAATTGCAAAAAAGATAGGTTTTTTGAAAAGAATAAGAAATGACATATCTACATTGAGTGCAATAAATATTTATAACGTAATAATTAAACCACACTTCGAGTACTGTTCCTCAATTTTGTTTTTATGTGCAGATAGTATAGTACAAAGATTGCAATTGTTGCAAAATAAAGCCATGAGGTGTATTTTAAAGTGCAATAGATATGTGTCAATTCGTTTTATGTTAAATTCGTTAAAATGGTTGTCAGTCAAACAGAGAATTATAATGAATGTTTTATTGTTAATCTATAGAATTAAAAATAACTTAATGCCTATTTACTTATTAAATTATGTGCAATATATTCGTGATGTACAGCCCTATTTATTAAGATCAGCTAATAATTTTAGACTACCAAACTTTTTGAAAGGAAGATCTCAAAATTCTTTGCAATATAAAGGCTTCAAAATGTTTAATGAATTGCCAATTATTATAAGAAATGAAACAAATCTAGCAGCTTTCAAAAGAAGTATTATCAATTATGTTAAAGACAATTTTTAAGTTTAAAACTCTTATACAAGACAAAAACACTATTTGTAAAATGATTTATGTATATATATGGCTAAATGGTTTTTTTTTACAAAAGCCAAATAAATAAATAAACTAAACTAAACTAACTTGTTACATATCAAGTTTGTGAACGACAATTTTTCATTCACGCCATACGCCTCTGGAATTCATTCCCTCTCACCTTAAGACGGCTCTATAATACGAATCGTTTTGATGACACTCTCTTTCGGCACCTAGCAGGTAATAATTAGGAATAATATTTGTCCATGGTAAATAATTGCATTAATACATCATACTCGGTAACTTACATTTAACTCAGTTTCCGGTTTTCATTATTTACAAATTAGAGATCGTTAAAATTTATTTAAATCATGTTATTGTAAAATTCACATTTATTATTTAAAGATTGTAATAGTCTATTATAAATGTTGTTTACTAATATTAATAAAATACTGAAATACGGCCACCTTATGAACGAAGAGCTGTAGTGCTCAAAACCAGAGCGGATCAAAGTTTTGTCCAATATATTATATACATAATTTCTATCAACGGAGAAAAATACCTCCGCTGATGTTACACATAATAAAGATTTGCTAATAGGCATTATATGACAAGCTCTTAAACTTGTTTTAACTTAAAGTCTGTGTTATCTTGGGTCTTAGGGCATCTACCACGCCTGGTTCCTGGTGATGTGCTTCCACTCCATCCAGTTCTTTCCCGGTCGTATAAGTTCCCAGAAAACACCAAGAAGTTTTTTCACGGTCCCACCTCTCGCGAGCGTCTGACAAAAATCCGAGAGTATTGTTGTCGCGATAAAGGTTATTAAAACAAATTGCCCTTCGGATACGGCACTAAACTGTAGGTCTTTTTCATTTGTGTAAAAACTTGAACGCACTCAACATGAGTGGTTGCGAGAAGCTAGGCCCTGGCACTTAAAGAGCTGTTGCGCCAAATATTTATTTATTTTTTGTTAGGAGGCAATAATGCCAAGGCGTAGATCAAATAAAGATCGTAGTACAACAAACGCTAAAATAAAGCGTTTATCACGGGCTAATAAAAGTGAACATGAAACAGAATCAAAGTTGACTAATAACTGAGAGAGCAATATTTTGTGGGGGACTTCTGCTGAACGTAATACGCGTCTTTCTTTAGATCGAACTAGGCATGATTTACAGAGACAAATTGAGTTGTCTGTAGAACGAAGTAATCGACCATTCGAAGATAAGACAATACGCGTTAATCTCAGAAACAAGGAACGAGTAATGAAATGTCAAACCACTACGGTTTCTGGCTTATGGACAACTAAGGAGTGTTCTGGAACGAGTTCTACAATAAACTATAAAAATGACTCTGCAGTTATTTTGGCTAGTATGACCGTTGTCTGTCCACATTGCTCTGCCCTAAAATGGGGAGGCGAATCAAAAGGCATGTGCTGCTTACAGGAAAAAAATAAAATAGATGAAATTTCTGAACCTCCGCATCCTTTATATTCGCTTCTAACAGCTGACCATCACAAAAGTAAAAAATTCTTGAGGCAAATACGTCTCTATAACAACTCATTTCAGGTGACATCATTCATGAGTACTCAAATAGTCTAACGCGGTTTCATGCTACCGTTTAGAGTACAAGGGCAGGTATATCATTTGGCCGGTGGCCTTTTTCCCCTTCGGCGTGATGATCATAAATTCCACAGATCCTGAAACACAAGCATCTACTCGATGTTCTATCGGTCGACAATCGCTAAACAATGCATTGATCAGAAAATGCAAGATATGTTACACGCTCAAAATATTATATTGAGTCCTTTAGGAGCAATTCATAAAAGAATGAAAAAGTTATAATTTAGTAACATATATTATTACGAGTAAGTCTTTTCCCAATTTCTTTATAGTGTATCGCTGTAAAAATTGAATTGCACCCGGACGAAGTCGGGCCGGGTTGCTAGTTAGCGAATAAACATCTCCACATTAGATTAATCGCTGTTTTGGCTGCTACTTACTTCTCTTGCACATGTGGGCGCATATCAAGATTCGAAGAAATAAAGATTCCTAAGCATTTGAACTTCGAGCATTTGACAACTTCAATTTATTCCCTTCTAAGAATCAGTTCTTTCACAATTTCACTTTCTTATGCGGGTTTAAATACTATAACCTTAACCCGCTGTGTGCGAAGTGTGCAACGGATGACATACATAATAGTGCACACTGTTTAATGGATCATGTAATTGGTTGACGTTTTTTAAGCTTTTGCCAAGGTGTGACATGAACGCTTGAACTTCAAATTACAGCAAGCTTGCTTAAATGCTTACATAACACTTTGAAGACATGCACATAAAATGAGGAAAGAATATGTGGAATTAAAAAAAATAAATATCGGCTGGGGTACCCCAAGGAAGCATTCTTGGTCCGCTTCTGTATCTATTGCTTACTCGAGTTATACTGCAAGTTGAAGGCACCATATTAGTTACATTTTTCGACAACATCGCTGTCTTTGTAATAGACAATGTGATCGAAGAGACTTCTAAAATATTGCAAAAAGCATTGCATAAAGTAATTAATTGGACAAAGATGCGGAACATCGCACTTAATGAAACCAAATCTGTTCAGGTAAGGAATAAATGCACTAAAAAGCTAGAACTGAATCATAGTTGTACGAGTATAATAGTCACAAATTTTTGCTGGAAGGTGGTTTTTAGTGAATAAAAATCTCACATTTCTATGATCAGCAGTAAGTTGCGTCTTGTCTTAGCATGCCGGTAAACTAAGATCGACCAGTTGTTCTGTGCCTACTCGTGGGAACCAAATGGAGAAAAACTTAAACAAAAAAACAAATACAAAACTACAAAAAATACAAAAAAATAATTGCATACCTGGGGAAGTACTCTCTGAGCAGACAAGGATGGAACTGGGGGTCGATGACGTAGTGTCATCCCCGCAGTCTCCCACGTCTGGGCTAGAGAAGGAGCTTGAGGACGTGTTACTGGCCAGCGACAGCGAGGATGCGGACAGCACACTCACTGACGCTAGCGCAGTGGGAAGTGAGCAGGCTAGTACTCTCACTTCTGTAACTAAGGGCGATAGTGGATTGGCGGGTACTCCCATTTTATTAGAGCAGGGCACATGTGAGTTGGCTGGTATTCTCACAGTAGTTAAAAAGGGTAACAGTGAGTTGGCTGGCACTCTCACTAAATGTGAAAAGGGAATAGTGACCAAAGGAACTAGTAGCGCAGTTGGCGAAAACTCTGCTGCTCCTAGTTTCTCTGAGGTCGTGCGGAAGGGTAGCAGGAAAAACGCACACCAACTGGAGAAGATGCTTGTGCGCAATGCTCGACGGAAGGTCGAGAGTGCTAAGCGCAAAGTTGAATAGTTCGGGAGGTGTGACGTTGACTTCTTAAGTGCTTGGGATAGGTTGCAGCTTGATCGGGCTAAGGTAGTCTTAGCCGATGAGGCTGCCAGAAAGATAGCGGCCGCACAGGCAGGTAAGGCTAGAAGTAGGAAGGAGCTGGGGGCCTTTACGAGTAGAGTGGAGCCTCCCAGCAATATTGTGGGCACAGTCAGGGGGACTTCAGCGAAGGCTGGTATTTCGCCTTCGGCGCGCCTGAACTACGACCCGGAAGACGAGCTCCTTGTTGCTATTGTCAACGAGCAGGAGGCCTGCGGTCGCCTGACCACGGACCAGTGGATTACCGTCGACGAGAAGTTTCAGGATGCTCTGTTGAAGAAGATGTCTTCCACTGAGAATAGTGACCTTCAATTCGACGGTGCTGGACGGGAAGGTTGTTGCCTGTGGGAACAAAGCCTCTGCTGACTTCCTCAGACAGTTCATTTCGGAGGTTGGGGAAGTATGGAGCGGGCCTCAGCTCAAGTGCGTGAAGGTGGCGGAGTTGACTAGATACAATCCGCCCAAAGCTTGGGTCTGGGTTCCGCTGCCTTACACCTACCCAGAAAAACTGCTCGTTCTCCTCCACATGCAGAACAGGGAGTTGAAGGCCGATACACGGAGGGTGCTGAAGACAGGTCCTCGGAAGCAGTTTGGTCAGCACTTCTTGCTGGCCCTAAATAGGCAATCGCTGCCATTCCTTGAAAAGACCAAAGGGATGGTGCGACATAGTATAGGGAAGGTCATGCTAAAGCTCATGACCAAGGGTGTGGAGGAGGAGGAGGAGCCCAAAGATGATGGAAGTGATGCAAATAAACCTGCATCACAGTAAGGCTGCGACGGCATACTTGATCAACTATATTATCAAGCATGACGTCCCAGCCATACTGGTAGAAGAGCCATGGGTCAACGACAACAACCAGATCCAAGGGCTCAAAAATAGGAATTACACGTTGTTCTACAAAGCAAACGAAGGTAAAATCAGGGCTTGTATACTTTTAAAAAACAATATAAGGGCATTTCTTTTGAATAATTTCAGTGATCTAGTAGCAGTCTCCTGTGAAAGTGAGGGAAGAAAACCGCTGTGCCTGGTCTCTGCCTATCTCCCGTATGAGCTGGCAGAGATTCCATCTGGTAAAATGAAGCTATTGGTAAGGAAGGACAACTGGCTCTTCATCGTGGGCTGTGATGCAAATGCGCATCACTCGCAATGGGGTAGCAGTGATACCAATACAAGAGGTGAGTGTCTTTTCGATTTCATTCTTTCGACCAAGTTCACCATATGTAATAAGGGATCTACGCCAACTTTTGTAGTTAGGAACAGACAAGAAGTGATTGACATAACACTAGCTTCTTGTTTTGATCACCTAACGGTAGAAAAATGGAGGGTTTTGGAGGAGACATCTCTTTCTGATCACAGATGGATACGCTTCCATATTAATTTCCAAACTAGGGCTAGCAACAGCTACAGAAACCCTAAGAGTACAGACTGGGGTATGTACACAGAGGTAGTAAGGAAACATCTTAAGGATGGGCCTATTCGCAGCGGCGACCCTCAAGATATAGATAAGGTGGTAGACAACTTAGGCAAAGTAATGAACATGGCATTTGAAGGGCCTGTCCACTAAGAAAGAAGTCCAAGAGGTCCCAACCTCCTTGGTGGAGCAAGGAAATCAACTCCAAGAAAAAACAGGTTAGGCATTTCTACAACAGGGCCAAAGAAATAGGGGACGGTACTACATGGGATGAATATATGGACCGCAAGCGGGAATTTAAGTACTTAATTAGGCGATCAAAAAGAAAGTCGTGGAAGGAATTTTGTCAGTCCATTCCGGATATCAGTGAAGCTTCCAGACTTCGCAAGATGCTAGCTAAAGACACTTCTGTCCCAAGCTTCATCAAAAAATCTGACGGCTCGTGGGCAGAAAGTAGCGAAGAAGTTTTAGATCGCAGAAAATCTGGGGAGATAATTAAGTTAGATAGATCGAGGCTAAGAACAGCGATAGGAATGCTCTCTGGCCACTGTCTCCTAAGGAGGCATGCCATGAGACTAGGATTATCCGATACGGATGTTTGTAGGTACTGCGATGACCTACATGTCTCAGAGGACATAACTCATATACTCCGTGAATGTCAAGGAATTGCCAGGATAAGGCTTAAGTACCTGGGTAGATACTTCTTCGATAACTT
The DNA here is from genome assembly GCA_945910035.1 of Brachypalpus laphriformis. Lineage (NCBI taxonomy): Eukaryota > Metazoa > Arthropoda > Insecta > Diptera > Syrphidae > Brachypalpus > Brachypalpus laphriformis. Next base: position 68,696,342 of record OX246754.1, on the reverse strand, counting down.
GGAGGAGGTGAGGTCATTGAACCATAACAAGGATCTCTTCAGATTTTGTAGGGAGATTAATTGCTTGGAGGATTGGGTTTAGGTCTTTTGCCGTGAAGGTTTCCTAGGGATCGCGATGGGCCCACTTTGGTGCCTAGTGTTTTATGACAACCTCATAACCCTACCTAACCTAACCTATGATCACCAGTCTTCATAGGTACTTCAAATATTCCCACCCACCCCAGGGAACAAAATTGAATTGGTTTTAATAAAAGGTTTCATTTGTTACTATGTGTTATTCTATCAAAGAGCTAAACTACTTATATGTTCTGAGTCAAGAGTTCAATATTACATACATAATTGAAAAATGATACCTCTCTCTGAAACTCCCTGTAGTAAAAACGTTGTCACGCTTATAATATTAGCTTAACTTTCCAATTTTCTGAACTTTTATTTGTCTGTATGAATATATACTTGATGATGAAACAACACGAACCATCTTTCTAAAAGCAAAACCGTGTTCCACTTAAACATAATAATTGTCAATGAATCACGGCGTTGTGCCTTTCTCGTGATTGTCTCTTGTATAAACCTAATTGATACAACTGCGTTGTAGAATCTTTTCGCAAACGTTTATGTTTAGAATGCATACGAGTCCTTGTAGTATTTCCACAAAAGATTTGCATGACACCCACATGCATAAAATATACTAGTTGCTTGCAGTCTAAGCAAAACACATCACCACGTACCCTATAAGTGTACGTAAGGGTTTTAGTAAGGTTCCACCAATGTGGGAACGTACTATTTCGTTGACGTTTATTTTACAGGATCCTTAACCACGATTTCTTAACCATGAATAGCCTTTATATGAATGCATTAACTTTTACAACCTATGCGCAAAACGTTGTACTAAAAACTGGTGACATAACTTTCGATACTGATCACAATTATATTCTTGAGGGTGTCCTTACATTTTTCTTTACGATAAGCTTTGAGGAGGAAAACTGAAATGCCCAATGGGATACAACACGCACACTAGGATATGGATGGCGTTAATAACTGCCTTCACCGAAACTACGGATAAGGATTAAGAGATTTCCAACGGAATGAGTACCCACCAGCAGGAATACACGTCCAAAATTATGACTACGTACGTGTGACAAACTCTGAATGTAAATTACCACCTCGAAAAGATGATATCATGTCGTCGCCACAAGCCCCTCGACAGGCGTGCAAAGGCTGACAGTGGATATGCCAAGAACTGATGACCAGGATTTGATGAATGACCACGCAACAGCCACTGAACAGTATTCCCATATCAAACACCGATTTGGTACGAATATTATTGACGTTTATTGCCAGTGTTATGTCGAGATAAGGACATCGTTTGCGAGCACGTTGCACGTGGAATGGGGGCGATGTGAAGAAGGAGTGTGCATTCAATGGTATGTACATACGTATAAGCCACAGTGATACCGCATAAAATATCTTTTCATTGCCGCTTTGAGGTATGTACACATAAACTGATTTGGCTATAAAGATGTATCTTTTAGGTGAAAGAGCGTAACCGCAGATATTTTATCACATAAATGTTGCTTAGAATGGTGGGGGGAAAAAGTTTGAGTGAACATTATTTGGAGTTTTATTTGGGACAAATTGAAGCATAGCACGGAAGTTATACTCGAACGAGTATCCTGAATAGAATTTGGACGTTAAGTGTGATTGATAGGTCGTGGTTTGCAGGCTTTGACAATGATCATTCGGATGTAGGTTAAGGTGGATGGGTGATGGTAGTGTCATTATATTTAATTGCGAACAATTTGCGCAGTCATAAAAAATGGAAATGCGTTATTAGAAGTGTATGGGATATAGGTTTATTGTTGGAGGTATTAAGTTAGATTGACATATTAAGCGTGAGATGTCAAAAGTAAATTAAAGATTTCCAATTGACAAATTTAATGTGTGCAGGGCTGGGAATTTTTTTTATTTAGTATTGGACAATGAGAGTATATTTCGGCAAACGAATTATAAGCAGAAATTTGGTCCACATGATCATTATCTGTCTCGGAACGCAGATTCTATGGTTTCCAAATAGAAGGGAATTTTTAGGTGATGCTAGGTTTATGTCTGACAATAATTAAGTTTGGAGTTTTAATCTGCAAAATTTCGGAAAAAGCGTTCTCATTAGACTATTGTTGGTGTTTGTAACTGAACTGGTTTTTATAGATGCGTAAAGAGCCAACTAGCAAAGATTATATATATAAACTAGTTGAATACTGTAAGACGATTTGTGAAGGATTCTTCCCTGTAAGCGGTTACAGTAGAAGAAATCGTCCACCCTATGGAAAGCGAAAATTGTGGACTTTATTCAAATTTCACAAATAAGTTGGAACCTCGTTAAAGAAGAGATAGATAGATAGATAGATATATTTATTTTCGCAATAAGTTTACAGTGGGGTTTTTGTCGCACAATTTACACAGCTACAGAGGTTTGATATTTAATAGTTATATCTCTCTACTGAAATATTATTTTTAAAACCTGAAGCAAGTTCTGAGTAAAAGAAATAAAAGAAATATTTGGAGGAAAGAAAAACCCTCAATATACAAAAAAAAAAGTAGATAGTTATAGATAAATGTATAAATAAATTAGTTTATATGTAAATAAATAAATAAGTAAATATATAAATAAATAAATAATTAAATAAATAAGTAAATAAATAAATAAATTAACAAATATATTAATACCCAAATTTAGAAATAAATTATTAAATAAATAAATAAATAAATAAATAAAAAAATAAATAAATAAGTGAATAAATAAATAAACAGATCAATAAATAAATAAATAAAAAAATAAATAAATAAGTAAGTAAATAAATAAAAAAATAGATCAATAAATAAATAAATAAAAAAATAAAAAAATAGATGAATAAATAATCGGATAAATAATAAAAAGCTACATTAAGAAGTAGATAAATAAATATTGTAGCATTGACTGCAGGATGGTTTGTGTACCAAAAACTAAAACACTGTATCTCAAACTGTAGCACGACATCTATTGCAAAACATGCTAGCAGTAAATATTCCAACCTGATGTGCTTACGTTCCACAATTGTTCCACACAACATCCCAATATTCCATGATCCTCAATTCACCCGGAGAAACATCTAGCATGTTCTAGAACCCCTTGCAATTTCCTATAAATACCCATACCACAACCATCGTCGAGACAGTTGTTTATAAGTGCATATAGCGATTACAAGAGGGAGATTAGACATTGTAGCGACAGTTTAATTTGAAGTAAATAAAGAATAAAGTGATTGAATATTGTGTTAAAGTAAAGTTGGTGTTTGGTAATAAATAAACGATTAAAATACACAAAGGACCGTTTTATTTAAACGAACCCAAGCAAGAATATTACAATATTATAAAATGATGACAACTCATTAATACATGAAAAAAAAAATAAAAGAATAATAACAAGCAAGTGAATAAGAATAAATAAATAAATACAAAAAAATAAATAATATAGACAAGTCAATACAATTATGTGTAAATCTGAAACATGCTTAAACATTTAATTGGTTTATAAGTGCATTATCTGAGTTATCACAGTTTCGTAAAAATGTATCCGTGAGCTTAAGAATTCTATCGGAGATCAATTCAACATTCGCTTTGTGGTAAAGATTTATAGTAGAATGATATCTAGATAAGTTAAGCATCATTTTTAGCAATTTATTTTGTGACACTTGAAGTTTATGGAGAAATGGAGCTACTCTATCGTGAGCTTAAGAAAGAGGTGGATCTACTCAGGCAAGAAAATAATGCCCTAAAAAACATGTACATACAAAAAGAAAATACAGTTAGCCCACATCGCTCACCTAGTCGCGAATACCAGATGGATGAAGAAGAGCTAACACGCGAAACGAATTGGGTCGAAAAGAAACGACCTAGCAAAAACGCAAAGCTGATTCCTCACCGGAAGTCGAGCCACAAGAAGATGAAAAGCGCAAGGAGATGCAAGAAAAGCAACAACAACCAAAATTACGTCCTCCGCCACCGATAAACTTCGACGGAATTACGGACTCTGATAAGTTGCATTGCCTCCTTAAAGGAACTCTGGCATCGAAGTTTGAGGTGACATCTCTGCGAAACAATACGTGGAAAATCAATGTCGATGATGCTGACGGTTACCGACCAGTATCTAAAAAATTGAATGCCGAAAAGATTCAGTGGTATACTTATGAAAATAAGTTAGAAAGACCACTGCGTGTTGTAGCAAGGGGACTCCACCCCTCGTGTACTAAAGAAGATGTAATGCACGACCTTCAAGATAAAGGCTTTAAAATTCTTGATGCCGTCAATATTATCAAGAAGGAGAAGCAACAGTCGGAGGGAGATCATGAAAAATTGGTAAAGCGCGGACTTCCACTATTCATGCTTAGTTTTGATAAAGACGAAAATAAAGATATTATATATGGTATCAAGACTATTCTAAACATCGTGGTCAAAATCGAACCTATGCGTAAGAGCTCCAGATCGATCCCGCAGTGTAAGCGCTGTCAAGGCTTCAATCATACGCAGACTTACTGCCAGAAAGAGCCGCGATGCGTTAAATGCGCAGGCAAACATCTCTCGGAAGAGTGTCACCTAAATAAGCAAACACCAGCCACCTGTACAAACTGCAAAGGAAAACATCCTGCGAACTATCGAGGTTGCGAAGTGGCGAAAGAGCTCCAAAAACGCCGCGATACGCAAAAAAATTCGATGCGTCCGAATATGAAACCAATCAAGAACAGACCCAAAATAGCTACGAAAAAAGCAGCGAAAGATAGTCCGTCAATATTGATTTAAGATCGGTTAATGATAAAAAATCCGAAAGTTATAGAGATAAGGTGACAGAAGCAAAATCTCCGAATATTGGCGTGCAGTCTTATGCTCAAGCGGCGAAGACAGTTAAGGGTACGTACACGACCGACAACTCACGGGAGATCAAAGCAAGAAACCGTCCAAACTTTAATGTAAAGACTCCTACTGAAGTTGCGACATTGAAAAATGGTGATAAAGGTAGTTCAGAAGATCATGTATCCAATGTTTTTTCCCTAATTCTTGCGAAACTTGAAGAGCAATGCAAAACAAATAAACTAATTTTCGAGAGACTAGTTGCACTAGAAAACAACATTCATAACACGCGCACTTCAACCAGAATATGAAAGAAACGCTTAAAATTCTTACTTGGAACGCCAACGGGCTCATACAAAGACTCGACGAGTTAGAAATATTTATACGAGAAAAAGATATTGATATATGCTTAGTCTGTGAAACTCATCTGACAAAGCAATCGAATATTAAGATAAGGGGATATAGCGTGTATCACGCCTTTCACCCATCGGAAAGAGCCAGAGGCGGATCATCTTTGCTTATAAAAGGATGTATCGAACACTCAGCAGAAATAAAGATTGAATTAGAAGCAATGCAAGTAAGCACGGTACGCGTTAGAAATAGACATTTTGCTTTCAACATTTCGTCTATATATTGCCCACTGCGATGTAAACTTGAAGAAAGTGATTTCACAAACATCTTCAACTTCCTTAAACCAAATTTTATTATTGGTGGCGACTTCAACGCGAAACACCCCTTCTGGGGCTCAAGGTACGCCTCTCAGAAAGATAGAAAGCTTTATAATGCGGGTATGCAATTCAGTTGTGATTTTTACTCGACGGGTAAACCAACATATTGGCCGACTGATAGAAATAAGATACCAGATCTTATTGATTTCTTTGTTGTTAAAGGAATATCTGGCAACTGTATAAAAGTTGAAGAAAGCTTTGATCTCTCCTCTGATCATTCTTCAATCATTATGACGATAAGCGAAGCTCTGATTAAAAAAGTAGGACCGGCCAGATTAACCGGCGCGAAAACTAATTGGGATGGCTTTAAAAAAGATATTGAAGCAAATATTGAGCTGAGGGTATCACTTAAAACGCCCTATGAACTTGAAGTTGAAGTAGATCGCTTCGTCGAAATCTTACAGGATGCCGCGTGGAAGAATACTCCCAACCCAAAGAGAATCCCGGCTAGTTACATTCAAACTTATCCGCAGGAAATAAAGAGATGATTAAGGAGAAGAGAAAAGCGCGTAAAAGATGGCAACAAACTCGGGCTCCGCAACATAAAGCACATTTTAACCGCTTGTGCAACTCACTGAAAAGATCTATTGAAGACCTTAATAATAATGAAATACAAACTTACCTAGAAAGCTTAACGGCACAAAAAGATTCTAACTATTCGCTTTGGAAGGCTATGAAAGGTATTAAAAAACCTCAAATTCAAGCTGCACCAATTAGGAAAAATCAAGACGAATGGGCCAGGCATGATAAAGAGAAAGCGCAAGTTTTTGCCGCCCACCTGGAAGAAACTTTGAAACCGTTTGATGGACAAGCTCTTATTGAAAATATAAATACGTCGTATATTGACAATCGTATAATAAGAAATGCAACACTAACCGAACTTAAGGAAGAAATAAAGAAACTTAAACCTTAGAAGGCTCCTGGATACGACCTAATCACGGGAGAGGTTCTTAAAGCACTTCCGAGAAAAGGTCTAATGAAGCTTCTGTTCATTATAAACGCCGCGCTTAGACTAGAATATGTTCCCAGTCAATGGAAAGTGGCCGAAGTCATAATGGTCCTTAAGCCCGGAAAACCGCCGAATGAAAAAACGTCTTATAGACCGATTTCGCTTCTTCCAATTATATCCAAAGTGTTCGAAAGAATATTGGTTAGGCGAATACAGCCGGTAATAGAAGAAGGGCATCTCATCCCGGATCATCAATTCGGATTCAGAAGTAAGCATTATACAGTTGAACAAGTACATCGAATAACACATGTAATCGAAAAATCACTTGAAGGAAAAAAGATTTGTTCAAGCGTATTCCTGGACGTCTCTCAAGCCTTTGACAAGGTCTGGTGCGAAGGCTTAAAGTTTAAATTACGACAAGCTCTGCCAGAGCACCTATATAATATTTTGAAGAACTACCTTACGAATAGACTATTCCTCGTCAAATGTGGAAATGAATATTCAGATTTTAAGGAAATAATGGCTGGGGTGCCGCTAGGAAGCGTTCTTGGTCCAGTCTTGTATCTATTATATACCCGTGATATACCGCAAGTAGAAGGCACTGAGCTAGCTACATTTGCCGACGACGCTGCTATCTTGGCAGTAGGTAAAACGGTCGAAGATACTACAAAAAAACTGCAAGAAGCTTTGGATAGAGTAAATGAATGGCCAAAGATTTGGCGAATCGCACTTAACGAGACCAAATCTGTTCATGAAAATTTTACTTATAAGAAAATAAATAATTTGCCGATCTTTTCTAACTCGGTTCAAATCCCGTTTGCAAACGAGGCTAAGTATCTTGGAATGACACTTGATACAAAGCTGAAATGGAAAACGCACGTTAGAGAAATGTATTTTTTACTTGGAAAATATTCCAAGCTTAATATATATAAAAAACTGCTTTTATATAAGCAGGTGCTAAAACCTGTTTGGACATACGGTATACAACTCTGGGCTTGTACCAAAATAAGTAACATCCAAATTTTACAAACTTTTGAGAACAAAGTGCTAAGGGGTATTGTTAATGCGCCATGGTATATCCGAAATAGCGATATCCACAGAGATCTTGCCATTAAAACAATCGAAGACGAAATCAAAAACTACGCGAGAAAGCATAAAAGTCGACTAGAAAGTCACGCTAATGTAACAGTCCTCCAAGTTTTGGATGAAAGAAATTTACTTCGCCGTCTACAAAGAATCAAACCTTTAGACTTAGCGCGTTAAGTAACCGCGTCTAAACTGCGGAGCTAGCAGGAATTTCTAATGGGAAGCTACTTGCAAAACGTCATTATTTCATGGAACGAAAACTACTTGATAAGTCGAATACTTAGTTGTAGTAAAAATAAAAACAAGTCTGTTTTGAAGGGAGGTTTTTTAGAGGGTAAGAATCCCACACTACTATGAGCACGCGCTGTCGATCCTCATAGTGTCTTGCTGAAGATTTTCACCTACCCTCGGAAAAAAAAAAAAAAAAAAAAAAAACTTGAAGTTTATTTAAGTGGCATTTTGCACAGCTTCCCCATACTTGACACCCGTAAAGCAGTATTGATTGGAAAACTACTTTGTGAATTATTATTTTGTTCACATTACTTAACTTGGTTTTTTATTTACGAAGGCGTAAAGCATCTTAATGGCAACATTAACCTTTTTAATTGTTTTAAAGATATGTTCTTTAAAAGTTAATCTTTGATCAAGATAAATACCTAGGTACCTTGCACTTGGTTCCCATTTGACTCTTGCACCGCAGACGTCAAGTTGATTGCTGGGAAGAAAACAATTTTTCCTTTTTCGGCTAAAAAAGATTGATTGTACCTTTCCAATATTTAGTTTAATTTTCCATTTATTATAGTATTCGGTTACTATTTTAATCGCATTTTGTAGATTAAACTCACTGTTGAGACCAAGCTCATGCGATGAGAATATAGCAGTGTCAGCAGCATAATAGCGGTTTCACATGCTGGTAACTTTGGAAAATCAGACGTGTAAATATTGTAAAGCATTGGGCCACGAACTGAACACTGTGGAACACCTGCGTCGACTTGTTGTAGGACGGATGCACAGCCATTGATATATACTTTAAAAAAACGATTCGACAGGAAACTTTGGACAATTTTTACTAAGTACGGAGGAAAACCAAAACTACACATTTTGTACACAACGCTATTGTGACACACAGAGCCAAATGCTTTCCCAATATCTAGTAGTACCAGACCGGTTGACTTGCCCAACGAACGGTTTCTTTTTACATCTTTACATATTCGGAGGACCTGGTGAGACGTGCTGTGATGGCTTCTTAACCCAAACTGTTCGTCAGGAAATACATGTGCGTCATCAACATATTTCAAAAGTTTATTTTTTATAACGTTTTCACAGATTTTACTTAGACAACTAAGTAAACTTATGGGACGATAACTATTAGGGTTTTGAAAGGCTGTCCTGCCTTTAGAATTGGGACTACCTTTGCGATTTTCCAAGCATTCGGAAAGTACTGCAGTTTTACGCATGCATTTACCAAGAATGCCAGAAGACGTACTCCTACTTTTGGCAAATGCTTAAGATACAAATTTTGTATGCTGTCAAGGCCGTCTGACTTTCTCAGCTGCAAAGTTTTTAGTATGTCCACAATATCAGTCAGAGACATGTAGTCATCAGTAGATGGTACACAACTTTGCTGAGAAATGCTATTTGCAGCGTCATTATTTAGTGTATGCGTGACAGCATCACCGAGATGCCAAATGACGTTGCCAGAATTTTGGAGTCCGGGAATTTGACTATTTTTATTTTTAGCTATTTTAACAACATTCCAGAAGGGTCTCGCATTTCTCGCAGTCTCGCAGTTCAGCTTCTTATTTCATTCTTTGTTTCTATATTTGTGGATTTCAGTAGAAATAAGTTTGTTGAAGTACTGCATCTGGTCTCGTTAAAGAAGTGGTTATCGAATGGCTCACTTATAAAGAGAGTCTAAGGGTCCTCAGTAAAGGAATACGATTTGCGAAGAAGAGCTTATGGAAGAATTTTTGCAGATTTATTGAATCAACCACCGAACCCTCTTGTCTAAAAAAAGCCCTATTTAAGACATCAACGACAGTTTCTTCCATCTATTGAGGTGATAATGTCTCGCACGACGGCCGCTGAGTATCTTATTAAGCACCCTGGTTGTACACGTGTCTCTGACAATATCATCGACAAATCCTAGATACTAGCAGCTTTAAGAATTAAATCTTTTGCTTCATATAGGGCACCAGGAATGAATAGGCGAATAACCATTGACCCCGCAATTTTCAAAGGAAGCTATTATTCCGAAGCCCAAGCGAATTTTCACAAGTATTTTTATACTTAAAGCTACTCAGACTACTTTGGCAGTAATATTTGAATTTGGGACAAAACTAAACACGCTGCAATATGAATATGTGGAAGACATGTCTTCCAAGAAGACATGGACAACAATTAATAGCATTAACTTCTACAGCTGCTATGCTCGACCTGGTTGGACAATCCAACCATTCAACGCCCTAAATTAACATTTCCGAAATAGAAAGACAAACTCTTCGACAAGGACACGATTGAGGAAATGAGGAGCACCGACATCACAATTCGCAGCGGAACAGCGGAAATCGTCTCGCACCAGCTCTATCGCCAAACGATGCAGCAATGCTGGGGGGTGGCAATGGTGTAGTGGTTACGTCATCAATTGCCACACTAATGGTTCATGGTTCAAATCCTGATGTAAGCAGGCATTTATTTATTTCTCGTGAAATGTAAAAAGTCAGTCCGATCAATTGCGAAGCTTGTGTGAACACTACTGCGAAGGCATAACACTGGTAGTAGCTTGGTCATATGGCTGGAAAAATTGTTCGCTCTGTTGATGATGATTTGCCAATGACATCGGTTTTTGGGGAAAAAAATACTGTGAATCAGAAGCAAAGACAAAAAATAACAAGAGCCTCAAAATAACCAAGTTTGAAATTTTTGTCTCTCTCTCTCTATCCTTTTCAACGCCCGCACTGTGTGTAAATATGTAAAGTGCATAAAGCGGGCTGTCACCGGTGCGTTTGCAAGCAATGAGGTGAAAGTGGCCAAAATAGGTTTAGCGATAAACGAGGGCAAAACCAAGTATATGCTGTCAACAAGAAGGGAAAACCAACACCGACGAATTGGACAGAACGTCACAGTAGGCAGCGAGGTAGTAAGGGACTTTGTCTACCTTGGCTCTGCTATAAACTCGAAAAACGACATCAGCGCAGAAATAAAGCGAAGAATAACTCTTGCCAATTGCTGTTTTTTTGGGCTTATAATTCAATTCAACAGTAAAGCCCTATCTCGAACAACTAAGAATACTCTGTATAAGACTCTGATCATCCCAGTCCTGCTTTACGGCGCTGAAACATGGACTTTATTAAAAGTGGATGAAGATATCCTTGGTCGCTTCGAGGGAAAAATTGTTCGTAAGATTTTCGGTCCCGTTTGCGTTGACGGGTTTTGGAGGAGAAGATTCAATCACGAATTATACGAGCTGTACAGCGACATCGACCTAGTCAAAAGACTGTGTATTGGACGTCTGAGATGGCTAGAACATGTAGAGCGAATGGACGCCAACGTTCCGGCCCGCAGAGTCTTCGAATCTAACCCCGAGGGACGACGCATTAGAGGACCTCCTCGCCGTAGGTGGCGCGCACAAGTTCAAGGGGACCTCGACCAACTTTTAGTGCGCAACTGGAGGTAATTAGCTAAGGACCGAGCTTAATGGAGAGGCTTGTTGGTTGAGGCCCAGGTTCACACCGAACTGTAGCGCCACCTAAGTAAGTAAGTATTCATAACCCCTTGAGTGCGCTCAATTATAAAAAAAAATCCCCAGAAGAACAGCCAGTAGAAGAAGTGCATCATGCTCCTAGAGTAGAACGAAGAAAAAAAAAAAAAAAACACTCGGAGAAAAGTGCTTACAAGCGCGATGCAATGTTCAACGATCCAAGGGAGAGTCGATTTTCAGGAGCGTCTAGACACATTCAAGCTGGCGAGACGCGGCTTATAAACGGCGTACAAAGGGGGCAAGACAACATGTTTTAAACGATTCTGTAACGAATAGCTCAACTGACTTTTACTTAAAGAAGTTTATGTTATTTACCTATATATGTACATGTGTGTTATGAACTACAATGCAACAATATAACTTGGATGTAAAGAATTTCATGACGGAAAGGAAAGCACATTTGTTACATCTGAGTTTCACATAAGCTTTTTTCATTGAATCTGAAATTCGGTTTAACCTAGTTGTACTGTATGAGCGAAGAGTAATATGTCCAATGGTATATGGTATTATTAAAACTATAAATCGAAAAGATACCATAAACAAAAATTTATTTGTAGAGACATTATACTGCTATAACATGAGTTATATGAATTGGAGAATTCAAAATATTCCATGCTTGCGTTTCGCTTTCGATATGGATTATAATTAATTTGTGTTCAAACTACGTGGCGTAAACTGTGATGAATTTCATTATAAATCTTTTTTACTACTGACCTATTCGGGTTGAAATTAACAAACCCCATATATAATAACACTCCCCTAGTGGATGTCGTAATAGGTACCACCTATCTGGCGACATAATCAAATCTCCACAAAAAATACCCTGATCTCCATTAAACCGCCATTATCCGCACCCAGACCTGGTCCTTTTATCGATTTAACAATTCAATCGGAAATATTTTTGTAAATAACTCGTAATGGAAATAATTACCCAAAAGATGGCATCGTTTAGTCAGCCGAATTAATAGACATGAAACAAATTATCGCCTTTTTCCTGTTAAACGACCGGAGACAACAGTACATAAAATCCTGGCCTCGTAATGCGTATGTATGCTCTTAACGCCCATTAAATCAATTGCATTATTGAGCAAACCTTCACACAGTACTACCGAAAATATGCGTTGAGATAATTTTTTACATCAAAGTCATCGTAGTCCTTGCCGCCTCGTTGTAGTCTACGCTAGGCGCGCGTTGTATATAAATTATTTACGATGCAATTACGAGGTGCTCGCGACTAAAAGCCCATTAGGCGGGAATTTTGGTTAGTTATCGCCTTGGAAGGAAACAAGAATTCCAAAAATGTGTAACACTGAAAAGACGGATATATATATACATATATATCTTGGACATATGGATAAAATTAGGTTCTGCGGTTAGTCAGTGTATTTGTTTGAAATTTTACATATGCGGATATGAGGTTGGATTGAAAAGATCGCGGCCATCTCTAGGAAAAGTTTTGATTCTAAGTTCGTACTCCCCCTCCTCTTTTAATTTTTGAATATTCTAAGAGTGATTCTATTATGTTTCATTTTTGTGCTTCATTTAGATCGATTCACGTGCTTAGGTTGGGTTAGCTCGAAGTGGCTGCCAGCTTACGCCAACACACATAGACCAAGAAAGGTCCGTTGTGATACCACAAAGGATCAATCCCAGCTTACTCGTTAGAACCAATTAGAGCTTCTGATGAAGCGAAGGAGGCTCCTGATGTAAAAATCTATCAGATCGCCTAGATCGTTATAATAGAAAGCTCCTAAATGAAGCTTTCTTCTATGGGGGAGAGGTGAAGAATGGTTTCCTCTTCTTCGTCCGTCTTCTTCTGCAAAAATCATTTAAATATACGCCAGCCTTTGTTGCAGGATTACCTATTAGACAGTGTCCTATAATTACACCTATGCTCGTAATAGAGCCAATATGAAATCGATTGAGAGATATCAATTTCTTAGAGCGTTTCAGATCTAACTTGGTCCAAATCTGCTTAGTCGCTAGACATGTTGTACCACTTGTCCATCTTAGGTTTCTTCTTTCGATTGCACTTAGTTTCAATTTTCACGTAGCGATTGGTATACCTAGATTATCCTTGTCTGGATGGATGGGTACAGTTGTTCCTATTCTGGCGAGTTCATCAGCCTCACAATTCCCCGGAATATCCCTATGCCCCGGCACCCAGCATAAGTGAATATTAAACTGCTCCGACATCTCCTTAAGAGATGAATGGCAGTCTACTGAATTTATTGAGATCGATTCCAAGGATTTGATTACAGCTTGGCTATCTGAAAAGATACGGATGTCCTTGGCGGATATCACGTTTTTCTTTCGCCAAGATAAGACCTCCTTAATCGCCATCATTTCCGCCTGGAATACGCTATAATGATTTGGTAGACGGAAGGAGAGCTTAAGATTAAGCCTGTCAGAGAAAACACCTCCACTAACTCCGTCTTTCGTTTTTGAGCCGTCAGTATAGAAGTGGATCGACTTATCTTCTAAGAGATCCGGAAGGGATGGTGACAAAGAACTTCTTGTCAAAATTTAGACGTGGGATGGTGTAGTCCGTGTTTTCGGGAGAGATTGTGAATTTATTCAGAATGGAGGTGTGGCTAAATTCTTTTCTTGACCACTGTTGGTGTTGGGTAGCTTCAAGGCGAACGGCTGCATTCGCTGCAATTTGCTTGCTAAATATATGAAGGGGTATCAGATAAAACATAATGTCCAGTGCCGCAGAGGGAGTTGTACGTTGTGCTTTGCTTATGCACAGACAAGCTGTACGCTGGACCTTGCTTAGATAGTCGCGATTTATAGCATTTTCTAAGGCTGTCCACCAAACAATCACCCCCTATGCAGGTATCGGTCTAATGACCGAGATGTATAGCCAGTGAGTTATTCGGGGCTGTAAACCCCTTTTATTTCCAATAGCTTTTTTGCAAGAGAAAAGTGATACTGCAGCTTTCTTGACTCCTTCTTAAATGTTAGGTTTCCAGCTTATTTTCCTATCCTATGGGCCGCTGACAGAAGTTTTGTATCAATACTGTTGCGCAAGTGGATATTAATCAATCGTTCTAATGTTTTTAGAAGAAATGATGATAGACTAATGGGTCTGAGATCTTTCGGACTTGTATGAGAACATTTGCCAGCTTTGGGTATAAAAACTACTTTGACTTCTCTCCATACTTTTGGTATATGGACCATATCTATACAGCTTTTAAGAATTATTTCTAGCACCTACAAGAGTAGGTCCGACGATTTCTGTAGTTCGGCTGGTATTATGCCGTCTGGTCCTGCGGATTTGTATGGTTTGAAGCTGTGTATTGTCCAGTGGAGGGCGTGGCAAAATCGCATCATGACCTCCTCACGGTGCCCGTCTACAGACCAGCGGATACCTTACTGGAGCAACATCAACATATTTGGAGCTGAGGTCTGTAAGGATTTTCAGTACTACGTCAGGGTATTGAAAAAGAGATGGTGGGGGATGAACCATTAATGGGCCAATGGCAGCGCTCATATCCCCGAAGTGGGTTACTGGCATCGGTGTAACCGGCCTCTTGTCCTAGGGGTAAAAAAAAAAAAAAGGATCTGGTCCTCCAGGTTGGGGGTTGTGCCGTCGGGTTAACTTCCCTAACACGTAAAAAACGTCTTGAGTTTCCGGAATGTGAACGAGCGTCTCATGACTATCCGTATCAAGGCTAAATTTACCAACATTAGCCTAATATGCAAACGGGCTGGTCAAACGGTAGTGCATGCGATCATATGAAAACACAAGCCTTTTCACTCAGCTGAGGCCTACCAACTCCTACTCTCAACCTCCACGCGGTGACAGCCGGATCCCTAGTACCTTAATCCAAGAAATGGGTAACCAACCCCGTTTGGAGGATTCTTGGCGGCAACAGATCAGAGAGGGGGGGGGAGAGTGTTTTCTCACTAGAGCACTTCTTCCTGTTCCAGGCGGCAGCGGACGAATTCCCTAGACGGAGTCAACGGTGGCGTCTATAGTTCCAGTTAGGTTGAACTTAGTGAATACCTTGCACGAGCTGCTTCGACGTATTCGGATCACAGGTCGGTAAGGAATTTCAAATGTTAGTCAGGACATTGGAATAGAGATGGTGGCGGAGGAGCCCTTAATGGGCCAACGGCAGCGCTCATACTCCCGTAGTGGACTACTGGCACCGGTGTACCCGGCCGGGAATAATTAAGGAACTGGCCCTCCAGGTTGGGGGTTGCGCCGTCGGGGTAACTGCCCTACCACGTAAAAAAACTCATGGTTCCGAAACAACCAAAAGCCTCGGATAAGGGTGACTCAAATAATGACGACCCCAGCAAACGAGATAAGGACAACGGCCTTCGGATCTGTACGTGGAATATTCCGTCGCTTTACAGACCACGTGCAGCCGAACAACTAGCAGAGGCCCTAGACTGCTATAAAGTAGATATTAACGCCATCCAGGAAGTGCGATGGGATGGGCCGGGCAAAAAGAGGATGAAAAACTGTGACATCTACGGTGACTGCTACAGAGGCAACAGGCAACGCTTATTCGGATGCGGATTTGTCATACGCGGCAGACTTAGGCAAGAAGTCTTAAGCTTCCGACACGTAAGCGAGCGTATTATGACTATCCGGGTCAAGGCTAAATTCGCTAACATAAGCCTAATATGTGTTCATGCCCCCACGGAAGAAAAGGACCCTGCCACCAAAGAGTGTTTCTACGAGCTCCTCGACAAGACATATGAGCAATGTCCTAAATACGACGCTAAAATCGTATTGGGCGATTTTAACGCCAAAATAGGAAAGGAGGACGTCTTTGGTAGGGCAGTCGGTAAGCATAGCCTACACAACACCACGTCTGATACCGGACTAAGGCTATTTGATTTCGCTGTGGAGCGAAATGTTACCATAGCAAGCACATGGTTTCCTCATCTCAATATTCATAAACAGACATGGCGGTCCAATGATCATGTAACGATCAACCAAATTGATCATGTTGCGATCGACGCAAGACATACGTCCAGTATTCTGGATGTCCGGACCTTCCGGGCCGCCAATATAGACTCGGATTATTACCTTGTTGTAGCCAAGGTACGAATGCGGATATCCCAATCTGAGCAACAAACAAGAATCACTGTGAGAAAATTTAACGTCGAAAAGCTACAATCGCAAGAGACCGCCAGACTCTTCGCTGAACGCGTATCCCGAAATCTCTCAATCACCCCTTTGCCGCCAGCATCAAGTACCGAAGACCAGTGGCAACGCTGCCAACATGCCATCAGAAACGCCGCGACTGATGTGCTGGGTCTCGCTCGCCCACCACCGCGAAACCCCTGATTTGACGAAGAATGCCAGCGAGTGCATGCAGCAAAACAAGGGGCATACAAAGCGGCGCTGCAAAGGAAGATGAGAGCTGCTCGTGAGCTCTACGAGCAAAAGAGATGGGAAGAAAATCAGCTTCTCCAAAAGAAGAAGAAAGAGCATGAGAAGCGCTCGTTTGAGAATATCGAGAGTTTATACTCCAGAAACAATGTACGGAAGTTTTACCAAAAGGTAAAAGAACGTGTCAGAGGAGCAATACCCTCACAGAAACCTGTAGAGATGAAAATGGAAACCTCGCAGTGGAATCACAGTCGGTGCTGAGAATATGGAAAAACTACTTCTGCAGACTGTATAACGGCGACGAAGACCAACATCCCGCTGTCAGGCAGAATGAACCATTCAACATGGACGATGATAGTCAAAATTTCCATCCACCTGACCAAAACGGAGTGAGGATAGCAATATCCAAGCTAAAATCCAACAAGGCTGCTGGATCTGACGGCTTACCTAACTTTTCAAGGCAGCTGGTGATGAATTGGTAGAGTGCATACACAAACTCATCCTTAAGATTTGGTCAGACGAGTGTATGCCTGATGAATAGAACCTCAGCATCGTTTGCCCGATCCACAAGAAAGGAGACCCCCTCAACTGCGTCAATTATAGAGGCACCAGTCTCCTCAACAACGCATACAAGATCTTTTCTGCAATATTGTGTGAACGCCTGAAACCTTTTATGAACAGCCTGATTGGACCCTATCAGTGCGGTTTCAGGCCAGGAAAGTCCACCATCGATCAAATCTTCACACTTCGGCAGATCCTGGAGAAAACCCAATAATTCCAAATCGATACTCACCACCTCTTTATCGATTTCAAGGCCGCCTATGACAGCATCTATAGAGAAGAGCTTTATAGAGCCATGTCTAGTTTTGACATCCCTGCCAAACTTGTGCAGGCTGACGATGGAGAACGCTCGCTGCTCCATCAAGTTCGGTAATGACCTCACCGAGACTTTTGATGTTAAAAACGGTTTTAGACAAGGTGACGCCCTGTCATGTGACTTCTTCAATATTGTACTTGAACGGATTGTGCGGAACTCACAAGCCAACACCGGAGGCACAATCTATTACAAGTCTGTACAACTACTTGCATACGCCGACGATATAGGCATTATCGGAAGAACTCAGCGGACTGTCACCGATGCGTTTGCAAGCATTGAGGCGGAAGCGGCCAAAATGGGCTTAGCGATAAACGAGGGCAAAACCAAGTATATGCTGTCAACAAGAAGGGAAAACCAACACCGATGAATTGGACAAAACGTCACAGTGGGCAGCTTTAACTTCGAGGTAGTAAGGGACTTTCTCTACATTGGCTCTGTTATAAATTCTACAACCAAGATCAGCGCAGAAATCAGTCGAAGAATAACTCTTGCCAATCGCTGTTTTTTTTGGCTTATAAGGCAATTCAACAGTAAAGTCCTATCTCGAACAACTAAGGAGACTCTATATAAGACCCTGATCATCCCAGTCCTGCTTTACGGCGCTGAAACATGGACTTTATTAAAAGAGGATGCAGATATCCTTGGTCGCTTCGAGAGAAAAATTCTTCGTGACATTTTCGGTCCCGTTTGCGTTGACGGGTTTTGGAGAAGAAGATTCAATCACGAACTATACGAGCTGTACAGCGACATCGACCTAGTCAAAATCTGCTTATTGGACGTCTGAGATGGCTAGGTCATGTAGAGCGAATGGACACTAACGCTCCGGCCCGCAGAGTCTTCGAATCTAATTCCGAGGGACGACGCAGTAGAGGGAATCATCGCCGTAGGTGGCGCGCACAAGTTCAAGGGGACCTCGACCAACTTGGAGTGCGTAACTGGAGGCAATTAGCTAAAGACCGAGCTAAATGCAAAGGCTTGTTGGTTGAGACCCAGGTTCACCCCGAACTGTAGCGCCACCTAAGTAAGTAAGTAAGTTCCATTAGAATAACCTTCTGCAGATAAGCCTTAAGCTTTTGCGGAAAAACTAATCAAAAGTGGTAGTTATTTTTAAATATGAATGAAACTGGAATTGAGTTGAATTGAAATTGGGTACTGTATAGAAATCGAAGAGAGTTCCTAGAAATTGTATCAGCTCTCAAAAATTACTTTTTTTGTAACTCAGTTCTTATATGAAATATTAAATAAATTTGTCAATTTGGTAGCCGGTCTTAAGTTAAACCAATTAGACTAAGAACATATATTGTAAACAAATACTTTTTATAAAATAAATAGTCATTTAACTAACTAACTACTCAGGATGCATTTATTTATGTGCCGAATTTTCAGTTTGGACGAAATGACTTTATAAAATACCTTTTTGTTGTGTGTTAGTGTTGGTCTGCTAACACTTTGGCAATATATTGCTCTGCCAATTATACCATATATCACAGAATTTCAATGACATCCAATCAGACGGAAGAAATGACTTTTTCCTAATTCTTTTTTTACAAATTCGCGATGTTATAACCCGTAATGCGCCCGCGATGACCTCGGCGGAGTTCAACTTTGAAGATCTATGACCAGAAAGAAACAATTTAAACAGAAATATTTTCTGGACGCAACAACTCGCAAAAATGGTCACTGGATCTAAGATAATAATTAAATTCTAGAATTATCATTCAGCATCTACATAGCGCATCTAGGAAGTGCTTGAAAAAATGTTCCTGAATCAAAAACTAATGCAAAAATAAATTGCTTCTCCCCGAAGATTCCAGTCAACTAGTACTACCTGAGTTTTTCAAAACAACTACAACTTAAAAAATACGCTCTATCTACTCGTATCTACCTCTTCTCTTTATTTTCAACTTATGCTTCGCAATTATCTAGGTACATTAAAATAGTCACACTCTAGAACGTAAGTAATTATAAAAAAAAAAAACATTGTGAAATATGTTTTAGTGACACTTGACTTTTGGCAGATTTGCAGTTTCACATTTCGACTTTCCGTGAAATTAACTTGAGTGACAAACCACAAATTCTGATTTATTTCAGCTGCTTCGTGGTCTGAAAATTTTCCAAGTCTAGCGTAAACCACAAATTTCTTTCAGAAAAGAACTCTGCCAGTAAATTGAGTAAAGTACACAAAATCACATCGCATTTCATCTGTTAAGCAAATTTATTCCTCATCTCGCTTCTGTTAGTGGACAAGTTCTCTGTCCCACTTTTGGAAGGCATCCAAACGGAAGGAAATCTAAAAAAAAATAATTTCTAAAGAAATTCCTTATGCGTACTTGTTCCCTTTGTTTTCATTCAAACCGCCGGAAGCTATTTCGGTTTAACATTCAACCAAGGACAGCTTACATTTCTATACGAAAACACATACACGTGCCTCTTCATTTTCAGGATGTTAATTCGTAAAAATTTCAGGAATATCTCTTCATCTTCGCTGAATAATTTAGTGAACTTACCCCCGACAAAGATATCAACTTGAGTCCAATTAAGTTTGGCGGCCACACTTTTCACAGCAAAAGATATCGCCTCAAACGATGGTAGGAAGTTACTTGATTCCTGAAAAAAAAAGATAGAAAATATATTAAAAGATTTCGAACCTACGTGGTTAGTAAATGTCTCGAGCTGGCTTTTATAAAATGAAAATGTCAATGTCAATGTTTGGCTAACTTAGTACAAAAAAAAATTGTGATGTAGGAGATAATTGAAAAAGGTTCTGACAATTGTAGATTTGTATCTCAGAGATATCTTGTCATCTATCTACCCTTGCAGGGGTGTCAGTCGGATTGTGTGAGCCATGTGGAGTCGGCCAATCAGCAGAGAAGGCAAACATTTGTTGAACGTTTATGCCTGCAAGTGAGGTATTCAGGCAGTCAGCTACCTCTGTGAAGAGATACAGTACATGTACGTATCTGTGTTTGGGGCTATTGAAAGCAAAAATCGATTCTAATTTCTTCCACCATACACATACACCCCCCCGTGTGTAAGAATTTACTTATGTCAGGACAATCGTTCTTTCCTTTGAATTTCCTTTTATTTTTTTTTTCCTCTCAACGACGGAAACAACACAGCGATGAGAGAAGATTTGTATTCATTTGAACATCCTTCTGGATTTCAATGTGGTATGTGTTGCGATGAAGGAAGCCGAGCCATGGGGGAGCACTCACTTCTCACTTCTCTTTTGGCTTTTGTTTGTGAATTTTACCAAAACGATAAGAAGGACTGAACTCTCAATCTAGCGCACGGACGAAAGACAGTTGAACAATGGAAGGAGGATTATGGGCTTTGTGAGAGTTGTCCTTTGAGAATATTCCCCTTTTGACTGAAAATGGAGAGAATGACATTGGAACTGTCACAATAAACTTGTGACTTTCAGTGAAAGTTCTAAGGACAGGATATTTATGTGTAGGTTAAATATTATTCTGGGATTGGGGGTGGTAAAGTATAGTAGTACATATTTCAGATGCAGTATGAGGTATTCATGAAGGACATAGATTTCAGTAAACTCATGAACGTTTAACATTGTTTGTTATAAAAGTTTTATTTCTGTTTACCCTCAAATTTGGGGAAACACATTTACTCCTCTAGCAGTGTAGGTGAATATTTTTTTAAAATAGATTTTGGAATATTTATTAGTCGAAAGAAGGTTGTATTTGCAATTTGATATAACTCACTGTATAATTATAGAGTAATTGCAGTGTGGATCTTGCATGTTTAATTTGTATTCAATATTATCAGTAATCACTATTGTCTTAAGGTTTCGCAAATAAAATTTATCAGATTAAAAAGAAGGCGTATGTGATATATCTCGATAATGCTTCTTTAAATGTCGAACTATGTTATGAATATGGGTCAACTTTTGGGGACATGCATTGCGATTGATCGGGAAACTGCTGACTGCCCAAAACTTGGCTTGGGCCAGTAGCGCAATAATCAAGTTCGCGATGAAGTGCTTGCTTTACCTCCTAGTGGTGGTCCCCGGGACACTATACGTATAAATCCTCATACGTGTAGCCTAAAATTGTAAGTGCGGGTTGTCTAGGGCCTTGATTCTAGACTAGGTAACGTGGGCCAGCGACGTGCTTTACTGATACCAGCTCGCTACAGAAACCGACACTATGCCTCGGATAAGGAGTGATCACATGTTGACTACTTTTGGCTATTGTACCCAGACAAAGATAGGTTTCTGGAATGAAAAGACGCTCTTCGACTCGGGAAACGAAGGTCCTTACAATACCAGATTCCTTCAATTGGAAAAAGAATTCATGCGATATCAATTGGACATTTTGGGGGTAAGTGAAATAAGATGGTTAGAAGGGGGTGAGTACAAGTTCCCATCGCGTAACACTGTACTACTCTATTCTGGGAAACCATCTCGAAGTCCGCGGGAATATGGAGTCGGACTTCTGTTAACAACAACAGCACGTAAGGGCCTAATTTCCTGGCAGCCTCATGGTGATAGGATTATGACGGCCAGGTTCCGGACTAGAGTACGACGCGTCACCATCATACAGTGTTACGCCCCAACGAATAGTTTGTCTGAGGACGAAAAGGAGAGCTTCTACAATCTTTTAAGAGCCATCTTCAACACAACACCAAAGGGAGACATTGTCATAGTGATGGGGGATTTGAATGCCGAGGTAGGCAACGACAACGAAGGGCTCAAACATGTAATCGGGAAGCATGGACTAGGCAACCGCAATGACAAGGGCGAAAAGTTTGTGGATTTCTGCAATGCCAACCGCCTTGTGATAGGTGGCAAAATGTTTGTGCACAAGACCTGCCACAAAGTCAGCTGGGTTTCCAACGACAGGCAAGCAACCTCCATTCAAATTGACCATTTTGCCATCAGCCGCCACTTTAGAAGTAGTCTCCTGGACGTCCGCAATAAGCGAGGGGCAGATGTGGGCATAGAACGAGATCAGACTGAGGTGCTCGAGGTGAGAAGTTCCCGAATACGCACCACGACTCCCAGTCAGGATGAAATCACTACGGCGATAAAGGCACTCAAAAGGATTTAACGGTATTCAGCAGAGCTCTTACGAGCAGCGCCACAATGGCAACCACAATGACAATGACGAAAGGTTTGTAGATTTCGTCAGAAACAGGCGAGGGGCAGATGTGAGGATAGTACGAGATCACCATCTTATGACAGCTACTCTCTAACTATACACTGCTGCAGTTCGTAGATCCCACGATAACACCAGAATGCCCAGGTTCAACGTCGATAGACTTAGTGATCCCTCAGTGCGCCAACAACCAAGGGAGCACTTTTCGCAAGGTGTGGAAGCAATCAGCAGCTCAATGCCCGCAATCACCCAAGATCATTGGTGTGCTGTGAAATATGCTTTTACATCTGGTGCTGAAAGAATTGTCGGTTGATCGCAGGGAAGACATAGGGCGTGGCTTTCCGAGGATACCTGGAGACGGATTGACGAACGAAAATAGCTGAAAGCTCGCGTTGCAGCTACCCCAGCAGCAGGGAGAAGCGAGCTAGAGTCCCTATATCGCATGAAGATGAGAGAAGTTCAGCGTGGCGTGCGACGTGACAAGCGCAACTACATCAACGCGGTGGCTACAGAAGCAGAAGAAGCAGCACGGAGGTGCGATAGCAGGACCGTCTACAGAATCACGAAAGAGCTGACAGGTGGTCGCAGCTCCAGCCAACACCGAGTGAAAAGCCTAGACGGCTCCTTGCTCATTTCGGATGAGGACCAGCTGTAGAGATGGAAAGAGCATTTTGCTACGGTTTTGAACCGTGTATTCGCTAGCGATATGCTCCCAAATCAGACTGCGATGCCCGAGGTGAGAAGTTCCCGAATACGCACCACGACTCCCAGTAAAGATGAGATCACTACCGCGATCAAGGCACTCAAAACCAACAAGGCGGTATGACTTAACAGTATTCCAGCAGAGCTCTTACGAGCAGCGCCAACAACATCGGCTGAGCTTCTGCTTCCACTTATAAAGAGAGCTTGGGAAGCTGAGAGCTTTCCTAACGAGTGGAAAAAGGGAATGATAGTTAAACTTCTTAAGAAAGGAAATTTAATGGAGTGCGGGAACTGGAGGGGTACCTGCGTTCTGCCTGCTGTAACTAAGATAATAGGTAAACTCATCTTTGAGCGAATCAAACAACATCCCGAAGACACACTCGATGCCGAACAAGCAGGTTTCCGCTCTGAATCCTCCTGTGTCGACCACATCAACACCTTGCGGATTATCATCGAATCTGCTGTTCATCGATTTTGAGAAAGCGTTCGATAGTGTCAACAGGGAGTTTATTTGGCGTGCCTTGCGCAGAAGAGGTATCCCCGATAAACTAATTACTATTATCAAAGCTACATACGAAGGCTTCAAATGTCACGTTCTCCACATAGGAAGGTTATCTGAGGAATTTGTGATCCAAAGTGGGGTAAGACAAGACGTATCCTTTTACCAATATTATTCTTATTGTGCTTCATGCAGCTTTGTCGACGGAAAACGGAGGAATTCGATGGACTCTTACATCTCAACTGAAACATACTGACTACGCTGACGATGTATGCTTACTCTCCCTTAGAATTATGGACCTCCACCAAATGAGAGCAGATGTGGAGAGGGAGGCAGGCGTCGTCGGGCTGAAAATTAATACGGCAAAAACTAAAATTATCAGCTTTGGAACTAACTCATCGGCTCAAATATGCATTGCTGGACAACCGGTAGAGAGAGTAGAGGATTTTCTGTATCTTGGGAGTATTGCCTCGACCGATGGTGGAACCGAGCTGGATATAGCTCACTGGATCGCCAAAGCAAAGTCCGCGTTCGATATGTTGTCCAAAATATGGCGAAGCAATGCAATCAGTTTGAACACCAAGATAAGATTGTTCTGCTCCGACGTTGAATCCGTGTTGTTATATGGTTGTAGCACATGGAGAGTGACCACTACTATCACCAGAAAGCTGCAAACGTTTGTTAGTAGGTGCTTACGCAATATCTTAAGGATTTTCTGGCCCAATCGTATCTCTAACGAACACCTTTACGAGAGAACTGGTCGGGAACCAATAGGCACAACCACCTAACGACGGAAGTGGCAGTTGATTGGTCACACGTCCCGAATGGGTAACAGGTCTATAGTGAGCCATGCTATGCAATGGAACCCTTTAACTCAGGATGGCAGAAGACCTGCCGGTAGGAGAACATGGCGCAGAACAGTCGAAAAGGAGGCACGACAGTTGGGGAAAAGTTGGGGAGAACTCAGACACATTGCCAGAAATCATACACGATGGCGCGTAGACGTAGTAGAGGCCCTAGGACCCACAAGGGGATACAGGACGTAAGTAACTTTTATAAAAGATCCTAATTTGCTGGACATTTCCAACATACGATATCTGTGCATATATTCTATGTAAGAAATATAATGACCACCCAATTATACTCCGAAAAGATCAGCTCATGTTCCATACTCCATTACCACCCCACCTGTCCTATGATATAATTCAAAATATGATATAATATTCAATTTCTTGTAAATTGTAATTTCAATCAAGAGAGTTACAAATTGCAAGGAACTAATTCTAGTTTATAGCAATTATTATTGTACTTAATTCATTTTCTGTCGATAAGAATTTTGTTAACTTTGCCGTGCACATCGAATCCAAGATAGATGTAAGGCTATGATTGTGATTTCTGCAAGTCACCATTCTCACTGAGCAGGGAATTATTGTGATTTCTGTCAGACCGAACTCCCATTCTGCCCGATTGTTTTTGACATTTATGTCAAGTATAGCCTGGCAAGTCATAATGAAGAGAGTCATCCTTAAACAACGCTATGAAATCATCCAAATTTAATTATAGACTACTTAGTGCACTTAATCGTCCATTTAAGCAGCCCACCCATCGAGCTACTTTGCACCGCATGGTCTCTAAATGTTGTAGTAACGTGCCAGAGGAATGTACGCACTGAATAGAATATCGCGCTGTAAGAAAGTACCCGTACCCGTACAGAAACCTGTAGAGATAAAAATGGAAACCTCGTAGTAGAATCACAGTCGGTGCTGAGAATATGGAAAAACTACTTCTGCAGACTATATAACGGCGACGAAGACCAACATCCCGCTGTCAGGGATGTTGTCATTCAACATGGATGATGATAGTCAAAATTTCCGTCCACCTGACCAAAACGAAGTGAGGATAGCAATATCCAAGCTAAAATCCAACAAGGCTGCTGGACTTGACGGCTTACCGGCCGAACTTTTCAAGGCAGCTGGGGATGAATTGGTATAGTGCATACACCAACTCATCTCTAAGATTTGGCTAGACGAGTGTATGCCTGATGAATGGAACCTCAGCATCGTTTGCCCGATCCACAAGAAAGGAGACCCCCTCAACTGCGCCAATTATAGAGGCATCAGCATCAACATCGCATAAGAGATCTTTTCTGCGATCTTGTGTGAACGCCTGAAACCTTTTATCAACAGCCTGATTGGACCCTATCAGTGCGGTTTCAGGCCAGGAAAATCCACCATCGATCAAATCTTCACACTTCGGCAGATCCTGGAGAAAACTCAAGAATTCCAAATCGATACTCACCATCTCTTTATCGATTTCAAGCCGCCTATGACAGCATCTATAGAGAAGAGCTTTATAGAGCCATGTCTAGTTTTGACATCCATGCCAAACTTGTCCGTCTGTGCAGGCTGACGATGGAGAACGCTCGCTGCTCCACCAAGGTCAGTAATAACCTCACCGAGACTTTTGATGTCAAAAAATGTTTTAGACAATGTGACGCGCTGTCATGTGACTTCTTCAATATTGTACTTGAACGGATTGTGCGGAACTCACAAGCCAACACCGGAGGCACAATCTATTACAAGTCTGTACAACTACTTGCATACGCTGACGATATTGACATTATCGGAAGAACTCAGCAGGCTGTCACCGATGCGTTTGCAAGCATTGAGGCCGTAGCGGCCAAAATGGGTTTAGCGATAAACGAGGGCAAAACCAAGTATATGCTGTCAACAAGAAGGGAAAGCCAAGAAGGAATTGGACAAAACGTCGCAGTCGGCAGCTATAACTTCGAGGTAGTAAGGGACTTTGTCTACCTTGGCTCTGCTATATACTCTGAGAACAACATCAGCGCAGAAATCGAGCGAAGAATAACTCTTGCCAATCGTTGTTTTTTGGGCTTATAAGGCAATTCAACAGTAAAGCCCTATCTTGAACAACTAAGGGGACTCTGTATAAGACTCTGATCATCCCAGTCCTGCTTTACGGCGCTGAAACATGGACTTTATTAAAAGAGGATGAAGATATCCTTGGTCGCTTCGAAAGAAAAATTCTTGGTAAGATTTTGGGTCCCGTTTGCGTTGACGGGTTTTGGAGGAGAAGATTCAATCACGAACTATACGAGCTATACAGCGACATCGACCTAGTCAAAAGACTGTGTAGTGGACGTCTGAGATGGCTAGGACATGTAGAGCGAATGGACACTAATGCTCCGGCCCGCAGAGTCTTCGAATCTAATCCCGAGGGACGACGCAGTAGAGGGAATCATCGCTGTAGGTGGCGCGCACGAGTTCAAGGGGACCTCGACCAACTTTTAGTGCGCAACTGGAGGCAATTAGCTAAAGACCGAGCTAAATGGAAAGGCTTGTTGGTTGAAGCCCAGGTTCAACCCGAACTGTAGCGCCACCTAAGTAAGTAAGTAAGCTGTAAGAAAGTGTGCAAGATGGCTAAAATATGTCGGCCATAAGACCAGCATTCTCGCCGTTTTTTCGTTGATTAGGCTCTAGGGCAGTTGCAAGCTGAACCGTAGTTTCATCCTCAAATTTTGTTAATCGATGAGGCTCACTTTTGTCTTAACAGTAGAATGGTATGATACCAATATAGAAGAGAGCCTACATTCAAAAAATGCACCGTTTGACGCGCTTTCCACGGTGCTGTCACAATTGGATCTTATTTCTTTAAAAAATTTTGCTAAATTTTGCGTTATGGTGAACGCTGATCATTACCGAACCATGATCAATGCATATTTCTTCGAATACATAGACGACAGTGTTCCGAACGAGACCAAAATCATCAACTTATTGAAATTACAACTTAGTAATATGTTGATTTCAAGAAATGGATCTTTCAAATCGGCTTCAAGATCGTGCGGTTTGGCACTTCGAAATTACTTGCTGTGAGGCTACGTGAAACCACCGGTTTATGTTGATAAACCAGCAACGCTTGACGCATTATTCATATTATTCGAGACATATGTCCACCATTGCTCGACGAACTGTCCGAAAATTGGACAGAATGCTCTTCGTCGAGGACACACACGGTAGCCATATTTTTTCTTCTTCTTCTTATTACAGCGGTGTTATGATCTAAAAACTAGAGATCAAAACACTCCCACTTCACCGCATTTATACTGATCCGAATGTGGGGTTCGCCTATTTGACCTCAGAAAATATCAGCAGGTCTCTCGAGTTTGGATCACTGGGTTACTGAGGTAAATCAAATGTTGGTGTTGCTGAATTTGTGTGATCCGGGCGTTTATAGGCCTGCCTTTCCTACCTCGCGATGTCTTTGGAACGTTCATTGATATTGCCTTTTCAACCGGGTTCAAATGATCTCTTCTTTGAACGTGGCAACACCAGCTGAGCCGATCGCGCTCTATTTTTCGTAAGATGGTTTCCTTGACGTGAAGGCTTCCACGGATTTTTAAACTTCTTATTCGGTCAAGCTTTGTCACCCCTGCTGTCATGCGAATAGACTTCATCTCAGCTACGGCTAATTTACTTTCATACTTTTTGTACATCGTCCAAGCTGTGGCAAGCTGGATATTACTCAGTAGCTGATTTGAGTTTTTTTTCTCTCAGTCCAAAGTAATATTCGTCACAAGGTGCTTGCCCTTAAGCAGTACTGATAGCGTTAACATTCTGAACTGAATGTGGGCGCTGGACCCACAACTGTAGTGTAGAGCCTCCCTTTCAACTTAGGGGACATTTTTCGATCACAGAAGATAGCGGAGTTTTCCCGTCACTTCATTCACTCTACGCTTACGCGATGATTGATGTCGTTATCATAGGTTGCTTTGCTATTGATCATAGATCCCAGATATTTGAACTTTTCGCACTTGGGAAGCACTGTTCCATTTAAATAAATATCTGGAATAGGTCTGAGTGGATCAGGGAAGGGGCAGCACAAGAACTCCGTCTATTTTGAACTAATGCGATACCCATTTCCCTCCAAAACGTCCACCCACACATCAAGTGCTCGTTGCACGGATGTAGGATCCTCACTTATGATGGCTCCATGGTCAGCAAAGAATAATTGATGTATCTTGGGGTCCGTCACTTTAGCTTCAAGCAGATAGGCAGTCAAGGACTGCAATAAAGAGCAACGGACTTAAGACGCTTCCCTGATGCACCCCGACTTTGATTGGGAACTCTTTAGTTACTCCAGCGGGACATCTTACTTTTGTCTTTACTCCTTCGTACATATTTATGGTCATCTGTATATAGGTTTCTGGAACCCCTCGATGCGCCACTCATATCAGATCTCGTGGTTGTCTGCCGAATGTCGAACCAATACAAAATGCAAATTTGTTAAGGAATCACGATGTTTTTCCAAGATGATTATACTCTTATACTTATACTTTGGATCGCATCTGTGGTTGATTTACCGGCGACAAACCCGCACTGATCATCAGTGCGTCGTATTTTTTTTCGTAGTCGGCCACCTAATACCCGCTCAACGATCTTCATGGTGTGTGACATCAGCTTGATTGAACAGGGTGGCTCTTGGAAAGTTTAGCCGGGGAAATTGTTCAATCAAAAGTCGTTCACAATTCTGTCACCACCTCTGCAGAACTTAGTCGAAATCCACAAGGAGCTGACCATGAGCATTGTTAATGAACTTTGGTGAACGAATATCCTGAGCATTCCTCCTTCTTTGGGCAGCTATTCTGAAGATGTTTGCTCTCTTGCTCCTATTGCGTCGACGCAGCTCCTGGATAGCCTGATTTGCATCAGCAACCGGGGAAGATATTTTCTCCAGCATCCGATGCAGCCCCTCCGTACTCTCTGCTTGAAGCTGGGCACAATTCTTCTTCGCTTTTTTCTTGCAACATCTGTATTTCACTTCGAGACGACTTTTTCATACCTATTATTAGAGGGGTACTTTAAACAAGCTTTGAAAGCCGCTCTCTTTTCATTTATCACTTCATTAGCTTCAGCACTGCACCACCATATTTCTTTAGCGTGTTGGTGATGACCTTTTTAAGGACCTATTTGGCCTTCTTTAAGCAAGAATCCCACATATTTTGTGCTCTGCACTCCTCATCCTCAGCTCCGTTGATAATGTGAGAGAGGTCATTTTTCACGAAAACAAACGCCTTTCTACCACTTGATTTTCTCAGACACCCTTGCTTGTTGGCTTTACTTCTGTGTTTTCATAAAAATTTCTGTTTGCAGGAGACGGTGTTGCTGAGCGATCGCCTCTCCGGAAATTACTTTGCAGTCTTTTACCCGAGGCTTCATGGAACTAGCTACCAAATATCAGTCAATCTGGGTTTCATCTCCTATACTGCTGTAAGTGATCGGGTGCCGGCTTTGCTTGATGAACATGGTATTTAACACGATAAGACCGTGTGATTTGCACGTTCTTAGGATGTCTGCAGCAGGAAGGTTCCTGATGCCGTATCCCAGTCCTCCATGGCAGTTTTGATAGTATTCATTTGACTCCCCGACATATCCATTCAAATCTCCTCCAACAAACAGAAACTCTTCTACTGTTCTTAAGGAAGTTGTGAAAATTTAGCCAAAATTCATCTTTATCCCTCTGATCGCACCCAATTTGGGGAGCATAAGCACTGACAATATTCCACACCTCTCCTTATACGAGTATTACTAGTTTGGGAGATATGAAACGATAGCTGGACTTCGAAATGGAGAAGATGTTACCAAGTAGATCTACCACAAGGATGATACCGATTCCGTTCCTAGCCTTTTCCGTTCCGTAGTAGAACATTTTGTAATCTGACGTCCAAGAAACGCACCCGATTTCCGGTGTTTTGTCCCTTCATTTCTTGGACACACAAGATGTTCGGCCGCCTTCTATGCATCATTTCTTCCAGCTCGGAACTTCGGCTGGTCATACTTCCAGCGTTCTAACTCGTGATCCTTATCGGTCGTCTAAACTGTTTCATTACTTTGCTTTCACCGGAATCCGTATAGCTCTGATCTGAACATCTGCTCGGTCCAGGATCAGTACCATGTGCAGCAGTGGTAGTGCCTGGTGGGCTAGTGCCTTTCCTTTTAGCAAGTATTTTCATGATACGGTTGCAATTTTTATTGCGATGGTGTTTGGCACGTGCATACTTCAGTCTTATTGTTGTTTGATCTTTCTTTTATGAAACCGGTGATCTCCAGTCGTGTCAACTCACGAAATCGCATACTCTCTTGTGGGAAAGTTTTTAAGGTTTTATATGTGTCGCTGGGCTCACTTGGGTGTTATATTGCCTCGATCTGGTTTGTCCACTTAGTCGACTTTTACGACAAGCGCTATTTGTTGGGGCGCGCTGCAGTGATATTCTTAACCCGTCCCTGCACGGACTAAATATCTTACGAAGAATTTCTTTCTCGAAGCGACCGATGATTCTTTCATCCGCTTTCAATAAAGTCCGTGTTTCAGCGCCATAAGCTAGGACTAAGATGATTAGGGTCTTATATACAGTTACCATAGTTGTTTGGGATAGGGCTTACTGCTAAATTGCCTTATTAGCCCAAATAAACAGCGATTGGTAAGAGTTATTCTTCGCTTGATTTCAGCGCTGGTGTCTTTTTCAGAATTTATAACAGAGCCGTAAACAAAATCCCTTACTACCTGAAAGTTGTAGCTGTCCACTGTGACATTCTGTCCTATTCATCGGCGTTGACTGTCCCCTTTGGTTGACAGCTTTTTTTTTTTTTTTTTATAATTTGCGCGCACTCAAAGGGTTATGAATACCTTTAACATATTTACACACAGTGCGGGCGTTGGAAAGGATGAATAGAGAGAGAGAGAGAGAAAGATTTTGGAGTAGTGGTTCCTGAAGCTCAGTTGTTTATGCTTCAGCTATTCTCCGCGGGTGGCGTCCAGATAACTGGGGAGATTTTTTGTTACTATTGTCATTGCTTCTGATTCACAGTACTTTTTTCCCAATAATCGATGTCAAGGGCAAATCATCATCAACAGAGCGAACAATTTTTCCAGCCACATGACCAAGCTACTGCCAGTGTTATACCTTCGCAAATGATCGGACTGACTTTGTATATTTCATGAGAAATAAATAAATGCTTGCTGACATCAAGTTTTGAACCATGAACCATTAGCGTGGCAATTGACGATGTTACCACTACACCATTGCCACCCCCAATATACCCCAATATACTTGATTTTGCCCTCATTTATCGCTAAACCCATTTTGGCCGCTTCTGCTTCAATGCTTGTAAACGCGCCGGTGACAGCCCTCTGAATTCTTTTAATGATATCAATATTATGGCGTATGCAAGCAGACTTTTTATAGATTGTGTCAGTGGTGTTGGCTTGTGAGTTACGGGCAATCCGTTCAAGTAAAATATTAAAGAAGTAACATTGTCTAACACCTTTTTCGACATCAAAGGTTTCGGTGAGCTCATTATCGACCTTGTTGGAGCAACGAGCGTTCTCCAACATCATCTTGCACAGACGGACAAGTTTGGCAGGTATGTTAAAACTGGACATAGCTCTATATAGATCTTCTCAATAGATGCTGTCATAGGCGGCTTTAAAATCGATAAAGAGAGTATCGATTAGAACTTCTTGGATTTTCTCCAGGATCTATCGAAGTGTGATGATTTGATCGATGGTAGACTTTCCGAATCCGAAACTGCACTGATAGGGTCCAATCAGGCTGTTGATAAATCATCATGAGTGATGAAGGTCATTTCGAATTTTCTGACTTTGTTAATAAACAAAATATCCGCTGATGGGAAACTCAATAGTTGCACCAACGATCCTTACACTCTCGTAGTGTTACTGTATGGTGTGTCATTTGGCCACATCGTTTGGCCACATTTTTTTGAAGATGCAAAGGGCAATGCTGCTGTGGGAGGGTTGTGATCCCTTGTTTTCGGATCATAGCCTCGCTGATAAAAGGAAGAAGAAGAAGAAGCAAAAGGCAATGCTGCAATACTTGCTAGCGATCGCTATCGTGAGATGTTGCAAAACTTCTTAGTATCCGTGTATGATAATGTTCGAAGAAGTCCGAATTCGCTTGGACTGATAACCGATATCGAAAACAAAGAAAATTGCAAAAAGCAAGCTTTAGAAAAAAAAACAGTCCATCAATATACAGGAGCAATTTATTGATTAGATGTTACCAGCTATGTGTTTTCGATCGAAGTTAACGACACAGTTTCTTTTAGAAAAAATGTAATATGCAGCAAAATAAATCAAAGAGAGTGAGAGATATTAAAAGATGATGTACATTAACTGTAGCAAAAGTATGGTAAGTTATGTGTTGTTTACAAAGTTAAGCAGTTATAAGAACTATACAATGAAATAAATAATTTAAAGCAGTAATACAAAAAGGATTATTAAAAAAAAAACTTTCTCAAACAATCCGAATGGGATCTATTGTGCCTACAACACATTGTAGCTGTAATAGGACGGTACTACATCATACACAGCTAACAACACGATGAATATTTTGCGACCAATTTTTCCCAGACGTATAATGTCAAACAGAGGTGATATGGATTGGCCCTCGCGATCCCCTGATTTGACCCTTCTCGATTTCTTCCATTGCGAGAACTTAAAGGGAAATGGATTCGGCAACAATCCTAATACAATGACGATGCTAAAGAACAACGTTATTCAAGAAATTAGTCAAATAACACCAAAAATCTTGGGAGTATTGTCTCGACCGATGGTGGAACCGAACTAGATATAACCAACAGGATCGCCAAAGCAAAGTCCGCGTTCGGGATGTTGTCCAAAATATGGCGAAGCAATGCAATCAGTTTGAGCACCAAAATAAAACTGTTCCGCTCCAACGTTGAATCCGTGCTGCTATATGGTTGCAGCACGTGGAGAGTGACCACTACTATCACCAGAAAGCTGCAAACGTTCGTTAATAGGTGTCTGCGCAATATCTTACGGATTTTCTGGCCCAATCGTATCTCTAACGAACACCTTTACGAGAGAACGGGTCAGGAACCAATAGGCACAACTATCCAAAGGCGGAAGTGGCAGTGGATTGGTCACACGTTCCGAAAGGGTGACAGCTCCATAGCGAACCATGCTATGCAATGGAACCCTCTAACTCAGGATGGCAGAAGACCTGGCGGTCCGCGGAAAACATGGCGCAGAACAGTCGAGAAGGAGGCACGGCAGTTGGGGAAAAGTTGGGGAGAACTCAGACACATTGCCAGAAACCGTACACGATGGCGCGTAGGCGTAGTAGAGGCCCTAGGACCCACAAGGGGATACAGGACATAAGTAAGTAAGTAAGTAAAAATCGACCAAAATGGTATGCAAAATATGCTTTAAAGAGCAAGCATCTGCACCGCGGTCAAAGGTGGCTATATGGCCGATGTAATAATGCATACATAGCTGTTATAAACCATATAATCGGCCAGTAAAAATAATTTAAAAGTATTGTGCTTCATTTCATAGTTGGTAATTCAATAATATCGGAGTGGGACGTAAAAAATACCCTGTGTAACAAAATATTTCTTTTCCGGAGAGATAGTCAATTTAAATCGATATTTAATCTCAATTAGTAAAGCATCAATGGCAAATATGAACCCATCAACCTCAAGCATTGTATCAAATCCATTCTAATTGATTCAAATTGAAGACATATGTATCTTCTCCTGGTGTACGTCTGAAGGTCAAATGTTGTTTCAAGTAAACAAAAATAATTTCTCCGAAGCATCGTCCTCAGAAACACAAACAAGGACTTTCACAGGAATTCGAAAGCATAGTAGATGAATATCATTCATAATTAAAGGCTTC
Source organism: Brachypalpus laphriformis (assembly GCA_945910035.1). NCBI lineage: Eukaryota > Metazoa > Arthropoda > Insecta > Diptera > Syrphidae > Brachypalpus > Brachypalpus laphriformis. Next base: position 68,661,647 of record OX246754.1, on the reverse strand, counting down.
TTCGACAACCTATTGAATTCAATGTCAAAATAATGATGCAAACGGATTTTCTTCTTAATTGCCTCGAGTTATTTTCATGTTTACATTATAATGTGAGTGATTATGAAGTCATTTCCTCTAATTGGTCTGCATTTGGTTAGCTACGTTCATTTAATTGAAGTGTATTTCATTATCCGTAACCTCCAACTTTGTGTATCAGAAATTTCGTAGATTACTCAAGATAGTTATAAGTTTCTCTTACGAGAAAGCAAGTAGTGTTCTTCTGTGTGTGGCATGACTCTCCAGGATGCAGGTTGACTAAACGCATGCTCCCGGACGTCTGTAAGAAATCAGCGGCATTCTTGCTGTCTCTTAGCAGAAAAGACTGTAGACAAATTATTGGCGTCTTGACAGGCCACTTTGCTTTTGCCAAGCACCTCGACGTGTTGGGCTTAAGTGACACTACAATCTGCGACGCTGTGGAGAGAGCGACGACACCGCGGAACATTATCTCTGTGAGTGTCAGGCCTTTGCTCGTATCAGGTGGCAGATCCTCGGTGCGGATGTGGTGAGTGTTGATACTGTAAGCTCCTCATCACTGAAGTACTTACTTGGCTTCCTTAGAAAGTCAAGGAAATTCCAATAAAATGGGTAAACCAGGGTTTGCTCTCTGGCAGTACAATGGACCAGTTGCGCCAGATTGCTCGAGTCGAGCGTTTCCTATCCCGACAAAAAAAAAAAGAAGTAATGTTTTTTTGCGCATATAATTCCCATACGAATAAACGTGAGGCCAAAAATATACCAATGTCGCAAGGATAATAAGAACTTCTGGTTATTGTTAAAAATATAATGAACTCGACCTCTTCATCTATCTCGCACGTCTATAAAGCACATTTATAATGACTTGCCGCTGTCAGCTCTTTAAATGGAGCTAATCTAATCAGATTGTGGCTTGACTGCACCTGTACTTAAGAACATCGAGCACTTCATGAGTCGCAAGATTACTTTACAATCATGTACCAACCCGCAGATCTAAAAGGTACATCTCCCATTCATGAGGTCTCCTTCTACGCTCCCAAAACTTCTGCGTAAGTTTTTTCATCTATTCTATTTATCTTAACTTTCTCCGAGTAGATGGCAAACATCATTTGTTCAGTTGGTCAAAAATTATGGAATTCTATGACTATGACTATGACATCTTAACTTAAACACCTAGATTACGCTGACGATGTTTGTCTACTTTCACATCGGATAATGGATCTTCATTTAATGGCCCAAAATCTAGAAGCTGAGGCAAACAAAGTGGGGCTAAAAATAAACACAGCCAAAACAAAAGCCTTGAGCACTCTAATACTCGCGTTCAACTTTATTTAGGAAGTGTGGTCTCGGCTAATCGTGGTGGCACCAAACTGGATGTGTTCAGCAGAATCGGGAAGGCTAAAGTTGTGTTCGGAATGCTATCCTAAATCTGAAGAAGCAATGTTATCAGTTTAGGAACTAAGCTGTGACTGTTCCGTGGAGAGGGGCAAGATAATATGGATGAAGAAATAACAAATGCAGACGAAGCACAAATCCTTTGCGTTATTTGTTGTAAAAACACTCGCACTATTCTCCTACAACCGTGTAATCATTTTAAATTATGTTTAAATTGCTATACACAGTTGTCAGAGAAATACATGAAACAAAATAACCCGATTCTGTGCCCAATTTGCAGATAAATAGTTGAAAACAGCACAAGAATATTTTCTTAAAGTTACTAACGATGTACAAGCATATGTAATGTGTAAGGTACGACTACGTACCGGGTCCAACTGTACTGATTAACTACCTAACTAGGCAGAGAACGAATGCCATAGGTATTTGCCAAAAGAAATTGTCTTCGTAGGGCAGGGTACGAATGCCATAGAGGTCTGCCAAAAATGAGAAACGAATAGATTCGTGGTCTAGTTGAATCTGCCTTTATTAGTCAACAATCGCTCTTTATATACTGCTTCCCCCCATCAGCATTCGCAATGCATATTGATACGGAGTGGGTCACATGCCATCATATTTTCGCTCACTAATCATGACCCGAAAGATATAAATTTTTTTCATTAAATAAATGAAAACCATCAAACATACTCAATTAAATAAGTTTATTGATAACATGAACCTATTTTGTCAAGACTTTTCAATAATTTAAAACTCTCAGCATGATTAATGAAACATAGAGGTAAACAAAATCGAATATACAATCGAAAGTGTCATAAAGCCAAATTGCCCTTATGTCGCTTTATCAAATTTAAAGATTTGGCCTTATGACGCTTGGCCTTATGTCACGGCACCATATAAAGTATTTGGATTAACTAGAATGCGGTCGAATTTGGGCCAAGCGGCTGAAGTAGTACATATCAATAGATATGTAAGTTCACATCGCACACATATTTGTATTTTCTTCACAGAATTTGGGCAACATTCCATGTATTCATTTCAGTGTTTGCAAACATATTTGAACTGATGTAGGCAAAATCTACTGGTTTTTCAAAAGACCACATGTTTGTTTGTGGAAAATAAGTTTTTAATACGAGTATTTGATACACAATTCTCACTTTCTTGATGAAAATGATCTTCTATCTGAAAATCAATCTGGCTTTAGAGCTAATCATAGCTGTTCCACTGCGATGGTAAAGGTACTTGACGATATAAGATCTCAACTTGATAAAGACAGATTAACGATTCTGTGCCTCCTTGATTTCTCCAAGGCTTTTGACAGTGTAAATCATGATATTTTATTGTATGTAAAAAACTTGCAGATTATTTTGGGTTCAGTAGCAGGGCTGCACGTCTTATAAGAAATTATTTTTCAAACAAAAGTCAGAAAGTAGTGATCGGAGAAACAATTTCGGAGCCCAGAAACCTTCTTTCAGGAGTACTCCAGGGTTTGATATGGGGCCCCATCCTCTTCTGTATTTTTATAAACGACTTATCCAGGGTTTGTAAGAATGTTTCTTTTCATCTTTATGCAGACGACGTGCAGATTTATTTATCGAGCCCTGTTGGACTCATTGAAGATCTCGTTGCTAGGATTAATGAGGATCTCACGGAAATCCATGACTGGTCAGAGATGAATGGTCTTTTTTTGAATCCAGGTAAGACGCAAGCAATATTGCTTTCGAATAAGAAATGTAATACAAACGACTTCCCCTCAATTTGTATTAATGGTTTCAACGTACCATTCATAAAGTCCGTGACGAGCTTGGGTTTCAAAGTGAGCACAAATCTGTCCGGTAATGAACACGTTGGTTTGATTTTTGGGCGCATTTATGGAGCACTGAGGAAACTATATATGTCCAGAAGCTTTACTCCAACTGAAACTAGGCTTCGCTTAGCCAAAACGGTGCTTTTGCCCATAATATATTACTCGAAAGTTGTGTATCCAAGATTGGACTCTGCCTCTGAACATAAACTACGCGTGGCGTTCAACGATGTGACTCGGTATGTTTATGGCTTACGGAGATATGACCACATATCAGCATTTCAAACAAATATCTTAGGTTGCACTCTCTCGCAGTATATTTGCGCAAGAAATTGCATTTTTCTCCATAAGATTATATTATTATGCGATCGCTACGCATGAGGTTCCAAGTTCGAATGCCAGAAAACACCAAAAAGTTTTTTCACGGTCCCACCTCTCGCGAGCGTCTGACAAACATCCGAGAGTATTGTTGTCTCGAAAAAGCTTCTCAAATCGCCGTTCGGATACGGCACTAAACTGTAGGTCCCTTCCATTCGTGTGAAAATTATAACGCACACAACATGAGTGGTTGCGAGAAGCTAGGCCCTGGCACTTAAAGAGCTGTTGCGCCAACTATTTATTTATTTTTAAGATTATTCATACAAAATCACCAGTCTACGAGAACACTTAATGTAGTAGCTCCTTTGTTTAAGTATCTAAACTCATCGCGCCTTTTCTACGTTAATAGCATTCGTCTTTGGAATTCCTTGCCAGCAAATATAAAACAAATCAGAAGTTTTACAAGTTTTAAAAATGATATATTGAAATATTTCTCTAGTCAGCGCTAGTTCTCATGTCTTTCTCTCTCCCTCTCTGTTTCATTTTGTTTCCTGCTTCCCATACTCTTATAACGGGTGGGCCCATCTAGTGATTTCTTTTAAATCATAGGTTATTTTGACACTGACAGCTGCTTCCCGCTCGAAATCTTGCTAGAAAGTCAGTACCATACCTCCGCGGAACGAAATGAGTCACTTTACGCTTGAACAACATTGGAAAATATTGAAAACTTATTTCCAAAGTGAGTGCTGTGTAGCCCAAACAGTGCGTTTTTTGAAAAGAAGTTTTGGCCGAAATGAAGCACCCACCGCGCCTGCTGTACGCAAGTTTGTGCAAAAAGTTCATGAGACTGGTATGCTAGTGGACAACACTCATGGTCCCCGTCGTCGTACGGTGCGCACAGACGAGAATGTGGCTGCTGTAGCCGAGAGTGTGAGACTCAATTCACGAACATTAACTCGTCATCGATCTCAACAGCTCAATATTTCACGCACTAGCCTGAGGAGAATTCTGCACAAAGATCTGGGATTATTCGCTTACAAGGTCCAATTGATTCAGTAATTGAAAGCGCACGACCATCCGCTTCGTTATCGTTTCGCAGTTTGGGCCTTAGAGCAGCTTGAATTGGACAACGATTTTGGGCGAAAAATCATCTTTTCTAACGAGGCACATTTTCATCTCGGCGGCTACGTTAACAAACAAAATTGCCGCATCTGGGGCTCGGAAAACCCGCACGTTATTGTGGAGAAGCCAATGCATCCACAGAGAGTGACAGTTTGGTGCGGATTGTGGAGTGGTGGCATCATTGGACCATTTTTCTTCGAAAATGAGGCTGGGAACAACGTTTCGGTTAACGGTGGGCGTTACAGAGCCATGTTAACGACTTTTTTTTTTACTGAAACTGAAGACATAGATTTGTACGACCTCTGGTTCATGCAGGATTGCACGCCATGCCACACAGCCCATGCCACAATCGGTCTTTTGCGCACCAAATTCCCAAATCGTGTTATCAGCCGTCTTGGTGATGTCAATTGGCCGCCTCGGAGCTGCGATTCGACCCCTTTGGACTCTTTTTTGTGGGGAACCGTGAAGGACCGATGTTATGCCAACAATTGGGAAACGATTCAAGCACTTAAGGCCAAGATCTTCCAAGCAATCCGTGAGCTACAGCCCGAGACCATCAACAAGGTCTTGGAAAATTGGAGTGATAGAATGCGCTACTGCGAGGCCAGCCGAGGCAGTCACTTGAACGGCGTTGTATTTCATAATTAATGGGAATGTTTGCTCTTACTAATAGAGCCATAATAAATGAAAAAAGATTCACTTTGTTAATTTGATTGCATTTTTAAAAAGAAACTTGTAGTTGGCCCACCCTGTATGCCCTTCTATCATATTTATTTTTGTTTTTATTATTATTATTTTATAGAATTATTTATTAAAAATTAATTAGCTGCAATATTATTATACAGTATTTAACATTAACATTATTTGTAATAACCCTTTAATTGTACTATAAAAGACTAATGTCTTACTTGTATAAACCAATAGAAATAAAATAAATTGAAATTGAAATTCTCTTGCACAAAACCAGTGGGGTATTGGACATTTCCTTTATGGTTTGTTTAAGGCCTGCATTAACCATTTTTTTTAAACTATTCCTGCAAAACCGAAAAATATTTTTAAAGGCAGCTTTCAGCTAAGGATAAAGGACAGGATATCATACCACCTGGTCCACCACAATATATTTGCACAGGCACCTGGTATCACAAGGGACCTATTATTGGTCTAAGTGTGTTGGCGATTCTCAGCTGGCACCCACTTCAACTTAACCTAACCTAACCTATTTGCATATGAATAAAGTTTTATATGCTTACAAACAATATGTGTTTATTAATTATTTTGATTAATTTAAATTGTAACTTTTTCTTAGGACGCAAACAAATTTGCAATACAAATACATTTTCCTTAGCGTGTACAAATTTTTTAAATGGAGTTTGAGATCGGCATAAATCGCACTATGCTGCAGTAGCACTCTTACAGTTTCATTCTAGATACAGCTATTGCACAATGTAGTTGTCTTAGCATTTCACCTTAGGTGATAATGGAATAAAGTATACCATTTGACCATGAAAATGATGCAAGCGTTGAAGTAGGGCATCCGCCTGTGTAACATCTTTCAGTAGTAAACGTCGAGATGAGATTTACCTTTTCTATGCCTGCGTTTGTTATTACTAGGGGTATAAGGACCTACCTATATCCTCAGCCGCATAACCTCTACTAATATTAAACTAAGATAAAGTTATGGTTATTTTGTTTTTAGCTCTCCCAGTCCGCACATTAAGTAGGTACTGTCAAACAAAATACTTAACCCACTTCATTTTTCAGTTTGACAAACCTATGGGTGAGATTTGTGTAAGAAGTTACTTTCGTGGAATAGAAAAGCCTCATACCAACGATTTTCCAAAGACAGCAAGTGGACATTTACAGAGAGACAGTGTGAAACCAACGTGGCCTTTTAGCAAATCCACCAGTTTTGCTTCCGATTACTATAAGGCAGTATGCTTTGGCTGCTTCGGCCTTGTATAGCAATCACCGTGAAAACTATTTATAATATTTTGATAGATGCACCTTATCAAATAGTAAATAGTGAAGATTATAACTTCTTTAAACTTCAATAAGTAATTGAATAGACCTCCAGTCTATGGGATAAAATAAATATTAAAAGAATTTCGACTAATAAATTCGAAACATTTCCAGAGCCAACAAATTTCAATTGCATCGATTTGGTTATAATACATGTATGAGTACTCGTACATGGGTTGGCTTGATGTTTATTTTGAATCGATTCCAATTAGTTTTCTTAAAGTCTGTCATAACTAGTAAGACTAGTCTGAAACTACCGTCGATCTATATTCAAAACCCTTTTACTTATGCAAACACCAAATATATTGCCATTTGTGAAGTAGTTCAAAAGCAAATATTGTTAAATTATGGGCAGCATAACATTGCGTATAAATTTCTCCCAAGGATTTTATTACCAAGGAATTACCTACCATTGCAGAAGTGGTTTTGAATAAATATTCCCCAAAGGAAACACTCTTCAACGCTAAACATATATCCATCCGGTTTGTAGGGCTGTTACATTTTTTTTTTAAATATTCAGAGGACCATTGGGGAAATAAAATGCCGGAACCAGACACATGCATATATAACCATTTATTTTAAACTTAAACTCCCTTACCATCCACTGTAATAATTTCTGAAGTGATTTCACGATAATGCTGGCAATCACATCAGATTCCTTGCCATTTAAAAGACATTAAAGCTACGCTTAATTCCATCCATCTTCACAAGTGCTTGGGGAAGAAAATCGCATAAAACACAGATCCCTCTCATTCATGTCCATCTTAAAACTTTTCAGTCCGCAAAAACACCAAACTTCGGTATCCTACGTTCACCACAAAGAGAGATGGCCAGAACGGCGCGCATTTGGGTACTTCTGAAACAATAAATTATTTTCACCCCCTCTGGTATGAGATGTTTGCTCAGTCATTTGGTTAAGAGTGTTTTATTCTGTAAAACAAGTGGTTGTGCACATTCCACTACAATTGTTCTCTACGAAGTTACAAAAGATACTAACAATGGTGGCATAGCACTCCTTCGTTTTTCAGAAGTAATACTTTCGCAACTGTGAAGAGAAATTGCATACATTAAATCCTTTATTACCATGAAAGAATGCAGGTTCAGGTCCGTATCTTTTTTTATTTAATTCCATTACTTTGTGTATTGAGTTTTCCCATTCAATATGGAAACCAATACTTAATTTTCCAATTCTGTTATAGTGTTATTCGTGGTGTTTGTGTACAACAAATTTTGGGTTTAAAATAATCGAATGTTGCGGTTTAATGATGGATGTGTATGGAACTTCTTTTTTGGCCAGTACACCTACACACATACATAAATATACATTACTTTATATACATGTACCTATACTATAAATGTTTATTTATTTATTTATTTATTTCATCAACTAGCCCTAGCTTAACAGATTACGAAATAATGACACGATAAAAAAAAAAAATAAGAAATAGTTATAATAACTAAAAAAGATACAAATGAATAAAGTTAACTACAAAGAAAAAATTATAAGATAGTAAAGGAAGAATGGCAACTGTTTTCAAAAGCGGTTATTGCCTCTGCGGGAGATGTTTGTGGAGTGAAGCGGCTTGGTGTGGCGGCTGTTGGTGAGAAAAAAACTGCTTAGTTTAAAACGCCCGGAGTTCGAGAAGCCATCAGAGAGAAGAAGAAAGCCTTTAAGGTGTGGATTCACTTGGGGTACTCCGATTCTCGAAATCAGTACACTGAGGCGCGAAGAACTTGCAAATTAGCTGTGAAAGCAGCGAAAGAACAGTCTTGGAAGGAGTTTGGAGAAAAATTGGAACCTGACCGCAGATCTGCAAATAAGAGTCTGCCGACTCAGAGGAAACTAGTTGAATATCGTTAAAGGAGTCAAATCCGAAGACGGTACATTTCTCTCCAATGAGGAGGACATCGCAGATGGAGCGAGCACTTTTCAGAATTGCTCAATCCCGAACAGGGCACTGAAGATGACAGACGTATGGTCGAGAGTAGGGCGGAAAGTAGTCCTACGGTAGAGGAAGTAACTTTGGCGATCAAATCGCTAAAAGTTGGCAAATCTGCTGGTGTGGATGAAATTCGGCCAGAAATGCTCAAGGCTTTAAGTAAAGAGGGAGTGCAATGGCTCCCGCGTGTCATTTAAGCGGCCTGGGAATGTGGTGAAACATCTGGTGATTGGTAAATGGGGGTAATCGTTCCTCTTTTTAAAAAAGGGGGCAAAAGAGATTGTGCCAACTAAAGGGGTATATCCCTTTTAAGTCCGCTGGAAAAGTCTTCGATAAGGTGCTAGAAACGCGTTCCAGAGCTGTGGTTAAGGACCGTTTGGCTGATGAGCAGTGCAGTTTTCGTCACGGTAGAAGCACAACCGACCAGTTATTCACTCTCAGAATGGTTCTCGAGTAGGCCTGGGAGTATGCTAAACCTGTCTACACTTGTTTTGTGGATTTGGAAAAAGCATATGATAGGGTTTCTTGAGGCAAACTCTGGAGTATTCTGCAGGAGTATGGGATTGATGGTTCCCTGTTAAGGACGATTCCGTCTTTATATACAAACTGTAGAAGCTGTGTTCGGATAAACGGTGTTAAATCAATGCCCTTCACTGTGGGTGTTAGACTCCGCCAAGGGTGCGTTTTGTCACCTCTTCTCTTTATTGTATATATGGATTGGATGTTGCAGCGCTGCCGTGGCGGGGAATGTTTCAAAGTGGGAGAACTAAGGATTAGTCATCTGCTCTTTGCGGATGATTTGGTCATCATTGGGTCCTCTCAAACCGAACTTCAGCTCGCACTCGAAAGGTTTGTAGCCATTTGTGATGATGCTGGAATGAAGATCAACGTGAACAAGTCGGAAGTAATGGTCGTATCCAAAAAACCCATTCAGTGTACTCTGCATGTTAGTGGAGTCCCACTGAAGCAGGTGGATATATATATCTTCAATTTCTAATAGTGCTCTATTAAAATAAATTTCTTCATTGAATTTCCTAAAGAAATCTATGCAAAGAAATAATAATTTTAAATTCAAGCCACAATGCTAACGCATTTGCTGGTGCATTTAATGCACAAATAACGCATTTATTCTGGCAAATTGAATTCCTTTGCTTCATTTAAACATTCACGCCATTCATTGTCATTTGAACAATACTATGAGCGTGATACGCTTCAATAAATGTATTGTAAGCAATTCCATTATAAGTTCTAGCATCTTCAAATGACTTAGGACCACAAACATTTAATAATAGCAAACGCAAATGAAAAATCTCTACGTCTTTTGGAAACACTACATATGTACTTGCGTGTAGTGATTTCATCAGCAATACTTATTACTACTTACTTATCCATATTCAGTCTCTCGAAACTTGTCGCGAAATTGCCGACTTACTCTTCCTTCATCAGCTAATTACTTCCACTGCAGCAGAACCACCTTCTTCTTCTTCTTCCTTTTATCAGCAAGGTTATGATCCGAAAACAAGGGATCACAACCCTCCCACTTCACCGCATTTCTACTGATCCGCCTGTGGGGTTCGCCTATTTGACCTCAGAAAATATCGGCAGGCCTGCCGATTTTGGATCACTCGGTTACTGAGGCCAATGAAATGCCGATGTCGTCGCATTTGTCTGATCCAGGCGTTTATACCCCTGCCTTTCCTACATCGCGATGTCTTTGGAACGTGCATTGATATTGTATTTTTAACATGGTTCAAAGGATCTCTTCTTTGAACGTGGCAATACCAACTGAGCCGGTCGCGCTCTATTTTTTGTACGATGGTTTCCTTGATGTGAAAGCTTCCACGGATCTTCGAACTTCTTATTCGATCAAGCTTTGTCACTCCTGCTGTCATGCGAATCATCTTCATCTCAGCAGCCGTTAATTTACTCTCATACTTTTTGTACATCGTCCAACATTGTGAACCGTATGTGAGCGCTGGACGCACAACTGCGGTGTAGAGCCTTCCTTTCAACTTAGGGGGCATTTTTCTGTCACAGAGGATAGCGGAGTTTTCCCGCCACTTTACCTACCCTACGCTTACGTGAGGATTGATGTCGTCATCACAGGTTGCATTGCTATTGATCATAGATCCCAGATATTTGAACTTTTCGCACTCGGGAAGCACTGTTCTATTCAAATAAATGTCTGGAATAAGCCTGAGTGGATCAGAGATCAGAGTCTTTTTTTAACTAATGCGATACCCATTTCCCTCCAAAACGTCCACCCACACATCAAGTGCTCGTTGCAGGGATGTAGGATCCTCACTTATGATGGCTCCATCGTCAGCCAGGATTAACTGATGTACCTTGGCATCCATCACTTTACCTTCAAGCAGATAATCAAGGACTGTAATAAAGAGCAAAGCACTTAAAACGCTTCCCTGGTGCACCCCGAATTTGATTGGGAACTCCTCGGTTACTCCAACGGGGCATCTTACTCTTGTCTTTGCTCCTTCGTACATGTCCATAATCATCGGTACATAGGTTTCTGGAACCCCTCGATGTCTTAGCGCCACCCATATCAGATCTCGTGGTTGTCTGTCAAATGCCTTTTCAAAGTCAACCAATACAATATGCAAATCCCTTAAGGAATCACGATGTTTTTCCATTATGATCCTTATACTTTGGATTGCATCTGTGGTTGATTTACCCGAGACAAACCCGCACTGATCATCAGATAGCCATATTATTTTTCGCAGTCGGCCACCTAATACCCGCTCAACGATCTTCATGGTGTGTGACATCAGCTTGATCGAACGGTAGTTATCACAGTTTCGCGTATCACCCTTCCCTTTGTATACAGGGAGGAGGTAACTTTCCCTCCATTGATTAGGCATTGGATCACCTCTCACGAATTTGGAGATGAGAATTCTGAGCCATCTGAACCCGACGTCTCCCATCTTTTTCCAGAACTCAGAGGTCATCTCGTCTGGCCCAACCGCTTTTCATTTTTTGGAGTATTTGACCGCCTCACTAACTTCTTCGACTGTAATGTCGGGTATTTCATCACAGTTAGGGGTGGCTCTTGGAAAGTATAGCCGGGGAAACTGTTCATTTTAAAGCTCTTCACAATACTGCCGCCACCTCTGCAGAATTTTGTCGTCTTCCACAAGAAACTGGCCATGAGCATTGCTAATGAACTTTGGCAAACGAATCTCCTGAGTATTCCTCCTTCTTTGGGCGGCTATTTTGAAGATAGTGGCGCTCTTGTTCATATTGTGTCTTCGCAGCTCCTGGATAGCCTGATTTGCATCAGCAACCGGGGAAGATATTTTCTCCAGCTCCCGGTACAGGCCCTCCGTACTCTCTGCTTGAAGCTGGGCACACTTCTTCTTCGCTTTTTTCTTGCAACATCTGTATTCCATTTCGAGGCGAACTTTTTCGTCACTATTATTAGAGGGGCACTTTGACCAAGCTTCGGAAGCCGCTTTCTTCTCATTTATCACTTTCTTAGCTTCATCACTCCACCACCATGTTTCTTTGGCGTGTTGATGGTGGCCTTTTGAAGCTCCTAGTAGTGATTTGGCCTTCTTTAAGCAAGTTCGCTGTAGGGAATCCCACATATTTTGTGCTCTGCACTCTTCATCCTCAGCTCCGTTGAAGGTGTGAGAGAGGTAATTTTTCATTACGAAGACAAAAGCCGCGCCTTTTTTTTTGTCCAGATTGTACCACTTGATTTTCTCAGAGACCCTTGTTTGTTTGCTTTCTTCGGTGTTTTCATAAAAATTTCTGTTAGCAGAAGACGGTGTTGCCGGACGATTGCCTCTCCCAGGATCACTTTACAATCTTTTACCCGAGGCTTCATGAAACTGGCTACCAAATGGTAGTCAATCTGAGTTTCATCTCCACCACCATATCCTAGTCCTCCATGGCAGTCTTCATAGTCTTCGTTTGATTTCCCGACATGTCCATTCAAATCTCCTCCAACAAACAGAAACTCTTCCTTTGGGATGTTCTTAAGGAGATTGTGGAAATCTACCCAAAATGCATCTTTATCTCTCTGATTGCACCCATTTTGGGGAGCATATGCACTGACAATATTCCACACCTCTCCTTGTATTACTAGTTTGAGAGACATCAAACGGTCGCTGGACTTCGAAATGCTCAAGACGTTTCCAAGTAGCTCTTCCGCAAGGATGATACCGATTCCGTTTTTAGCCTTTTCCGTTCCGTAGTAGAACATCTTGTAATCTTTTGTTCTAACGTCCAAGAAACGCGCCCGATTTCCGGTGTTTTTCCATTTCGTCTCTTGGACACACAAGATGTCCACCCGCCTTCTATTCATCATCTCTTCCAGCTCGTAACTTCGACCGGTCATGCTTCCAACGTTCCAACTCGCGACCCTCAAATTGCGTCTAAACTGTTTCATTATTTTGCTAGCCCCCGGAATCCGTATAGCTCTGACCCGAACATTTCTGCTCGGTCCAGGATCAGTACCATGCACTGCAGTGGTAGTGCCTAGCGGGGTAATGCCTTTCCTTTTCGCAAGTATTACCATAGTGATACAGTTTTGCAATATTACCATATTGCGATGGTGTTTGTTGTTTGACACGTGCATGCTCCTGTTTTAGTATTGTTTGATCTTTCTTCTATGACACCGGTGATCTACAGTCGTATAAACCCACGGACTGGCATGCACACTTGTGGGAGGGTTTTTAAGGTGGTATATATGTCGCTGGGCTCACTTGGGTGTTATATTGCCTAGATCTGATTTGTCCCCTTAGTCGCCTTTTACGACAAGCGCTGGTTGTTGAGGGGCGCTGCAGTGATATTCTTAACCCGTCCCTGCACGGGCAACTGCAGCAGAACCACCATTAGAAACAATCTTCAGCTCCACTTCAATTCAACCTAGCAATGCCTTGATTTTTTCACCCCCCCACACCCACATTTGCCGCCTTTTATTCTCCCCTCTACCTCCTCCCTTCTCTTTCTACACACTCTAGTTTTTAAGATAGTTTTTTTTTTAAGACCTAATAGTTTTAAGTTTAGCGTTAAGTTCCGTTTTTGTAAGTTTTTAAGTTTAGATTTAAGTTGTTGCTTGTATTAAGCTTAAATAAATAAATAAATAAATAGATTCACTTTTTTCAACATTCTTGAAACTTCTTCTAAACAAAAATAAATAGTTTTGCAACGAGCAGTATGATTTTCGTGAGATCCGATCTACTCAGGATGCCATATTAAAATTGTATAGCGAAATATATGATAATAACAACAGCGCAATAACCTTATTTATTGATATGACTTTTGCTTTTGATATGGTCAATCATAACACTTTGTTATTATATTACATTTTGTACGGATAAACCGTACAAAGCTGTCTTTAGGGGGTGGGTACACGTTAGGCTTGCGTCATACTTAAGACGGAGATCACAAGAGGAGATCACGGCCACCATTGCCCAAATTTGACGGACAGAATGCGCTTCGTCAAAAAAGTCACAGGGCCATATGCGCGAAATTATTTTCAAATATTAACGCCATGAATTATTTAGGCTATTGTTGTCAAGATTGCCTAAGGTGGACGTTTGCCACTGAAGTGTTTTAAAGGTCAAGTCATCTAAAAGAAGTAGGGCACTGGCTAAACAGTGTTAACTGCAGTAAACAATATGGCTATTGGATATCCACTATTCACTGTGTATGGTGTGCTTTTTTTATTATTATTTTTTACGTACTAGGTTAGGTTAGGTTAGGTTGGCTGTCCACACGAGAGTGTAGACACACTTAGACCAGTAAAGGTCCTTTGTGATACCATGGATCAACCATTAGGCCACTCAGGGACTAACAAAACCAACCGGAGCTTTTGATAAAGCGATAGATGCTCATGACGTCTAAGGACTCCAGATCGCCGAGGTCGCCAAGGAAGGGGGACCCTAGATGGAGCATTCTTTTATGCGACAGGGCTGGACAAGAGCATAGGAGGTGAAAGATTGTTTCCTCCTCCTCCTCATCCCTACAGCTTCTGCAGAAGTCGTTGGAGAAGAGACGAAGTCTTTTGGCGTGTTGGGCTATAAGGCGGTGTCCAGTGAGAACACCGACAACGCAGCTGATTTGTGTTCGCTTTAACTTGACCTGATCCGCACTACATTTTTAATCCAGCTTAAGCCAGATATGCCTCTAAATGTGACAGGTTGAGCCGTTTTCCCATCTGAGGTTGGTCGTGCTAAAAGCGTTCAGCTTTAGTAGACACTTACAAGTAGCGAGGGGCATACCCAGGGCTTGCCTGTCAGGCAGAATCCTTAGAGTGGTACCCTGTCTGGCGAGCTCGTCAGCCCTGCAGTTTCCTGGAATGTCCCTGTGGCCTGGCACCCAGCATAGGTGAATGTTGAACTGCTCTGACATCTCCATAGGAGATAAACGACAGTTTAAGGCGGCCTTTGAAGTGAAGGAGAACGATTCCAGGGAATCTGAATCTGAATCGTACTATCTGATAGACCTTTGCGAGCATAGGTAATACGCTTTTGAAAAGTCGGCGGAGCCGCTGTTATGCGTATATAATTCAAATTGAAGTCCGTATTCGAATACGGAATTTCGCATGGGAGAGTGCGACTAATTTTTGAGTACTAATACAAACAAATGCGCCTAACTACAATTCCACGTTAATACCAAACTAATTGTACTGATTTCTTTCAAACCATAGACGATCAAATAAATATCGTGCTACATTTGTGATTATGTAGTTCCATTTGGCTTCACAGTTGAAGTTGTTGACAGGAGAGTCTCATTGTTTTTGCTGCACAATGCAAATCGATTCTTCTTATGCAGAAAGCTGGGAGATTTCCAATTATCGAAAAGCAATTAATATGCAAAATATGCTATACGATTCTTTCCCGAAAACAACGGTATGCTAACTATTTGAACTTCATATCTAGGGTATGTGTGGTTACAATTCAATGAAAAATCGAAAGCTTTTTTTTTTTGTACGTAGGTGGAGTATATATATTAATTATTTTATTTTTCAAACTTGATATGCTATGTCGTTCTTCATGTATGTAAAAGTGTAAAAAACAAAGCACACTTCGATAAAATTAGTCCTCGAATGCTTCTCGATAACTCGAATTTATTTCGATAAAAGTTACTAGAGATACGTAAATTTGTTTGCTTTAAATAGAGGAATTCCCGACCTAATAGTAGGACTCTATGAACACACTAGTTGAACAATTTCTAGACACCCATAGTAATGAATTTCGGCAGATGAATATTTGTGAGAAAATAATTGGAACTGTGGTAAAACAGCACCTGATTCTTGGAATACCAATCGGGTTTTAGAAAAAATTATTCATGTGAAGCGGTAAATGAGAATGAAAAATGAAAAAAAGACTATTGCATTATTTTTGGGTTTAAAGAGAGCATTAAAAAAAATCGGCCGATTATTCAAAAAATTCATATGTATGGTATTCAGGAGAAAGAACTACGTTGGTTTATGTCGTTTCTGACAAGCAGAGTTCAGCGGACGATAGCTAATAACAATGTATTGAATTCTGTCGAATATAACCAGGGTGTGCCACAAGGTTCAATCGTATAATACATCCTATTATATACAATACATCCTAAAAGTTATAAAGAAATGTAAGATTGTCCAGTACAGGGATGTTACCTTGATTTAAGGCAAAAGAAAGGACTCTGAAGAATGCAGGCGTAAGCTAACGGGCGATATTCATAATCTGACAATATAGTTAAAAATGTATCAGTTAAAGTTAAATGAACAGAAATCTAAATTAACAGAAATAAATTTGATTAGAAAAACAGCGGTCGAAATACTCGTAAATGGCAACTGATGTTAAATATCTGTGAATGAATGATCGTGGATATATCACTGAAATTGAAAGAATATATTGATTACATTTGCAAAAGTGTCGGTTGGTCTGTGGGCCAGCGAGCCGCAACCATAAAAAAAAATCATTGCTCCGAAACGAAAACATACGCCTCGGATACGGACTGATCAGTTGTTGACGACCTTTGGCTATCGGACACGGACAACGATCGGATTCTGGAACGTTAAGACCCTCCTGGACTCACTCAAGGAAGGGCCTTATAACGCCAGATTCCTCCAATTGGAGCGCGAATTCGCACGGTATAAAATCGACATCTTAGGGCTGAGCGAAATAAGATGGTACGATGCTGGGGAATACATCTCCCCAACAAAAAGCACTGTGATGCTCTACTCTGGTAAACCAGCTAGAAGTGCACGGAGTTCTGGCGTAGGACGCATGCTAACTCCAGCAGCACGTAGTAGCCTCATATCCTGGAAACCCCATAGTGACCGGATATTGACGGCTAGGTTCCAGAGTAGAGTTAGAAAAATTACCATCATACAGTGTTATGCTCCGACTCTAGACGCGACTGAGGATGAAAAGGATAATTTTTATAGCCACTTAGGTGCCGCCTACAACCAAACGCCTAATGGGGACATCGCAATGGTAATGGGAGATCTCAATGCCAAGGTGTGTAGCGACAACACCATGCTTAAGCACGTGATGGGAGTTCACGGCGTGGGAGACCGTAATGACAATGGTGAGCGGTTTGTGGACTTCTGCAATACTAACCGCCTAGTCATCGGAGGTACGCTGTTTAAGCATAACACCTGCCATAAGATCAGTTGGGTCTCTACTGATAGGCAACGAACATCCAACCAGATCGACCACATTGCGATCAGTCGCCGCTTTAGAAAATGTCTCCTGGACGTCCGAAACAGACGTGGAGCTGACGTCGGACAAGAACGAGATCACCATCTTATGGTAGCTCATTTACGCATTCGTACTGCATCCGTCAACAGCAACCGCTCAAACCTACTTAACATCACCAGGTTTAATATCGACAGGCTCAAGGTTCCCCTAGTGCGCCAACAGTTCAGAGACCATCTTGCCTTAGAAGCAGAAGCAATCAGCAGCATAGAGGACATGGATGACCACTGGAGTGCTGTGAAAAATGCTTTTGCGACTGGGGCATGCACTTATGTCGGTAAAAAGCAGAAACACCACCGCACATGGCTTTCTACAGACACCTGGAGACGGATCGATGAGCGTACAGCAATCAAGGCTCGGATTGCAGCGGCCTCAGCAGTAGAGAGAACCGAGCTTGAAGCCCAATACCGTGCGAAGAAGAAAGAAGTGCAGCGTAGTGTGAGACGTGACAAACGTCAACATGTCAACTCACTGGCCTCAAGGGCTGAAGAAGCAGCGAGTAGGTGCGACAGTAGGACTGTTTACAACATCACTAAGGAGCTCATTGGTGGTCGAAACTCCAAACAACATCCAGTGAAGAGTCTAGATGGTAACCTTCAGATTTCGGATAAGGATCAGCTCACTAGATGGAGAGAACATTTTGCTGCAGTGCTAAATCACTTAGACGACGGCGGTATGATCTTGAATTCGAATGAGCAGTTCGAAGCAACAAATTCCCGAATTCGCACCGTACTTCCCAGTAAAGCTGAAATAATAACAGCAATCAAGTCCCTCAAGAAAAACAAAGCGGTGGGTATTGATGGCATCCCTGCCGAGCTATTTCAAGCGGCGCCAAATACATCGGCAGATTTGCTGCATCCGCTAATACGGAGAGCTTGGGATAGTGAACTGGAGAGGTATATGTGTTCTTTCAGCTGTAGCCAAAATAATAGCTAGAATAATTCTAGAACGAATTAAAGATCATTTAGATTCAACTCTCGATGTCGAACAGGCAGCCTTTCGCGCTGGATCCTCCTGCATCGACCACATAAACACCTTACGGATCATAATCAAGCAATGCGTTGAGTATAGGTCTCCGCTACATTTACTGTTTATCGAATTCGAGAAGGCTTTCGACAGCTTGAATCGAGATGCTATCTGGTTGGCCTTGCGCAGGAGAGGCATTCCAGAAAAGCTTATAGCTATTATCAAGGCTACATATGAGGGCGGCAAGTGTCACGTCGTGCACAATGGTAAGGTGTCGGAGGACTTTGAAGTCCAAAGTGGAGTACGTCAAGGGTGCATACTGTCCCCACTATTGTTCTTGGTGGTTATCAGCGATGTACTCCGTGCAGCATTGACGGAAGCTAATTCTGGAATTCGTTGGACGATGACATCTTACCTTAAACACCTAGATTACGCTCACGAATTTGGCTGAGCAAGAGAATTTTCTAGACGTCAAGCTCGAGGAACAGAATAAACAATTTGAGAATTCTCTAGATGCCAAGCTGGATATGCAAAACAAGAAGTTCGAGATTCTCGAAAATTCCTTGGCTGAGCAGAAGAATTCTCTAGACGCAAAATTCGGAACAATTGAAGGACAATTCGAAAACGTACAGGCTAAAATTGAGACATTTGAAACAGCCGTTGAAGGAAGATTCGAGAATGTTGAAACAAAATTCGAAGATTCGAGAATTTGGCAAAGGAACTCGAACACGTAAAGAAACAGAAAGTTCGGGAGTATTCAACCGACTGCCCGAGAAGGAAAGAGATGCAGCCTCCCGTTTTCGATGGGCAGATAAAATGGCCGATATATAAGAGGCAGTTCGAAGCTGCGGCAACGACGAACAACTGGGACGATGAAGAGAGGTCCATTGCCCTCACGCTTGCGCTTAGAGGTTCAGCTGCAGAGCTACTACAAACTATTCCCGAGGACAAACAACGCAACTACGATAGCCTGGTGAAAGCCATTGAGATGCGATTTGGGGACGACCACATGCAGCAAGTATATAGGGTCCAGTTGCGCAGAAGGTCCCAGATGAAGGGTGAGACGCTCCAGCAGTTACAAGCAGACATCGAGCGGCTGGCACATTTGTCCTATCCAAACGCCGGCAAGGAGATCATTAACGAGATGGCAACCGAAGCGATCACCCATGCCATAGCTGACGCGAAACTACAAATGGCGGTAAGAATGGCTGGAAAGAAAACGCTCGCCGAAGCTTTGGCGTTTGCTCTGACAATGGAGACGGCAGACCAGGCCTGTCAGGGAATCCACCGTGTGAGGGAAGCAGCCGCCATCGAATGCTCTTGCCAGAGGATGGACGCCGAAGACCGAAACAACGCTCGCGGAGGACAAATTCGTTGCTGGAACTGCAACAAAATAGGACACCTACAACGGCAATGCAGAAATCCACCCAGACGCGGAAACTGTTCACATTGTGCGAATAGGCGACGCAACGAAGAACCATCCTACAGGGACAACATCCATCCTATTGGCCAGGCTCCGCGAAACCAGGAGTCGGGAAACGCCTAAGAGCCAGCTTCGCGGGGCAAAAGGTGGCTATTGGAATCGACGCCCCCAAGACCACCATCCAGGTCTCCCAAACCAAACGATGCAACAAGAGTCTAACAGTGGAAGCACTCATCGGCAAAACCAAGTGCGTGGCTACTATCGATACCGGCGCCACGGCTTCCATTGTAAGAAAAGATCTCGTCCGGAAGTCTTGGCTGCACAACACAACACCAGCTGCTACTGCCTTAGGACTGCGACAGGGTAAGCGGCGAAAGTATACGGAGAAGTTCGCCTCACGTTACAACTAGCAGGGTTGGCCTTTTCTCATGCGTTCCTGGTGGCCGACATATGTGATGAATGCATCATCGGAGTGGACTTTATGAAACAACATGACGTAATCATCGACATAGGGATGCAAGTTCTGCGGTACCGGAACGTAGAGATCCCAATGGTGTACAGGAACGAGAACGCAGCACATTTAAGGACAATACTCAGCAAGGACGAAGTCTTACCACCATCTTCCGAGACTATAATTTGGACAAAACTAGAGGGTGATCCTGGGAGCCACCGATTCTACCTATTGGAGCCAGATTTAGGAAGGAATTCCCCAAACTATATCGTGGGAAAAGTTTTAGTGGAGCCAAAGAACAGCCTGGTCCCAGTAAGGCTCATGAACTTAAAGAGCCATAGCGTCAAACTAAAACAAGGGGAGGTTATTGGTAAATGTGCGCCGATATGTTCAATTTCAACAATAACCGAAAAGGAATCTGCGAGGCCCGTTTCATCAGCCAGGTTGGCCGAAGTAAGGGACATGATCCTCAAGCACTGCGAACTGGATCAGGATCAGTAAGCCATGGCAGAAAAGCTAATCGGTGAGTACGCTGATATATTTGCCTCACAGGATGGAGAGTATGGATGAACACATCTGGTGCAACATCGCATAGACACTGGGGATGCCAGACCAATTCGTCAGCCTGCCAGACAACTACCATTGACAAAGCATACGGAGGTTGCGGATACGGTGTCAATGATGGAGAACGAAGGGCTCATCGAAAGTTCTAAGAGTCCGTGGGCCTCACCTGTTGTACTGGTTAAGAAGAAAGACGGCAGCACACGATTCTGCGTGGACTATCGCAGACTTAATGATGTCACGAAAAAGGATAGCTACCCTCTGCCACGGATCGATGACACATTGGACACACTCTCAGGAGCTCGATGGTTTTCCACCCTTGACTTAAAGAGCGGTTACTGGCAGGTACAGATCGATCCAAAGGACCGAGAGAAAACTGCGTTCACTGCAGGAAATGGGCTGTGGCAGTTTACAGTAATGCCATTTGGATTGTGCAACGCTCCGGCAACTTTTGAGCGCCTAATGGAACACGTCCTGCGTGGATTAACCTGGAAAACTTGCTCGGTGTATCTGGACGATGTGATCGTGATAGGAAAAACATTCGAGGAACATCGCGAAACCTGAAGAATGTGCTAGAACGGCTTCGAAGCGCTCACCTGAAGCTGAACCCAAAGAAATGTGACCTCTTCAGATCCGAAGTCAAGTACCTGGGCCACGTTATCTCGTCAGAAGGAGTGCGAACCGATCCAGACAAGGTGAAAGCTGTGAAAAACTGGCCAGTTCCAAAAGACAAACACGAACTCAGGAGCTTTTTGGGCCTCGCCACGTACTACCGACGATTCGTAAAGGACTTTGCCGGAATCGCGAAGAGCTTGCACCAGCTGACGGAAAAAGGAAGGAATTCAAGTGGTCAGGTGAGTGCGACAATAGCTTCAAGAACCTTAAGCAACAACTATGCGAAGCACCAACACTAGCATATCCCATTCCCGGAGAAATGTTCATTGTGGATGCAGATGCAAGTAACGTCGGCGTCGGAGCGGTTCTTAGTAGCATACTTCAGCAAAGTGCTCTCCAAGCCGGAAAGGAACTACTGCGTGACCAGGCGAGAACTTTTGGCGCTGCTTCTGGCGACAAAACACTTCCATAAATACCTCTACGGCCAAAAGTTCCTTTTGCGCACAGACCACGCGGCTCTAAAATGGCTGCTGCAGTTCAAGAATCTGGAGGGCCAGGTCGCAAGATGGATTGAACGGCTGCAGATGTACGACTATGAAATACAGCATCGTAAAGGAAAACTTCATTCTAATGCGGATGCCTTGTCCCGGCGACCATGTAAGAGTGACTGCAAGCATTGTGTGCGGCAGGAAGAGAAGAACCTTCTTTCCATCCAAAGGGTAAGAGCTGAGCCTATCGCCGGCTGGAGTGCAGAGGAAATCCGCAACGCTCAGAAAGAAGACCCAGACATCGAGCCGATATTAGCGTGGAAGGAGTTTATGGAAAAGCCAAATGGACAAGATATCTCGGACAGGAGCCCCACTATCAAGGCATACTGGGCTCAGTGGGACTCCCTTCATGAGCAAGATGGTGTACTGAAAAGGAAATGGGAAAGGCCAGACGGGAAAGATTTCATAATGCAGCTTGTCTTGCCGCGATCAAAAGTACACGAGGTGCTACGGGAGATGCATGATGGAGCATCCGGAGGTCATTTGGGTGCAAACAAGACGCTGGAGAAGGTGCGAGAACATTTCTATTGGCTCAGCGCAAGGGTAGACGTAGAGAGTCGGTGTCGAAAATGCGTCGTGTGTGCCGCCAGCAAGGGACCCAGAACGAAAACGCGAGGCAAGATGCACCAGTACAACGTGGGCGCACCCTTTGAAAGGATTGCCGCTGACATCGCTGGTCCATTTCCAGAAACCGACAATGGTAACCGTTACATCCTTGTCGTCATGGACTACTTCAGCAAATGGCCGGAAGCGTTCGCCATCCCTAACCAGGAAGCGAAGACCATCGTGGGTTTGGCGTGCCCATGGAACTGCATTCTGACCAGGGACGAAACTTTGAATCGAAGATATTCCAAGAGGTATGTCAACAACTAGGAATCAAAAAGACGAGAATTACCCCGCTTCATCCACAATCTGACGGGATGGTAGAGCGCTTCAACAGAACCTTAAACGAACATCTCTCCAAGGTCGTAGAAGACCACCAGCGCGATTGGGATCGACAAATTCCTCTTTTCTTGATGGCCTACCGAAATGCAGTGCACAATACTACTGGACATACTCCACCCGAAGTCTTGTTTGGTCGAGCAGTTCGGCTACCTAGTGAGGTGAAGTTTTCCCCTAACGATGAGCCCAAATGTGAAGAGGACTATGTGGCAGAACTCAAGGAAAGGATCCGAGACATACATCAGAGGACCAGGACGAGGATAAGGATAGCGAGTGACTGCATGAAAACCAGGTACGACACAAAGGCAACAACGTCCAGCTTCCACGAGGGAGACCTAGTATGGCTGTACAACCCACACCGGCAAAAGGGGAGGTCACCCAAGCTGCAGCAAGACTGGGAGGTCCCTTATAAAGTGGTCACACGCATCAATGTTGTCGTCTTCCGGATCCAGCGTGGAGTAAGACGCAAGATGAAAATTGTCCACCTGGATCGTCTTCATCGTTACCATGGCAGTAATCCAGATGATCTTGTTCGGGACGAACAAGTTTAAGAGGGGGGCCGTGTAGCATTGACTACAGGATGGTTTGTGTACCAAAAACTAAACCACTATATCTCAAACTGTGCAACGACATCTATTGCCTACTAGTAGTAAATATTCCCACCTGATGTGCTTACGTTCCAACCTGGTGTGCGTACGTTCCACAATTGTTCCACACAATATCCCAATATTCCATGATCCTCAATTCACCCGGAGTAACATCTAGCATGTTCTAGAACCCCTTGCAATTTCCTATAAATACCCATACCACAACCAACGTCGACACAGTTGTTTATAAGTGAATACAGCGATTACAAGAGATATTCGACCAGTGGTGAAAGCAAGCGACATTGTGAAAATAAATCTGTAGCGACCATTTATTTTGAAATAAATAAAGAATAAAGTGATTGACTATTGTGTTAAAGTAAAATTGGTGTTTGATAATAAATAAACGATTAAAATACACAAAAGAAGGTTTTATTTAAACGAACCCCAGCAAGAATATTACAATATTGTAAAATTCTTGCTGGGGTTCGTAATAATAAAACCGTGTTTTCTGTACATTTAAACTGTTTATTATATTTGAGAATCAAAACTAATCTTATCCAAAATTAAAAAAAAAATATTTCTATGTACATTTGTGTTAGCTGAACTGCACGGAAGTAAAAACCCTTTGGTATCAAAACTAGCCTTTTCCCCCTATTATTTGCATAACAAAAATAGATAGGCGTTGCTTCCAAAACTTATCTTATCCACTCTGACGTTTGTATCGAAACTTTTCTTATCCTACAAAGTAGGCATTGTTTCCAAAACTCGTCTTCTTCTTCTTCTTCCTTTTATCAGCGAGGCCATGTTCCGCTCCAACGTAGAATCAGTGCTGCTTTATGGGTGCAGTACCTGGAAGATGGACACCATTAACACACGCAAGCTGCAAGTCTTCGTAAACAAATGCTTAAGAATCATCTTGAGGATTTTTTGGCCGAACCGCATCTCCAACGAACAACTTTATCTGAGAACGGGCCAAGAACCTATAAGCATTACTATACGAAGAAGAAAGTGGCAATGGATTGGACACACCCTACGGCGCGAAGACAACTCCATTGCGAAATACGCTATGCAGTGGAATCCGCTCACCCAGGCAGGCAGAATAGCGGGACGCCCTAGGCAAACGTGGCGCAGAACAGTTGAGGAGGAATCGAGCTCTTTAGGAATGAGTTGGAGGCAGCTCAAACGCGTTGCAGAACTCCGAACACGATGGCGCGCAGGCGTGGTTGACGCCCTATGCCCCCCGAGGGGTTGAAGGACATAAGTAAGTAAGTATTTGCAAAAATAAAAAAAATAAAACTTTTTAAGAGGATTCGAAAAGGGATGAATGATTTAACAGCTGTAACAGCTCTTAACACCATAATCAATCAATTTCGAGTATTGTTCGATAATCATCTTTGCGTGCTGCAATCAGAGCCTTGTTGAATGGCTCCAAAAACTGCAAGGAAAGGCTATGAGAAGTATATTAAATGCAGTGATTCACACGAATTAGACAAATGTTAGATGCACCTATATGGTTAAACGTTGAGATTGGAACTCAACATACTAGTAGCAGTCTTCAAGTCAAGCTATCTGACGAATTGACTCAGACATGTGGAAGAGGTCCAGCCATACCG
This sequence comes from Brachypalpus laphriformis, assembly GCA_945910035.1. Taxonomy (NCBI): domain Eukaryota; kingdom Metazoa; phylum Arthropoda; class Insecta; order Diptera; family Syrphidae; genus Brachypalpus; species Brachypalpus laphriformis. The sequence continues at coordinate 68,636,611 of OX246754.1, read as the reverse complement.
GCTGCGAAACGCGAATGATTTCTGACTGCGACGTCAAAATTCATCAGGTGCTCAAAATATGCTCCAGTACAAGGAACTTCTTCTATTTAATTCACTACCAGATGATGTTAAAAGTAAAACAAATCTACGGTTGTTTACAAGAAAATGCATAGATTTTGTAAAAAGGAATATTTAAAAGAACTGCAGGGGAGAGTTAATCCAGCTAATGACAGCTCTATTGGTGATAAATGGTATGCAATGAAAGCATGGTTTCTATCGCATCTTCTTCTTGTTCCTATTTCGGCGTGGTTATGATCCGAAAACAAGGGATCATAACCCTCCCACTTCACCGCATTTCTACTGAACCGCCGCTGATGCTTTCTATCAGATGCTATGTAAATATAGCTGCTATGATGGTCTCCACTTGCGTGCCATACTGAAATCATACTTTAAAGCATGCTATAGATTTATCGCTAATGGAGACCGCATGTAACGACAAATAAGTTTGATCAGTTTGCAGAACGTGACATTTTGTCACACTTTTGTTTCTTATCAAAGAGCTTGTGGAAATCTTTAACATTAGGTCCGTTCGTGTACTTTCCGAGCCAAAAACTAATTAATTGTCAAATATGACATGATAAGAGTAAAAACTCTTTCGAGCGAGCAATTTTGAGCCATGTCAAGCCAACTGTCATTAAAAAGCATTATAATGAAAAAATTGTGTGAAAACCAATTGAGTTTGCATGAGAATTTTTCAAAAACTATTGACATAAATAATTCAATTTAAATTTAGGATTAAAGAATAGGTTTCTGGCTTTCAAAACCGGTATAGTACTTTATTTTAAGTTTTGCCGTTATTTTTTAATAATATTTTTTTTTAAATAAGTAATTTTTTTCTAAAATTGCCCCTACCTGTCTAAAATCTGACACAAACATGTTCGCGCGCAAAATTAAGATATATGTACGATCATTCCGATATTGTACTTAACCTAGTTTAGTTGTATTTTTGAATAAAGAATTTATATACCCACAAGTCGGTTCGCTTTTGTCTCTGCATCTGTAAAAGAGAACGCATTTTTTTCTGTTTGTCGCGAATAGGGTGTAGGTACGTAACGATACCTCAACAGCATACCTATACAAATATCAATCGATGTGTCGTGAGAAGGGGTATAATTTAGAAGTAAGTTTAGTATACTGAATGCGTTATAGGGCTTTTAACCCCGTTTTATATGTTTTCTTAACTGACAAAAACCATTTTCCTATACTTTACACACATATGTCGACAAAATAGCTTGCCCGTTCAGGGACGGGTTAAGAATATCACTGCAGCGCCCCCCAACAACCAGCGCTTGTCGTAAAAGGCGACTAAGGGGACAAATCAGATCTAGGCAATATAACACCCAAGTGAGCCTAGCGACACATATACTACCTTAAAAACCCTCCCACAGTGTGCATGCGAGTCCGTGGGTTGACACGACTGTAGATCACCGGTGTCATAGAAGAAAGATCAAACAATACTAAAACAGGAGCATGCACGTGTCAAACAAAAAACACCATCGCAATATGGTAATATTGCAAAACTGTATCATTATGGTAATACTTGCAAAAAGGAAAGGCACTACCTCGCCAGGCACTACCACTGCTGTGCATGGTACTGATCCTGGACCGAGCAGAAATGTTCGGGTCAGAGCTATACGGATTCCGGGGGCTAGCAAAATAATGAAACAGTTTGGACGCAATTTGAGGGTCGCGAGTTGGAACGTTGGAAGCATAACCGGTTGAAGTTCCGAGTTGGAAGAGATGATGAATAGAAGGCGGGTGGACATCTTGTGTGTCCAAGAGACGAAATGGAAAAACACCGGAAATCGGGCGCGTGTCTTGGACGTTAGAACAAAAGATTAAAAGATGTTCTACTACGGAACGGAAAAGGCTAAGAACGGAATCGGCATCATCCTTGCGGCAGAGCTACTTGGAAACGTCTTGAGCATTTCGAAGTCCAGCGACCGTTTGATGTCTCTCAAACTAGTAATACAAGGAGAGGTGTGGAATATTGTCAGTGCATATGCTCCCCAAAATGGGTGCAATCAGAGAGATAAAGATGCATTTTGGGTAGATTTCCACAATCTCCTTAAGAACATCCCAAAGGAAGAGTTTCTGTTTGTTGGAGGAGATTTGAATGGACATGTCGGGAAATCAAACGAAGACTATGAAGACTGCCATGGAGAACTAGGATATGGCACCAGGAACCTTCCTGGTGAAGACATCCTAAGCATGTGCAAATCACACGGTAGTAGTAGGTTAAGGTCGGTTCTGGCTCAGGAGCTATTCGGTGCTATGTGTTAGAGGGAGAGCCCGTATGGTGCTATGGGTTAGAGTGAGATGTAAGATGCGGGGTGAGGCTTTTTTCCCCTTCCAGGTCATATTTCATGTTTGTTTATTTTAGCTTTTGGATTGAGATCTGAATTTGTGGCGCGAGGTGTCATATTTCACATTTGTTTATTTATTTGTTTTTGCATTGAGATCTGAGTTTGGGAACGAGGTGTCATATTTCATATTTGTTAGTTTTGACTGGGGGATTCGTAAGATCAGAGTCAGGGAGTGTGTGTGTTTGTGTGTGGAGAGCGAGTTTCCATATTTGATTTGATTGGCGAATTGCAGATTTCATAGATGGGTTATAATTGCTTAGAGGTGTCATAATTCATATTTGTTAGTTTGGGCTGTGGGGAAGTCGTACGACTCTAGGAATTTGGTTGAGATGTAAGATCAGAGTCAGGGAGTGAGGCATTAAGTGTATGTGGAGAGCGAGGTATCATTTGGCAAATTCTTTAGATGGGTTATGATTGTTTAGAGGGTCTATTTTTTTAATTCTATTGATAAGCATGTGTCTTTTTTTCGTTTAGGGGGGGTGAGAGTGAGAGGGGAGATGGGCTGATTCCAGGAATTGGGTTTTGGATTCCATAGAGGAATTATGAACACGTATAAGAATTTGAGAAGAGTTCTGGGCTACGAGTCAGGCAGATTCATAGCTGTGTGTTTATTCTTGAATGCTGACCTGGAGTTAGTAAATGTTTATGCTGTTCCGTAAAAAAAGTATAATATGAGTAAAGAGGATGACATAAGGGAAAACAAAAATCTGGACTATGTGAGTCAAATTGATTTGTTTGCTATTCGGTAGAAAAAAAAATGGAATTTTGTTTCTATTGATCTGCGTGTGCGTGACGTCATCGGGGGTTGGAGCTTAGATTGGTTGGATTGGCGAAATTGACTAATTCCAGGAAATGGATATCGGATTCCACAGATGGGTTGTGATTGCTTAGAGGAGATTTTTTATTATGTTTATTTCAATTGATCTCTGTGTATGTGTACGATCATATTTCAGAGATTAATTTGATTTAATTGGCAGTAAATAGCTAGGCCATTGAACATTTGCTAGTGTGAGAAGGGCTGGCTACATGGATGTTACAGTGGCTGGGGGTGATAAGAATTTGAGAAAAGTTCTGGACTGTTTGTTCTTGAATGCTGCCCCGGGGTTAGTAAATGTTTATTCCATAGCAAATGCTGTGCACTACAAATGCTGTTGTTGTTGCTGTTCCATAAAGAAAATAGTATGATGTGAGTAAAGAGGATGACATAAGAAAAAAGAAAATCTGGACTATGTGAGTCAAATTGATTTGTTTGCTGTTCGGTAGAGAAAAAATAAAAAAAATAAATGTATGATTTGACTAAAGAGGAAGGAATAGAAAATATGGACCCTGTGAATCAAACTGATTGTTTATTCTTAAACGGCAGACTTGAGTTAGTTATTTCAATGTGAGATATAGAATATTGAGGTAGGTTAGCTCTTTAAAGGAGATAAATGAATAAAGAGGTGACGTACAATAGTTAATGTTTTATCAGAGCAGAGCTAAAAATATTGAAACAAACAGGTGAAGTGGAGGGTGATTTAGGGGTTGTTAAGGAGTAACAGATGATTAATGCAAAGTCTCGTTTTTTGTAATTATCAAAGCATAGACTTAATCAAAAGACGGGACGTCTTTCCTTATGATTATTTAAGCTCGTGGGATAAATTTAATGAATTATCTCTTACGTATAGAATTTTTAAATAAACTAACTAATGAGGAATGTTCTAAGAAAGATTATGCTCCCAAGGGATTTTTTAATGGCAACTAAAGCATCGTCCTTAGTGATTTCCTTCAGTAAAAAGTAACGCAATGCCGTCACAAATATTCAAAGTCAAATAATGAATTAATTTCTTCATTTGATCGGTGATAAACCTACGCAATATACGCTGTACGCTTGGGTAATGTCCCAATAACTTCCTTATAACTTCCTTATAAAGCATTTGAGTGGACAAATCTGGAAAAATTAACAACGGTCTATATAAAAGTGCTAGGTGATAATGGAGAAAATATGTATGTATTAGAAGTAGATTTAGGTTATCCAGAATCTCTTCATGACGCACTTACCTAAAAGCAGATAGTCAAGGAAGCAGTACTTAATGCTGAAATTACAAATTTTATCAAATAATCACCATTGAGCAGAAAAACTACAACGAATTCATATTTTAAAAGAAGATTTGTAAGATTTGTAACCCAACGCTTGTATTTGTGGCCCAACACTTGTATTTGTGGCCGAACACTTGTATTTGTAGCCCAACACTTGTATTTGTAGCCCAACACTTGTATTTGTAGCCCAGCACTTGTATTTGTAGCCCAACACTTGTATTTGTAGCCCAGCACTTGTATTTGTAGCCCAACACTTGTATTTGTAGCCCAGCACTTGTATTTGTAGCCCAACACTTGTATTTGTGGCCCAACACTTGTATTTGTAGCCCAACACTTGTATTTGTGGCCCAACACTTGTATTTGTAGCCCAGCACTTGTATTTGTAGCCCAACACTTGTATTTGTAGCCCACACTTGTATTTGTAGCCCAACACTTGTATTTGTAGCCCAGCACTTGTATTTGTAGCCCAACACTTGTATTTGTGGCCCAACACTTGTATTTGTAGCCCAGCACTTGTATTTGTAGCCCAACACTTGTATTTGTAGCCCAACACTTGTATTTGTAGCCCACACTTGTATTTGTAGCCCAACACTTGTATTTGTAGCCCAACACTTGTATTTGTAGCCCAACACTTGTATTTGTAGCCCACACTTGTATTTGTAGCCCAACACTTGTATTTGTAGCCCAACACTTGTATTTGTAGCCCAGCACTTGTATTTGTAGCCCAACACTTGTATTTGTAGCCCAGCACTTGTATTTGTAGCCCACACTTGTATTTGTAGCCCAACACTTGTATTTGTGGCCCGACTAAATCTACTTCTAATACATACATATTTTCTCCATTATCACCTAGCACTTTTATATAGACAGTTGTCAATTTTTCCAGATTTGTCCACTCAAATGCTTTATGAGGAAGTTATTGAGACATTACCCAAGCGTACAGTATCTAAATATACAGTATATTGGGTAGGTTTATCACCGATCAAATGCATAATCTTTCTTAGAACATTCCTCATTATTTACGTAAGAGATAATTCATTAAATTTATCCCACGAGCTTAAATAATCATAAGGAAAGACGTCCCGTCTTTTGCTTAAGTCTATGCTTTGATAATTGCAAAAAACGAGACTTTGCATTAATCATCTGTTACTCCTTAACAACCCCTAAATCACCCTCCACTTCACCTGTTTGTTTCAATATTTTTAGCTCTGCTCTGATAAAACATTAACTATTGTACGTCACCTCTTTATTCATTTATCTCCTTTAAAGAGCTAACCTACCTCAATATTCTATATCTCACATTGAAATAACTAACTCAAGTCTGCCGTTTAAGAATAAACAATCAGTTTGATTCACAGGGTCCATATTTTCTATTCCTTCCTCTTTAGTCAAATCATACATTTATTTTTTTTATTTTTTCTCTACCGAACAGCAAACAAATCAATTTGACTCACATAGTCCAGATTTTCTTTTTTCTTATGTCATCCTCTTTACTCACATCATACTTTTTTCTTTATGGAACAGCAACAACAACAGCATTTGTAGTGCACAGCATTTGCTATGGAATAAACATTTACTAACCCCGGGGCAGCATTCAAGAACAAACAGTCCAGAACTTTTCTCAAATTCTTATCACCCCCAGCCACTGTAACATCCATGTAGCCAGCCCTTCTCACACTAGCAAATGATCAATGGCCTAGCTATTTACTGCCAATTAAATCAAATTAATCTCTGAAATATGATCGTACACATACACAGAGATCAATTGAAATAAACATAATAAAAAATCTCCTCTAAGCAATCACAACCCATCTGTGGAATCCGATATCCATTTCCTGGAATTAGTCAATTTCGCCAATCTAAGCTCCAACCCCCGATGACGTCACGCACACGCGTACTCATATTATACTTTTTTTACGGAACAGCATAAACATTTACTAACTCCAGGTCAGCATTCAAGAATAAACACACAGCTATGAATCTGCCTGACTCGTAGCCCAGAACTCTTCTCAAATTTTTATACGTGTTCATAATTCCTCCTGGAATCAGCCCATCTCCCCTCTCACTCTCGCCCCCCCTAAACGAAAAAAAGACACATGCTAATCAATAGAATTAAAAAAATAGACCCTCTAAACAATCATAACCCATCTATAGAATTTGCCTCGAATTTGCGAATGATACCTCGCTCTCCACACATAGTTAATGCCTCACTCCCTGACTCTGATCTTACATCTCAACCAAATTCCTAGAATCGTAAGACTTCCCCACAGCCCAAACTAACAAATATGAAATATGACACCTCTAAGCAATTATAACCCATCTATGAAATCTGCAATTCGCCAATCAAATCAAATATGGAAACTCGCTCTCCACACACAAACACACACACTCCCTGACTCTGATCTTACGAATCCCCCAGTCAAAACTAACAAATATGAAATATGACACCTCGTTCCCAAACTCAGATCTCAATGCAAAAACAAATAAATAAACAAATGTGAAATATGACACCTCGCGCCACAAATTCAGATCTCAATCCAAAAGCTAAAATAAACAAACATGAAATATGACACCTGGAAGGGGAAAAAAGCCTCACCCCGCATCTTACATCTCACTCTAACCCATAGCACCATACGGGCTCTCACTCTAAGACATAGCACCGAATAGCTCCTGAGCCAGAACCAACCTAAACCTACTACTCACGGTCTTATCGTGTTAAATACCAAAGCCGACACCTGATCACTTACAGCAGTGGTGGAGATGAAACTCAGATTGACTACCATTTGGTAGCCAGTTTCATGAAGCCTCGGGTAAAAGATTGCAAAGTGATCCTGGGAGAGGCAATCGTTCTGCAACACCGTCTTCTGCTAACAGAAATTTTTATGAAAACACAGAAGAAAAACAAACAAACAAGGGTCTCTGAGAAAATCAAGTGGTACAATCTGGACAAAGAAAAAGGCGAGGCTTTTGTTTTCGTAATGAAAAATTACCTCTCTCACACCATCAATGGAGCTGAGGATGAAGAGTGCAGAGCACAAAATATGTGGGATTCCCTACAGCGAACTTGCTTAGAGAAGGCCAAATCACTCCTAGGAGCTTCAAAAGGCCACCATCAACACGCCAAAGAAACATGGTGTTGGAGTGATGAAGCTAAGAAGGTGATATATGAGAAGAAAGCGGCTTTCAAAGCTTGGTCAAAGTACCCCTCTAATAATAATGACGAAAAAGTTCGCCTCGAAATGGAATACAGATGCTGCAAGAAAAAAAGCGAAGAAGAAGTGCGCCCAGCTTCAAGCAGAGAGTACGGAGGGCCTGTATCGGGAGCTGGAGAAAATATCTTCCCCGGTTGCTGATGCAAACCAGGTTATCCAGGAGCTGCGGAGACACAATATGAACAAGAGCGCCACTATCTTCAAAAAAGCCGCCCAAAGAAGGAGGAATGCTCAGGAGATTCGTTCGCCAAAGTTCATTAGCAATGCTCATGGCCAGCTTCTTGTGGATGACGACAAAATTCTGCAGAGGTGGCGGCAGTATTGTGAAGAGCTTTAAAATGAACAGTTTCCCCGGCTATACTTTCCAAGAGCCACCCCTAACTGTGATGAAATACCCGACATTACAGTCGAAGAAGTTAGTGAGGTGGTCAAATACTCCAAAAAACGAAAAGCGGTTGGGCCAGACGAGATGCCCTCTGAGTTCTGGAAAAAGATGGGAGATGTCGGGTTCAGATGGCTCAGAATTCTCATCTCCAAATTCGTGAGAGGTGATCCAATGCCGAATCAATGGAGGGAAAGTTACCTGCTTCCTGTATGCAAAGGGGAGGGTGATACGCGAAACTGTGATAGCTACCGTTCGATCAGGCTGATGTCACACACCATGAAGATCGTTGAACGGGTATTAGGTGGCCGACTGCGAAAAATAATACGGCTATCTGATGATCAGTGCGGGTTTGTCTCGGGTAAATCAACCACAGATGCAATCCAAAGTATAAGGATCATAATGGAAAACATCGTGATTCCTTAAGGGATTTGCATATTGTATTGGTTGACTTTGAAAAGGCATTCGACAGACTACCACGAGATCTGATATGGGTGGCGCTAAGACATCGAGGGGTTCCAGAAACCTATGTACAGGTAATCATGGACATGTACGAAGGAGCAAAGACAAGAGTAAGATGCCCCGTTGGAGTAACCGAAGAGTTCCCAATCAAATTCGGGGTGCACCAGGGAAGCGTTTTAAGTCCTTTGCTCTTTATTACAGTCCTTGATTATCTGCTTGAAGGTAAAGTGATGGACCCCAAGGTACATCAGTTATTCTTTGCTGACGATGGAGCCATCATAAGTGAGGATCCTACATCCCTGCAACGAGCACTTGATGTGTGGGTGGACGTTTTGGAGGGAAATGGGTATCGCATTAGTTCAAAAAAGACAGAGTACTTATGCTGCCCGTTCTCTGATCCACTCAGGCTTATTCCAGACATTTATTTGAATGGAACAGTGCTTCCCAAGTGCGAAAAGTTCAAATATCTGGGATCTATGATCAATAGCAAAGCAACTTGTGATGACGACATCAATCATTGCGTAAGCGTAGGGTGGATGAAGTGGCGAGAAAACTCCGCTATCTTCTGTGACAGAATAATGCCCCCTAAGTTGAAAGGAAGGCTCTACACCGCAGTTGTCCGTCCAGCGCTCATATACGGTTCACAATGTTGGACGATGTACAAAAAGTATGAGAGTAAATTAACGGCAGCTGAGATGAAGATGCTTCGCATGACAGCAGGAGTGACAAAGCTTGATCGAATAAGAAGTTCGAAGATCCGTGGAAGCTTTCACATCAAGGAAACCATCGTACAAAAAATAAACCGCCACTGGCTCAGCTGGTATTGGTACGTTCAGAGAAGAGATCATTTGAACCCTGTTAAAAAGGCAATATCTATGCACGTTCCAAGGACATCGCGATGTAGGAAAGGCAGGCCTATAAACGCCTGGATCAGACAAATGCGACGACATCGGCATTTCATTGGCCTCAGTAACCGAGTGATCCAAAATCGGCACGCCTGTCGATATTTTCTGAGGTCAAATAGGCGAACCCCAAAGGCGGATTAGTAGAAATGCAGTGAAGTGGGAGGGTTGTGATCCCTTGTTTTCGGATCATGGCCTCGCTGATAAAAGGAAGAAGAAGATGTCTACAAAATAGCTGAACCGAGATTGAGGTATAAATCATTATTCTGTGATTCTTATAACGGAAGTAATAAGCAGAAATATTATTATTTGAGATATGAAGATATCACAGATATGCGTGGGTCATTGCAATTAATGGCCCACCAGTGGAGTTCACGCATATTCATGTTCATCAAACAGACTATCATACATCGTATGAAAGGGAGTCCCCAAAATGTGAATGACTGCGCTAATCTCGAGAACCACTAATAAGATTTGGATGCGGTTTTCGCTGTTATGATCTGCATTTCCCAGGGAAGATTGTTTTAAAAATAGCTCTACCACTTACAGGAACTGGTCATTCGTGGTTTAAGTGGCAGAGAGGAGGTTAAATTAAATTCACACGGTCCTGACTCAACCAAAGCTTATTGGAGTTAAAAGTAAAACAAATCATTTTTAGTAAATTCGTTTAAAATTCATTTAAGCTATAAATCATCTTTTTACGTTGTCATAAAGCTGAGCAATGCTAAAAACAATTAATTAACTCATCGTCCACAAATTTCCTTCAGTGAAGACCACTGCCAGCAGTTATGCAGCATTAGGCTATCGTTTTCAAATGTAATAAACTATTTCATTAATACGTGACTGCATGTATGTAAATAAAATGTTCTCGCAGACCGTCCGCCGAATCAGAGGAAGAAAGTTATATATCGTGGAAGGAGTCAAAACCAAAGACGGTACACTGCTTTCCAATGAGCGATGGAGATGGAGCGAGCACTTTTCATCAGGAAGATGAGAGACCAATGGTCGAGACTTTGGCGGTTAAATCGCTAAAAGTTGACGAATCTACCGGTGTGGATGAAATCTGGCCAGAAATGCTTTAGCTAAAGAATGAGTGCAATGGCTCTCACGTGACACTAAAGTGGCATGGGAATGCGGTGAAACGTCTGGTGATTGGCAAATGGGGGTGATTGTCCATCTTTTTAAACAAAAGGACAAAAAAGATTGCACCAACTACAGTGGTATATTTCTTTAAGTATCCGTGGAAAATTCTTTGCTAAGGTGTTAGAGACTCGTGCCAGAGCTGTGGTTGAGGATAGTTTGGGGGAAGAACAATGCGGTTTTCGTCCCGGTAGAGGAAGGACCGACCAGTTATTTACTCTCAAAATGATTCTTGAGAAAGCTTGGAAGTATACTAAACCTGTATACACATATTTTGTATATTTGACGAAAATATGTATTAGGGTTCCTCGAGGCAAACTCTGGTCGATCGTTCCACCTCGCCTCTGCATTGTACATATATGGACTGGATGTTACAGCGCAGCCGTGGGAGAGATTGTTGCAAAGTGGAGGACTTAAGGATTAGTCATCTTCTCTTGTGAATAATTTGGTCATCCTTGGGCCCTCTTAAACTGAACTTCGGCTCGCACTCGAAAGGTTTGTAGTCGTTTGTGATGGTGCTGGAATGAAGATAAACGTGAACAATCGGAAGTTATGGTTGTTTCCAGAACGCCTATTCAGTACACTCTGCATGTTGCGGAGACCCACTGAAGCAGGTGGATAAGTTTGAGTATCTCGGGATTTTATTCACGAGTTATGGAAAGAGCAATGCCGAATTATTCTGCAGAATTGGTCAGGCTGGATAGATTTTGAGAGAGCTTGGTCAATCTGTTATAAGGAAGTCCGAACTTAGTGTTCAAGCTAAATTATCGGTTTTTAACTCTGTATATGTTTCAACTCTCACCTATAGTCACGGATAACTGTTGGTCAAAGAGGTTCCTTCGCGGTATTGTTGGAATAAATCGTAGAGATTGAGTGCGCAACACCAGAGTACGTGAGGCGCTCAATATTGAGCTGCTACTTCTCCGAACCGAAGGATTTATGCTTTGACAATTTGGTTACGTAGTGCCCATGTCCCCAAACTTCCAAAACATGTTATGATTGTCGTGCCATCAGGTAGGCGACCCTCGGTAGGCCTAGAAATAGATGGTTGGATCAAGTTCAACATCTCTCTAGGAGTCGCCAGGGATTCCTTCTGATGAGTTGAAGTCAAGAATGATGGAGAGTGCACCTAATCATCCTACCTCCGCGACCCTCATAAAGTAGATTTTTTTTTTTTAGATTTAGATTAGATTTTATTAATTCCAATTAGTTTAAATTCATTACAAAAACAATAAAAGTACTAAATCTATCTTAAGTGACATAGCTAAAAGCCGTCTGCCAAAGACTAACAGCATAATTTTACATTTGATTCACTTTGGGCGCCGTGGCGTAAGTGGTTAGTGTGTGGGATCACTACGCGTGAGGTTCCGAGTTCGAATCCTACAAAACACCAAAAAGTTTTTTCACGGTCCCACCTCTCGCGAGCGTCTGACAAACATCCGAGAGTATTGTTGTCTCGAAAAAGCTTCTTAAATCACCGTTCGGATACGGCACTAAACGGTAGGTCCCTTCCATTCGTGTGAAAAATATAACGCACACAACATGAGTGGTTGCGAGAAGCTAGGCCCTGGCACTTAAAGAGCTGTTGCGCCAAATATTTATTTATTTTTTTTCACTTTAGAAAATCTAAAAATTCTCCTCCATAATTCTTTTCCTGTAAGCTAAACTTATTTCGCAATATGATGTGAGAGCTCTCCAATTGGACCCGTTTAGCAATGCCTTGACGTCTTCAAATAGCAAGCTGGCTTTCCCAAAGTGGAACCTCCTAATATCACGAAAAATTGGACAAATCCCTATGAAATGCATAACATTCTCCCTCTGTGGCATATTGCACAATAAACATAAAACCGGAAGGTCATCTCTATGCGGTATAAAGTTTAGTGGAAGTAGCTCTCCCCTTGCACGAAAGATTATAGAGATGCATCTTATTTTATTCGTGTCCTCAAAGTAGTTTAGAGAGCCCAGGTTCAGCTGTAGTTCTTTGTAGATCTCCCTATGGGTTGACACACTCGCTTGCTCGATATATTTTTGCCGAATCTGTGTATCTAATTGCGACAGAAAGTCATAGAGGTGACACTTCCAACTACTTCGCGCATTCCAGTCCAATTCCAAATGGTACTCGTAATTTTCCGCCAAATTGATCATCTCTTTATGCCACAGACTTCGGGTATGTGCTGCGTATTTAACAACTTTTCTTGGCAATCGCTCTTCTCCCATCCTAAGTGTGCTGAGAATATAGTCAATATTCAGTTTGAGTGTTTGTAAGAACAACGGGGCGAGACCTGTTTCATTCAACAGCATGTAGTTAGGTGCAGTTGTAGGTAATTGGAATGTTCTCCGTAGATAGAATCTCTGCAACTTTTCTACTCTATAATAGCACCTATGACCCCATGCTTGTGCCCCGTACAGGAGTATTGACTTTGAAACCGCTTCAAACACCCGATATTTAAGGCTGTGATGTATGCGGCGGTTTTGAAATCAATTTTTCCATGTTGAGGTTATCGCACTTTTAGACTGCCGAAGTTTTTCAGCCAAATGTGGTTCCATACTTAAATTGCTTGAAATTATAGCTCCAAGGTATTTGTACTGCTTTACGACTTCTATGCTATCGCCATTAAATGACCACCTTTCCGCCCTTGTCTGTCTACCCCCGCCTCTTCTGAAAATCATCACTTTTGATTTCATCAGGTTGATTTGTAAACTCCACAGCACACAATAATCATAAACGCGGTTAATCATGAGTTGCAGGGTCTCTGGTGATTTTGCTAACAGGACCACATCATCAGCATACAGAAGAGCCTTAATAAGGGTGTCTGCATATAAAATTCCCCCTGGAAGGTAACTGATGATGTCTTCGATATAAAGCGCAAATAGTGACGGGCTCGCGTTGCAACCTTGTCTAACCCCTACCTCTGTGACGAACCATTCTGACAACCCATCTCCATTCGATACTGCTGCTTTTGTGCCATCGTATAAATTTTCCATAATCTTTCCAAATTTATGAGATACTCCGTATTGATATAGCTTGTAGAATAATTTTTGCCGGTCTATGGTATCAAAAGCAGCTCTGAAGTCGATAAAAAAAGCATACAGCTTTTGTTTGCGATCTATGAACTTCTCTGCTATATTATATAGCACAGAGATATGATCTACCGTTGAATATCCAGGTCGAAAACCTGCTTGGAATTCTCCTATGAGCGCGTTTTCCTGAATCCAGCGCGATAAACGACAATGTAGAACACTTGTGAAGATTTTTGCAGAAGCGTTTAAGAGGGATATCCCACGGTAATTGGCCGGGTCTGACGAATCGCCTTTCTTAAATATTGGAAAAATTATGGCTTGTTTGAAGCTTTCCGGCACGTTACCCGATTCAAATATATTGTTAAAAACAGTAGTTAATGCTACTAAAAATTCATCTGAGCTGTATTTGAAGAATTCTGCTGGTATTCTATCGTACCCGGGTGCTTTGGAATCTTTGAATCGAATTAGGGCTTCTTTTACTTCTTCATTCGAAATTGTAGCATCTAATGTTTCATTGAAATAAAGTGGCTTCGCATACTGGATAGGACTAGAATGATTAGGTGGATTAAGAAGATTTTCGAAGTGACTTTTTAAGACCTGAACAGTGAGCTTATTGCTGATTTTTGGAGAGATACCGTTGAGTTTTCTCGCTGATTTCCAGAAAACTGCTGAGTTCCTGCAATTTGCAAGTTTACTAGCTTCATTTTCAAAATATTGCGACTTTTTAAGTTTGCATAGACACTTATAGTGAGATCTGACTCTGTAGTATAGCTCCTTGAATAACTCTTCGTTGTATTTCCTGAACAGTCGAAGAAAAGCGAATGTGCGCTTCCTCCATTTTAAGCAATCTCCATCGAACCAAGGTTTCTTATTAACATGTTTTCGATAAGTATTGCCGACTTGACTTTGCCTCGGAATGGATGATTTAATTATTTCTTCCAGACGGTCCATATTTAATTCAGCGTTGGTACTCTGTTCACAAAGGCGACGGTTGAGACTATTTCTGTATAGGATCGCTGTCTCCTCTTTCCAGACGAGTTGCGGAAGAAGTTTCAAATCTCGTATGTGATCCATCCCGATCTTTTCTAAACCTATCGTGACAATGATAGGGAAGTGATCGGAGAATGGAAGAGCCCTAACTTCGAAGTCCGTCATAAAGGAGCCCCAGTCTCCCCCGGCGAAGCAATAATCTATTATAGTTGCACAGTTCACTTTAGTATAGGTATATTCCCTATCTGAATCAGATTTACTGCATCCGTTATATACTGCAAGTCCCATTGAATCCATCAGGTCTAGAATTTTCCTTCCGCACGTGTTTACAACCGCATCTTTTGACTTCCGTTGGATTCCTCTACCACCAATGTTCACACCGCTTAAATTCCCAATTCTACCATTCATATCGCCAATTACCAGCAAGTTATTACTTTGGGTTGAGAATAAAAATTCTTCTAGTCGGTTGAACTCCCTCTGGCATTTGTCACCATTGCAATTAAGATAAGTTGGAATAATTAATAATCGCTGTTATAAAATTTCCAATTCAACATATGTTATTCCATTTTCCGCAACTTTGAATTCGCATTTAAGATCAACGGTGACACTTTTCTTTATTCCAAAATAACAACCTCCTGATGCACGTCCATGTCGATTGATTTTAATCGCCGGTACCCATATGAAGTTATAATTAATAAACTTTTCCTCAAATTTATGGTAATCCTCCTCTACTACAAAAGTTTCAAAAAGAAACACAAAATCCATTTCATTTACAAAATTAAAAAACTCTGGGAACAAATCCTTACTATTTAAACCAAATACATTATACGCTAAAATATTATATTTACATAAATTTAAACTTAACGAACTACTTTTACAAACATGGCAGACGGCTATTTCCTAGTTTTGATTACTTGAATGATTAGCTTGCATATTTTCAGGCTGCTCGACGTCCGCACTGCTGCCAGCTTCGTTGTTGTTATCCCTCATAAAGTATTAGCGGGTAAACTATTTCAATGACAAAACTAAGAGTGCTCTAAAGAAGTGTACTTGAAATCGCATATTTAAATACCCAGCGAAGCGTGTACAAGCAGGTAGTTCTTTATAAAATACAACATTAATAATAATAATACTCTGTGATACAGCAAAATTCGCATAAGTCGCGTAGTACAACAGAATTCTTATACCTTGGCAATAAGCCCTAGCTTCTGCGATAATCTCCCACGAAGTATGAAACCCCTACGACTACCATCCCCATGTTTCCGTGGTAATCTCCAATTAAGTCAAAACAATTTGCCCACCATTCCTGTATCTCTGGCAACAATTGTGGTTGTGGTTCTATCACATGATCTTCATCTGCTTTCGTAGTAATCGTGGCAATCTCCCTCTACTCGCTACATTTCATAGGACGCATCTTACTAAGGGTATGTTGTAATTTGATAAATTGTAAATCTATCTATGTGACGTTTATTGTAAATTATTCGAAATGCTTATAAAGTTGACCACTACTACTATTAAATGTCAATTATTGCCAATACTACACATTTTTAAGCCAAATAAGACTGGCAATCAGAAAAGATATAGCTTGTGGAGGTTAGTTAATAAAAATATACCAACGTCTTCCACCTAATTATGTTATCTTAATTTAACTTTAAAAGACAAATTATAAACTACAACTGGGTCACGTATGTCGATGCTGAAGGAATATGTTTGGAATATGTGACTGGATCGAATCGATGGTGGATGAAGAGTCTACGTGACCGAATCGATAATGGATGATGAATGATCTACTGACTGACAGTGATGTTAACTGATCGCGTTGGCCAGGGTTGCTACGAGCTATTTTTTTAAGAACAGGCTCGTCAGAAAGCACCGCTAGTCGATTTTTTCGGGGAGAAAATGGTATAGCATCCAACAGGCGCGAACGCACGGGGGGGTTTTGGGGGTTCAAACCATTTACACGAGGAAGTAAATGAAATGCGTCAAAACTCCGAAGTTAGATTCAGTCACACATTTGCTGGAGCTAAAGAAATGGCAGACAAAATCGATATTCAATTAGTAGTCCCGCGGCAAGTTGTAAAACAAAAGAACCGTGACAACTATGAAGGAGGTTCTGAAGAATATTTCCGTCGGTCCATCTTTGTTCTTTTTTTAGACCGACGATGTAACTAAGGACTAGATTTCTTACTTACTACTTTACTTATATCCTTTAACCCCTCGGGGGGCATAGGGCGTCAACCACGCCTGCGCGCCATCGTGTTCGGAGTTCTGCAACGCGTTTGAGCTACCTCCAACTCATTCCTAAAGAGCTCGATTCCTCCTCAACTGTTCTGCACCACGTTTGCCTCGGGCGTCCTTCTATTCTGCCCGCTTGGGTGAGCGGATTTCACTGCATGACGTATTTCGCAATCGAGTTGTTTTCGCGCCGTAGGGTGTGTCCAATCCATTGCCACTTTCTTCTTCGTATAGTAATGCTTGTAGGTTCTTGGGCCGTTCTCAGATAAAGTTGTTCGTTGGAGATGCGATTCGGCCAAAAAATCGTCAAGATGATTCTTAAGCATTTGCTTACGAAGACTTGCAGCTTGCGTTTGTTAATGGTGTCCATCTTCCAAGTACTGCACCCATAAAGCAGCACTGATTCTACGTTGGAGCGGAACAGTCGTAGCTTGAATCTTAAGCTGATAACATTGATTATCCAGATTTTGGACAGCATTCCGAACGCAGCTTTAGCCTTCCCGATTCTGCTGCACACATCCAGTTCGGTGCCACCGCGATTAGCCGAGACCACACTTCCTAAATATAGAAAGTTATCAACTTTCTCGACTTGCTTTCCCGCAATGTTAAGTTGAGCGCGGGTATTAGAAGTGATCAGGGCTTTTGTTTTGGCTGTGTTTATTTTTAGCCCCACTTTGTTTGCCTTAGCTTCTAGATTTTGGACCATCAAATGAAGATCCATTATCCGATGTGAAAGTAGACAAACATCGTCAGCGTAATCTAGGTGTTTAAGGTAAGATGCCATCGTCCAATGAATTCCATAATTAGCTTCCGTCAATGCTGCACGGAGTACATCGCTGATAACCACCAAGAACAATAGTGGGGACAGTATGCACCCTTGACGTACTCCACTTTGGACTTCAAAATCCTCCGACACCTTACCATTGTGCACGACGTGACACTTGCCGCCCTCGTATGTAACCTTGATAATAGCTATACGTTTTTCTGGAATGCCTCTCCTGCGCAAGGCCAACCAGATAGCATCTCGATACTGCTTTTTACCGACATACGTGCGTGCCCCAGTCGCAAAAGCATTTTTCACAGCACTCCAGTGGTCATCCATGTTCTCTTGCAATATGCTGCTGATTGCTTCTGCTTCTAAGGCAAGATGGTCCCTGAACTGTTGGCGCACTTGGGGAACCTTGAGCTTGTCGATATTAAACCTGGTGATGTTAAGTATGTTTGAGCGGTTGCTGTTGACGGATGCAGTACGAAGGCCTAAATGAGCTACCATAAGATGGTGATCTCGTTCTTGTCCGACGTCAGCTCCACGTCTGTTTCGGATTTCTTGGCCATCGAGAACTCCTTTCTAAAATTCAAAACATTCTACCGGAAAAGTGTTCTAAGCTGGAAACAGAAGAAATGCGCAGCACTATCAGCGTATTTTCAAAAGAATGGCCAAATGACATCAAAAGATGTACTGATGATATTGTAGGTGAAATCACTAATTTACTTGAATACTGTCATAACTCAAAAAAAGCCGTTTTTGAGTTAATGATGCAGAATTGTTCGTTTTATCATGCTTTATATTGTGTAAAAATTTCATATTAATATCTTGTATACTCTCCGCGTTAGAATTAAAAGATGTCTTCTTTTTTCCTGCAAAATGGTAGTCAATTGAAAACTTTAAACGCATTTTCTGCAAAATCGCTTTTTTGAGTTATGACAGTCTTCAAGTAAATGAGCGAAATGACGATGTGGCGCAGGTTAAAATTTCTTTCTTTCATTTTCTTGATATTAAATTAACTATGGTTGCAGTCATTGCTTAAATATTCCGATTGATAAACGGCCAACAAATTTTATAGACGCTCTCAATTGTTGCGATTCAACGTTGCACCAAACAATACATCGCTTTATGCAGATCGGTGCAGCACTTCCCGTATCTGTGGCATCAAGTAAACGGTCTTTTTCTTGTCTTCGCAGATTGAAAACTTATCTGCGTAGCAAGACTAGTGAGGAGCGGTTAAATGGCTTGATGTTGCTTAACATATATAGAGATATTGACGTGAAATACGAAGGTGTTATAGTTATGATTGATGGCTTAAGTACCAAGACGTATATATATAATTTTGTAAAATATTCCAACTGTAAATTATATTATATTATTATATATGTAGGAGTATGACAAAAGAGGAGGCAGTTTTTAGCGAGCCGCCATGAGAGACAGATGGTCGATTTACTATTTCTATTATTATATACTTATCCTTCTAAATAAACTTATTATATAAAAGAGGTCTCTGAGTTCTTTTTCTTTTCCTAAATCCTACACATATATTATATATATTATATTAATTATATTATATTATATAATAATCAAATAAGACATTATTTATGAAAAAATAATACTTGTTTTTCAAAACCCCCCCGAAATTTTTTTCTGCGTTCGCGCCTGGCGTCCATTAGCATCTGTCGAAGCTAACTAAAATGTGGAATTTGAACGGTTTCCTTAAAACAGTATTGGGTTTGATTCCACTCCAATATAAAAAGTTAATTAAAATTGTTACTTAAGGTTATTATTTATTTCTGAATTCACACATTAACAATAAAGTCAATTATAAAATAAAGATAAATTACATTAAATTAAAGGTAGGTTTGAGTTTACTTTATGCATGTGACCAACGCTAGCTCTCGTATCGGACTGCCTGCCTTTTCTCATTTTGCCAATGTGATGGGAGCATTGCCAGCTCAAAATATTTGAATCCACCACATTCCTCCCGTCCAAGAAAAAATTAAGTATATATTAATTTAGGAACAAAGTTTAATAGTTAATTTATAAGTGAGTTTAATCTTTAATTCATTATTGTTCGAAACACTCTTTAAAACAGAATTTTAATCCTCAAAATTCGATTAACAAACATTGTAAGCTGGTTTAAGCCTATCTACTGATATAGATTTGTTTTTTCCGTTTACGTCAATTACAAAGTACTTTCTAGTTCTTCTTATAATTTTAAAAGGTCCTTCATAAGGTTGTTCAAGGCATATTTTCATTGCATCTTTTCTAATAAAAACAAATTTGCAGTTTTGGATACTATCGGGGAAATATAAATCTGACTTAGACGGTGACCGAGGTGGTTTAAATGTAACACAACGCATTCGTTTTCTGAGGTTCTGAATTAATGTTGCAGAATCTTCATTTTTAAAGTTTTCGGACTGTATGAAAAATTCACCTGGAACCTTGAGAGGCTGACCATAGACTAATTCCGCAGGTGAGGTATTAAGATCTTCCTTAATTGTCGTTCGTAGCCCTAAAAGAACTAAGGGCAGATCTTCGCTCCAGTTCTTTGTATTTCCTCGGGCTTTTAAAGAATCCTTAAGTTGGCTGTGAACTCTCTCTATCATTCCGTTGCTTTGAGGGTGGTAGCTCGTAGTTCGAATTCGGTAACTTCCCAGGAGTTTCGAAAGTTCCTCGAACAACTTCGATTCGAATTGAACTCCCTGGTCTGTCGTTATTTGCGAAGGACAACCGAATCTTGCTACATAACCCCTAATAAAAGCTTTGGCAACTGTTGCAGCGGTGCTATTCCTCATTGGGTATGCCTCTGGCCATCTTGTGTAACGATCTATTATTGTGAGTATATAGGTATATCCTTGTGACGGCGGCAGAGGTCCAACTAAGTCTACATGTATATGTTCAAAGCGTGCTGAAGTGATAGGAAACTCTTCAATTTGGGACTTGATATGACGTTGGACTTTCGATTTTTGGCAACTTATACAACTCTTCGCCCAGTAACCAGTATCTGTATTCACTCCTGGCCAGAAAAATTTCGCAGCACATAACTTTCTAGTAGCTCTTACACCAGGGTGAGACAGACCATGTAGCTAATCGAAAGACGTTTTCCTAAAACTTTCAGGCAAATATGGTCTGTTGCTACTTGTTGACGTCTCGAACCAAATTTTAATATCTGTATTAGGAATTGAAATGTATTCCAATTTTATATTTTTCGATTGATTGCTAGAAAGTAATTGTTGAAGTTCTTCGCCTTCTTCTTGACTTTTGGCTAATTTTTCTAAGTCCATACTCGTCAAAATTATACTAGAAACTTCGTCGGGTGGGCGTGATAAGAAATCGGCCACAACGTTGTCCTTGCCCGAGATGTGTCGTATGTCACTCGTAAATTGAGCAATGTACTCGAGGTGTCTAGTTTGACGGGGACTACGTTCTGTTTTTGATATGAGAACAGCGGTTAAAGGCTTGTGGTCGGAGAAAATTGTGACTTCGCGCCCTTCCACGAAATACCTAAAATGCTTTAGAGACAGGTAAATGCCAAGAATTTCTCGATCAAAGGCGGAGTACCGAGTCTCTGCAGGTTGCAATTTCTTTGAGAAAAAGGATAAAGGTATCCAGCAACGTCGATGTTTATCAAATTGTTGCAAAACTGCACCTACCGCCACGTTAGATGAATCAGTGGTTATATTAAATTTCGTGTTTTCAATCGGATGAGCTAAAAGTGTGGCAGAGGCCAATGCTTCTTTCGCTTTCTGAAAATCGATACTGCACTCATCTGGCCAAATAAATTTCCTTGAATATTTTGGCTGTCTGTCGAGTCTTGATAAGTGGGAGTAAATTGGTGCCAAATATTCAGCTAGCTTTGGAATAAACCTATTATATAAATTTATCATCCCTAGGAACTGCTGCGCTTGTTTGACAGAGGTTGGCGGTTTTAGGGAAAGGACCGTATCTATTCTTTCTTCGGATGGCATAATACCATCTTTGCTTACTGTGTGTGCCAGAAAAGTAAGGCTTTTACTGCCGAAAATGCATTTAGAAACATTCAGTTTAATATCATATTCACTCAAGCGTTGAAATACTTGCTCTAGATGAAGTTTATGTTCTTCGGCTGACTTACTGGCAATCAGTATATCGTCGATGTATGGAAACGCAAAACTCAAACCTTTCAGTACATTATTAATAAAACGCTGAAAAGTTTGAGCCGCGTTTCGCAGGCCAAAAGGCATGCATAAAAATTCGAATAAGCCAAAAGGCGTTATAATGGCAGTTTTATGGATATCTTCTTTTGCTATAGGGATATGGTGAAAAGCTCTTACGAGATCTATTTTTGAAAAAATACTACATCCTTCTAAATGCATGTTAGCATCTTGAATGTGCGATATTGGAAATCGATCTGGAGCCGTGCATGCATTGAGACGACGATAGTCGCCACAAGGCCTCCAATCGTTGCTTCCTTTCTTTTTAACTAAATGTAATGGCGAAGAATCAGGAGAAGAAGAAGGCCGACATATTCCCAGACTAACCATATACTCGAATTCTGTTTTTGCTAGATCGTATTTAGCTTTATCTAGTCTTCGTGGTTTTGAGTATGGCAATTCACCCGTAGTATTAATATGGTGTACTACATCATGCTTAATTGGTAGATTGTAGTGGATACGTCAGCGCCTGTTTTTTTAAAAAACGTGAGTCTAGAATTTCTACATCTTACAAATAAACGGCGGCATAAGCGACTGCTAGCGCCAACTTCGCTAGCAGGCGTAGCTAGTTTTTTGAATCAAAATCGCATGGCTTGCGACACTTTCTAGCGTCTTTGCCGAATTTATGATGAAAATAACAGGTCGGATATGTCGAGATCTGTTGTTTGCTTCTGTCCTTACTCTGACTGCGATGACTACGATATGAAATGGATTTGCTACGAGAACGTGCTCGCTTGTAGGTCTGGGTCGAAAATACTGAGAGTTTTTCTAATTTTCGTTCTATTGCTTGGAGTCTATTTGAAACTAAATCGACGGATGTACTTGCAACACCAGGAATATTGCCTACATCGTGAATTTTATCAGCCATTTTCATAAGTGGATCCATTTCAGTGTCCGTCGCAGCGACTAAAATTGATTTGATGTGTGTTGGTAAACCGTTTAGCCAAATTTGTTTTAACGCGTTCGTGGGAAGAATGTTAGAAAAGCCTGAAAGTACAATCGCCTATTGCGACACCGCCTAGCAATTTCGTTAACCGAATATTCTCACTTTCCGTATGCCTACTTATAATCGTTTCCTCCAACTTTGTGAATTCGTCTTTTTTCGGAGGGCTATCGATAATATCAGTTATTGTCAATAAAATATCCTCCGGTAATGCTGTTAAAACATGATGATACTTTAATTCGTCGCTTTTTATATTATTTATTATAAAAGTCGACTTAACTAGCGCGAACCAAGTTGTGGGACTCGAATGACAAAAGTTTGGCATTTTAATTCTAGCTACAGCACTTGTTATCGCATCAAATTTAGAATCACTTTCAACCGGACTTTGTGTATCATTACCCATGTTTGCAATTCACCTTTCGAACAATAAAAGTGAAGATTAAATTCATTTACCAGCAGTCAATACTCCAAATTTTTGAATTGTTTAATGTTAGAGTTGATGAAACGCATGTAAAATTATAATTATAAAATTAATTAAAAGTATGTAATTGCAGAGAAAATTATAGCTGCCGAAATATTCCGTATGAGATGTGATGTCCTTGATCGTTTGGTAATGACTGGTGGGTCTAATGTTCGATGTAAATGTTGTCGGTCGATGTAGATGTTGGTTAGTTGTCCGATGTAAACGTTGGTTAGTTGTCCGATGCTCGATAGAGTTGATTGATTTTAATTATGATGTTTGAAGAGGCGACGACTGGTGTAATTATGTTCGCCGTTCCGTGGTTAGGTTATGTACTGTTATACGGTGCTTATGTATTTACTGCAACACTTGTTCTACTGTACCGATTGTCGAGTGGGTACAGTCTCCAAATATATGTAAATTGGTTGGAGCGTTTGAACAATTTTAGGTGTTGGAGGTACATATATAGCACGATGCACTTTTATTCAGGTACTTGAAGTTTGTTTCTTAATGATTTCGTTGTTGATTGATATCCTGAGTTATTGGATTTATGTATATGAGGCTGCGCTTAACGTGGTCACATGCAACGTGCGTCGTCGGGGTCACCAATTATTGGGTTTGATTCCACTCCAATATAAAAAGTTAATTAAAATTGTTACTTAAGGTTATTATTTATTTCTGAATTCACACATTAACAATAAAGTCAATTATAAAATAAAGATAAATTACATTAAATTAAAGGTAGGTTTGAGTTTACTTTATGCATGCGACCAACGCTAGCTCTCGTATCGGACTGCCTGCCTTTTCTCATTTTACCAATGTGACGGGAGCATTGCCAGCTCAAAATATTTGAATCCACCACAACAGTTTTGAACAAATTGCAAATTTGCAGTGTTTTAAAATCAGCTCTAAGCAAAGTAGCGTTAATTCTGAAGGTTGGATGACATTTCTGATGTCTCCTCGAGAGACAGATTGAAGTAAAGCCACCAAGCCATTTACGCTGCAGACTGAGGTACAAAGGGACAGACGGACCAGATTCACAGACTGAAGGATAGAATGAGGTTTTTACGAATTTGCTAATATTTCAAATTGCACGACATATACATATGTAAATGCAACCACCCAGTGCCGAAATTCACTTGAAACGATAAGTAGAAGTTAATCAGTCTACAACACTTCGATAAAAATTTGATTATGCATATTTCAATGCGTTCATGGAGCTTAACGTTCGTGTATCGCTAAGCAATAAAATTGTTCACCATAAAAATGCGCATCAAGTAGATCGTATACCATATATGCGTATTTGTTTCGATTTTGAATATATGTATAAGAGTCACTGGCTTCTGAATTCTTCTGTTATGAAGGGAAAATAAATTCTCCACTGTTATTATGTCAACATTGTCATCACGCATCCTTCCATAGAAGGCTATTAAATATAAATCCATGACAGAGTATGGCAAGCAAATCCACCCATTAATTTTCGCAACTTTTACAACTTGCACTCAAAAAACTTCACGTCAGTTTAAATTTTTAATAGCTTTCACTCAAGTACACTAAATCAAGCTTCACGAATCCAATTACCAGCTCACATGATGCAGGTCAATACACTTCAGGCAATCTATGTTGACATTAAGTGTGCACTGAAAAAGTTATGCACTTTCCTGTGAACCCAACCACTTAACAAGTCCCACAAAGTTCTATGTCATCTATTCGTTCACCACAGCAAAATGACGTGACAATGCACTCTTGTCGATTGAAATAAAATCACACAATAGAACGCTATGCATACATATACAGAAAACGAGACGTGTACATAAGTCAACGCACGTATGACAATGTCATTCTGTCAACGCAAGGGACAAGAACACGGTAATGG